>CM065366.1:17087478-17687478 GCA_033032245.1 Poecilia picta | reverse complement strand
AGAAAATGGAAACTGCTACATGACATGAATACACAGCAATACTGAAGGAAAACCGGAAGTTCGCCTTCCAGCAGGACAATAACGCTAAACATACAGCAGCCAGATCTACAATGACTTACATTAAAAAAAAAACATTAGCGATATGTTGGTTTAATTAAATAACAACCTTAAATAACACCTTGGCTTATATACAAGGTTGATAGATACTGATATGTATCAGTAGCCGTTCAAATTGTGGATCTCAGAGTATAGCATTTTCAGTCCACTTTACAAGCATTTTGTTAGCAAAAATAACATAAATACAGGTTAGTATGGATATGTTGGCCTGCAAAAGATGCGGTTTATGCCGAACTAAAGTAACTTAGAAATTAACCGATGTTTTAATAGACCAAGTGTTTTAGGTAACAGTGCTATCTAGGGAAACAAATATTTTTTAAATCACCCTGAGCTGCTTCCCCCGCAAAAACAGATCAGAGAATCGCTGTATGAGACAGAAGTACATAACTAGGATTTCAAAAGCAATACAGTACATGTCATATTTTAATAAGGGACTCACCGTATTTCCTTGTTTACGCCTCCACACCGAGGGGTGCAATCGAAACTCAAACCGTCTAACAGAAAATCCTTAAATGAGTCAGACTTTTCTTCCTGGACAATTTAACTGCTTTATCGCCACCAGTATATATTTCCAGCGGAAAACACCACAAACGGAAAGGATTAACTTGAGGTTTGCCGATGTTTGGCTAGAGTTAGCAAATGTTAGATAACAGGCTCCATTTGCGTCTCCCTCCCGGAGCCCGTGAACATAGTTTATACCGAGTCAGATTAACAAAAACAATTAACTATCCAACGTAAAACCGACGAAACTAAGACCTAAAGTTTCCACAAGCTAAATTAGCCGCTTACTGCTAAGGTTTGTTTGCTACTGTTTCTGTCATTTTCTTCTTCGTGGTCTTTGTTGCGTTTGTTTAGTTGTCTGTCAACTAAATGTTCACTACCGCCACCAATTGGTGTGAAATGAGAATGCATTGTTTTGAGTCTCCCTCCCCCCCGAATTCAACTAAATAAATAAATCCTCGGTCATTGGCTTGCTTACGAAAAGTACTCACTTTCAAAGAAAAACCCGGGTGCGGACAACTGACAATTTGACAATTTGAGCGGACAATTTGTCTATTTCTATCACACCTACAAAAAGATATAAGGAAAAAAATATGCTGCCACCTCCAAATACAAGTGCCAGCATGAAAATCAGATTTATTCTAAAGTAAATATGCATGAAGAGACCAGCATAACAGTAATTCCGTGTTTCAAGTAAGAGAAACAGTGAAAGTCAGAGCAAATGCGGAGGAAATGAAGGTTTCACGGGTAGAAAGACTAGTTTCACTGCATTCAGTGGTCACGATGCGTTTCAAACATTAATCTTTTTCAACTTATACAGGCATGGTATCCGAAAAAACTCGCCATTTTTGCAGGGAAATTCAATGCAGGAAAAAAAACACAACCTTGAAATAATAAAGCACTTTTTGTCAAATACCCAAACGCTGAATTCAACAATCAACAGACAGTGGCCTCTGGCGTTAGACCTACGTAAAATACATTAGTGCCTTGTAGTAGCAGTTTCTAATTCCTTCCAACAAATTGCATGCTTTTGGACGTGCATCAATTGCTTCCATGCAGTTATTTGCTCTTTTACAACATCGTTTGCTTTTGTCATGTCAGTGTATACTTATGAAGGCTGAAATGTAATTTCCTATAAAACAAATGGCCTTCATTTCATTGCTTGAGAGAATCAAAAAATGTTGAACTAGTTCTAAAGATCTGTCAGTATTTCTTTACCATTCCTTCCTGAAAAATCCTAATTTCACAACACTTTCTTTCAGTTTTCATTGATTATTTTGTTTACAGTTGTGCACAGCTTTACCCAAAGGGTTTTTTGTTTTAAATAACTTTACCTTTCCACGATACTAAGAACAACTTTGAATTGGAAAGATTATACGCGGTAAAAATGTGGAGCATGTGTTTGTGTCTGGCACTCATTCACCTCACTAGATACAGCAAAACAGAATTTACTGTAACTTACTGTAGATTTAAAATGGCTGAGCTAATAAAGCATAGAGTTGTCTTGAGCAATTTCAGGAAGTGTTATTATGATCTGACCTTTGTGCACTGGAAAACACTTCCAGATTAGTTTGTACTAATTGTTTTGGGAAATGCATCAAATAAACTGAAAGAACTGTGTTTTCGGAGACATTATTAGAAAAGAGTCTAAAAGAAATGCATAAAAAACATCATATTTTGACAAGTTTGAGTTAATAGTTTAACATGTTTGTATAATTTCAGTTAGAAAGACCAAAGATATTTTGATTTACTAAATGCCATAATAATGAGAGAAAGGATATGTCAGATATTTATGTATGAATGTCTTCAAAATCAGAAATTTACATGTAGATTACGATTTCATTAAACAATGATGACAAGCCCAGATGATGATGTCACAACTTTCTAAACTTCTTGTAGGTTTGAAATAATAGGAGGCACGATCCAATTGGAGGTTTAATCACATAAAACATTTTCAATCACCATCCTGTTGGAGGTGTTATTCTCATATTCACCACCTGGAGTGTTTGTTTCCACAATTTTATGAGAAAATTTCTTATTTAGAAACCAAGGAATGGAAGTTGAGATGGCAACAAAATTGGAACAGTGTAAGAGAAACCCTCTTAGAATTAGGGATGGAAAGATGGAAATAGAAACTTCTGCATGTTTTCTCAGTGGTATACACGACATCCAAATATACAAATGTAGCTAATGTAAAAATAATAGGAAGGAAGAAAGTTACAGATATGATCTATGTCCAATAAAGCATGTGTAAACATAAGTAGTTATTCCTGCATGAGGCTTGTTGTGAGTCTTCCTGAAAACGCCACGTTTACTGCTTTTGTAAAAGCTGAGTCACCAGTCGAGGCTGAAGGTCATTATGATACAGAAAAACAAAACAATTTCACTCTTCTTAGCCTTCAGGAATTGGCTGCACATTTGTGAAATTTACATTTGAAACACTTTAGAGGTAATTTAATGCAACAATTAGATGCAGCTTTGACTTATATGAATGGAGTTTTTCAGATTTATAAATTAACAGTAAGTTGGCACTGCAATGACAGAAACAAGCTTCTGTGAGCAAAACATTCACTTCTTCCTGATTTCAAAAAAGTTCTCTATCAGAGTCTCTGGCACCAGTTTGTCTGTTTCCTACATGCTGTCTATGACAATGTGTGCATACCTATGAACAAAGCTGACGATGTTTCAGTTCTTGTAATCTCATATTTTTTTTTCTATTTAAGATATCCATTTAATATGGTCCATATCCTCAATCTGGGGGAAAACAGGTGAAAAGTATTTGTTCCTTCACTTCTGAAGTTTGACTTCAGAAGTCATTTAGTCAGAAAATGAAGGAAGATCCTTAAATCATTAAATCATTAAGTTTCTATTATTATCTATCATGTTTTTATAATTTCCCAGCTGCGTTTTGTGGAAGTATCATAATCCTTAAATAAGAAAAAAAACGTTTTATATTTCATTGCTTTTTTTTTTTTTTTTTTTTTTGCAACTCATAATAAACAAAGGCTGAACTTTGAAGGCATGCTTTTTTTGTCAGATATGATCTTTATAAAACACAAACTGTCTTTTGGAAGAATTTCTACTCATATGTGCATATTTAGAACTGAGCTGCACCATGGGGTCGTTGTTAAACACTATTACCTCACAGCAAGAAAGTTTGAAAGGTTACATCCTGACTGGAGTCTTTCTGTGTGAGTCTTCATCTTTATCTGGGCCCTACGACCAGAACAGAAATGTGTAGTTGTGCATCTCTGTGTTTCTTTGTCACTGACCGGTGACCATTAGAGTCTAGCCTATGTTCAACGATTGCTGGACACAGAACTCCAGACCAAATCCCCAATTAAAGGATTTGGAAAATTGACTTTTGTATTTGTTACCAGATAAAAACAAACACTATTTTGCCATTAAGCAAAGAAAAAAAAGCAAAAGCAAAAGCAAAATCTGAACTTAAATAAAACAAATATATATTTTTTAAAAAGTAATAAAAGAAAATATAATCTGCATCTTTTATTCAAAACATTTATGCCATTTTAAAATGAGCAAACAAGAATAAACATGTGATCAGTTAAAATGTCACAAAGTGCATCCTGTTACAAAAAGCCAAACGTGATGTCCGCTTCTCTTTATCTTTGATGAACGGAGCGTCTCTTAGCAAAGCTGGATTTCTGCAGACACTGATCAGATACGTCCACCTCATAGAAAATGAGAAACGCAGCACCTAGGAATGAAAAAGCAGTTGTTTCTCTTCTGCTATCATACATTCTCAACGTGTTCAGATAAAGCATTTTCACAATTCTACTCACAGGAAGCCTTTGCCGCAGCCGAGAGGTCCAAAGAACATTTCTGTTGGAAGGCAAACCTTCCTGCACACTCCACTGAGGGTGGGGCAGGACCAAGGAAACGATACGGCTTCGTTTTCAACAACTGAAAAACAACAGCAGTGTGTGGAAAAGTGTCTTTAACTCCTACCATTTGCAGAAAACCATGCAGATCTTCAAAAAGCAAGACTCACCATGGAGAAGTAAGAGCATTAAGATAAGGAAAGCTGCTGTACGATATGAAAACATGGCTGAGCCTGACAGTGACGCTCCAGAGTGATGGCTTGGTGTGGATCTGCGTAGTTTTGGTCAGCAAGGAGGAGTGAGGTTAATATGAAGCAGCAGGCTGGTCACCAGATGTTAATATTAACTGGGCACAAGAAGCCTTAAGAGAACATGCCTTTCCTAATTACATCACGAAAACGAATTCAGCGTTTTTAACCCGTGATCCAAGTGTTGTCGTGGGACAAGTCACTGAAATCTCCCAAAAGAAGAAGAGCCAGTTTTAAGTCAGATTTGGCACATTCTTCCTGGCTCCCGCTCCCTGGAGGAATCGAGGTTGCCTTCTTGGAGATAAACGAGCCCAATCTACAAAACTGTCACCAGAGCTTGAGTTTCTTTGCAACTGTTCCCAAAATTGTCCTAATATCCAAATTATATTGATTTCTTTTTCTTTATCAGCATCTCAGACTGTTAATAAAAGCTTAAGATAACTTGCAATTTCTATCCTAATAGATTCTTGATATAATTTTTTTTTCTTTTAATCTGTCAAATGTGACAGCTCTGACTTACTGTATGGGGGCTACAAATTAGGGGGTTTCAATTAAAGCTCCCACATAAATAAGTCAAGTTGTAAGTGGGACTACAAAAGTGTCATGTGAGTTTAGTTTCTTTATGTCACCCTGTGTTTGCTTCTGATTGGCTGATTAGTTCCACAGCCAACACTAATCATGGAGGTGAATATTTCTGAGAAGCTGAATTTAAGAAGAACTTAAAACTCCAGTTAAGTTTCATGTATTGTTGTTTCTATCATATGTTAGGAATTTTTGTTTACAATTCCTGCAGGACCTTGTGTTTTTCCTGGGATGCACCATAAAGGACTCCATCAACTTGACCCAGCAAACTGATCAAGAGGATTGTTTCCGTTAAATATTGTTTATTTGATTCTGTAATGATCTAAAAGCACCCTTTCAGGCATGCAAGGTCAAAAAGAGGTCACCACTGGATGCCAGTCTTAATGTGGCTAAAGTGTTTAGGGTAAGTTTAATCCAACTATCCCAGACTGGATCCACAAGAGCTAAACAGTCATATCAAACCAAATATGGTACTTTTACCTTTTGTGGTATTTCTGCTGGTGCTTATTTTTATACAAAGAGTTGCTTCAGATTGATTTTTGATACTTTAAGAGACTGGATATTGTTACAAAGTTGTTGTCAAAATAGTCTAATTTGTGAAATCCAGCTTGATAAGAATAACATAAACAATACTGCAGTGCCCGGCATTACCAAAGGGTCAAGCGCCTTGGACAGTTTCATCAGTGTTGCATCAGTATTTTTCTAAAGGGACGTCATTAATGGTTGTCTCCTGACTTTTATCTCTATTCTCCCGGTGCTGTCCAAACAAGCGTCCCTTGTTGTGAATCAGTTGTCTTAATTACTTTCAAGAGGAAGAAAGACACACAGTGACTAATTGGTCACGAACTCATTTGTGATTTAACATGGTTACGTTTGGTCTACGTATCCACTGGAGGGTTTTTGATGGAAAAGTACAAATTCATCCTGACAAACAGCTAACAAGTGGAAAGTTTCAAAGATTTTTTTTTACTACAGTTGCTGCAATGCAAGTCACTAACAATAGGGTTATATTCATCAAATTTCCCTGCAATAAAAAGTCAAGGGGAAAAATGCAGAACCAGTTTTTATTGAACTTTCAATCTGATGTGGTCGTAATATTTTGACTAAAACCTGGATCTATTAAATGAAAGAAACGACATAGAAATTGATTTTGATCATTTTATTCCGTTAGATTAGAGGATTCTGATAATCTTGATTTTTGAAAATTTCTCTCTTAAGTGTCTTTTGTTTAATTATTATGCACTGGAAAGCATTTAACAATACAGAATCAAAGCCCAACTGCCAACTCAGGAACAAGCTGGCCCACATTTATGTAGCAGCTCTGAAAATAATCAGCTTAAGAGATTACGAACCCATACAGAGTACATATGAACAAGCAATGATAAGAACAGCATAAGTCATATCCAGACACCTACTGCTCTCTGAATATGAAGCGTTGCCATTAGGAAGGAGGCTGAAGGTGGTGTAGGACCAACAGACTGCCATTTGTTTCATCCTCAATCAGACAGGGGTAACAAAGCCTGGTGGCCCTACCAGGCTTATAATCCTCTAGGGAGACCCTGCATTCAACACCCCAGCATATTGACTCCCAAAAAGCTGCAACTTTTTTTTATTTTTTTTAGTATATGTCACATAATAGTGAAAAATTTCAAATTCAGCAAGAAGGCTGGCAGGTGAAAACAAATTATTTTGCTTAAGAACATAATAATAATAATAATAATAATAATAAACAACTAATGTCCATCAAGGGTTCCAAATAATAACCCACAAGAAGACCTCAGAAGGAACCAAAATTGTGGGAATAACAAAATGGTCTGACCTTTAGCACTTAAGCTAAGAGGAATTGATTACCAAACAATGAGCAGGTGGCTGATTGGAAACTGGGTGCAGCTGTGAGGGAAAGCAGGAACCCAAAGTTGAACTGAGCAAAGAGGGAACATCGTTAATCTAACACCAATTAAAGCAAAACCCAAAATCAAAATCAGTCCAGGTGTGTGGCAATCCAGGCAAAGGTGTGTAAAATGCCTATAAATAAATTTGTCTTTCATTGCAGTGACGTGATTTCACACTGAAAATGTGTAATTTTATTATATTTAAATAGTAAAATAATTTAAAAAATGATTTTTTTTATTATCGTTGCTTTGATTTTTTTTTTTTATAAAACTCTTGTTTTAAAAACAAGCATGCTTCACAAAAATAACCAATTTGTCGTTTCGATGTATTAATGTTAGCTAATTTAAAATATCGAGTCTCAGTTGAGGGTAACCAGTTTGATAAACGACTTGTACATAAATGATGTAATGTTTTATGTTTTGATCTCGGAGGAACAAAACTGGTGCTTACGTGCTGTGAAGTTATTGGTGTGCAGGTGAAGAGGATGTGACTTTATCTCACAGAAGAACAAATATAAAGCTGCGTTTTTACCGCTCAGTGCAGTTAAATGCCATCACGTGAACACATTTAGGTCACCAACTCACATCAAGTTGTTTCAACATGAATTTCTCTCTTGTTACATCGATTTATCTGTCTGCTTACTATGGAATGGAAGAGCTGAGGTCCATGTATTTCTGCATTTTCCTCATCGTATACCTCACCATCCTCACCGAGAACGTCTTGCTGATCAGGGTGGTTTATTGTGAGAAATCCCTGCATCAGCCAATGTGTGTGCTTTTGTGTAACTTGGCCGTGAATGAGCTGGTAGGAAGCACCGCCTTGCTCCCGGCGACGCTGATCAACATTCTCTCTCACGCACACCAGATTTCTGTTTCTTTTTGCCAGGCGCAGGTCTTTGTTATACACACGTACGCCATCACCGAATTCACTATTCTCGCGGTGATGAGCTACGACAGATACGTGGCCATTTGTCACCCACTGTCCTACCATGTGATCATGTCTCGGAGGATAGTGAAGCTGATTGTTTTTATGTGGCTTTACCCCATGCTGGCACTGAGCGTGGTTTTCGTTTTTACTCTTCAGCTGCCGTATTGTGGCCGGACCATAGAGAAGCTTTACTGCCTCAACTACTTGCTTGTGCAGCTTGCATGCACAAATACGTTCATAGTGAACATCATCGGTCTGCTGTCTGCGGCCCTCTACACGGCTCCTCAGCTGATCATGATCTTTTACTCGTACGCACACATCCTGAAGATTTGCATCATGTCGTTCAGCAAGTCCAAATTCAAGGCCCTCCGTACTTGCATTCCCCATCTACTGGCTGTAATCAACTACGCCACTGGGTGCTTCTTTGAGCTGGCACAAGGTCGTCTTGACAACAGGCACATGTCTTATCACACCAAGCTGTTTTTGTCCCTGTACTTTTTGATATTCCCGCCGCTCCTAAACGCCCTAATATACGGCTTGGGGACACAAATAATAAGAGTCCGACTCATCAAGCTTTTCACCAAGTGCAAGTGACTAGTCAAGATGTTTTAGATTTGGTTTCATTAAATGTGCATCCGGCATGGTGATCAGAAGTCCTCTAAAGGTGGCTTTAGTTTAAGACTTCTGTTTACAGCAGTCTGAATTCATGTTAGATCATGCTGTTTGTTTCCTTTTGAGTGCTGCTCATCGTTGCCAGTTTTGAAATGTTTATCCACAATTTGGTTTTGCTCAAATGCTTTTAAAAACACAATATCCCCTCTGATATTTAGCCAAATTTTTACATCCAATTATTAATTAACTAAGATTTTATTTTTTTTTGTCATTTTTACCTCAAGAAGCTTGTATCAAAAATAACACAATGCACATGTTTACGTTTGTAAAGTATTTCCTGGGATTATTTAACAATAAAGTCAAATTTTTTCCATGCTTGCATTATTATTTCAGTTTCTCCCCTTTTTTTTACTTTTTATAAATATCACAGAACTACCTAAGTGACTTTAAATTTTTTTCTCTAATTAGCAAAGTTTGAAATAATTAAAAACTACAGAGTACTTTATTTTGGAGAGAAATCAGCGTATCTCTATCAAAACTAAACTCTGTTTCAAGTTTATTCAGTCTTAAATTTTGATTTTCTGTCCTCCAAGTTAGAAAATTTGCTTAAGCGTCCTGACATCATCAAATTCGTTAAAGGTCACAGAGCAGAAAGCTCAGATTAGAGAGAGAGCAAAGAAGGAAACAGGTTTATGTTATCGTAACAATATTTACCAATATTAATGCAATTGCAAGATTTTTTAATATTATGCAGACCTAACTGTGATAACTGATAAAAATATAATCATTTATTTGAAATTTAAGACTCAATATTGGGATTCTAAGAGCACTTTTATAATACTGTGTATTTCTCTCATTCCTTCTTATTTTATTCTACATCTGTTAAGCAACAAGATTTTTGTCAGTTTCTCTTTGACCTGAATGAGATAAAATAACAAGCCTCGTTTATGCCTGTACCATATTTTAATCAATAGAAAAAAAATATGTAGCTACAATATGGCACAGGTGTGCAATATGAGTCAGCTTCAAATGGCATGGTAATGTACTTTAGTCTTACAGAGCATGCTTCTCCATTAAACACTTACTAAATACAAGGTTTTTTATGGTTAACATTAAGAGAAAAGAAAAAACAATCACATTTCTGGGCAAGTGTCTATAATAAGTACAGAAAACACGCTGTGCTGGTTGTGTACATGAGATGTGGGTGGAAGGATGGGAGCGATAACACCAGGATCCTCTGAACCGAATGCACTTAGAATTACAAAACTGCCGTACAAACAATCAGGTAGACAGCATGCATACAAAAATAGACAACTATTCTTATCGCTCCATTATAATATACATTAGTTCATTATTGCCAGGCGTTACATTTTTATGCCTCTGCTCTGAGGAAATAGCTTTCTCTCTAAATCTTCTTTCTTCTCTCTCTCTTTAAAAAGGTACAATGTACATTCACTATCACTGAGGCACAGCACTTGATGTACAGATTAAATAGGTAGTCAAAAAAAAAAGAAGAAGAAACGTGGTGTGGTCACTGTTGTAGGAATGTAATATTAAATATACAACATATGTTAATATGCTTAACACCCTGTACAGTCACAAAACAAACATACCCATGGATCGAATGTACATGCACAATGAAAAGTGGCGTACAACCAAAAAGATACTTCTTTTTGAAGAGCAGCTGTACACGACTCCAGCGTAAAGGTATAAAAACAATTCAACAGAAGAGCGGTGGGAGGTTGCCATGCATGGAAGTAATGATTTTTAAAACCTTTCAGATGAATCTTTGAAATGGACACAAAGTGCTTTCAGTTGCTTTATTAATCCAATCTTTGCTTGGATCCCTGCCCTGCTTGAAGATGAGATGAGGCAAAACGTGACATCAGTAGTTTTTGTTTCTGCTTTTGAGAGAAGCAGCAGAAAGAAATAAAAGGATGGATGGACGGATGGATGGTTGAGGAGGTAAAAGATGTGTTTTGGTGCCTTTGACTCCAAATGTGAGGCACAAGCAGAAGCCAAGCTGCGGGTGGTGGGGGGTGGGGGTGGCGCTCAGCGGGGCTAATCTAAAAACCCCAGCGACCGGTTTGTGTCTTGAAGAGGAACATTCTGCCGGAAGACAAAAGAACTGATTACTGATCAGCAAAACGCGGCGCAGATGGAAACAAATTGGTTCTTGGAAGTCGTTTCCATACCTTCAGTGAGCTGTGAAGAATCCTCAGGCGGTGTAGCTTGTCGTTTAGGAGGGGGTCGTTAACTCTGCGGACAAAGGAGCGCTTGTACTCGAGGCGACCGGCTGATCTGTGGTCAGCAGAGGTGGACAGGCTGGTCTGCTCCAGGGCCCGGTACAGGTCCACCAGTGAGTCCGTCTGCATTCGACAGTCACGTCCACGGCCTCGGTAAGGACATCAGCAAATAAAAGCAGATGTTTACATCTCAATAAAATCTTCAAATCTGCAGAGCAAAGAGTTCACCACACCTGTGTGACATTTTGAAGACAATCAAAGTGTGGCATTACTCTGATCCCCTAAATAAAATTCAGTGGAACCCAATGCCTTCAGAACTCACTATATTAATAAACTGAATCTATCTGTGTGTAATTTAAACTCAGTAGAGATCCAGTTCTTCTGCGAAGGTCTCAGGAGTTTGTAATCTATTAAGATTTTCCTTCAACTTAATAATTATGCTCCATTATGTGAATGCTCTGTGTGAGGTTACATTTTAAGTCGGCTGGCCAAGCAGATGCAACGTCGATCATGGAACTAAAGCAACCATTTTTTAGTAATATTCATTTCCAGAGTTGGGTAGTATCTAGTTACATTTACTCTGTTATTTCAGTAACTTTTGGAAGAAAAACCTGTAGCAGAATTTTTACAACACCATACATTTTACTTTTACTTCAGTAATATCATAAAGTATTGCTACTTTTACCTGTTTGTAGAGAATCTTTGTTCTATTTTGGCTTGAGTAATTTCTTAAATTGCTAACTTTTAATTCTAATTAATTAAAAATATGTAGAAATAGGGCTGCTCTTACTAAGTAAGTACACTTATTTGTTGAAACACAAATTGAACACATGTTAAGTTGTAATTGCTTTTTGTGTGTGAAAAGAAAACGCTTAAAGTGTGATAGGCACATTGTGTATTTACCTTCTACTAACATACAGCACCCCCTTCTGGTAGGATAGGCACACTACATTAAGGCCTATCCTGTGAGATGCCTGTTTTGTATTTGGAAAGTAGCATCCTGAAGCTTTGGCTGCTGCCTGGGCTTTGAAATGCATATCACTTTGACACTTGTTTACCGCTCCTCTTATCTTCGTGGGAAATGCAAAAGATAAATGAAGACAGGCCCCCTCCGGTGTGTTTCTTTATTTTGTTCAAGATAAAATATTAACATTGACTGAAAGGATTGCTCTGTGCTTCTCTGTCCAAACAGAGCCGAGAGGCTACAATGGCATCTGAACTCAGCATGAGAGAAAGCAAAATAAAAGAGGGGAGAAAAAGACAGAAAAGGAAGAGCCGAAATCAATCAGCATCAATCAGAAAACAGAATTTGATCTCCACACACAAACGCCCTCAAGGTTTAGCGGGGAACGGCAAATAGGCCGACTTCCAATCTAACCCTGTAAAGAAACAACAGTGAGCATTAAACCTTTGACATTTGCTGGCTCTGACTGAATGTTTGGGATTTGAAAACATCCCTGATGACAAATAGGGGCAATTGTGCATTTTTATCAACAGCTATTGTATAGTTCTCTGATCTACTATAAAGGTCCACTTCAATGCTCTTTGCTCTCTAGAACTAACGTAACGCTAGCTTGGGGGTCAAATATGCTATAAATGTAAAGCTTTGGATTTTCTTTCAGTTCTGTGTTATTTTAAGTGGCACTGGCGCAATAAAACCACTTATATGATTTAAAAAGATGAACTACCGTGCTTTCATTCTCATTCTGTGAAAGCTTTTAATCATAAATATTTCTCAGAGAATACAATAAATGCAGTGTCAATGTTTTAGTCTATAGTAACTGGGTCAAACGCCACCGCCATCTTGTGACGTAATCAGGGTAAATCAAACCATAAACATCTAGGGTGAGCGTACAGAAGCGGAGGAGGTTGTGAGCAATTTCAGTGAAGACTAAAGAGTAAAGAGTAATTTATCTCCAGTTTTGTAGATGGAGTGATGAAGAAGATGAAGCTGGTTCTACTGAAGGACCACAAAGCCATTTTTTTAAGCCATATTGTCCAGGAATCAACTATTTTTGCTGAAATCGCACACAACTCCCTCTGCTTCTGTGTACTCAGCCTAGATGTTGACAGATTGATTTACCCTGATTACGTCACAAGATGGCGCTGGCGTTTGACAAAAACTGCAACGCTTTTGTGCTTTTGTGTACACAGAATAAAAGGACAGTAGATAGTTTTATTAAATCAAGCAAGTGGTTTGGTCGTACCTTAGCTTAGGTAAATTTATGCCTGGACTTTATTTATGCCAGCTTTATGTTTTGCACTCTTTTATGCAGTTTCTAAAGATACATCTTCCTACTCTGAAAATCTTGTCTGAGACTAATTTGATTAAAATAAAGGCTACATTAACTGTTCAATCATCTTCTTGCCTTTTCTCTTCAAGCAACCAGTCCCAAGTAGGAGAAAAACTAACTTTTCTCTTTTCTTTCTGTCAAGAACAACAGCTTTCAGCAGATTTTGTGAAATGGTTAAATTAAGAAATCTCATGGAAAATAAGAGGAAGATCAGAAAATTAATCAACGTGTAGAAAATGTAACAAAAAAGTAGCTTCCTCAGTAGTATACATGTGTGCAAAATTAATTGTTTAGGTTGTCTGACCTGCGTCTCTGGCCCGGTCCAGCTGGTAGTTCTGGGTCTCTCTCTGGTCCGATGCAGCGGTGGCCGCCAGGATGGCATGGAGCCCGCTGTCTCTCGGAAGCGTAAAGCTGCGAGGTTTTCCTCCGGCGTCAGAATCTATGCTGGCCCTGAGGGGCAGCGGCAGGGCCCTGTACTGCTCCTGCAGCAGGCTGCGCTGTGCAGGCAGAGTGGACTGCCTGCGGTACTCCATGGCCAGCTGCTCCCTGTCCTCAGACTGCATGGACTCTTCCACCGGATACGTCTGCAGGTAGTGCATCCTGGGTTTGCCTTCCATCTGGTCCTGCCACGAGTTTCGGTGGCTGCTCGCCTTCTGCCCAGGGGAGACGCTGTTGTTGCTGCTGCTTTCCTGAGGCTCCGAGTGGAACTCCTCGTGTGAGGAACGGGACTGGAATGTGTCCGAAGAGGAGAGGTGGCTACGCTTTGGCTCCAGGTAGGGACTTACCTACATAAAAACAGACGGCTGTGGCTAGAAAACAGGGTCACAGAGTGATACCTGCTGCATCTTTTAGACTAACTGAAAACTCACTGAGGCTGCTCTGGGATAGGTGTCATAAGGGGGCGGTGGACTGTCCCGTTTGGGTACTGGGGGCATCTCCATGTCCTCGTGGTCACTCTCGCTCCAGTAATCTGCAGTAAAGCACACATTTATATCAACAAAATTCAAGAAAAGCTACGCAAGATATTCATACACCAGAAAGCTGTAATCGTGAAAAAGTGCTCTGACTGTATCGGGTTGAACTTGAATATGAAGATGGACAGATATAAGGTGTGAGAACTTCCTGTGAAATCTTCTGGAGGTGTTATGGAGCTAATAAAAAAAACAAAAAAAAACAAAACTTGGCTATAATAAAAAAAAGAAGCCCCCTCTCCAAAGATAAAATTGTTCTCGCACACCCACCTTGGCAAGGTTTGTACGTAGGCACCTCCAAATAGCAGAAGGGTTAGTTGCGTTACTCCCTGTCAGTTTGTTAGAAGCCAAAGAACATTAAGCTATATGAATAACAAAAATATCCAGCCTGCCTCAGTTGGAGCAGAAATGCTCTGCTGGAAGGAAAAAGCTAATGCACCAGCTGCTGGCCAAGAAATCAAAAATGTCTTAACTGAAATGTATAAATGTGATCTTATTTTCCCAAATTAACTCAGAAAAACAGATAAAGGCAGCTCTTCTACAAGTGTAATGATATAAATATTTTACTTTAGTGTTCCCCCCAAATTGGTTGTACAATTAGAAAACAAAGCAAAAAGGTTTAACATTATATTTAATTATTATTTTTATCAAGTGGATAATTTTTTTTACCTTGCTTATTCCTGTGACACAAAAGCTAATTTAATTTCTTCTTCAGAATAACAAAGTCATGGCAGCAGTCCACTCGATGTGTGTTAATCTTCAGAATTAAGGGAAAATTTTACTTATTTCTTCTTTTTAAACAATTACCAATGTTTTTAGTTGCTATGATAAAATTCCCCTTGGTTGGTGTTGTTCCAAAACTGAAAAAGCTGTTTAAATATTTGATTAGCACATGTTATAAAACTCCAGATTCTCCATCAAATACAGTTTGTCAGCTTTCCCCAGATACGAGCAGAGGCACTGAAAGTAAAGCTGGGATATTTCAACCCACAGAGAACCTCAAGAGTTAAATATAGCTGCTTTTTGGACTTCATAACTGCGCAGAAGGCTTCTCGAACATGTTAGAGTCTTCACTCCATGCGGAAGTGAAGTACACGAGTTTTGCTCGGCCTCTGGCTGTCACTAGCTGCTTAGCAGCGAATGCTAATTAGTTGGATCGGGAGAATGTACGGAGGAGGAAGAATGACATAAATACTGAAAAGATCCCGCTGCCTACAATGAAGCATGGCAGTGGCTTAGTGATACCCCAAGGCCCTTTGTTCCCTCTGGCACTGGGATAACCTAATTAAAACTGCTTGGAGCATCATCTCCGCTCGTGAAAGCACAACACAGGTTGCAGACCTAATTTGTTTGTGACTGTTAATTTAATTAATCACAGCTTGTAAAAACACTGCAGAAAATATTAATGTTGTACACTTTGGCTTTCATTAACCACTCAATTGCACATTAATTTGTTGCAGTTTGAACTAATCTCTCTTGTGTTAGGCCTGCTTAATTTCATTTGAATCACACACTATATTAAAAACAATAATATAAACATTCTACAACTCTATACATTTATAATATTGCATAATTAATCATTGCAATACTATCTATATTACTGATTTATATTTTAAGTTTAAGCTGTGTTTGTATACATAGAGTCTCATACTTGAGCAAAAATATAAAAACAGAAACGCAGTCAGTGTGCCGATGAAAGCATCTGTGTGAAATCATGTAAAATAAACATAATATTATTAAAAATAATTATGATAACATGCTAACTCTTACTCTTGACAACAACATTTATGGTGCTGTGACACTGTTAGGGAAACCTGCAGCGGAAACAGACATCTTTGGGGGGGGGGTCACTATGTTACCATAACAACCAAACTAGACATATCCCTGGAGTTCATAACTTTAAATGTGATATCCATGTAGCAGAGAGCATTTTGCAGCAGCACCAGTGAGTTGATTTAAAGTCTTCGACGTCTTTATGTGCAAAGATAGCATCGCTCGGTACTGAACGATGTGAATAAAGTGTAAAGAACACAGACTTCATCTGTGATTCTCGAAGGAGGTTCGCATCATCACAACCCGATGTCCCGCTGCGCCATTTAGCAGCTCTTGACCCCTAGCTGACATCTTTTTCCACAGCTTCGTGAAAAGGCTCTGTGACTAATCTCACCTTGTTCCTGGCGCATTTTCTCCTGCTCTGAGTAGCCTGCAACAGCCATACTGAGCCGACTCAGCCACCTGTGGGGGAGAATAACACTGATGACGCATAACGTTAATGATTTTGTGATTTTTTTTTTTGAAAGCTTATATTTCTCTCTTTGACCAATTTACCTTGCAAAACTACCCAGTTTTGAAGAGAGTGGGAAGTTTAATAAGGCAGTTCGGCTCTTGGACAATAGACGGTTTGAAATGCAGCACTGGAGGAGTTTGCAGCACGGCTATCAAAACCTCGGATACTCACCGGGACATGTCATCTACATTTTCCGCAGCAAAGTAGAAGGTCTTTATCTTGGGATGGCAAGCCTTGAAAGCACTGAAAGAGAAGGAGTTTAATTATATGTGAGTGCAAACAAAGCAAGCAGTATAGCGCAGATTAACATATGAATACAAGACTACATCATGGCTACATTTAAACAGACTTTTTTTACACTTTTTTGTTTTTATTATTTGTTAAATATGTACTGGCTAATAACTCAAAATGAATTTTTACATATATACACTCAAGAAAAAAAACCTACATTGACATTGGAGATTATGTCAATACTAACATACGTTTTACTAGCATAAAACTTATGTTAGCTTTATGCTTTGTGTAGTTTTAAGGTTGATTTCTACTGTATAGCGCTTTGTGATTTTATTTCTCTGAAAAGCGTTTCATAAATAAAATGTACTTACATTTTAAAGGACAAATAAAATCCTATAAAACAGAAAATCCATCTTGTAATCCTGAATTCTATATTTTTGGTAAATAACAGCGATATTAATATCGGCTATCGATTTTGGCCCAGATTTTAATTTCGGTGCATCCCTCATAACTTCAGTAATATCTTCTGCAGCTGTCACTTGTGTTTTGTCCCTTGTGCTTCCTTGCTTTTTTTCCACTACTTTCATACATCTTCCTCCACTTGAGAGAAAGAAATAATTATAACTATGAGAAACAAACCCAAATGTGAGTTTTAAGAATTTAAGGAAACTGGAAAAACAAAAATAGAAAACGACAATGCATGACAGCGTTCACGCAACTTCTGAGCAACATCTGCTTTTTGATTGTCTCAGGCAGGACGTTTTTAAAACAACAGACTCGGATGCTGCAGAGAGTATTGTGGTGACACTTAACATTTACATAGACTGTAATTAAAACAACGCAGATAAGAACTTTATCCACATGACAAATTACAGCATCTGAAGAAGACATGACAAGCCTGAGAGTAAAGATTCTGATGATGATGATGATGGTGAGAGTATTGATGAACACGACTTTGAGACCAAATGCAGGAAAAATCTTGACTTCCTACACTTTGAACTTTGATCTCATATAAGTATTTATTGTTAGAAAAGTGGTTTGAGGATGCACACACATCCTGTAAGTATTGCTTCAATGTCTGTTTAATAATTAAAATAAACACACTGAATTATGAATTATTAATTCAAACTCTTCTTTGTTCTGCTTCGCTTCCACCTCTGGCACCGCAATCCGCTCAGTTTGAGCCAAAGCGAGCCGTGATGTGAAGCCGCGCAGCTGATAGGAATACAGAGACCTGTTGAAGAAAGCTTTACTATGGAGACAGACTTGAGTCCTAAATTATTCAGCTCCCATCTGTCATCTAAAATCTCTGCTCAACGACCGGCACAACTGCTGGAGACTTTGGCCACAATGTTGTCGAACAATGTGCGCTACGTGCACATTTTGTTAGTTTTTTAATCATAAATTTGACATATTTGGGCTTCTGCTTTCAATCATTTTTTAAAAATTACATATTTAAACGTACATGTAAGTATGTATACTTTTTTGAGACACTTTTACTGTATATTGGTAATGTGTGACCTTTGTTTAAATATTTTAGGATACCTGTTACATCTCCCTACTCAGCTTTACGAAGTGCAATCTTTATAATAATTTTTTTTAATCCTCAAATCTCAGAGCAGCATTATAAATGTATACTCACTATTTTCTTCTGCATTCAGTGGCACGATCGATCCTGAATTCTGGGAGACTCACAAAGCCCTCTGCCTTCTCATCCTGGCACAAGCAAAGGTAAAGTTACATCCATGGAATCTCATTTGTGTTATTAATACTGTCTATGTTTAAAAAATAAAATAACATCAAAATCATATTCACCTCTTCATTCATGTACCAGTAAAGACACGTGTCTTTCAGGATAAACCAGTATTTCTTCCACTTCTGCGAAAAATAGGTTTTAGCATCTTTCTTCTTCCACAGCCAGCCCTGGCAGTCGCCCTGACCCAGGTCCCGGCAGGAAATCCTTCGTTTGCTTATGGAGGACATGGGGCTTGCAGCTGCAAGTGGCAGAAAAGAAAACACCTCATGAGAAAAAAAGAAAAGACACCCATGCTCATGTTTGAGGACACATGAATAAAAATGAGGCAAAACAAAGGCTTCTACCTTGCTTTTCTTCTTAGATCTAGACAGCATTGAGGAGCGTTCAAACACCTGAAAATTGAAAAAAGAAGAAGAAATGAATCATAAAAACGACGGCAACGGATCACAGTTGTGACATGTGTTCGACTTTTTGCTTCTTGGAGGGACTGACGTGGTAAAGCGACGCAGAGTCTGAGCTGGACGTGGACATGGCGACTTCCAGGGCGGGAACAAGCGTGTAGTGGGTGGGGCTGCTTCCTCGCTCCATCTTCCTCCTGTTCTGACTCAGACTGCGGCCCAGCAAGAAGTTCTCCCCGGAGGGTTTGTCCTCACTGGGGAAGCGCAGGAGGGAGTTTTCTGCAGGGACAAGAAAAAAGCCAGCTCAGGACTGAACATCCCTGAATCTACTATACGCTTCAGGAATGAATAATTAAAAGTTTTGGGGCCATTTTAGCTACACGTCTCTCTGAAAGGAAGAGATGGATGTCTGCCTGCGAGGAATGTGGTTAAATGCAGTCACAGTTTTCTAATTTACCTTGGGAAAGACCCAGTGGGCTCCATTTTGGGGTATAATTTATGTGTGTGGGGATAAAATGACACAATCTACCCGGCCAACTCTGAGCAGTCCTGTTGTGAATGAAGGCACACAGATTTTAAGCAGTCCACAGTCAGCTGCAGACAGGTTTTAGATGTTGCTGCAGCTGCAGTGACAGATCCATTTCGCAGACTCCGTCTCAGTTGGTCTCAGTGGGACACGAAGCTGAGGCTTGCTTATTAGGGTGATAAACAGAAGCTGCATCCAGTCCACTTCCCAATTATTATTTATCCTGAAGAAATAGCTGCCAAAGTATTCATGACTTTACCTTTATTTTAACATGTTGTGTGCATATCATTTTCATTTTAAAGGACAGAGCAACACAAAGCAGCACGACTGTGAAGCGGGAGAAAAATCCACCATCGTTTTCCGTACAGGTGTCCTTGTTTTCAGCTCCTCTGAGTCAGAACCTTGTAGAACCGCATGTTTCTGCAATTAGAGCTGCACGTCCTGCAGATGGTCCCTCTACAAGCTGTGCACATCTAGGGACTGGAAATGTCGCCCATTCTCACTTACTGGCAGGAAGAAAGTAACTGTTGAATCTTCAATTCTTCGGTTTGCCACAAAACTTTCGATTTGGGATAAATAAAGCATTTTTAGATTAAATTAAAACTTTCCCTTTGGAATCAGGAAAGTATTTTTGGATTAAGTAAAATAAAATTGAACTGAAAATCAGGAAAGTATTTTTGGATTACGGTAAGTAAAATAAAATTGAACTGAAATCAAGTAGGGGATACAACAAACACATGAAAGAAGGTGATAGGATCGATGTTGAACTTAATGATTAAAAACACAAAAAGCCACCACCCTGAACACTGCATCCCCACGATGAAACATATTAAAGGCAGCATAATGCTATGGGAATGCTGGTCTTCAGCAGGGACAAGGAAGCTGGTCAGATCTGATGATGGAGCTAAAACCAGGGCATTTTTTACAAACAGTAGAGGACAACCACAACATACAGCAGGCCTTGTGATTTACAGCACAGATCCATGACACAGGGACAGTTAACACTATAGATACAGCTACAGTTCAGCTGATATGTTACTGATTCACCTGTTAAAAGTCTTTGTATGTCTGACAATCCAGTTTTTTCCAGTCTCTTTCTCCCTTCAACAAACTTTTATTAGCCGGCTAAAAAATTCAGACCAGAGCAGAGCGGAGGTTCACCTTCAACAACGTCCTTAAAAATAAAACCAAAAGTCGAATGAAAGGGGTCAGATGAAAGTATTGTCATATTTCAGTGTGGTCCAGTCAAAGTCAGCCTCCAGATGTGCAAATTAATGAATGAATGAATAAAGTGACTCTAAAAGGTAAATATACATGCAAAACATTTTAGGGTTTATTAAAAAAAAAAGAAACATATATCAGATTCCTTCCACTTTCCAATTATTTGATATAGTTATATGGAATAAAATGCAATTAAAATATGCTGAAGTTTGTGGCTGTAATGCCACAAAATGTGAAAATCCCTGTTATTCCTCAACCTTTAACCATGACTGGATGAGCAAAAGAATAAAACAAAGTTTATTTCAAACAACCTGTAACAAGTAGATTAGTGAGGCACGGCGACGTTATCAAATCCACCGCAGCACGCTGTCTGTGCTGCAAAGAAATACACTGGAATGTCTGAAAAATCATTATACAATCTACAGAGGAAGCAATTGTCAAGAAAAAGAAAGGCCTCCAAACACCCATGAAAGGTCTCAAGCAGATAAATATAGACCCATCACTTTCTTTCTTCTTTCTTTCTTTCTTTCTTTCTTTCTTTCTTTCTTTCTTTCTTCCTTTTTTTGCTGAAAAGCCTAGAGAAGCAAGCATCCCTCCCAGAGGACACAAACACATCACTCAAGCCTTTCTTGGGTCAAATTGGGTCAAAGAAAACGCGGCCCCCTCCCGGCACGCTTACCACCTAACTTAGCAGCCACCAATGAAATGTGAGCACCTCAAGAAAATATATTTATACCGTTGCCAGAGCAACAGTGTACTTTTTATATCCAAACAGAGAACAGCGGGCCGAGAGAGACGGGGATGAAGGAGAAAAAAAAAAAAAGGAGCAGCTATAGATTCTGAAAATATGGAGGAGAAAGAGGCAGGAGCAGATATCCGGCATGTTATCGGCGCTGACAGGCCAGCTCATGCTTCAACGTCTTGGCTCAGAGATCTGAGAGGGAGCGGGTATTATAAGATTTCCACCCCCTCGCCCCAGCTTCCCTCTGTCCTTCTCTCCCTCTCTCTCTCCCTCTCTCTCCCACTGCCTCCCACTCACCTCTCCTGCTCTCTCTCCTCAGCTTCGCCAGGTCTTCGTCATCTCCCACCCAGTTGTATTCCACGGGCATTGAGATGGGCCTGAGCCTGCCTGCAGCAAGTAGGCGCAGGGGGGATGTCAATATTACACAGCCGTCCACACACATAGACATCAAACAGCTGCAGATGTCTCAAAAAAAAAAAAAAAAAAAAAAAAAAAAACCCACCCAGAAACCCACACGCCGCTCATTGCCACGACATTAAGCTGCTATCGGTCACGATTTCCTACCGTAGGTGGGAGTGCTCCCCCTGCGGACCGACGAGGCCTCCTGGTTCTGGTCGTACTCATAGCAGTAGAGTATGGAGTCTTCCTCCACCAGAGGGAATCGCCGCTGACACTCCTGGTCCAGGTAGGAGTTGGGCGACTCGGATCGCTCCGCGGCCTGGGCGTCCGACTGAGGATCCTCGTCGGTCAGATTTTCCTTCTCGTCTCTTTTAAAGAAAGCAAAACTTCAGAGAAGATCAAATAAGCTTCCAGGCAGAGCAAACAGGTGAATCGCAGTCGGTGTTTGTTGTGGGTTTTAATTAGAAACAGGGACGTCTTAATATTCAGCAGGGGGGGGAAGGAACAAGTCTCCAGCTGTGACTCACAGATGTATTTATATTTTACTCTCACACGTATTTGCCCAGGGGAGCCACCGGGCTTTGACTGCTGGTTAATTCAGTTTGTGCTTTAGTAATGGGACGTTCTCATTAGAAGCACCCTCCCTCATACCGGTGGCAAGCATTTCGGAACTGCATTTCACCACGGCAAATTTGAAGTGATCAGTTGTCACAGCGGGAACAAAATGTCCCCAAGGTGGGCAGGAATTTATGCAAAACGTCCGGTGGCAGACGGATTTCTTTTGGTTCAGAAAACAATCAAAATGCTAATTTTCACAGTGGCAAAAGGTGAAAATGGTGGAGCAACTCAAAGAAAGTGAAAATGTTTACATTCTTAATGATTCTTGGGTGCAAAGATTAAACCGGCTCCTTTAAGATGAAGCATCACTTTCACTCCTGTTTCTGCAGAGACGCAACCAGGTGACAGGTTTTTCAGGTTCCTTTCTAACTTGGTTACTTTTGTATTCATTAACCAGCAAATAAACAAAAATAACAATTGTTTAATCAGCTTAGTTCTTATATTGGCTTTGGTTGCAAATTAGAGACATCAAATACTCTATTGAGTTCTTATAGAAGATATTTATATAGATTTAATTTTATTATTATTATTATTATTATTATTATTATTATTATTATTATTATTATTATTATTATTATTATTCAACCAATTAGTTCATTCTGATAAGAAATTAACCACATTTTTCCTCATAGATATTTTAATTTATAGTTGAAGAAAAAGAATTGCATGTCAAAAACAGCTTTTACCTTTCTCATTAATACCTGAAAAATCGTTTTTGGTTAAACAGCAACCAAATATTGACCAGATTCTGACTGTTACTCCAAATTAAAATCAGCACCACAATGTTTGACTCTGAAACACTGAACCTTGAATTTCGTACGGCAGAAATCGACCGATTCTTTCTCATGCTCACCTGGGGGTGTAAGGCTCCGCCGGAGGAGGCGGGATGAACAGATCCTGCAGGGCGCAGCTACTTCGCCTGGAGGGAGTGCTTAATGTGCTGGTGGGCGTAGCGACGCTGCTGCTGGGACTCTGAGGAAAGATAGGCTGTGTGTGAGTGAATGTGTGCGTGTGTGTGTGCTGTGTGTGACGTGGGTGTGCGTGTGTGTGAGAGAGAGGACGTGTTTAAATATGTGCAAAAGACAGAGAGACAGGCGGACAGAGAGGAGAAGGAGACACAGACAGTTACGGAAAATGGCACAATGAAAATGTGGACCTCACAGCAGCTGAGTAAGTCTGTGACTGTTCACTTTAGTCAGACAGTGAGGCGGCGGAGCTCAGCTGTGAAATGAGCAGAGGACGTTTGCAGAGCTCCACTTTAAACTGGTTCACCGAAAGAGGCAGTTTGGAGAGCGGCCTAGTCACCGCTCTCATGGCTACAGGTTAAACAGTCTGGTTAGTACTGTAACTGAACTCCAAATTAATAGACCGTATTTTTTTAGTTTGTTTTTGTTACTATCTCCTTTATTTTCTTTTATCAATGTGGTAAAACAATCTGTAGATTGGTTAACTTAAAGAGCATAAATTCTTCACAGTTACTGAAATAGATTTCCAAAATTACAGCCACGTCTAGAAGTATTGGAAGTGAGCAAAATATTGTAATTTAAGTTAGCAAAATAAACAGCGGTATTCTTTATCGAGCCCCTTATTAGTTGTGCATCACTCCTGCTCCCATTATAAAGAAGAATTTAGCTAAAAAATTAGGAAGATTTGAGTATTTCAATTTCAGTTTTGAGAGAAAAAACCCCATCTAGTTCTGAACAGATGAGGTTTTGGTAGATTACTAATAAAATTTGCAGACTGTTACAGTGTTTAAAAGAATTTTAATGAGAATAAAGTTTTTTCTTTTGTCTTTCTAACAATCAACATAAAATAACGTTTTTTAGTAAAACTACTGTAATTCTGCTGTGGTTATGGTGTTGGTGTGCAACTTCAGTATTAACAGTGGCAACTTCAGTCCAACTTTCTGGATCGACTCCTCAAAAATAAGACACACAGCAGGTTAATAGGAGTCAAAATGTTTCTTTTTCACATCAATTCAGATGTATGTATGAACACATTTGACTTTGAATATGATACATTTTTACTAACGCTACAAAACACAATTTGTCACTTCTAGACAACCTAGCCTTTTTATTTACCTATTTAGAACAGAAGACATCCCATTGCTCAAACTAAACTATTATCCATCCTAATCTACCATTAATGATCTGTTCAGTTATAAAGCTGAGATACAATTTCTGCAGTGTTTTTGCAATAGAAGGAAACTCAGCCGATTACTTCTACACTTTAGTCCTGTTTAATCTCTGACAGACTTTATTTTTTTCTCACTTCTGTCTTTAAAGCTGCCAAGCAGGAGGAGAAAAAAATCAATTTTGGAGGAAAAGAGGAGGGAGGACATTAAGAGGGAGGAGGCCGAGAACGGCTGTACTTTGTGGCCTCAGGGGAGAGAAAACATTTTCTCTGGAAAGCGACTCAAAGAAAGCCTGGACCACTTTAATGCTCATTCCTCTCTTTTCCACCCATTCTGGTGCTGGCACACTGTCCTAATAATGTAACTAGATTGGCTGAAGTAGGACAACAGATGCCACTTAGGGATGAAATGATGACATCTAAATGAATGATGCCACAGCACTCAACTAATTAGTCACAAGTATAAATTTAGCAACAACAATCTGTTTTGTTCATGCTTTGTGAGTGTTAAATATAGCACATATCTGAATGACAGAGAACAATTTTAATATCTAAAACAATCCCCAAGGAAAACACTAGGGGGTTTTCCAGGAAAACTCTTCCTGCACGACTTTTGTCTCTCCTGTTCCCACAATCCCCTCCTTGTTTTCTAAATTGTCCATTTTAGAGGCGACTCTTATTTTAAGGATAAATAAGACGGATGCACAGAAGTAAGCACACGTAAACGACAGAGATAATCACACAGGACTGAGCGAAAGCTGCCGTTGTACCTGCAGAGCTAGTGGTTTCCATCTCATGTTTTTGAGCAGAGCAGGAGTGGATGTGAGCGTGCTCTGTGGGCGTTTCTTCAGCGTTAGGGTGACACCTGCAGGGTCCCCACGCAGCAGGTTCACCAGGTTCTTCAGCTGCCAGCCCACCTAGCAAACAAGAATAGCCTTGAAATGCACCGGCATCTGCATGTGTCAGATTTAGCCATATTTGAGTGTAGTCAGCCAATTAGTGGAAGGGATCTAACTCAGTTTAAAGATGCTAAAGTGCCTTGAAGAAGTATTTGTATCGCTTGACATTTGTTCACTGCAACAAACTTCTGCCTATTTTAGATGGACTTCATGTTGACAAATCAAAACAAAGTAACATACTTGTGAGATGTAAGAAAAATTACATATTATTTTTATATAGTCACCGATTTAAATCTGGACATTCACTAAATACTTTTGCTGCAATGACAAGTGCAACAGTTTGTGTGGTATGTCTCTACCAGCTTTTAAGATCCAGACAGAACAAATCTCAGAATCTGACATTCTCAATGGACTTTGACTTGATTTTTTCCTCAAGGATTGCCCTGTACTTCCACCGTCTCAACATGATGAAGAAAGAGCATCCCCAAAGAATAACATAACTTGATTCAATGAATAGATTATAAATAGATCCATACTAATTTACCATTTGTCAATTTAGCAATTTAGTATACTGAAAACAAATGATGATTTTTACCAAACAGTGAAAAAGCAATGTTTCATTTTCACATCAATGAAAATGATGTGAAAATGATGTTGAACGTATGTTACTTTGTGTTAGTCTGTAACATTAAATCCCACCAAAACAGCTCAAATATGTAGTAAAATGTGGTAAAGTTAGCAGGTGTGAAAAATATTTATGTTTGAAAGTCTAATCCGACTTAAGGGGAAATTAACTTGGAAGGAAGCCATTTTGTTTTACATGCTTCTGTGTTTTTAATAGCATTTTTTGGGTTCCTATGGTTAAGACATGTAGAAGAACGTAGCAATCTTTAAGCTTCATGTAGACTTTGATATTAAAACGGAAATTAAAGACCAAACCAGTCCGCCTCGTCCTCTGCAGTTGTTTTGTCTCCTGCTGTGTGATGATAGCAGTTACATGCCTAGTTGTAAGTCGTATTTAAGCGGTTCCTAATAATATTTAGTACAACCCAAAGACCCTGCCCAGAAAACACTCCCTGCTGCTGAACTAAATACGCCAGGTTATAGGTTTGGGGAGAGAAATGTTTGCCTACTGGATGCCTGCGCTAAAGCTTAGTGCGTCTTGGGTCCATATTTCAAACTAGCCTGAGAGACCAAACATTTTTCAGGCTCTGACCTGGAGATCACTGTGTTTCTCTGAAAGTCATTTTTTATCTTGGCAGCTACTTCACACATTTGTTTCAGAGAGTGGGAAAAGCTTTACTTATGCTTTTATTACAAAGCATAAGTAAAGCAGACTTCTTTTACTTCTGCTGTTGTTTTATTATGCCTTAATGTAAAATATATCTTAAAGGAAATTAAACTATTGTTTTGGGAGTTTTGTTTGGTTCGATTGCTTGACAGTGTTTTTATTATCCACTGTAAATGCTATATTTTGGTTGTATGGCTTTTTTCCTGTGGTTTTAATTTTATAAACTATCAGCTTCCCTTTGAACAGATTTCTCAGATGTTCCTCGTTATTCTGTTGTTATAAGGTTTGTTTTAATATTAATTTATATCAGCCAATTGTTTCAGAATATATTGATAAGACCCATTAAATTGTTAAAATATCAATAAATAGCTGTTCTTCTAGGATTTTGTGATTGTTTTTGTGTTTTTATTGCAATCAAAATGACAGATTTTGTGGTGCCAATTTAGAAATGTTTGTAAGACATCGTTATATTTGTGCTGATGTTAAATATGAATTTTTATTACCCGCCATATCAACAACATGAATTGCATTTTGCAGATTTGTGAAAATTGGAAGAACTTATTGTTGTAATTTGGAGTTTAAGTGACCACATAAAAAGCTACGGCGGGTCAGATGTGGCCCCTGGGCCTTGAGTTTGACACATAACTTTTTAAAATCTTGAAATAGTTTGATATTAGTAACCAACTCTTACTTATTCTCAAACTCTCGAAACAGTTCCGCCTCCAGGTGCCTTGCTAAAATAAAATCCCGCAACCATTTCTAAAACCTTTTTTCATAAAAATCAGATATTTATTAATTTGCCTTTCTGTATGGTGGGGGGTTGCATTTAATTGACTAAAAATAGCTTTCTCCATCTCCTCTGTATTTTGTTTTGTGATCTTTCTGTAAATAGATGCCCTGTTATGAACTGAGGCTCACATCAAAATCAATCCAGCTAAATCAACGTTTTCTTGCCACGTTCAGGATCAATCAGCATCACCTCTATTTGTTCATAGCTGCATGCCACAGTAAATTAAAGGCAGTAACAATATGAATGCTGTTATAACATTCATTCTGAGTGACAATGCTGTTTTGGATCATCGGAGATGTCAAATGTGTTTACCAACAGTATCGCCTAAGCTGTCAAAACCCACTGCACTGCTCCTCACTCATCAACCTCTCCATCAGGACACACAACGTTGCCATGTATACACCATTACTATACCATAGAAATCATAAAAGACATGTCAGATATTTTATTTGAGGGAACGCAATCTATACAACCTACCTTCTAGGTTTATTTAGGTTTCTGTGCAAGTCTCCTGTTGTCCTGTCTAAGGCCTGATTCCTCCCAGCTGTGTCTCGTTTCCCTGATTACCCTCTGTGTATTTAATCCCACCTGTGTGGCTCTTGCTTGTCGGGTCTCTGTCAAGTTGTCCGCTGTCAAGTCTGGTCTGCCGTCTATGTGATTGTTACCAGTTTTGCGCTAATAGCCTCCTGCTCATTTGTGCTGCCTGGGTTATTGTGCTAATTCATCATTAAATTCATAATTCCTCATCATTACCTGGGCCCACTGCGACTGCCTGACCACTCTACAACCGCTATTCATGACAACATTAGATGTTTTTCTGCTTTTACTGATGATCAGTTAGTATGAAGCTAACAGCTAAAAACACATTTAGGTTAAAAAATCCTAAATGTGTGGGTACTTCTGTTGATTCTTGATGATAATGAGGATCTAACAGCTCTTTCTTCTGAACTTTTAGATGCTTTGAACGTCTGTATGCCTCAGTGACATAAAGAGTCCTGACACCCAAATCGGCGTTGCTTCTCTCCACATTCTTAATAATAAGAAAGCCTCTATTCAGTGGATGAGCTGACTGAAATGAGCAGCTGTGGAATTATTACATATCTTGCTGTTGCACACACAGACAGCAATTATATTTTCCACAAAAGGGGCTATATTTAAACTCTGCACTGCAGGAGACCTTTTTCATTCACAAATAAACTGCATATTTCATCACGAGGCTGCACTTTTTTACAGTCATGTCAAAGGACAAATTCAGAAAGGATTAGGTAATGCTACAGCAAGAGGATGAACAAGGCATTTTTACTTGTAATGGCTCCGTTTCTTTAATTACCTGAGTAATTCATAAAACCTCGATTAACTATCGTCATTTTTAAAATAATAAATTCAACTTCTACATGTCCTCTTCTGACCAAGTAATGTCTGTTTTTCTCAGGAAAATACTCAGATGCCAGAGAACTTAATATTTCTCCTATGTTGAATCCAGGAAAGAATATTTCTAAAGCTTGTTGTTCTCCTTCTTCCTCTGTTTTTCCTTTACTTTGCACGGTTGCATGCAGCAGAGGGGAAGATGGGGGTGCAATTTATGTCATCACTCTTAAGGTGTATCACAAGCAAACCGAGACATTTCACTGTTATGTAAATTAGCTGTGTGGGCGGACAGAGAGTTGCTTAAGAAGAAACACCACTAAGCACGTTGACTTGAACACTGGATTTTTCCACCTTATTGTGTTTTATTGCAATTTTATGGGACAGACCAAAGAAGAGTGGGAAAATAACACATGGGCTTCTGTATGTGAGAGGTTATAAAGGTATTTTAGCATTTTACATGGATTATTCCACTATTGCCCTGTTTGTAGTTCAATCTTTCCATCAAACCCCAAAAAGCGTAATTTGTAATTTTAAAGTTACCCACCGGCACAGGCAGTTATATATCACATAAATTCCTAATGAAATATATTAAAATGTGGAAAAGTTCAAGGGCTATGAATGCTCTTCCAAAGTGTTGTATATTGGATATTGCAAAGTAATCTGTAATGGGCAATGCAGCAAACAAAACAGATTCATCCAGTTCACTTGTTTATTCCCCTCAAAGCCTAATTACAAAAGACCCAATAATCATCAAATAACTTGATAGCAGCGCTTCACCACTATGGATACAAAGACCTATAGATGTTATTAAAAGGACTGCAAAGACACAGTCAGCAGAGATGATTACTTTATGTTTCAACTCATAAATGGTGTGCAGATTGAAAAAAAAAACAACTATTATTTATATGCAAACATTTTCCAGATTGAAAAAAGGAAAAAATGTAAATTGTATGCAAATTCAGACAGGAGACAGGAAAATAAAACAAACCAGCCTGGACTTACGACTGTCTGATGATTGACCTGAATGACTTCGTCTCCAGCATGGATCTTCTTACAACGATCAGCCAGAGACTGATGAGGAGACAGAGGTCATTTGCTGCATGCATCTTTATAGAGAACCACACACTACTTGTTTAAAATAACAACAAAATTAAATCCCTCACTATTAGTCCACAAAAGCAAAAAAATGTTTACTTTACTCGATCAGTTATGGATCATAGTCTTTGTCAGAAATGCCAATCGGGGAAGTAACAACAGCTTCATAATAATCAAAACTACTGCAAAGACAAATTGCAAAAAAGATAAACCATTTTGGTCAAATTAGGCTCCGCCTTCAATCAGACTTGATTTAAAAAGAGCAATTCTTATCTGAAGAAGAAGGAGTTAAAAAAGGCACACTTAAGTCTGCACATCCGCTACATATGTACCAACGATGAGATGGACAAAGGTAAAAACAAAGAGGCGAGTACTCACTCCTTCTGTCGTCCCGGTGATCACATGTAAGCCATCGTATGTTGATTTGATGTACATACCCTGAAGGAATATAGCACCAATATGGATTAATGGACATATGAGAACCATAGGAATTTAAAATAGTGTGTAGCCTCACGGATATCTGCAAAACAGTGGAGCAAATTGTTCTTGTGAAATTGAAATAATCTGCTTGACGTGCAAAAGACAAACACAAAAGATCATCAATCTGCAAAACCACCGTTTGCAAAAGTGCTGAAACTCCAAGCTTTTACGAAGGAAAGGGGCAAGAACAGAGATTAAGAAACAAACAGACACACAGAAGCGGCATGCCAGGCTTCAAGATGAGTGGAAGAGATTTTTTTTTAGGCCACTTGGCCCGCTGTTGTGTTCAGGGTTCACTGAATGGATGAGAGAACTTTCATGCCCAGTCCCGGCATTTGTGTGGGGGGCAGGGCTTTTATTGTGGCCCCGAGCAGGGAGCTTGTGTCTGAGTGTAGGTCAATGCAAAGATAAAGTCCAACAAACTGCTCATGGCTACGCAGTGGAAGAACAAATTCTCTTTTTTTTCTGTTTTGTTAAATAATTACCCACAATAAAGACAAGCATGTTTGCCAAGTGTTGCAGCTGCAGTACACTCTTTGTCCAATTTCAAAGTACCCACCATGCAGGGATTTTTTTTTTCTTTCATATTAACAGATTACTCACATGCCCATCAGCTGAGCAAAACCCAGTTTTGGAGCCACTACAGTGAGCTGCATCGGACACTGGACAGTAAAGCGTTTCTAACTGACCTCAATATTTCAACCTGCACTTTTCTCCTGTCTGAAAACCCCAGGCTGCAGAGGAACAAGCAAACCAGTAAAGCTACGTTTCTGCAGGTTTTAAAAAAACAGTTTCCGTGATTCAAACCACCTAGAAGTTATGTTTAAATTTCAAAATCAAATTTATTTCACAAATTAAAAAAAACGTCTCTTCTTTTTTTGGAGGAAATAACCAACGGACAGACATTTCTTTGCTTGGGAATAGCTCATAAGGAATAACTAGCTTGTTTTTTCTTTGTATTCAGCAATGTCTACATTTTTTTTAAATAAAAGGGTAGAGTTAGTACTGTTGTTCAGAAAGGGAATACCTTCACGGAGTCAGAGACGCTGAAAGACAATCATGCTAAATTTGAATCAAAGCAAAAAGATATTGCTGAGGGTCATGCTGTTACTATATTTATAATTAGTGAATATGATCATCCAGCATTGATTGCAGTCTGTTTGTTGTACTTTACATTTGTTTGAAGTCTTTTCCTGAGTCTGTTACACCAACCTAGAAAACAATTCAACATAACTTTACATATTAAAAGGATGATTCAGAAATGTTTTATAGTGTAGTAGTTCTTATCTTACCCACAGTAGAAAACGCTCTTGATGTCTTCATTTAGTTTAAATCCGGACTAGCTGGTCCCAAAAGGTGAAGAATCTCCAAGAAACCACAGCAGTTTCCTACTCTCTTAAAACAATTTAAATCTCAACAAAATAATTGTGGTTTCTGCAAACTTTCCTTATGTTTAAACTGCTGTCACATTTTCTCTAAATGCTTTTTTGCATAGAAAATAGTGATTAGTTAAATTAAGCTGGGCGTGTTTATTTTTGATGCACTGACTCCTATCTATAATTTCCTATTCAAAACCATATATTTATTTTTAAATAACTGTCTAAAGAAAAGCTATAAAACAACTTTAACATAAACTGCTATGGTGTTTCTGATACAGCAGTCTGCTCTGTTATTGAACCCTCCACCCTATAATGTCCACCCCGTCACTCTGACGAGATAATCTGGTTACTAAAAGAAGGAGTGATCTACTGCAGGTCAAATATGAACAGCTAAAAAACCATTTAACAAACCAGAACAGAAATATTAAATTACTCTTTAAAGCTCAATTCATGTTCATTTCCATACAAGTTGATGGAATAACATTTGAGCAGATGCATGGTGAAAATCTTGGCATATATATATATATATATATAAGGATTGTTTCATGATGTTTCATTGGGATGTGTGTGTCTCATTGGTAGTGACTGCAAGAACAAAATCACAGACTCAGAGCTCAAGGTGCCATCTTTGATTTTTACCAGTTTCTCAGCTATGCCAGTTTATTTTGTGTAACCTTCATATTTACAAACTGTTAAGACAGTTGCTGCAGTCTGCAAGCTGCACTTCTGCAAAAAAAAAACAAAAACAAAAAAAACTTGCGTGTTAACTTGCTGTAAGAGTACCAAAGCTGAAATCAACCCACTCTGCCTCACTGCATGACTTATGTTTGCCAGTGAACCCCCCACAATTCATTTCAGTGGGGGAGGGGATTCAGTACCCCTCCACTAATCATTAAAAACAAATGCATCCACTTGAACGCAGCTTGACAGCGGCATTAGTCTGCTACTGACCAGCTAATTGTTAGTCCTTCTGTGGCGCTTGCTGTTTAGTCGAATAAAAACCCTGAAGCCAGACGAATCGGCAGTCAGGGTGGAGTGGACAGGACTGAGATCTGGATCCTGTCTGTCACATTGGTTCATCTCTATATTGAACATGACAGCACGGAAGATGATTATTAGCCTCTAGAAGGGTTCTTCAGGAAACTTGAGGGTATTTCGCAAACATTGTTAAAAATGCTCTCGCACTGCTTGTTACAACCTCGGCCTAGTTTTTTTAAAACCTTGATATATTCAAAGCATGAAAGGTGAAGTTGGTATGGAAATATAACATTACATGCCGTATTATGTGTTTTCCAGGAACACAGTGCCGTTTTATAGCACAAAAGCATTTTACAGTGACAGTGTGGCTGCGGGTGAGTCTTACCAAGCCTTCGGCGGACTTTATGTTGGCCAGCTGCACCACCTCCAAGTGTGCGGACTGAGACACCATGGGGTCCGAGGACAGGGAGATAATCTGGTCGCACACTTCGGACAGGGTTTTACACTGAGGGCGACAAACGAGGGACAAGCCCTTTCTTTAAACCCACATAAGGTGACTTCACGTTCAGTGCAGCGGCACAAAGTTAGAAACTCACCACATGCAGGATCTTGTTTTCAGTTTCATACACAGAGCAGTCCTGGGGAATATTCAGAGAGAGAGAAAAAAAGTGTGTTACCTCAAGAGAATTAGACTAAAATGGAGTTATTGGCCTTTCTGCTGTAGGTGGATATAAGAAGAAATTGAGCAGCTTGGCACCTACACCATAACCCCCCTCCCCAACCAACCCTCCCACACAGGCATGCACAAACACCAAACAAATGAGTCACCAATGCGGAGGCAGGTCTCTCTCTTGCTATCTGCTAGCCTTCCTCTCTATCAGTCTTCGGCTCCATCTAATTTGGCCTCTTTAACTCCCTCCGCCCCTCCTTTCAATTTGTTCTATCGCTTTAATTTTTCTCCAGATAAACATTATCCCCCACTGAGACCAAGTTAAAAGCCATTAGCCGTCACTTCTCTCATTAGTTACCAAGACGGAAATGAGTGACTGCCCTCTTTCGCCGTCCGTGAGCAGAAGCAGAAACGGTGACATAAATAACTGAATGCAGAGCCTTCAAAATTATTTCCTCTCTATGAACTCTTTCCAATAATGTGGCACTAGAGCTACAAACCTAGATGTGTTTTCTTGTGATACATCAACACTAATAAGTGCATAAAGTGGAGGAAAAATGCCTTCAACATTCCTGAAAATGTGAAAAGTGTGATGTGCGTTTTTTTTTCCCAGCACTAACTCAAGATGTTGTAGAACATCTTTAGTAAAACAGATAGGGAGCATCTATAAGCTTTGTCACACATTATTTGGTTTAAACCTTTTCTACATTTAAATATGTTACTATGATCCAAACCATTTCCTTGCCCAACTGGAATGTGAACCTCCACTTCAGTCACAAGTTTTGTGAATATTCAGTACCTGAATAAAGCCGATAGTACAGTATTAGCAAGTCTCTGACAATAAATAAAGATCTTAAATCTTAGGATCTACTTTTTATAATTTAGATTAAAAGTCTAAAAGCAGTAAATTGTTTATATTGAGCTTTCACCCCTGCTTAACTACACTGCTTTTTCAAAAAGATAGGATAATTGTTTTCAACTTTGTATATTGTACATAATAAATAGCTAAATACAGTAAAAATGGCAGGAATAGGCCCTACGGCTTCATGTCGCTTGAAGCGTAACATGTGGGTCAAGTTGCGTCGAGGGAATGAGACGTACGTCGCGATGTGATGTTGCACAGTTCATTCACCTGCTGCACGATCGTGGTGAGTTCGAGACATAGCTGGATCACATTGTTTCTGGTCACAGAGTAATCCGCCACTGCAGCAAACGGTGACCTGAAAAAGAAAGAGCACCTGAAATGAACCATTAGACCGTTCTTCATCACAGATTGAATCAATGCTAACATGGTGGAGACATTTCAGAGACTCGACGATGCGCACGACGGTGGGAGAAACGGCCTTGCTATCAACAAATACGCACAAAATGAGTAAATATGTAGAAATTCTTCAGTTTCTATGCTTTTAGATCAACACATTTGCATAGTATTTTAAAGCTAGATGAGTTTTCTGCATTTATTCTGTCTAATTTTGTCCACAATATGCATGTGCACATGAAGAAACAAGACATTAAGCCACTTAAAAGCAGACTTGTTCAGTTTTGGGGGTTTTTTGTATCAACCTGCTGGCTGAATTGACTAAGGTAAGGTCTTCCTGGCAGATCTAGATCTAAAAGTTGTCAGACACAAAAAGTCCCTGAGGTTTGGACTTTGGCTGGAATAAAGGTTTGCAGCAAACAAACCCAGGAATATTAATTAAGGAACTGAAGGTATTTCCCCATGAGAGGTTGAACTATTCCTGAAGAACGATGCCAAAAGTTGGGCTATAAATCACGTATGCAGCAGGTCATAAACGCAAAAGAGTGTTCTGTTCTGAAATGCTAAGAATGCTTGTCAGGGAGTGGGTGAATAATGTACAGACTTCAGTTGTCAATATAAAAACTGGTTTGGTTTTTAGAAAATACTTGTAATCTTAATTGTGCTAAATTATTTCAATTACTGTTGGCACGTTTATTTAAAGCAGCAGCAGCTGCTATAGCTTGTTTATTGTGCCAGTAAATGTAATTTGCAATTGGGGTTGAATAATTTTAGGAGAACATAAATGCGCAAAAACACCTGACCGTACTTTTGCTTTCTAAATCTTGTCTCTTACGTTTAGAAAAAGCATGATTTTTTAAAACATCAATAAAGATCTTATGTTTCATAATAGGTGGATGGATGGATGGACGGACGGATGGATGGATGGCTTCATCCAGCATCGTCATTTTGCAAGTCTCACCTGTCCAGCCACGCCAGCAGGCTCTTGGCAGCAGCGATCAGGTCCACCACAGAGGTGAGGAAGTCGTTGGGCAGCTTATGAGTGGCTCTGCCGTCGTAATGGCCGCTGCGCCGCCGGCCTGTGATGAAGTTCTGCAGGTTTTTCGCAGATGCGCTGAGCTTGTGAGAAAGCGTCTTCAAGTTCTCAGTCTCCAAACCGTAATTCTAGAGGAGAGAGGGGAGAGTAAAACCTTCTGCGTTCACCCAGTTTATCAGAGATTGTTTCACCAATGATGACGTACTCCAACCAACTTTTTTTTTTCCACACATCAGACTCATTGTCGCTCTGATGCGACTCTATAAAAGCCACGGGCGGAGGGGGTCCCCAAGAAAAATGCTGCAGAAATGAAAAAAAAAACAATCTAACCCAGATGTGGCTTTGATTGCGTACAGATAACCCAACCCTCATTTTTGGTGCAAATTGCACGTGCAGGAACTGTGGAGTCTCTCCTGTCAGGGTTTCTTAGGAGGAGAGGGGACAGCAGGAGGGCTGCTAATCATATTTAATACAGGAGAGCCTGACAGACTTAAAACTAAATCCCGGTTACGTAAGGGGCTTTGGAGCCGACGCGTGGCCCCCTCCCGGCAGGGATGAAGGATGAGAGGAGTTCACATTCTGATAGCATCTACGACCTCAGCCCACTAATCTGCATCCAGTTTCTCCACTGATCTCTGGGATTAACTCACACCGATGTGCATTTCTTTTACTCTACCCAACAGCCAAATTCATAATTCATATGTCAGCTCATCGATAAATGTGTGTTTTATCCTGCAGAATTTGCAAAAGAAAGAAAATGGAAATGTGTTGCTTGGAGTAATTACAGTTTCCATATTTCTTAGTGCTTTAAAATGCTAAATTACAAACAGCAGATATATACATAGACTTTTCCTCACTGTTTATTATTAAATTAACCATGTTTACGTCGGTTGGGGCTACCAATATAAAGTTTATTCACTAAATACCAGAATTTTGACAAAATATAAACATTTTTAAAACGATCTTCAAACTGGGAAGTTAACATACATTTCCTAACTGATAAAATTACATAATAAATTTTATTTATGTGCAGTGTTTTGAATATCTCTCTTCAAGCTTCTCGTAGAGGTTTGCAGGAATTTTGGCCCAGTCCTCCAGACAGGTCTGCTGTAACCAAGTCGTGCCTGTTAGCTGATTCGCTAACACAAACCTTTTCTGCTCTGCCTAAATGTTTTCATCAATAAGCTCCTTAAAAGGAACTTCCTGGCGTAGTTCTTGCTTTTAAAAATACTGCTAAAATCTTCTTTAGGGTTGGGATAAGAGCCACTCCAGAAGCTTAATGTTAGTCTGTTTTATCCGGCTAAAATCTGCTCTGATGTGTGTTTGGGAGCTTGAAGCATCTGACCCAAACTGGTGAACCTGAAGCTTATCGGGATGTTTCAGAACAACCAAAAGGAGTAGAGTAATGAAGAGTGAGGGCGGCCTCTAAATGTTTCATTTCAGCCTCAAATCAACAGTTAGATGGTTGAAACTTTGACATAAACGGACAAAGGCGCAAAAAACACAGAAGTGCTTCCAGACGGTTTGTTCAATGGCCTCCCGAAAACCCAACTTTCATCTTCACTTAAAGGTTAAAACCAGGCCTGGGAACCAAACAGTTTTAATGAGGTCAAGTATTCAGTCTAAGCTTGTTGATGGCTGCAAAAAGTGTGTGGCTTTTCTGCAACTTGGTTATGTGACATTTATCCAACTGTCACTAGGGGGTGTGTGCACATAATTTACACAGTTTTTGAGAAAATCCTCCATAAATTCAAGCGATCTCAGCTAGTTCTAGTATTTAAAATTCATTGAAGCCGCCTGTTGTATAATCACTCCAGCCTGAACCAAACCGTGTGTGTCTACAAACTCATTTTACTGCACAGAATGTTACATTTATGATCATCCTCTTCTGAGCAGAAAACTATGTTTTATGATGTTATTTCTTATTGTTACTGATGTAATCCCACCAATATCATTTAAAGAGGAACAAAGGATGCTCAAGGAAGGAATTAGGGTTATGAGGGGGATACATTCTCACACTATAGCAGCTCATTAGTCAAATCAGCAGAGCGACTGTGTTTCACGCTGACACACAGCAAACGTCTGTATCTCTGACAGTAAGTAAATGCATAAACTACCACAAAACGAGCCAGTAAAGGATGACAACAGAAATATCTGCCTGCTTTAAGAAAACATTCTTAGATTGACACAGATTGATAACTTTATCTCATGGGAAATTTTTAAACTGGAACCCAAAGCGGTTTCGCATTTCCAACATTTTCGGACTTAAAGTGGCAATTTAGCTGCTTTGATTGGTAAAATCAAGATCTAATAGCTGTGGTACTAGCTTTACCGTCAGCGCACAAATGGATACAAGGAAGTGTACTTACTGGAGCTACATCCACTAAATACAACACCTTCCACCTGAGCAACCCTGTAGGATACAAAAATAAATTGAGCTAGCCCCTTTAAGAACAAGGAGACAACAAAGCCAGACTGCAAAGGCCACATGTTTTGGACCAATGTGAAATAAGATGTAGCTTCTTCTCAGGAGGATTGTTGAACCAAAAGTAAAGCTTTCCCCTGTATTAGTCCTTTCAGCGGATGCTGCCACCACCGTGTTTCAAGCCAGGGATGTTGTTTTTAGGGGGATGGGGGTGTTCAGTATTTTCCACCCAAGAAAGCATTTTGCAGGCAGGTCAAGAAGTTAATCTGATCTCACTTGACCAGAGCAGCTGCTTCCCAAGTTTGCGGTGTCCTTTATACATAAATAGCTAACATAAAGTAGGACATCTTGGATCAACAATGGCTTCTTATTGCCTCTGTTCCATAAAGGCCGGAGCATGTGGAGTTCCCAGCGACCTTCATAAGAGTCAGTGCACAATGTGGGAAAAATTCATAGCGTAGAAAAGCTTTTGCAGGGACACAATATTTTCTTACGTTTCTCTGTTGATCTTACAACAAATAAGCTAGTTTTCCTACTTCGTAGTTCTCAGAGACACACATTATTTGTCTGAAAGCTCAATCTGTCATTCAAAGGTAGCAGCAGTGAGTAGATGTAAGCGAAGCCTTGGACTCACCAGCGCACACAGTAAGTCCACAGCTTCCAGTATGAGCTCCTGGTGGCCGATCCTGGACACGCCCAGATCCTCCAGCTCCTGGTGGGTGATGCGCAGCAGCTGGTCTCCCCCAACTTTCTCCTTCTCAAAAGTCTTGATGTACTGCTGCAGGCAGTCATCCAGGCCTGAGACGACACAACACAGTTGAGTCTGATTTTGTGAGTTCTTGCGAAATCTGCTTTTGCTTTCTACATCCTAAGTGGGCTCGACGTTGCCTTCCATACCAGAATATGTGCTGTAAATCTGCTATTCGTGTGATCACAGGTCGCGTTCTGCCGCATTCAAGCATGATAACAGTCTGTGTGACATAAGAAATGTGACACATTCCCCCCCCCCTCCACAACATCATTCCAGCTACATTTTCAGCGCCGAGCCTGAAAAGAAGCGTTTAATTTAACAGGGTTATGAGTTTGCGCGCGACTTGTTTTACATGTTTTAGCACCGCAGCAGGTGTGAAATCCTTGTGGAAGAAATACTTGGTGAAAGGCAGCAAACTAAAACAAACCAAACACTCGTTTGTGCCGACGGCTTGTGCTTTACATCTGAAATCACAAAGAGCTCTTGCTTCTATGTCGTTCACGCAATAAACAGGTTCATAAGGAGCTCAATCTATTGCTATTGCATCGCGGAAACCTTCAGAATCATTTCTCAGGCAGGATTAAGAATCTCTCTTGCGCAGAAGTCAACACAATTGCATTCTGATGGGACACTGATGGAGCGCTTAGGCATGTTTGCATGACTGCAGTTTTATGACTCACGCTGCTATAAAAATACAAAATCTAAAGCAACCAAATTCACCGGACTTTCTTGAAAAGAATCAAAGGCTCTTGTCATTTGTCCTAAAAATTATTTTGATTTTGACTATATGCCCTCTTTTCCCTGTGAATTGGATTTCCGAGGCAGCTTTTTTATTTTAAGCAGAACAGATCAAGACGCTTTTATATTTAGTTTATATCTTATATAAAGCATAACGTCATAACCTCCATTTCTATGTAAGTATTTGGATGCATAGCTGTTCATAGAGCTCACAAAATAAATTACAATTTGAAAAAGATTTTGTTTTTCTTAGTTACTTTTCTGAGAAGCTGAGTCAATTTCTTCTTCATAATTTATTTATTTGTAGGACCGTTAATAATCTGATTCTTATTTTTATGATCCCTACTTCTTTATATGTATATAAAGTAGTAGTAGTATATTAATAACTATTTTATATTAATTAATAAAATAATAGCAGTAGATTAATAAAGAGTTCCACATGTTTCTCTTCAGCGATACTTTGTAGTTTAAATTTAGCTAAATTTCTGCAGATCAAATAATGCAAATAAATAAAGCTTAATATAATTAAGGTAATTAAGGTATTGGGATAAATAACGATTCAAGCATTTTAAGACCTTGTGTTTTATCATGGCTGTATATTGTGGGTTTTTTTTCACAAATTAGCTTATAGTGATGAGCATAAAAACCTCAGCTTACTAGGATACATGTTTTATTTTTCAAAGTGCCACCCACAATATGGTGGCATGCTATCGTCTCATTTTTACTCTGCAACGGAGCCAATGCAGTGTCTGTTGTTCTATATCTATGGATCATATTGTCTTGGAATATGTAGTGGCCCATGACTTCCTGTTTCCTGTGGCTATAACCATAATGTGGTAGAGGAGTCACTCTTCAAAATGGGAGAGACAGGAGAACATGAACATTCAAGTAAGGAATATGTCTGGCTTGAAGTAAATTTCCCCCATCTATAGTCAGATTAACACTAAAACCGTTTAAAAAGTCCAAAGGAGATTCATTGTTAGATTATTCTATGGAAATGAAATGTTACTTTATTTTACTGCATTTCACTTTAATGCTTTTCACACAGTCTTTACTGTGTGTGACTAGAAAGTGTCCGCTTTCTACCTCATCATCTTTCCTTTTTAGCAGTCCAGACAGGGAAGTCAGCTTTTGTACAGCTTATGTAGCAACTTTCTCTTCTTTTTCCTCCCCCATTCACATGCAACTCCCCCCTCATATCGTCTCTCTGCTGCGGTGGACAAATCATACACATGGGACTTGGAGCACAGACTTGATCAAGCATTCAGGATGGGTTCAGCTAGCAGCTAATTGTGCGTGTGTGCGTGTGTGTGTGTGTGTGTGTGTGTGTGTGTGTGTGTGTGTGTGTGTGTGAGGGGAAGGCAATAGAGAGCTCAACACTTTAAGGCTTTGCTAATCAATCTCTATATCTGTGACAGTGAAGTATGCAACCAATCTCTCTGTATTCTCCTATTAAATAAATTACGCTAAATATTTGATAGCTCTCCTACACCCACCGTGTTGGTGGGTGTAGGAGGCTAATAATGAAAATCAAATGTAGCACAAACCAACCTTTGAACTTTGACTTTTGGCTTTCCTGCCCACTTCCAATCACCTGCTAGATTTTTGTGTGTGGGCATCTATGCCAGCCAAACAAATCGTCTGTCTAAATGTTAAGCTAATCTCTCAAAATAATGAAGTCTTCTGGCCGTTTTAAACTGTTCTTGTATCGCTTTAATACACTGAGCTCCTGCATGCGTCGAGACAAAATAATAAATTATGAAGGGTAACGATTTTATGCTGTTTTCGTTTTAATAATTTCTTTTCATTCTATTCATATTCATATTCTTTCATATTCATTTCACAGTGAAGATCTGATGATTGAAATTTGTTTTTTTTTTTATTATAATCCCAGATTAAGAAAGTAGTTGGTTTTGGAATAGATCAGGGGTGTGGATCCATTTGTAGCCCCTGGTTTAGTTTTGTGTGGCCCTCCATTGCAATTCAAGAATGATGAATTCCCCTCCCTAGTAGATGGAAACTTTTTAATTATTACAAACTCATTTAACTCCCCTTACAATGGAAAATATTGGGTACAACACAAATTGTTTTTTTTAGATAGCCGTGTTTTTGGTTTCTCTTGCAAGGACCCAGTGACCTTTACTCAGAAGCAGTCTGCTTTTTATAACTCATTAAACATGGTCAAACACAGCGACTGTTTTCATTCACCTTGAAAATTGGAAAAGTAGATGCTTATTTTTTTTTTTAATAAACTATAAACCCTTTTAAAGTTTTGGAATAACTTACGCTTCCCTTTTTATTTTTGATAAAAAGGGAAGAATAAAAACAAATAAAATGTATGTTTTGACCTGCGAATCCTGTTGGGAAAGAGCAATTTGAAACAGATATACGACAGTTTGAGTGATTGAGTCAGACAATTTGGGTGAGGGGGAAACACAAGAGGAGGAAAATCAAATCCCTTTATAAATATGGAATATTTGACAATGTTCAGACTGTGAGCTTGAATTTGGTCTGCAGCATAAAAACAATAGATGCTGCTCACATTGAGAACAAACTTGGTGTGCGTCGTTTCTTTCTAAAGTTCAGTGCTTAAACAGCTCCATCACAGCTGGGAACAAAGCGCCTCGCTCAAACAAAGCTGTGACGGGAGACGGGAGAAGGGCTGTGGGAAGGTCGCAGGGGTCCCCCCTTCTCTGGCCTCCTGCGACATCACGGGGCACAAAGAAATAAAGGAACCTGGGAATCCTGAAAACAAAACAGTGCCAGTCGCCAGGCAAGCTCGAAGATGGTTATTTAACAGGACTCCCCACCCCCTGCAGCCGTTTCTTCTACCTCAGTGTCTCTCAGAGTCACTTTTGTCCCTCACTTCACATTACCACTACGGAGCGCCGGCCACAGAGATGCTCTTTGCTCCACTTGTCAGATGTGGGACACAGAGGAGTCCAATACAGTCGTTCTTCCTACTTTTCTCATTTGTTCTTTGACTTAAAGCTTTGCTGAGCAGCTAGCATCGCTGCCTGTCTGCTTGATTCTGCATCTCTTTTTTTTTGTTGTTGCTTAATTTAAAGCTCCCATTTCTCCAATGTGATTCTTTAAACACATATCCAATGATCATTTATTTGTTTGTTTCAAGGATAACCCATTGAGATGTTTCATCTCATTTTCAAGGGGGTCCTTGTCGTCATCGCAAGCTGCTGACCGATACCAAGGCAACCCGAGGCTTTAAAATGTTACCAGCGGCTGCGGTTTTCCATCATGAAGTTCATTAGCTTTAAACTCATTTTAATGAGACGCCAGCAATAGAACAACGAAGTAACGGTGCAGTCCCCCTCCCCCGCAGGTTGCTGCAAGCTGCCAGTCACCTTGCATAAAAACGCCAGCATCCGATAACAAAGAAAGCGACGAACTGAGCAGAGATTCGTCCAGCTGTATGGACATTACAATAAGCCCAGAACTCGCTCCTTCTCCACCTGTTGCTAGCTGGGTAAAACGCTGAGCTACTTCACCAAGTGCCACAAGTTGAATGAAGGACGGCTAACACACAATGCCAAAGGAGGAGCTGAAGTTTTTTACGATCGTATCAATCATAAATCAAAACAACGCGCCCTGTCCTTCATATGCGCCACACTGCCAGTCAGCTGGCTGAAGGATAGCTAACCTCCTACATTTTATTTGCTTACACAGCAGTAAATAAAAAGTTTACTTTAATATATTATTTACTGGATGATTTTTGTTTCAAATTTTTGTGTATCAAATCAAAGTATCCCACAAAAATAGAACTTAAATGGTGGTAAGAAATGACCCCCTGCTGGGGATTTCTTCTTCTTTTTTACTTTTTGTTCACTTAAATACACAGTCCAGTCACATTAATGTGACCATCTGTCAAAAGCCAGAATAACCACCTTTCGCAGAGCGAACTGCTACGAGACGTGCAGGAAGAGAGTCACTTAGGTCCCTGAAGGTCTTCTCTGGGATGTTGAGCCATGCCGACTCTAATGCCGTGGCCAGCTGCGCTAGATTACGCGGTTGAGGATCCATGGCGCGAACAACTCGATCGAGATGGTCCCACAGATGCTCGATTGGGTTTAAGTCAGGTGAGTTTGCTGGCCAGGGGAGGACGGTAAACTCATCCTGGTGCTCTTCGAACCACGCACGTACACTGGCAGCTGTATGGCACCTCGCATTGTCCTGCTGGAAGATGCCATCATCCTGAGGAAAAACAATGCGCATGTAGGGGTGGACATGGTCCGCAAGGACAGATGCGTACTTGTATTGATCCATCGTGCCTTCCACAATAATCAGTGAACCCAGAGAATGCCAGGAAAACATTCCCCAGACCATAATGCTCCCGCCTCCAGCTTGGACCGTTCCTGCAATGGTTGCAGGGTGGTTCCTTTCAGAGGTTTCACGCCTTATACGCCAACGTCCATCTGTCCGATGGAGCATAAAACGCGATTCATCTGAAAACGCTACCTGTCGCCACTCAGTGGACGTCCAGCTGCTGTACTGGCGTGCAAATTCTAGCCTTCGTCGTCGATGAACACCAGTCAGCATAGGTGCACGAACCAGGCGTCCGCTTCGGAGGCCCAGACGCAGCAATGTTCGCTGAATAGTGGTTTGGGAGACACTTGTGGTAGCCCCTTGGTTCATTTTAGTGGTCAGTTGCTCAACGGTAGCCCGTCTATCTGCCCGAACGCATCTCCGCAACCGTCGTTCGCCTCTGTCATCTATGGCCCGTGGTGCACCACATTTGCCACGTCGTTGATTTTGGACAGTCCCATTTTGCCATGCACGGTACACTTTTACCACGGCGGCACGCGAACAGTTCACAAACTCAGCCGTTTCGGAAATGCTTCCACCCTTGGCCCGAAAGCCAATGATCATGCCCTTTTGGACGTCGGATAAATCGCTTCGTTTCTGCATTACGCCAACGATTGAAATGTTTTCCGAAGCCCACACACACCCTTTATATACGCTCAACTGCACTGTGCTGCCACCTGCCTTCTGTGATTGGTTATTTAACTCTGAAGTGGAAAGTACGTGGTGGTCACATTAATGTGACTGGACTGTGTACGTTCAGCCCATCAACATCAGATGAAGAGCCACGTGCAACCAAAAGCCGATGTTTGACCTCAAACATGTTCATGTCCCAAACCCTAGAAATGTGGCAGAATTAAAACACTTCTGCAACAAGAAGGGAACAAAATTTCTCCACTGGGATTTAACCGACCGATTGCCAGTTATCACAAAACCCTGACGTCAGTCTCTGCTGCCAAGGCTGGCACAAGCAATTACTAGGTCTAGGGGGCACTTACTTTTTCCACATGGTGCCAGTTGGCTTGGATAGATTTTCCCCCTTAATGAATGAGAAATATTTTTTGAAAGCTGCTTCTTGTATTTACATTTGTCTGGTGTTATTATTTGATGTGACACAAAGCAGCACAAAACAGAATACATCTCTGAGGGGACAAATACCTCAACTGTGATAATTAAAACACAGTTTTTTGAATTCTAAATTTCAACATAATCGTACAAAGTTTCACTATTTTGTTCTTAGTTTTGAATAGACATTTAACAGTAATGTTTATAATACGATGAACATCTCATGCAGCTCCATGTAGCAGCAGCAGCAGCGACCAACAGGCTGCGAATTACGAAGCTATATTTGCAGGCGTATGTGTACTGAAGCGGTACAGATGTATGGATGTGGATGTGAAGGCCCCTTGGTCTGACACGTGAGCACAAAGCAACACATTACCGAGACAATTACTATTTAAAGAGCTGGGGAAAAAAAAGATGAATCTGAACAGGCAAAGAATTCCCTCCAACTGGAACGAACATTTCCACTTACATTCCTATCACATTTTAATTCTGGAATATCTTTGTAATGCAAACAGACAAAAACAAGCGTAGCTTATGAGGAATCTGTGAAGAGAGTGGGAGTGGGCTGAGGATGTTAAAAAAAAACAAACAAAAAAACCCAACAGCTGTTTGGGGACATTTACAGATATCTAGATCAAAGCAAACGCTAATCTGACACAGCTACCAAAGCTGGGTAGACGGAGACAAATTAATCACAACAACTTCAACATTTCTGAATTTCCAGGCTTTTAGTAATGGCACGTCAGATTAGTTTAAGCACAAACATTTCTTAGATGGAAAATGGCCTCAGGAGGCTCTACTGCTCGTCTGAAAAGGATCTCTCTCTATGTGCGTTAGCTTCTGCTAGGCGAAGGATTCCCCCGTCATGATAACAAAAGCTTTAGGAATAAACTTTGGAACCACATATAAGCTCTGTTTGTTGGGTTATAGTTTTAAAAATATTTTTTTTAAAAATTATTATGAAACACTAACAGTAAAAACAGAGCAGAGCAAAGAAGAAGAAGAAGACTTCACAAAAACAGGCTGAAGCAAGCACTAATAATTTTGCTGCATGTGGATTTCTGTTAACGCGACAAGAGGAAGAAATAGAACAATTATTTTTTGTTTGTTTTGGTGGATGTCACAGGTGATGAAGGAAATTAACACAGAGACTAGACCAGTTTTTTATAACTTAGTTTGACTCATCTGCTCATCTTCACAAACCACTTCTTTGTTTCTCATGTTCATATTTTCCTGAACTCCTGTGCTCACAGAATCCAAGTAAATGTATTCGAAGGAAAGTAAAACACGTGAATAAAAAGGGAGATAGGAAAGGATGTTGCAAGAGCGCTGATCAGCTGCGCCTTTTGTGATGTCACCAGGAAGTATGAGCCTCTTTTAAGCTGTTATTGTTTTTGTTTGTTTGTTTGTTTGTTTTTGCTTTCATCATAGCAAAAAAAAAAGAATACCAAAACAAATAGAAAAACTGACCGAAATATGTTGTCACATATACAACAAACTATAAAGTACGTTGATTTTACTGAAAAGTAATGAGGAATAGCTTTAAGCTTCAGTGTTGGTGTCCCTCTCTGTCAGCTCTCTTGGAGAGCCCTTCCAAACATCTCTGGATGAACATTTAGCAGGTGATGATTGCAATGCACACACACTTCCCAGATAACCTGACCCCGTTTTCATCTGAACCCAGATTCTGACCCCATGAACCCGTGTCATCTGGGTATAATCACTAAATCTCTGCCGTTTCCCCAGCCTCCCGGAGGAGGAAGCTCTGATTTAACAATAGACACAATGGGTTTCAAACCGCTTGGAGATGTTTGGATGCGCTCTCTTCTGGAGAAACATCCACATTCACGTCGCTATTGTTCCCGAAAAGAAATAACAATCAATGATAACAAATCGGGTTTCCATAAACCCCCGAACGACGACGTTTAAAGGCGAGGTTCAGCGGTGTTTTGCTTTCTTTCCGACATCTCGGATCAGTTTGTGTCGGAATGTGTTGACTCGCTGCGGAACACTTGATTGCAGTTGAGCAGTTTTGTGAAAAAATGTTAAATTCATACAGGCAATAAAAAAAAAAAAAACCCACCTTTCATCCAGTCTACCACTTGACTTGGGCTCCACTTGCTCACGGGCTCCATAATCAGTGCCATGGTAGAAGTTTGTCTTCAAGCTTCACAAAAGAAAAACACACCCAACTCAACCAACTCCCTTCTCAAAATTAAATAAATAAGCTCACAAAATGTGCTCAAAATTCCTCTTCCAAATAAACAATCAAACAAAAAAAAAGATACCCACTGGGTTTAACTGCCTTTAAACATCTATGGAGGTCGGCATTGGTCCAAGATGTCTAAAAAAAATATATATATATTATTTTTTTGTTGTTGTCGTAAAGCCCGGCAGGCTCCTGCAGATTCCAGCGCTACTCAGTCCTTTGAATGAGGTCTTTCAAATTGTCATTCATGTCAGGCTCAGCGGCGGTGATGCTGCTGGGTCTCTGCTGCCCGGTCTCTTCTGCCTAAATGCATCCTACTGCCGTCCAGAGCAGCGAACAACGCGCAGACTGTTCACTTCGTCCTGCCGTCTGGAGAGGTATAGCGTTCGCTCTGAGCATCATCCCTCCCTCCCTGCGCAGACATGGAGTCACAGCCATCCCTGCCTTCAGCAGGCGAGGTCTTTCTGTATGACGGGTGATTAATGACACAGGAGCGACAACCGCGAAGACTCAGCCTGTTGTATTGTTATGTTTGTTGGTCATTTGTCTGTGAACAGGCTTCCCCCCCCCCCCCCCCCCATGAAGGAATCTAAGCTTAATATTACATGAGAAATAATTTTTTCAGAGTTTGGTTCAGAATATTTGACGTGGAATTCAATTAAACTTTATATGGCAGTAATATCTTTAGCTGGATCCTTTTTTGTAATCTGTGGGCTTTATTTCAAGCCATCTTTAATGGTGATACATTAAAATAGAGGCTAGCCTAGCCACTGCCAATCTACTAGATTAAAATCAACAAATTTGAGAGATGCCTACCTCCTTACTTCATTATGAAAAACAACCCAGGTTGAACAAAAGTAGGGTTAAATCTAAATCTGCCAACTGTATAATAATCCGAAGTGTGTAACCTACCAACTACAAATTACATATGTGTTTAGTGACTGAAAAAACATGATCATTATTTGCATTGAAATAAACTTATTCATTGCCAGTGGGAAAAAAAAACAAAACAAAAGTGAGTAGGAGACAATGCAATCGTGAATTAGTGTTTTTTTTTACCTTCCTGCTTCATCACCTCAGGCCTTTTGTGTCTAGGTCAACTTAGTTCATATGCATGGACTGCACAAATGATGACACACAGGCTGCTAAAACAAAGATCGCTGACATTTGGTTAAAAGAAACAATATAAAATTAGACTTTGATCGTATGTCTCCAATAAATAGAAACAGTGTGGCGTATTCTGATGCTAATTCCTTTACATCTTCTCCAAGCCTGCAGGCACTGATCGCCCTCCATACAAGCCACTGTTTTCTCCTGCTGTCTTTGTCGCTGCTCGCCTCCATCACACAAAGCGCACTGTAGTGGAACCGTGGTCACCAAGGGAAAGAGGATGCTGACATGCCGTGATCTTTATATATACCACTAAACAGCTTCAGGGTTTAAACCTTTCTTTACTCATGCATTGCTCGGTATTAAGCCATATTTACAGTACACTGCAATTAAGTAAATAAATACTACATTTGAGGGGTTTTAAATGACCTTATAATTAAATTTGAATTTATTTTATTTTTAAGTTGTAGTGAAGATGATTCTTCTAAAAAGCGTTTCAAAAAGAATTATGATTTTACAAAAAAATGGTGAGTTGGGCTTAAATTGCAAACATTCAGCTGTGTCTTAAGGAACTTTACATCCAAAATTGTCAAAAGAGTATTGAAATCAGGACTATATTATTTACAAACCATTTTTCAAGAGATGTAATTGAGTATTAACTTAAAAGCTGCTTTGTGGCCATGGTGAGGGAGGCTGCATTCCTGTTTTGCTCGTTAATCAACCATCAGTTTTTGATTTCATGTTATGAGTTTGCATTTAGAAACAGTCATATAATAAATGTATTCCTAATGCAGATTACAAAGGCTATAAGTTGCAAGAACAGAGTACATCAATGTGAAACTGAGCTTAAAAAAATCCTAAAATCCATGGTTTGACATATGATCATTTAAAAAAGTTAATGGTGAGCTTATATGTAGAGGAAGGGAGATAAACATGAATGAATCAAACAGAAACAGAGCTGAAATGGCAGAAATGGTCAGAAACATGTCAAGAAAACCTATAGCATCTAGTAACACAGGCTCAATAATACTGGGTTTACTAATAATAAGAAATAAGACTATAATAAATTTTTATCATCCTTTTTTTGCACCGTAACATAATGTACTTTTTCAGCCAAGTTCCACAGTATGCTGGAACAAAAGTTCAAATGAAATAACAGGGGAAAAGAGGGATGGATTTTTACACACTCAGTGGTCTTTAAATGTTTATTCACAACCATCTACATAAAAGCCAGTGCAGCAGATTGAAATCCAAGTCTGTTAGCAGTGACGGTCAAAAAGATCAATAATCATAGATGCAAAGAGAGGAACAGTGGGAAATGTGAGAATGTGACTTGATACAGCATCTATAAATCATGATTCTTTTTTTATCTCTGTGAATCATACTTTCAGTCCAAGGAAAACTCTGATGCAGGGAATTGACATTCAGTCCCAGCCTTATATAACAGCAGCATCATGATATAGACTAAAACGGAATGATTTATCTTTTCATAGGGAAGCTCCAAATGTGCTGTGAATTAAGTCTTATTAAACCAATAAAAATTTGTGTTAGCCACAAAAGCCTTTCTACACAACTGTGGAGTAAAGTATGTTGAAACAACTTATTATCTTTATGCATACAGACAAAAATAATACCTTAAATGCAATTGGGAACATGTATAATGTAATATTAAAATTATCCAAGCATTTTGAAAACCTTCACATGTGCCTGAATTAGTTCATTATTTAATACATTTTTTTCAAGTCCTAACTGTTTTTAACAAGAAAAGAACATTAAGATTGGTTAGCTGTTCTTCCAAAGACTGACAAAAATAAGCAGGTTTGAGATTAAATTTCCTAACAACCAAAAACGTTCAGTAGGAGATAATTAGCTGACGGGCGTGTGCATTTAATGTCTTCATCCTCTAGGTGGCGGTCGAGTTTATCAAGCCTCCATTACAGCTTGACAGCGAACAAGAAAAGAAACTTCCTTGTTGCAAGGATTTCCCGAGGTAAGGTAACTTTTCTGTCAAACGAGCGGTAATTATTTCTTAACAATAATATTTTATATCCTAGCCAACTCCTTTACATGGTTACATCGTTCATGAACGTATTAGTTAAAGTTTTGATCACATTATCTTTCTTAAAGTCGTCTTTGGGACACCGGGGAAGTTGGCTAAATGCTCACGTCTAATGTAGCTTCAGTGAAAGGAGAATGCGTTCTTCATCTCTGGTATGTAGAATAGTGAAGCCAAGATTCAAACACGTGGCTTTTAAACGTAGATCACATAAGCGATATAACATGATAAGCCATGAATTTGCTCTAGAGAGATAGAAGCTCTCAATTTATGAAAAAAAAAAGCGGTTTTCTTTTTTAAAACTAGTGTTTCACAACATGCCGCTTTGTCCACGTTTAGAATTAAGTGTCCTAAACATATAAACCTTTGAGATAATTTAAATAAGTTGGATTTATGACGTGGCGTGTGGATTTACACCTTATGTGTTGTTGTGTCCCACCGCTGACAGTCTGGAAAAGTTTGGAAATTGCATTTATTTTTTAGATCTGGATGATTATTGAAATGCAAAATAGATTATCGGGAAAATTCTTTTCACCACCCATAACTAAGGAGATGATCAGATGAGGGCTGATTACTCCATACTCATTTATTCATAATTATCCATCCATAAATGCAAATAACACGTATATATTTAAAGTTAAAACCAGGTTTTGATTTATTTATGCCCTTTACATTTAAGGTCTTTTCTACAATTGTTTCGCCATTTTATCTAAATTCACTTTATCTCTACTTAATTTCTTTTGAATGTTCCAGGGTTTTTTTTTTAAGAAAGCAACACGATATGCCCTTGAGCAGAATGGTTCTGAAAAAACCTGAATATCTGGTCCTCACAACTCTTCCTATTTTTTTTCTTGCTGCTGCACAGGTTCAGGCAGGTTAGCCCATGTTCACACTGGGACGAAAAAAAACGTTCTCTGGTAGTTTTCTGCCGAGTCGGTCTCTGAGTATACTTCTGCACGATAAAATGGCTGAATCGATGTTGTCAGACAACTCTTCCATTGGGGATGCAGTGTCTGGTAGAGACGATGTTGAATCCCTTGAGGATGAGGATCTTTACTACATTCCTGAGAGGAGACCATCTCTGGACCTTGGACCTTCTCCTATGGACACCAGTCAGTGGTACGTTGAGATCTACGGCTTTTTAGCCTTTCCAATAATACAATGCAGTCACTTTAAATGCTATAGAGATGGAAAGAATGTGTGCCGTTGGTGGAGAAGGGCAAAGGTCATCACTGTGCATTCTAAGGTTCATCTTCACTGAAATAACTAACTTAAAATGTAATGAAAGCAGCCTTTACTTGTGGACTTGTTACTTGTTATCTGCTTTAAGACAAAGTTTCGTAGCCTTATAACTTACACTTGAATGCAATTTAATTACAAAAGCACTGTGCATAACTTTAGCAGAATGCATAAAAGAAATCTGTAAGAAAAAGGGAATTATTAGGCTATATACATGCAATTACAAATGTTCAATTGTAACAAAAATACGCCTCCTGGAGGAAAGTGGAGTTGGTGCAAGTTCGACTCAAAAAGAAAAATCTTCACATGGAGCTCAAACTTGGACTTGTCTATCAACTTTAAGGCATTTCAGTCAAAATGCCTGACTTGATGCTGCTTGTAGGAGTTCATTGAGGTCAGAGCGGACTGCTGATCCTGTGCGTGTTGCTCTGTGAAAACCAAGAAACTAACTCGAGACACACAGATGAGCTTTTACTCAGATACACAGATTTCTAGTTTTCTCTGACCTACTAATTAATATTTTCTTTCTTGGGAATAAAAACAAATGTAAAGTGTTTTCTACAACGTCACACTGCTGAAACACCTTCAGATGGTCCTGTGGGGTTTTGATGCTGAAGTAGTGCAATTCTGACCTTTGGGTCATCTACCCACATCTCCCAGCTGGCTGGTCAATACTCTGGGCAGCTGAAGTTGGAAACTGCATGATTTCTGTCTCCAGATTTCTATTCTACTTTTACCTAGTGATCACCTACCGATGACCAGTTGTCTTTTTCTCAACTATTGGATGACTGATTTGTGCGTCACTTCATCTAAAGACTCTAACTCTGCTCCCTACAGGCATTTTGTGGATCAGGCCTTGACTCCGGCTCAGAGCTATGAAAAATTGATTAGTGAAGATGAAGGCGTGGCAGAGCAGGAGGGGACAGAGCAGGAGGGGACCTCTACAAGGTAGAAGCAGCATTAAAGACTCACAAAAAGCTTGAGCTTGATGATCACTTTAGGTGCTCACATTCATGTCAGAGTTACGCTGATCTTCATTACTTTGCTGTAATGTTAAAGCGTCACTGTCTTCCTTTTTTTTAGTGTCCGGCTGGAAAGAGCGGATTCATTTTCCAGCTACTACTCCGTTGACAGCAACGACTGTGAAAAGATCATTCCTAAGTAAGAAATGTGACCGCAGTGTTAGATTTTATCGCATGCAGCTGTTTGATACGTGGCCCTAAGATGTATTAAAACCTGCATGTTTCACCAGAGAAAGAACCAAAGAGGAAGTCGCAGAGCCCTCGAACAAGCTCGAATTAATCCAAGAGCCAGAGGAAATCAAGCATCCCTCTTTGACCCTACGATTCACTTTTAAGGTGTGTTTATGTGTCATTCACCTCCATCAGGCCTTCAAAACTCAAGCTCAAGCTGGAAGTGATTCATTTATTTGCTCTATTTCCTCCTAGGCTTTGTGTGAGGCTCTGAAGAAGCTGCCTGACGATGATTTCAGGATGTTCAAGTGGAAGCTGTGGACTCATTATCCGCAGCCTTTCAGCGCCTCTCAAAGCATGGACATCGTGGACCTCGTGGACCGACTGCTGGAGAGCTTCACCTGCGAAATGTCTGTGCAGATCACCAGAACCATTCTCGTCGACATCAGTAAAAAAAATGTTGCTGAACATCTGCGGATGTTGTACATCAAAAGTGAGAGCGTTCACCGTGTTTATTTCCATTTAAAAGTAACACGAATGATTCATCACTGTGAAAAAGTATTTGATGCCTTCAAGATTTCTTCTCTTCTTAGATGAAGCAAATGTTAATATCAGATAACCTGAACAAACACAAAGGACAGTTTTCAAATGATGACCACATTTTTTTGGTTCAGTTTTGTTAGTCATAAACGGGTTTGCTGAATAATTTCAACAGAACGAATCTGATAGCATGAAATCTGCTAAAGGATCTCAAAAGCAACGCATCTAAAAAATCCAAGAACAGATGGGAAGTAAAGTTGTTTAAACAGAAATTATGAATTTCTGTATTAGCATATTCCTCTATTAACAATAGGCAAGAAATCTTGAAGGATGCAAATAATTTTTTGGCAAGAAATCTTGAAGGATGCAAATAATTTTTTGGCAGCTCTACAAACCATGTTTTGATCTTAACCTGATTATTTTTTTTCTTCCAGATCAAATACGTCATGAATTGAGTGAATTGATTATACAGAAGTATAGCGAAGTGTCGATCACCGAAGGACAAACGATGCCACTGGATGACATCTACGTAGACGTCAATACTTTCTCACGTTCTGACAATGGCCCGAATGTTGAACATGAGGTCTTGAAAATAACCAAGGCGTTCACCAAGAAGAAGCCAGGCGAACGGTTTTCATTAGCAAAGACTCTTTCTCAGGAGTGGTTAACCAAAACCTTAGCAAGGCAGGTGTATCTCTTTGGACTGGCAGGATCGGGGAAGTCCATGTTGGTCAAAAAGCTTGCCCTTGACTGGGCTCGGGGGCAATCACACCAGCATTTCTCCTTTGTCTATGTCATAACAATCGGGGAGATTATGAAAGAGTTTGAGTCAGAAACTAAGGTCTCTCTGATGGATATAGTGAACAAACTGTACCCGATGGCAAAGAGGATAAAAACGGAGGGCTTGAGGTATGAAGAAAATGAAGCCTTATTCATCTTCGACGGTCTAGACGAGTACCCTGATGAGTTTAACTTTATGCGAACAGAGATTTACTCCGACGCCAGTTCTCCCATGACCTTGAGGGTCCTCCTGGTCAACCTCCTCAGAGGCCGGTTTCTCCGCCGCTCCCGATTCATGATAGTGTCCCGGCATCAGACAGATCGCTGCGCCCCGTGGGATGGGCATTACGACGAGATCGAAATGGACTGTTTCTCCGACACAAACAAAGAAGAGTATTTCAGGAACAGGTTCAAGGACCCAAATCAGGCAGCCAAAGTCATCGAGCACGTCAAGTCGTTGAAAACTCTCCATATCATGTGCTGCCTGCCCTTGTTCTGCATGTTGTTGGCAGATGAGTACCAGCGCATCTTCAGAGAGTCACCAGAAGAAAAACTCCCCACAAACATTACGTACATGTACACGAAGCTCCTGCTGAAGCTTCTTCACATTCGTAGTACAAGAGCTCCGACTTTCAGTTCAGAGGACAAGCAGAAGTTGCTCATGGATCTTGGGGAGTTTGCCTTTACCTTGCTGGAAAAGGGTCAGTTTCATATGAGGAGTTCGAAATGTCCTGACTTCGATCACGAAGAGGCAGTGAACAGAATTGGCATTTGCATGCAGTACACGACGACTCCATTCATCCTGTCAAACGAGGACGTGACGTGTTTTCTCCACCCCACCATGCAGGAGTACATGGCTGCTCTCTATGCATATCTCTCCTTTAGGAACCATGACAAGAACATTTTTGATCAATCGATGAGAAACAAATTAAGATTGAGCCACAAGGGACACAGAATAATGGAGCTGTACAAGGCAGCAGTGGAAAAAAGCCTGCAGTGCCAGGATGGCAAACTGGACTTGTTCTTGCGTTTCCTCTTCGGGATGGGATGCAAAACCAACCAAGAACTTCTCCTGCCGTTTCACAAGCCCTCTGCGAAGGTCCTAGACTTGGCTAAAGACTGCGGCACTCTCATCAAAAAGAACCAAGGATCTCAGCATCCAGATCGGAGTAAGAACTTGAAGTGTTGCCTGGAGGAGCTGGAGATGTGAGCCTTTCACTTGGCTCCAAGTCAGAGTGAATAAAATGGCGGATCACTACGCAAGAAAGCAAAGTAGTGCACTTTAGTATCAGAGAAAAGTTGCATGCATGGGTAAGGCACACTTAGACTGGCAATTTATGTTTGAGTGGGAAGCCTATTCTTTTAGTTTGGGAGCATATGAGGAAATGCTGCTAATTTATGCGAGGCACTATCAAGAATCAGTCCAAGTGATCAGATCTTCATGTTTTCTCCAGGAGTAAATTGATTTATCATTGTTGACCTTTTTTTTTTTTAGAAATTACTTAAAACTCCTAGTTTTATTTAGGTTTGGGCTTTGAACCTTTACCATTTGTTAATATGATTTAAACCAAGTCATCCCATCAGAGCCCTGGTTTTATGTATAAAAAAATGTAACTTTCTAACCAGGAAATTTCTGAAGGTGGGCTGAATGCAAATACACACTTTTCATATTTTTATTTTAAAAATAATACTTTAACCTCACAGTTATGTTGTGCTCGGTGTTTATCACACAAAATCCCAATAAAATGCATTCGGGTTTCAGGTTGCAATGTGACAAAATGTGATCAAGTTGAAGGTGAAATTACAGTTTTTGCAAGGTGCTATGTTTGATTAATCTGCAGAAACTCCCAGTATTAATGATCAGAAATTCCCAGTCCAAGTTAAAAGTCTGGAGAAGGCAGCCCTGTGAGTTTTCTCATCTAAAGGCTGTGGCAGAGTTGTGCATCCAGTCTCTCTTGCTGCCATTTGTAGGTTTTCAGATGCATTAGTGTTTTGGTAGCTCTGCAAGATCACATAGGGAGTAATTATAAAAATGGTAAACAACTTGAATCACACAGGGATGGATTTTGGACTCGAGTCTTAGCATGCTGTTAAATTAAAGATTAGAATCTTAAGTTTAGTCCTTCAGGCAAAAAAAACATGAACATTTTCAGAGACCTTGATCTGGACAGTTTTGATTCATTATCATTGTTTATAACATAATAACCTGCTAGATTAAAGATTGACCTTGAAGGAGTAGCTCATGATGGATGTAATTATTTGAAAAAGTTTTGAAGACTAAAATGGAATCCGGTGTTTTAGGGTAATTTTTTCCTGTTTGCATTATGAAATAAAATGCTCCATTAGGAAACTGATTCAACACTCATTATTGCATGCATGTACACATACAGTCTTATACTGTATATTCCTTTGCTGTCTGGTTTTTTTAAGTAAATTTTCTATATTTGTGTTTGTATGAAAACAATGATCCTGAAAATAAATTTTATCTCAAATATTTATTCTTTGTCTCATTGTGTATTTGATAAGATTGTAAAATTTTCTATTTTAGATTTATGAGAAATATCTAGATTTGCTATAATCTGTGGCACATTTAGTTACAAAAATACATATAGTATGTAGTTATGAAATAATAGGACAAATAATCAGTAGAACCAGTATTTATTGGTCAAGATTGTGTGCACAAAGAATTTGACTTTGGTTTAAAGTACTCAGCATACAAACACAAAAGTATAAATATGTACACTTTAAAAGAAATAAAATGAAGAGTAAACACATGCATTTACAGCCATTTCTTACTCTTTGGTACATGTAAAAAAAAAAATCAAGCTTGTTGTGACAATGCAAATTTGGTCCTTTTGTTTCCCAGAGTGCCTGACTACTCTGGCCTAATTATGCACAAGCATTGCAAAAATGTCTGCTGAAATGCAATAAAGAAATAACTTGTTGGAGACAAAAGCATGTTTCATATGACCCAAGTCTCCACCTCACACATATTTATTTAAGCTTTTAATTCAAAAGAGCATCATATCAGCAAACAGAAGAGTGAAAAGCTTAGTCATTTATTTTTGTAATATTTGGTTTTTACACAGAAGTCAATGTAAAGTGCCTCAGTGCTGCATTTAGATGAGCGCTTGTTTACGTTTCAAAGTACTCTAGATATTAGCTTCCAGCCAGTGTTTTGCTTTGTGCCTTTTTTTTCTTCACATTAATTCTGTAACTAAAGAGACTCTTCTACCATGAATTGTACATGAAGGGTACAATTCATGTTAAATGTGCATATTGCAAGATGAACATTGTTCAGCACGTGCCTTGAGTCCCTCTACTGTTTACCACTACAATCAGTATCTGCTAACTTTATAAACTTCTGTGCCATCCCCACTGCATTTGTTACAACACAGCTAAAGTTGGAACTAAAGTCCTCCAATGCGACGTTTTTCAAGAGCAAATTCTTCTGCAGGAACAATCCCTCCATCAAAGATGATCTAAAACAAGATTCGTCGTCGCAATCAGAACCAAGTTGAAAGCAAAGATGCAAATGATTTAGATGATGTGGTGTAACTTCTATTAAAGTGTTGAAGTGATCCTTACTCGTTTGATTCGATTATTCTGTCATGGCTAGGCGATTCTTCGGGGAAGGTGCCGTTGATGAGCCAGTAGATGAGAGCCTCGTCCTCGTCGCAGTTCGGTAATGCGTCACAGTGGAGAATCAGATGCTCACCTGGAAGGAAAGATCCACGATCCGGGGTTGAAATATTGCTTTCAGTATACGTTACTTGAACGCAGCGCAAGAAACAACAGATACTGTTAGACATGAACGTCAGGATACAAATAAAAGGATAACATGAGTTACCTGGATCTGCCCTTATTTGGCTGTGTAGAGGCCCGATGATCTTTGGAGAGTCATACTCTGAAACTGAACAGCTAAAATGAACCAATAGAATAACATAGAAACATAAAACTGTCATATTTAATTGCTCCTTACCTGGAAATCCATGAGCAAACAGCAGGCACAGACATCCAAAAGCTGTTGCACAGACCACAAAATGATCACAAAAATGCAACAAAAAAAACAATGTATTTTCATCAATATGCACAATTACCTTTGATGGTAGACTGCAGCTTCATATTGATCTGTCCAGTTATCATCTACCGTCTACAGTATCTGCAAATGGGGATCCCGTTATATAGCTGTACACACTTCCCCTCCTCCCACTCTGGGGATTTCCTCAGTTTTGTGCGTTTGTATTTGAGGTCAACTATTGTGCGAGACTTACGATTGACTCCAAGTCATTATGCACGGTGAGTCAGTGGAAACCCTGCATACATGCGGTTCCTACACTAAACACAATCACACAATCATTGTCATGTGACAATTATTAAAGGGTACTGATTGATTTGTTTGAGATGTGCTATACAGACCTGATCATTTTTGATTTGAAGGGTTTAGCTCTAAAACAACCTCTTTAGAGCTTTGACTTTTTGAAAATGACAGTCAAAAATAAATATTTTGTGGCCCGCCAGTGAATTGTAAGCCTGGCGGGCCACCAGGCTTTACTTGTGCCCCACCAGGGGTGTGCAGCCTTTACAAACCAAAGAGCTGTTTTTGACTTCACTGTAACCAGAACCAATCTGAAAGCAAATGCAAATTATTTTGACATCGTGGTGTAACTTTTATTAAAATGTTACTCCACAACTTTTAACAGTTGTGGTTCTTCAAAACTTGAGAACTGCAAATTTTACATGACTTTTTGAATAAAAACAACTTAGAATCTCTTGGTTAATATCTACTATAGAATATGTTTCATTTTTAAAGAAATGTATTTTTTTAAAGCTTTAACATGAAATACATAAAAAGAGGATGGACCAATTTTCTCTGAGATGCCCGCCAGGCATTATGAGCCTGGCGGGCCACCATGCTTTACTTGTGCCCCACCAGGTTAAATATTGCTCATGTATTTAAGTCTTATTAAAATGTTAGCATTTTTTAAAGATTTTATAGTTGGTTTTCAGGTATTAATCTTCCAATAACATAATTATCAAGTGATATTTTCAAATTTTCAGTCAACTTTAAACATTTAACTCAAAAACATGGTGGGCTGCTGGATTAATGAATGCCTTTGCACCCAACCACTGGGCTTAGCAAGTTTTCTTGGGGAAACCTTGGATGTAATTTGTGGAAAATTATGAAAACAAAAAAAAAGTACCACTTCCAACCTAGTAAGAAAAACAGATGTTAAAAATAAATAACACTCAAACCTTAGTTTCATTCTGTTGTGGTACTTCAAAACAATCCATGAAAAAACTGCTAACGTCTGCATTTGCTTTTTATACATATTTAATATTGTACATTAAAGAGGAGACCCTGATCGGGCCAGTTTGACCAGGATCATTATGTTTTGTTTCTTAATTAACCAAAGATGCCTTTGAGTACCAGAGCTTTGGAAAAAAAAAGTTTCCCTTGGTCTTATCATGGTGAGACCAACTAAATAACCTCTATTACTCCAGAGCTACAAAATGTTAAAATAAGGATATTGCTAAAAATACCCTGAAAGTAACCTTTATGTCTCAGAAAGTTTCATAAAATTCTAGGTTTTGTATGATTAAAAGGTTTTCCCCATTGACTGGATGCTTCCAGTCAGAAGACGTATGACATCAGCCTTAAGAAACTACGCAACTTTGAGCTAAAAATACGTCGACAAATGTGAAGCAGCGAGATGAGTGATTCAATTGAAAGAATAAAATGTGTCAATTTGAGGAAGTAACGAATTGTTGACGTTTTCAGCAAAAAAATGTATGACTCATAACTTTCAGACATAAACATGGTTTGAGCACGATACCTTCAAATATTTAAGACAAATCAGTAAAAAGCACCTTTTTCAACCCAATTTACTAGTTCAACCAAATAACAAATCACATGGGTGTGAAACAAATCCCAGGAAATTAACAGACCTCTGGAGAGAGAACACTAATAAAATTCAAATAAACCGTAAATACAGATATGCGCCTAGAAATATTTACAAAAAGTAGAGACACTTTTGTTGGTGTTTTAGTTTAATGTTAGGCCCACAGTCTTTTTGGAGCCAGTGCATATCTTCTCAGTCCATTGAGGTCTTTAGTCCGGGATCACTCCAGACCCAGGACGTAGTTGATACCTTGGACAAACCCGATGATGACGGGTTGCCAGGCTACCAGATATCGAAGCCAGTCTAAAAGTTGTCCATACATGACATGTGGCCTCTCCCAGCTGAACAAAACAGTGAAGGAGAACAACTCAAAGTAATCAGAAAAGATACAACAGAGCATCAGGGACTCAATTAGAATATCATTGAAACTCAACCTAATGCAAGATGTTACGCTAATAAAAAATAGACAGAAATTGATACATTTCAAGTTTATTTTTGGGGGGAAATTTGGATTATTATGGATTCAAGAAATGAAAACCAAGCTAAATTCAGAGAAAAGTTCATAAAAAACCTACTCTTTAAACAGCATACTGAAAACCTATATGCATGTACAGTGCAGCATATGCACTGAATATTTGGGTTAGGCCTCCTTTTAACATGACTTACTGCATCAATGCAGCATGACATGGATCAGCCTGTGATTCTGCAAAAAAACATGCGTCACTAAAGACCTGCAGGTTCACAGTATTGATGCCCAAACCACACCTAGTGAACATTTACGCATATGCCTGCTTCATGTACAATTCCCCTTTCTAAACCATTTCTTCCTTCCACTCAACTTTCAATCTGTGCTTCTCTAGAAATATCAGACTGGATGGGCCACAACACTTTTATGTTCAAAATATTTCTGTTTGGCTTTATGCAAAATATTAGGATTCTGTTACCTGTCACTCACAATCCTCTAATTTAAAATAAACACTTAATATATATGACTGAATATATATTTCTCTAATTTAAAATAAACACTTAATATATATGACTGAATATATATTTCCCTGATTGTAAATGCTAATGGTAAACTTTTTAATGACCTTCTAATTTAGAAGAATCCCATTTCTGTTTTGGGAAACTGCTGTCACGCGCCTCTAATCTGCCTTTAACTGATCCATGAAAAGGAACAAGAACTTGAAATGCAAGCTGGAAATATCTACTACATTAATTAGCATCTAGTCACTTTGTTCTGCTTGATTTAAACTTCCAACAAGTTTATTATTTAGCTTGACTTATAATACTCAACATCAAGATGTAGCATTCATCTCAAAAAGTAGTTGTTTATGGTTGGAACAACAGGAAGGATACGGATTGCTGAACATCCTCTTCAGATCCACCTTCTCTTTGCAGTACGGACACATCTGCTTCTTCCCCACGATGCACCAGCCTCTTATGCAGAACTCATGGAAGCTGGACGTGAAGTTAAGGCTTCATGCATCACCAGCTTGAACATGGGAAAGTGTTGATATGTATGTTTCAACAGCATCAACAACAGAAACGTGGCAGTGAAAACGCTGATTGCAACCAGGTGATTCATGTCCCCCCAGATTGGATAGTTCCAGGAGCTGAAGGGGAACAAATGGACATGAAAACATGAAAGAGTCCACATTTGGAGGCTGACGGGTCAAAGGAACAAACATACCACTAGGTGGCAGTGATGGGAGACATTCTCACAATTCAAGCCAGTTATATTTCTGCTAAAAACCCTTAAAAACATTACATTTTAGATATATCAAATGTAACAGACAACTGAATATGATTTGTATACTGTTTCTTTCACTCATGGTGGGAGTTTGGTTGTTAGCTTGGTTTTGGAATTATATGAAAATCCTATTTCTATCTAAAACACCAATGCCATGTTTGGAATGGATTGCAGCAAAACATTAAGGATTTGTAATGAATATTCTATGTGCAAAATATTTTACTCAGAGATGTAAATTCTTTAAATTACATCCCATTACATTAATGTTCAATATGCAAATTGTTTTCTCTTGATTATTCACCAATTTCTTTTGTCTTGAACATCCAATTATCTCTCTGTTGTTTTTCTAATCATAATCTAATTGCAATAATAATTTAGTAAGCTGGTTTATGGCTTGAATCATTTTCACTGCTGAAAATGAAGGTGCATTTCTGCTCATAATATCACGTAGCTACAAATCAAGTTTGTTTATAAATCCCTGTTCTCCTCCGATACTCCTACATAACGTATGGTGACGGCAGCATCATGCTGTGGGGGCTGCTTTTCTTCAGCAGGGACAGGGAAGCTGGTTAGAGTTGACGGGAAGATAAATGGAGCAAAATACAGGGAAATTCCTCTTTAGGCAGGACAAAGGCTCTAAACATTCAGCCACAATAATGGCTCAGTCAAAGTAAAGTCAACAATATGCAACTTAACATCAGCGTTTTGATGAGGTTTGTTTGCAGAATTTGCTAATGATGGGCAAGAATTTCTCTTGGTGCAAAACTTGTACAGACAATGCCGCTGTAATTTCAGTAGGATAAATTAGTAGTAGATTATGAAAACCATATATCTTATGAGACCCTACTTTGTGTTGCTCTAACTTAAAAAAGGAATAGGAAATATTTTAAAATAAGGACATAAATGAAGGTTTTAGAGTATTGTCATTTTTTTCATGAAAAAATTCCATTGAATTTCCACGATAATGTGTCTCTTAAGATATCGACAATGTTTTTCCATTTGTTGTGTCATTTTGTTGGAAACAATGCGATTTGTTTTAGCATTTATACACAAATCCTATATAAAAAAATTGCATCCATCCTCTTTTTTCCCCCTGTAAAGTAAAATCACTTTCCTTGATATTGTAAATTATGATAATTTAATGCAAAGTTGGCATTTTTAATGGACTTTCAATGCAACTTTTAGAGCAACTTTGCATTAAAAGTGTCATTATTTACTGAATGACACTTCATGACAATATTCATTAACATTCATAAAGACTTCTTCATGTTCATGATAGTGTCATTATGCACACCCCTTCAAATAAAGTGTTACCAGGTTTTAAAATGGAAACGCAGAGTTTGAAAAAGGCCTAGACAGGGAAACGTGTGGTTTATAACGTTCGGCAAATTCCAATCAGCACTGAGGAAGTACATGGTGTAATTTAAACCAACAAACATAACATTCTGGGATAAAGATCAAGCTACTTCCTCTTTACATTGTGAGAGACTCCATGTCGTGGTTTCTAAAACAAATCTGGAAAACAACCCATGATGCACAAAAACTTCTCTTTTCACTGATAAGACCAAACCTAAAAGCACGTCTGTAGGAGTGACAGGTAGGATACACGTGATTGCAGGATAATCTGTAGGTGTTCTCGATTATTCCTTCCTCACTGACATCTACGAGAATGGGCTGACCGCACACGGCGCAGATGTTGTCCGAGAGGTGCTTGGTTGGCATCCCCGATGCACTGTAATACTGAAATGAAAAGCACAAATGGTTCAAGTAAAATTAACAGTCAGTCGCTACCTCTAAAATATGCAATGTAGCTACTTACTCCAACAGTCGAGGCCATGAAGTCTGCACACATCTCGGCAAAGTCTCTACCAAGGACCCCATAGTACAGCCCATAGAACAGCAGCGAAACGCCAAAGTCCATAGCATCCTCTGGTTTTATCCTGCAAGAATAATCAGTGATAAACAAGAGCTGCAAAGACCAATAAAGAAAAGTGAACTAATAAAAGGGCTGAACACTGCACCTAAATAAACCATTTTTCATTATTTTACAAACTTTGCTTTAAATTATTTAGGACTTCCTTATCATTTCAAATAGAAAACTTTGATTTCAAGACTTATTTTACAATCAATAAACCTTAAAATAGCTGTAACCATGTTTTAAATATAGCTAAACAAAACAACTGCTTAATCTTATAAACAATGAAACTGAAAACAATAGCAATCTTCTCCTTGGCAACCATCTCTATGGAAAAAACAAGAGCAAGACATTTTTTTACATACAGATCATATGTGTCACTTGTCATGAAAGCTTAAGCTCTTTACATAAAGTTTACATCAACCTTTGCAATTTTAGAAACAGACTGACTCTTATAGGCTACATTTTTCTGGACGGAGGTCATTTCACTCTTTATCCAAGCAAAGCTAGAAAAATTATTTCCAGTTGGCTTGGTGGCTCATTTCAATTCGGTTTACGTATGTAACAATGACAGGGCATTTTCCAAGACAGAAATCTAATTTGAGTACAGAAATTAAAAATGTATTCAAATTCAGTTACATACAGCGCATCTGGAAAGTCTTCACAGTGCTTCACAGTGCAATATTTTCTACAGCCTTATCCATATTGTTTTAAAATGTATATTTTCCCTCAAAATTCTTCTAAAGACCCAATTATGACAATGTGATTTTTTTCTTTAGTTAAGCTAAGAAATGTAGAAAAAGACAACAACAAAGGACTAGATGCACAGTTCACTCCAATTCAATCCTGGTTCTAAAGTAATCCAGCCAAGTTCAGTTAAAATCCACATAAGTAAAAAGACATATATACTTGGGAAATTACAAAACCAGACGTATTAGCAAATGGAACAATAATTACATAAACAGGATTATTAGCCTTTGCCCTTTAATGTGTTCTGACACATAAGTCGGTTTAACCGCAACAATGAGGAAATAAATAGTCCTGTGTCAGAAAGCTTGTTCACAAGAAGAAAAGCTGCAGATATATTCAGGATTTGCTAATCCCTGCAAGTGAGAGGGTTAGCTACAACAGCCTCCATTTATAATCTCGTGCCACCACTAAACCTCAACCACAGAGACTTTTCGGTTGCTATGTGTGCAGCTAACTCAAATAAAGTGACTCAGAAAATTGGGATATTACATATGACCAATAAAGAAACTGAATATTAATACCCGACACCAGCGTCATGTACTCGTACCCAATACGCCAAGCCGGTTCCACAGTTCTGCTGGATTTTCCTCCTGTGCTGTGCAGCTGTGCAACTCAAAGACTAAATTAAATACATTTATTTTCAAAATTATTGTGTTGCATCAGTACTTTGTATTAGCGAATACCAAAACTGAACCACTTGTACTCAGTCTAGAATAAAAACATATCGGGGACCTCTACAGATATTATATTAATGCTTTCTTCAGTAAATCAGTGAATAAGAAATGATAGAAAAGGTGAATGAGCAGATGGCAGGTCGGTTCACTGTGTGATATCAAGTTCACTTTTGGAGCCACTTCATGGTTCCCTCTGCACTTGGTACTTGCTCATAGTGACTGTGCTTGATTGGCAAAGGAAACATGTGTGACCAACAAACTCCATAGAGCAGTGGTCCCCAAGCCCTGGGTCGCAAACCGGTACCGGTCCATGGACCAATTGGTACCGGGCCGTGCAATAAATAATTAAATATTCCCGTTTTATGTATTATTTGAGTCTGGAGGATCTTTTATTTTGAAAATCCTTTAACCGGATTTTCTAGGTTACTTGCACTCCAACACTGAGCCCAAAAGCAGGAAAATGAGTAAGAAACAGATCAGATGTCTTTGGAAAGTTTTTTTGCAAAAGGGAAAAGGCCCAGAGAAGAAACAGGAGGATGGATTTATCCCGGACCGGGAGGCGAGTCCCACATTACAAGCTGCTAATGAGGGAATGAAGCTTCAAGCTGCTTCGCCACGTAGAGACCAAGCAAGCTGTGGATATAAGCAACACATCAGGTGTCATTGACTCTCATCACTTCCAGATGGGACCGTCTCATTGTAGAGAAACAAGCTCAGGGCTCCGTTAGTCATTATCGTGAGTTAAAATGTTCACAAAAGGAAATTGTTCATTTTTGTGGCCAGCTGTATCTTATTTTGAAGGGATATGCAAACGTTACCATAGCGACCAGAGTCAGAGAGCGTTTGGGCAGTGGTCCATAGGAGAGGAGTGGAGCTTGTGAGTCTTAAGTCTGGTCTAGACGGCAAGATTTAAGAATTGTCGGCTGATTCTTCAAACCTCTGTGACCACAGAGCTGATAAAAGTACAACAGGTTCAATCGGTTCGTGTCTCCAGTCACAAGGCAGGAGCAACACAAACCGATTCCAGTCACGAACATTGTGATTCCAGAAGAAAATCCACAAAACTCCCAATATAGCATACAGGACTTTAGAATAATCAAACATGGATGACAATGTAGAAGCAATAGTGATAGTATGTGGAGTCATTTTAAGAGATAAAAGATGTAACAAAAAAGAAAAGGCGGTGGATGAAAGATGACAGGAGCAGCCGCTCTATTTGCTGCACTATGATTTGGAGGTGACTGTTTTTTCATAGTTAACATTTTGACTGAATAAACATAATAATGACCTTTACATATAATAACAAACATTTCCAAATATCATCTCCGATATCCACCGGACTCTCAGTTGCACGATATGTCAGCTGTTTGGGATTCCCCTCTGTTCTGACATCACGGTGCTTTCTGATTGGCTACCTGTCACATTCAACAGGTTGTATTCTTGTTCCCAGTCAGTGAAAACCCCACAGGCTGCGATAAAAGGGCCAAGACAACCCAAATTGGGCATATTCAGGGTTTAGCGGGATGCAGAAGCCTTATCTGACGTTTTGTCCGCCCTCTCCCCTGGGCCGCTCCAAAATTTCGAAGTCTTGACCGGTCTGCAGTAATAAAAAGGTTGGGGACCACTGCCATAGAGAATAGAGCAAGAGGAGACGCCAAACCCATCAACACTATTAAAGTAACCTGGGATTCCTTAAAATCACAGATTGGTGACATTCATGCCACATTACATTAGCTCAGAAATTCTGAGTCTTGGCTACACAGCCAAGCCTTCTTACTTGATGTCAATCCTGTACAGTACATGAAGAAAATTCGAAAGATTGGCATTTCTGCAGTAATTTTTGTCATGCTCTATATATCACAAGTTTACGTTTTTTAAATTAAACCATCAAAGAAAAAACTTTTTGATAGCCTTCTAGTTTTTTTATGTGAAATGGTAGATGGATTCTTAAAGTAGTCTACACAGAATTTGAAAACAGCACCATCTAGCGGTGAGAAAGTGCAACACGTCATGGAGCTAAAAAAGATTTTAAAAAATTGGTCGAGTTGTACAGCTTTCATGAACACGCTATACATCACTCACTGGAAAATTTTACTATATTAAAAAAGACAGAAAATAATTTTGCGCAACTTTACGTACCTGAATATAAGGTTTATACCAAAAAGTGTAAACATGACAACGCTGTAGCCAAATATTCCTATGGCATAGCTGATCTTGTACAGGAGGAGGAACCACTTATACACCAACCTACAAATACAAACAGACATTAAATGTGTTTGACTTGAGACTGTTTTTTATTTATTGCTGCACTAATCTGTCGTCTTGCTTTTTTATGTGGATATTTGTCTATAAGTGAAGCTTTTCTAAAAATGAGATTCACCTCGGTGTGGTGCAGGCCAGTGGTTTTCGAGTGGCACGGAAGGAGATGTACGCTGTGATGACGGAGAAGATGAACCAGGTGGACAGAAACCTCCACCAGTGGAGTTTGGTAGTAAAGTAGAGCGGAACTACCCACATCTGAAACAGTGTCACCAGCTACGAGACACGAAATGTGCAGAATCAATAGCGAATTTGAGCAAAAGAGAGACAAAAAACCACAAAAAAACTAAGCGGTCAATGCTATCAGAAACGAGGAAAACTGAAAGTCCATTTGAATCGAACTAAAAACAAGAATGGAAATATCAGTTTTTATTTCTTCGTATTAGCAAACGACATTGCAGCAATGCGCTGCCACAGGTATAATCTAAACGTAAAGATGCATGTTCCTCCACACTGGAGATTTCACAAAAGTACTTTTCACGCCGATGCAGACACGCATACCTCTTGTCCCACTTGAACAGATTTTGAGACTCAGTATGCAAACCGTTACATGATGATATTTCGAAATTCACACTCAGAGCTTGTGTCTTTTGTGCCTTACGTTGTACGACTTTGAGTGTCTCTGTTTCCACTGCACGAGTACCAGCTGGGCGACGACCAGGGTGACGATGAGGATCAGCACCATTTCTGCGTGCATGGCCTCATGACCTTTGTGTTTGGCATGCATTTTTGCATGCTCCACTCTGTTGATAGAGTTGTAAATGAGCAATGTAGGTTAACAAGCAACCGTGTGATCAGAAGGTTTAGACCAAAACAGGATATGTGCTCATGCTGGCACATGGGCTGATAGAAATACTGTAAATGGTGTCATCTTTAAAAACAGGCGTAAAATGTTTGTATTTTGACCTTGGTAAAATTAGAACATGTTTCAGATAAATGCATTAAAGAGACAGATTTATTACTGATGTGTTATGCAAAAAACCTTGTGCATTATCAGCTGAAAACCTACTGACGTGCAACAATTAACTGTACCGATAAGTCCGAGTGTGATGCATAAACTGACCTCCATTTCTCTTCTGGTGAAAGCTTGGACAAATCAAACTGTAAAAACACAGAAGAAAGGGTAGAAAGTGAATAAAATTGCAAAGCAGAAGTTTGTAAATAACTGTCAATTTTGTAATTCCTTCATTCTGTGTAAGATCCCAAACCTGCAAGACATTTTTTTGTCATTTTTGTTGTATTGCAGAAACCAAAAAATTTGAATCAGTCATAATTTTCTATTTTAAAAAGCCTGATCTCTGTATCACTTGAGGTTAGTTTCACTTGAGGAGTCTAAGTGAAGGTTCAGCTGTATTAGCACATCTCAAAAAAAAATTAAGAATATAGCACAAAAGTTCAATATTTTTTGCCAGTCATCTCAGAAAGTGAAACGTAATTTTACAGAAATTCATTACACATGGAGTAAAATATTTCAAGCTTTATTTTTTATAAACAATTTTAATGATTATGGTCTACAGGTAAAAAAAAACCCCCTCAAAATTCAGTGTCTTAGGATATTAGACCAATGAAAAACTGATGTTTTAAGCACAAATGTCAGCCTTCTGAAAAGTATGTACATTTCTATGCACTCAATATTTGGTTGGGAATCCTCTTGCATGAATTACTACATCATTACTGCAGAGGCGATCACCCTTGTAGCACAGCATGTGAGTGAGATGTACCAGTATGTAATATTTTGTATTAATTTCTGTGTAGTAATACTGAATAAGGCAATCATTCTTAATTGAATGTGATCAGTTTAGCACAATCTTGGATCCCATTTGTTATTATACTGTTATTTCACTTTCCTCAAGGAGATGAAGGACAACCAGGAAAAGGTAACAAAATGATTAACATCTGGATTTTAGGAGTATTTCAAAATTATTCATATTCATATAGACAAAGTTGAAACAATCAATCAACTTTATTAAAGACGCAGAATAGGTCCATAGTGTGATGATAAATAATAAAAAAATAATAAAATACAGTAGTAAAAAATTTAAAATACAGCAAGCACAAAAGCAAGTCACTGAGTTGCCATAAGGCTGCATCGCCAGTGAGTCCACATTTTGGACTTGACACAACCTAACAGACTTGCACAGTCTCATCACTGTACCTTTCAAAAAGCTGAGTTTAATTCAAACACTGAAAAATCACAGGAAGTTCTAAAGTTACTTCCACTGAAATGACCTGACCTTTGAGCCCCACCAGCCACATCATCTTATACTAAGATTGCTTTAAAATGTCACTCACAGCTCAGCAAAATTACAAAGGAGGAAACGATTTATAACCGAGAGAGAAAGAGAAGAACACAAGTAGCTTTGATTGAGTAATAGCAGGTGATGCTTATGGTCTTGGCAAGGCTGCAATTTTATTTTTGTTTGTATTTGCCATACAGCTAAACTCGTGTTCTGGTTCTACAAGTTTTAGCTGTTAGTTCACTTGACAACCTCCTTCCTCCCAGACTCCCTGCCTGGTCATGTTAATCGTGGTAGTTAGTAGTTAGCTAAATCTGGGAGCAGGAGCTAACTCAGAAGCTAGCTGCTTCCCGGACTAACCTAAGGTTTCCCGTTTATTCTCATTAGTCTAACCTGGTTCGGTTCATTATGCTGGTCCAACCCGTGGTCGTGCTCCACACCGTCAACCTCCACCTCAAACACGCCAGCCATCTTCAGAGAGCTTCTTTAACGTTCCGGGGCCATTAGCATTAGCGGAGCAGCTTAGGAGAGTCACTTCCGGTTTCAAACCCCTTCAAAATAAACTTCCAAATTAAATGTAGGTCGTGTTTTTTTCTTATTTAGAGTCCAACGGTATCATGTCCCCCAGGGCCGCCCCCACCTTGATAGCCTCCCCTCCTTACATCCCCCCCAAAAAAATCAATGCATCACATAATAGCTAATATTTAGAATGTTTTAAATCAATCAATCAATCAAATTTTATTTGTATAGCACATTTCAGCAGCAAGGCATTTCAAAGTGCTTTTACATAATTAAAATACACAGTCCAGTCACATTAATGTGACCACCACGTACTTTCCACTTCAGAGTTAAATAACAAATCACAGAAGGCAGGTGGCAGCACAGTGCAGTTGAGCATATATAAAGAGTGTGTGTGGGCTTCGGAAAACATTTCAATCGTTAGGGGAATGCAGAAACGAAGCGATTTATCCGACGTCCAGAAGGGCATGATCATTGGCTTTCGGGCCAAGGGTGGAAGCATTTCCGAAACGGCTGAGTTTGTGAACTGTTCGCGTGCCGCCGTGGTAAAAGTGTACCGTGCATGGCAAAATGGGACTGTCCAAAATCAACGACGTGGCAAATGTGGTGCACCACGGGCCATAGATGACAGAGGCGAACGACGGTTGCGGAGATGCGTTCGGGCAGATAGACGGGCTACCGTTGAGCAACTGACCACTAAAATGAACCAAGGGGCTACCACAAGTGTCTCCCAAACCACTATTCAGCGAACATTGCTGCGTCTGGGCCTCCGAAGCAGACGCCTGGTTCGTGCACCTATGCTGACTGGTGTTCATCGACGACGAAGGCTAGAATTTGCACGCCAGTACAGCAGCTGGACGTCCACTGAGTGGCGACAGGTAGCGTTTTCAGATGAATCGCGTTTTATGCTCCATCGGACAGATGGACGTTGGCGTATAAGGCGTGAAACCTCTGAAAGGAACCACCCTGCAACCATTGCAGGAACGGTCCAAGCTGGAGGCGGGAGCATTATGGTCTGGGGAATGTTTTCCTGGCATTCTCTGGGTTCACTGATTATTGTGGAAGGCACGATGGATCAATACAAGTACGCATCTGTCCTTGCGGACCATGTCCACCCCTACATGCGCATTGTTTTTCCTCAGGATGATGGCATCTTCCAGCAGGACAATGCGAGGTGCCATACAGCTGCCAGTGTACGTGCGTGGTTCGAAGAGCACCAGGATGAGTTTACCGTCCTCCCCTGGCCAGCAAACTCACCTGACTTAAACCCAATCGAGCATCTGTGGGACCATCTCGATCGAGTTGTTCGCGCCATGGATCCTCAACCGCGTAATCTAGCGCAGCTGGCCACGGCATTAGAGTCGGCATGGCTCAACATCCCAGAGAAGACCTTCAGGGACCTAAGTGACTCTCTTCCTGCACGTCTCGTAGCAGTTCGCTCTGCGAAAGGTGGTTATTCTGGCTTTTGACAGATGGTCACATTAATGTGACTGGACTGTGTAGAATCAGCATGTGACATGAAATAACAGTGAGAAACAGAAAGAGATTTTAAAAAAAACAGTGAGAAAGAGAAATAAAAAGAAATTAAAAAGTAAAACTAAAAACTTTAACATTAAAACTTCTTTACATTAAAAAAGTCATTAAAAACGTAGACAGTGAGAAAAGACATAAAAAGAAGTTAAAAACATGAAAGACATCAGGAGGAGTCATCCTTATGGGGTCTCTTCAAAGTTAGGGGGCTCTAAGAGCCTTACCTTTTGCGTTTAGTTGAAACTGTGTCAACTGGGACTCTAATCCTTTAGCCTTTAGTTAAATTTCAGTTCAACAAGGACTCTAACCTTTATAGCGATTAGTTAAATGTCTGTTCAACAAGGACTCTAACCTTTATAGCCATTAGTTAAATGTCTGTTTAACAAGGACTCTAACCTTTATAGCCATTAGTTAAATGTCTGTTTAACAAGGACTCTAACCTTTATAACTTAAACACTTCTTTAGTCAAACCGCCATTTGGCAAGGCCTTAAACGAGAGAGATTTTTAAAAAGATTAAAAAGGATAAAAAGATGGGTTAGAATTCAGTAAATCAGATGTGTTTAGCCTATAAAATTATAAAATATCCTGCTTACTTAACTCTTGAAGCATATTGTTAATATTCTCTCTTTCAAAGCTGTTATATTTTATGTAGAAAGAAAAATGTTCACGACTCTATCAACAGTGCACACAGAAAACTGTGTGGATTTGTTACACCCATTGCATAAAACTTTCTGCTCCTTGTGGTTCTAATTTCAAACAGAAATATCCATTGTGATATTGTTAGTTTTATGCACTTTCCCCCTAAACGCAACTGTGAAAGTCAAGAAAAACTACGGGAACATATCTTAAAAGCTACAATTAGAACCAGAATTAAAAGTAGCCTGAATTTCTAATATGAAAATGAAACTGTTAAAAATTAGCACAATATTCAGTGGTAATTTACTAAATAATGTTAGTTTTGACTGTCAAAGAAAACGCAACATAATTATCTAACTTCATTGTTTACCTACCTGTAAACAATATGTGTTAATTTAAAACCAAAAAAATTATCAAATAATATAAAAAGGGGAGTGAATGCTGCTTCTCATAAACCTGAACAGATCGTTGTTGGGGTTTTTATCACCAAACTGCAGAGACAACGATAGCCATATAATGTGTTTATAACAATCATCTGCTATAAGAACATTATAAATATGACATCCCGCCAGATTATTCAGACCAGGATATTAATGGCCTGTGCTCTGCTTGTGATTGGTTAGCGGTCTTCCAAAGTCAACGCTGATTGGTTGAAAACACCGGCACTGTCCACAGCGACAGCCTTTCAAGCAGCCTTCGACTTGTTGGCGCTTAGTTTGAGCTTCAATGTTGCAGAGGATAATAAGCAGCAACAATCGTTTGATAGTTTTAATCTTTTTCTGTCTCCGGCCGAGAAGAAAGTACGAAAACCTTCATTCTAGGAATAAACAGCTGATCTTCAGTCAACATGCACGTGATTAAACGAGGTATTATCAGGTTTTATTTGTCTTTTCCTCCTCCTCAGAAAACATGTAGTTTTTGTTCTGCAAACTTTGTCCAGCGACTCAAAGGCAGTTATGCGCGTTTGAACATTGGAGGATGGTGTGTTTTAGTTTCCAGTTTAATATCATATTATAGACGTTGTGGCGTGTTGAAGTTTCGTTGTGTACAGTTTCAGTTTCCGCCGAAACAGAACAAAGAATCCAGTTATGAAACGACGGAGTTGACAATTTCTATATGTGTCCTAAGATTTCCGCTTTGTAAAAAGAACACACATATATTCTGCATTCAAAATGTGTTTTTGCTCTAACAGTCGCATCTGAACCGACACTTTAAACGAACAAATGTACCTTGTTTAGTTGTTTATTTGGACTATTCACTTTGATTTTTATACAAAATCGATTCGCAAACTGAGACTATAAATGTCAAACATAAGCTCGTAGTGTTGTGTTGGCGCGCTCCTGTTTTCTTGGCGCTGCAAAACATAAAGTTCACTGTGAGCTTCCTGATCATCTGGATCAGGCAGCTATGTGTTGTTTGATGTTGCTTGAGCGGCATCAAGCAACAAATAAAACTCCTCTTTACATTTAATATTCTAGTGATTTATTTCAGAACCTGATTTAATAAATTTATATATTTTTAAAAACCTCTCTTTTTGTGTTTTTCTTTTAGATGGGCGGGAGGAGGCAGTTAGTTTTGATAAAATCACATCCCGCATTCAGAAGCTCTGCTATGGGCTCAACAGTGACTTTGTGGACCCTGTGAGTTCACACAACAAAAATGAATCAAGCAGGAATGTGCACTTTATTCCGTCATAACCTGGCCTCTCTGCTTACACAGACCCAGATTACAATGAAGGTGATTGAGGGTCTGTACAGCGGGGTCACCACTGTGGAGCTGGACACTCTGGCTGCAGAGACTGCTGCCACTCTCACCACCAAACATCCCGACTATGCAATCCTGGCTGCTCGGATCGCTGTGTCCAACCTGCACCGAGAGACCAAGAAAGTTTTCAGTGGTGTGTTTGCTGTTGGTTGTTTCATAAGTGCAAGTGGCTCTGAAAAGTTTCAACACTCCCTAAAGATTTGCACATTTTGTCAAGTTACGCCCACAAATTCCCATGTATTCTGCTAAGGTTTAACATTGCAGATTAATACAAAATAGTGCACAATGGCAACGAGGAAGGAAGAGCAACTTATTTCTTTAATACGTTACGTAATTAGTAATCAGAGCAAACTTGATGCTTTTTGCATTCAGATGAGTATCACAGTCTACGCAGCTTCATAATGACGTCCAGTGCTTCATGTAAGACGCTATGCCATGACTTAATGTTCAAAATCAACAGCCTGTCTGCTTCTCACACAGACGTGATGGAAGACCTGTACAACTATGTCAACCCCTTTAACAAACGTCACTCCCCTATGATCTCCAAGGAGACACTGGACATTGTCCTCGAAAACAAGGACGTAAGTAAACATGAGGGAAGTAGCATATGCTTGTACTTTCGGTTTTTTTCGTATTAACATGGCAATCTCGACTCTTGCAGCTCCTCAACTCAGCCATCATTTACGACAGAGACTTTTCTTACAACTTCTTTGGTTTTAAGGTAGGACTTTGATTTTTTTTGGTGTAAAATTTTAACAATTAGCAAACACACTGACAGACTTTCTTTTGCTCTTATAGACTCTTGAGCGATCATATTTGCTAAAGATCAACGGCAAAGGTATGTTTCCCTGTTTATTCCGAATTTACTTTCATCACTGTAAATGTCCCCATCAAATTATTAATCATTTTAAGACCCTAAATTATTGTTCACTGCTTCTCATAGTTGCTGAGAGACCCCAGCACATGCTGATGAGAGTGGCAGTCGGGATTCACAAAGGAGACATTGATGCAGCTGTTGAAACATACAACCTGCTTTCAGAGAAGTGGTTCACTCACGCCTCTCCTACCCTGTTCAACGCCGGCACCACCAGGCCTCAGCTGTCCAGGTAAATAAGGTGAACACTGCACACTTCCTGTGAGAAATTTAAATTATCTCCTCATGGGAATGAATGACTCTAGATTTTTTGGACAGTTGATCAAGAAATGACTTTAATGAATTGGGTGCAGAAGTCTCAGATATCCATCCATAGGTTTACTGATAGCTTTAAAAAGTCAATAGTTTACTAAGGGATGTTACGCAAACATCAATGGTGTGTATGTTGGTATAATTCTGGAGTAATGAGAAACATTTTTAAAATAATTTTAAACGTGCTTAATTCATTCATTGAAACTATGTTTTTGTCTCGTCAGTCCTTTACGGAAACAAAACCTCAAATGCAGCATTAGAAGTCTAAAATGAAAATGGCTTTCAGGACTGTTCCTGACAAAGTGTACTGTACTCAGAGAAAGCATAACTTAAACTTTGAAGCTCATCTTTTTCCTAATTCAACCGCTTGGATGACTTTTGCAGTTGTTTCCTGCTAGCTATGAGTGACGACAGCATCAACGGTATTTACGACACACTGAAGCAGTGCGCGCTCATTTCCAAATCAGCAGGAGGCATCGGCCTGGCGGTCAGCTGCATCAGAGCAACAGGCAGCTACATTGCTGGGGTAAATACAACCAAGACTAAACTCTAATTAACTTGTTATTTTGAACAACCAGATGTAACGCATTTGCTATGTTTTTCAGACTAACGGCACTTCTAACGGGCTGGTTCCCATGCTGCGAGTGTACAACAACACAGCACGTTATGTGGACCAGGGCGGCAACAAGGTGAGAATTCATGCCAAAGACGCTGAAGGAGTCTAACCAGGACGGATAAAACGGTAGTTGGAGGGCTTCCTAAACCCTTAGCTGCATGGGCCTTTGTGTTTCCAGAGACCAGGGGCCTTCTCTGTGTACCTGGAGCCGTGGCATGCTGACGTGTTTGAGTTTTTGGAGCTGAAGAAGAACACGGGTAAAGAAGAGCAGAGAGCCAGAGACCTGTTCTTTGCCTTGTGGATTCCAGACCTCTTTATGAAGCGAGTGGAAAGCAATCAGGTGAATCCCGAGAGACGTTTTCTGTCTAGTATATCTGCAGTGGATTTATCACCAACACTGTGTCCACTCCTCTGCCTCCCGTAGGACTGGTCTCTGATGTGTCCAAGCGAATGTCCTGGGTTGGATGAGTGCTGGGGAGAGGAGTTTGAGGAGCTCTACACTCGGTAAACACGACACGGCAAACAGGTTTTCGTTTTTTTCCCACCAAGCCGTGTGTTTTTCAGGGCTAACGCCTCCTCATTGATCACATCCATTTCCAGTTACGAGAAGGAAGGCAGGGTGAAGCGTGTGGTGAAGGCTCAGCAGCTGTGGTACGCCATCATCGAGTCGCAGACAGAGACGGGTACGCCATACATGCTCTACAAGGACGCCTGCAACAGGAAGACCAACCAGCAAAATCTGGGCACCATCAAGTCCAGCAATCTATGCACAGAGATCGTCGAATACACGAGTAAAGATGAGGTGAATAGGCCGACCCTACAGGCTGAGATTGTTCCTGCATGGCACCATGACTAGCCTTCTGGCACCGCGTCCATGATGCGTATTTTCAATCAGCTCTGCTCCGTCTCTAACTCAGGTTGCAGTGTGTAACCTGGCTTCCATCGCCCTCAACATGTATGTCACCCCAGAAAGAAGCTTCGACTTTAACAAGCTTGCGTCTGTAACCAAAGTGATTGTCAGGAACCTCAACAAAATCATCGATATCAACTACTACCCAGTGCCTGAGGTATGAACCATTTATTCCAATAATCGATTCATCAGCAGTAAATGTGCGTAAACATCTGCTTTAAAACACCACCTCTTGCTTCCTGCGTTACAGGCTGAAAAGTCCAACAAGCGCCACAGGCCTATTGGAATCGGTGTGCAGGGTCTGGCTGACGCCTTTATCCTCATGCGCTACCCATTTGAAAGCCCAGAGGCTCAGTTACTCAACATTCACATCTTTGAAACCATCTACTACGCCGCCCTGGAGGCCAGTTGTGAGCTGGCAGCAGAATTTGGCCCGTATGAAACCTATGCCGGCTCTCCTGTCAGCAAGGGAGTGAGTAGTCTTCACGCATTAATCTGGAGAAACATCTGTCTAATCTGCAGATTAGAGCTTAAGTTATGTGCTCATCATGCTGTTCTGCCTTTCTTTTCTTTTTTAGATCCTTCAGTACGACATGTGGGAAAAAACGCCAACAGACTTGTGGGACTGGAAGGCACTGAAGGAGAAAATTGCCAAGTAAGTCTTACGTGAAATCTTCACTTCCTCTTGTTTTAAACATCCGTTTTCCTGTAGCAGATCCTTTATTAACCCTTTATACGTTACATTGTTTGTCCTTAGGCACGGTGTGAGGAACAGTCTGCTTTTGGCCCCGATGCCCACAGCTTCCACTGCCCAGATTCTGGGTAACAATGAGTCCATTGAGGCGTACACAAGCAACATCTACACTCGCAGGGTGCTCTCAGGAGAGTTTCAGGTCAGCGCAGAATGCATTCGCTGCTTTAAATCTCTACAAAAAAAACAACAAAAGAAACATCAGGATTTAAAATTTAGTCATGATCTAAATCTTGTTCATATAGTAGTGATTTGTAGTTTGTGTACTAGTCCAGTACACAAGGAGTCAGTGTGTCGGACTCGTTCTTCAAGAATCAGTGTATTAAAATCTGTTCCATTTAGATAAATAGTGTGAACCGTATTTAATGATTCATATAAATACAGTTAAAAGTAAATGTGACGTGTCCTATTTAATTTACTTGCATTCAGTGATGCTCTGGATTCTGCAGAATGTAGGCAGTGATAAATATTTTTGTCCAAGCAGAAGCTTCTTAAGAGCCGAAGATCTGCATCTGACATGACAAATCCAGCTACAGTCATAAAGAACTTAATAAATCTTGCTTCTGCTGACTGGTGCTACTGCTAGGCTAATGCTAGCATGTTTATTAGCTGCTCTTGATAGTCTGTCATGTGGTTACACCTAAACATGTAGAGACAAGACCTACATAAAAAAAGTTATTCTCCAGCTTTATAAACAAGATATTTGCTTTAAATGTCATAAAATTTAATTATCAGTGTTTCAACTGCTTTCTGTGCAACTACATGAACAGTTGTCTGGGCTTCACAGAGCAGTGCCATCTCCCTTTTACTGTGATTTATGTGTGTTTGCAAGTTTTTATTGGTTGTAAAAATGGCAGATGCACGACTCGCTGCACTGTGTAATGGATAAAATCACAGACTAAACCTACATCAGGAGTTGAATTTAGGCCTGGAAAACATTTGCTGGGATTGGAAATGTGACTGATATTTAAGACATCCATAAAGGAAGAAAAGATTGCCTTAAGATCTTTTAAATTTGACGTCTAGATTGTGAACCCCCACCTGCTGAAGGACCTCACTGATCGAGGACTGTGGAATGAGGACATGAAGAACCAGCTGATTGCTCAGAACGGCTCTATCCAGGTAAAACAAAATATGAAAAAAAATCAGCAAGAAAATGATATTTATTCTTCAAAACAGATTTTTATAATATCCTGTCACTTCTTGCTTAGGACATCAAAGAGATCCCAGATGATCTGAAGCAGCTCTATAAAACAGTTTGGGAAATCTCCCAGAAAACCGTCCTCAAGATGGCAGCAGATCGTGGCACCTACATCGATCAGAGTCAGTCTCTGAACATTCACATCGCTGAACCAAACTATGGCAAACTCACCAGCATGCACTTTTACGGATGGAAGTTGGTACGTCCGGACCCAAAGGACTAATACGCCACCTCAGAGTATCTGCAGGAACTTCTCATAATCCTTGTCCTTTCTTGCCTGCAGGGCCTGAAAACCGGCATGTACTACCTCCGAACGAAGCCCGCTGCCAACCCGATTCAGTTCACCCTGAACAAGGAGAAACTGAAGGAGAGCCAGTCAGCAAAGAGCCTGGAGGAGGAATCCAGAGAGCGCAACACAGCGGCCATTGTCTGCTCCTTAGCCAACAGGGATGAATGCCTGATGTGCGGCTCCTAAGACGAGGAACGACTCTCTCCATCGCCATACTCATTGCAGATTTATATTTTTGGAAAATACTTGGTGTTCTTAATATTTTCTTTTTAAACATTAAAATACAGTTATTTAATATTTACAGTATTTTTTTAAATCATAAAAAATGTATATCGTGTTTCCATATTGTGTACAATTAATAGGATTTCATGAATTAATAGTTTACATAGAGTCATCAATGCTGTTTTATTTTTAATGAATTTCCGGCTGATCTTCGTTTTAAATGAAATCAGCCATTTGGGATTAAATGTTATGGATTCTAAAGAAGATAGTAAAAATTTTAAAAAATCCAAAGCTCACTGACCTGCAGCACCTTTTTTTTACTACTGCAATAAAACCTTTTTTAGCTTTTTGTTTTTTTATACACTTACAATAGGGTTTGAAATAAATATGTAGGGTTTTCTATTTTCAACAACTTGTAGTTTGGGTTGTTTTTTATAATTAAATTCCTTTGCTTTTATTTATTAAAACATAATTTTTTCTATTTGTATGACAATATAAAAAAACAAATAAAAATGGTGAAAAAAAAAGCATGAGAAATGTGTATGTTCTGTACTTTAAGCACATTTTCCATCTTTGTTCAGATTTTTTTGGCAGCTGCTCTACACCAGGATTCCTCCTGATCCAATAACTATAAAAACACAAACTGTTTTTGATCCAATAATTATAAAAACACAAAATGTTTTACCTTTGTTAAAAACAGTTTGAGTTGGTTTGAACCGACTAAGCCAAGGCTGACATGAAACAAATCGAATGGAAGCAGAATAAGTTCCTTATCCAACAAAAATATAAAAGGTAATATCGCAAGTGTTTTTCCAGTGAAGGAGAACGTGATGTGCCCTGGGACAAATGACGCAGCAGGTGAAAGATTAATGACTCGGTGTGCTGGTTCATGCCCCAGAGGGGAAAACGGTGCTAAACAAGCAGGGACCTGCATCTTCCACACTGTTGCAATAAACTACAGAAAACCCGCTTAATGAAAAGAAAGTGAAGGAACATATCTGTGAATCCAGCCATCTGATAAGTTACAGCCCAGTTAACGGGGAAGAAACAAATTCCATTTAATTTAAAACAAAACCTGAAACCAATTATATTCAAATCTTTCACCAATAAAGAGCCTTTAAGAGAACGGTCTTTAGGAAAAACAAAAAAAACCATCATGCCATCTTACAGTTGAAATGGTGACGACTTTTATTGTCCTAACTGGTACATTTCAATCTTTATTCAACACTAATCTGCTGGTAAACAGACTAATTCAGCAGGTAAACAGACTTCACAATAGAAAAGCTACATGTAGTGAAGTTTAACAAGGTTGTTGATTATAACTAAAAAAAAAGCTGTAAACTAATTCAGCTGACTAGAGTTAAAATCATTTCAACAATTTGTTCTAGAAACCAAAAGTGTAATCATTTAGTTGGATTTTGAACCCTGTGGACATGCTTATAAATGTGCTAATGGCGCAGAAACAACTTGCTGTTAAGACGTCATTGGCAGATTAGCCTTAGCATCTTAATTGAATGCTTATAAGAAGTAGTCATAATAAAAAGAAAGTACTCCATATATTAGTTTTAGGGTTTCAAAGTGTTAATGGTTTGTATTTACCAGTAATGTAAATCTAACCTCTAATGTACAGAAGCCAGGGATTTATCAGATCGCAGTTAATATTTTTAGTGTCGTGTGTTGACACTGAAAATATGTTGAATGTAGATCAGATCTGACTTCCTTTAATGCCCAGAGCAGGTTTCTTTCCTCAGCGGCTGAGATGCTGAGGCTCATGGGAAGCGGTGGGGAGACTATGAAATGCTAACAAAAGGGTCATTTAAAAAAATAATCTTCAGTCAATATTGCAATTGGAGTTTTCAGCAACAGTATTGTAAATAAAAAAAATGTCTGTCCAGAATGTAAAATGTTAGTGATAAATAGGATATTCATTTGCTTTCTGTGTGAACCTGTGTCCTCCTTTGGGTCAAATCCCTGCTTAGCTGAACTTCAGGTTACTTTTTTATGTGTTAGTCTATACAAATATAGGCTATATGCAGTCTTACAGCTGAAAGCATCTGTATATACAGTGATATTCATCTACTGAGCCTTTTTTCTTTTTAAACTTCTCAAATTTTCCGGTTATTAGAGACCCATCATGGTTTTACTGGTGTGTCGTCAATCGATCCTTCCCCTTCCTGTGAACCGAAGCCGGTGTCGTTGGAGCCGCTGCTCCCTGTTGGAGACTGAATCGCTTTCTTGTTTCCGGTTTTCTCGTCCCCCTTGGTTACGCGAGATCTTTCCACAACATTACCCTCGTACTTCTTTCCCTTCATCCATCCTGCCTCGTCTGGTTTTTCTTTCAGCTCCATGTTATTGAACTTGTTTATCATTTTCTTCGCATCTGTTGTTTCAAAGCTGCTTTTGCTGCTCTCTGTGTGTTCAGGTCTGATCTCTGTCAGACTTTCTGTCACCTGGGGGTCAATCTCTCCTTCCCTTTTATCCTCCTTGCCCTGTATGCTCTCGGCTTTCACCGTTTCTTCTACTCTAATAAAGCCCGTCCCTTCTGAGAAGTCCTCTTTCACTCCATCATCATCTTTGTTTACTTCTACAAGCTCTGCATGTTCAGTTTCTTTCCAGTCCTCCAGCTGTGTTTTCGCTCGTCCCTCTTCCATTTTCACCACCTCGCAGTCTGCCGCCTTATCCAATTCTTCATCACTTTCATCCACCTGATCCAATTGTGCATCTGTGTCCTGCCGCGTCTCCGTATCGGCCTTTCTTTCATCGGCCCCTTCCTCTTTCTGGTGAACTGTCACTTTAAGCGATGTGCTTTTGTCATCTTGCCCGCTGTTAAAACCTCTGAAGTTATTCTTGGCACCAATGATGTATTTCCCCAGCACAGAAGAACCGTCCTTGGTCAGCGCGTCGTTTGCAGCGTGTCCGTCGGTCATCAGAAGCTGCTGGATCCCTTTCATTTCAAGATGCATCCTGGAGACCGCCTTGTTCAGCTCTGTGATTCGGTTACCGATATCTAAGGGGAGAAAACACAAATCACATCACAGTAATTGGGTTTGCTAGCGGCAATTAAGTTTAGTTGGAAACGCTCCTTTAATAGGAAAGGCTAACACTATGGATATTTGATTAGGCAGGCTTCACACTGTAATCATCACAAATTAAGGTTTCTGTTGATCACCGTAATTTAATTTCAAGGTTCCAACAAATCTTTAATTTACGAATTTGATACTTTTCCAGATTCAAACCTCTAGATTTGTTTTTGGGAGGTTTCAGAAAATAGAAAATTCTGAAAGTTTGTGTTGAAAATAACATTTAGCAGCTTAAATGGCAGTCTAGTCTCATCTACAGGATCCACCAACCATGAAAAATTGAATTTTGTTTTAAATAAAACCTAAAATAATGATGAGTAAACAGTTTACATCAAATTGTGATGTGGCAAATCAAAGTTGTCAGTTCTTTGTCAGATCTATGATGCACAAAGCAAACTCTAAATACACTAAGAACATGTTTTTGGGAGAATATAAATTATTTTAAAGATGGTCACAGCAATGTTATAAACATTATTGGAGAAGTTGTTTATGGTCGAAGGAAGCTGCAGGCGGGACGTCTCAACGTTTTACGAGACATCGTGTGGATAATTAAAAAACAACAACAGAAAAGTCTAGTTACAAAACAGCACAGAACTGGTTGGTTTCTTGGAACAAAACATCTTGGCGGATTCTGGGAATCCTAATTAATTTCTACACAGAAGATAAAGCAGAAAACTGATGTGATCTTTGGGCTCTCATGAGTCACCACTTTAGAACAGAACATTTTTCCCAAGTTAAAATCCCAGCCTAGACTCAGAATAACCTCCTTGTTAACGGACACGGGTTTCAGAGCATCCACCAATGCATGTTCAAGTTTTAACATCTGCCCTAAATAAGGTCACTGTTCCCAGGCCTAAATATGCTCAGTTCAGCTCACTGCACTGAGCTGAAGTGCAAAACTATGTGTTGGCTTGATGAATTAAAATTGTGGAGTTGTTGGCGGAAATTGTGGACACTGCCTCCTCCAGGCTGAGGAGGATGGGAACAGTCGGCCTTGTTACAAACTATATTCATGGAACAATAATGTATAGTCTAAGCTCCGGGTTGGAATGTTGAAAGAGAAACTTATTTGATATCTGAAATTAATCATAAGATCATTAAAATCTACAGCAAAGAGTTTTCAGCTCTTTGCAAGGCAGTTCAATGTCACCACTGATGTGTCATCACTTATTGAAAAACAGAAACTGGAATGAGCGATCTTGATTTCCAATTAAAAAAAAAAAAGGCACGAGCCATCTAGTTGTCCTTTCAGTCTATGCCAAATACACAATATTTGCGTTTGACTACGGCTACCGTCTTATTGGTCGTCAGTGTTTTTACTTCTCCCACCACATGTGAAGCATTAGCTTAGCACAACTTATTTAATCTGAACAACATGTTGAAACTAGGGCACCTTTATAAACTATTCTGCTGACTAATGTTGTTGAGATAAATGTTGGAAACGATGCTGGTCAGGACTAGATCAGAGATCGGATCTCCCAGAATCCTAACAGAATCACATTATCCTTGTGTTTTTTTCTCTTTTAATTAACACTTTTTCCCAGTTTCTTGACTTTGAGCACAAGAATTAACTATCATGAACTACGATGCCAAACCCAAATGAAAGTTTAAAAATTTTTTACATTACTCTGATGGCTGCAGTTACAGCCACACAAATGTGGTAACATTCACTCTCACCACGCTACAAACAGGTTCACCTCACTTATATTTGGGTTTATTTAAATCTAGGATTTAATTTACAGAACTGGTTTTGTTTAGAAGGCAACACATCACATTATATTCTAGAATAAGTGCGCACATTTTAGTTTACATTGTTGTGTTTTGCTTGATTTAACCTTTGTTTGTTTTTTGAGTTTCCTCAGTGCTGGCTGCTCCAATCCTTCAGGAGAGCAGAGAGGTGGAGAAGGGGTGGAGCAAGCCAGCTGAGGCTGCAAATTGGTTCATATCACTACTCATCATCCAGAGGGGGGGGGGGGGGAATGGGATTTTTCTATGTTAGTTTCAGTTAGGTTTTTGTGTATTTTCCCCTTGGTGTTTTGTATGTGGCCTGATCAGCCAGTATTTAAGTTTCCCCTTGTGTCTTTGTTTGTTATGTCTGTTTGTTTGAGTTAGTCTGAGTTGATGTTTGTTACTTTGACCTCTTTTATGGGCCTAATTTTTGTCATTTTTTCTATTATGTACCCAAGTTTTGTTTGGGTTAAATAAAAAACAATTATTTTTGACTTTAAACCTGTGCCTGGCTGTTCCTTAACTGCTCGGTCCATCACAATTACCAATGTTTGCTCTAAGTGTTAATTATTTCTACCACATGCTGCTATCTGCTGTGTTACTTTCTGTTTATTTTTCAAGTTTCTTTGATTATTTCATATCAAAGTGCTTGCTTTTTTATTAACTAGTGACCATATCAGAGATGTATGTATGAAAAATATTGCACTATGCGTCTTCCTCCTTTCGTTTGCGTCTCTAAAACATTACATTAGCAAATTGGCACAGTACTCCTCTCTACTTAAACCAATCAGAAGATGCAACTTATCGTCGTAACATATGCAAAATGCAGAAAGTGTGATACTTTGCTTTTCATACTGTAAAACACTGGTATTATTCTACATCTCACGGACCATATTATAGCAACTTAACTGTGTTTACATAATGAGTTTGTTACCTTTCCTCTTGGTCTCCTCAAACTCCCTGCGCGCTGACTCAATGTAGCGCTGCACCAGAGCTCTGATCACCTGCTGTCGGTAAGGCAGGTTGTCCTCCGTTCCTTTGTCATTAGACTTTTTCCAAAGAAAACATTTAGTCTAACGCATTTTTAAAGCAACATAGACAGTGATTAGTACCAAACACACTCTTACCATAGAGGCTATAGGAGGGTATTTTTGCTCCGAGTTAAAGTTGCAGCAACAGCAGAGACGTTTAAAAACCCCCCTTGAACACAATTTCAGAAAATTACAAAAAAATAAAAATAAAAAATCTGCATTAAAAGCAAAACAAAAACATGTAAAGTGTTGCGGAAGATGTGAGCTCACCTCAGGATGTAAAACACAGCTTTGGGAGAAGGGATGATATTGAAAGGCACAGGCATGGTGAGGCCCTCTCTGAAGTAGCTCAGGTACAGTTTAGACCGGGCAAATTTCCACTCCACATCTGCATCATCCTGAAATCACACAAAGGACCTGAGGTGCCACCTTTGAGCTTCATCTTCTACAAAACACAGCCACAGAAGACCTGCTGCTCTGCACCTCGATCTTCTGAAAGGAGTTCGTAATCATGGCAATCAGCATGTTGAGCAGGACAATGACGATAACGAGGGTGAAGATGCCGTACAGGATCCTTCCTACAAACTCTGCTACAACAAACTGCGGCATGTCCACGTAGTCCTGGTTGGCCACACCAAACATGGTCCAGAACAAGAAGTTGAAGGTCTCGTTAAACCTGCGGTACAGTTGGGAAGCATCATCAAAATGAGATTGTATTTATGACATCGCTTTGGAAATGTTTGCAAGAAAACCGCAGCAGATACGATAGTACACCTGATCAGCCCATGTTCTCACCTGCCGAGATGTGGAGAGACGACATAAGGAACGTAGACATTGTTGATGCCACAGAGGAAGGCCGTCCCGATGATCATCAGTATAAACATGAATCTGTGAAAGAGCGAAGCTTGTTCATGTGATTCGAGTTACCCCTCTGAGCTGTGCGAATATCCAGATGTAGCAGTGCAGTCACCTCATCATGTCGTCAATCATCTTCCCTATGGAGATCTGCAGCGTTCCCAGCGACTCGTGGGCCGGCAGTATGTAAGCTAACCGGGTGAAGCTCAGCATGCTGGTTACTGCAAACAGAACCTCGGAGATGAGCTGAGGGTCCTCCTGGCGCCAGTCGTCACGGACTTGTACATCAACGCAAAGAGGTTGAGGATGAGAAAAAAAAAAAACTTTTAGAATCGTTTCACGGTGTCTTGTAAAAGTGTTTATACCTCAAAACTTTATGTTACAAGTGTATTTCAATGCTTTTTATTGTGATTTTATGTGATCCGTTAGCACAGATGATTATGAGACAGCGATTATGGAGCTTTAAACGTTATTTTCAAAAACAAATAAAACACGTCCTTCATTTCTATTTGATTTTCTTTAGTCTAAAACCTCTAATTAAAATCCAGTGCATGCATGACGATCCATTTAGAAGTCACCTCATTATTAAAAAAGAGACAATTTAAGCAAAATTTAATCAAAGATAAAGTTGTTCTGTGAAAGCCAGTTATGATCTGACAGAGCCTGAGCCATTTTGAAGAGATAAAATTAGCAAAACATTCACTATCTACTTTAGCAAAACTGATAAACAAGCCGAGAGACTTCCAGCTATAATTATTCTCAAAGGTGACTCACACAAGGTGAATATGAATACAGCTCACACTTTTTACATTTCCATGTGCACAATTATGTTATTTACTTTTAAATGCATTGGGGTTTGTTGTGACGTTCCAAAATGCGAAACAGTTTTACCAGTTGAAATATTTTTCCCCAGAGCACTTTAGCTGAGTAACTTGGCGCCATTTTCTCACCAGTCTGAGTAAAGTAGATGCACTCGTCACTGTTACTCCGGTCGTGGCACAGGAAGTGACCTTTGAGCATGATGACCACGCGTAAGGCAAAGGATGCCAAGTACATGCTCAACACCATCATGTCCAAGCAGTTCCACCAGTCCAGGAAGTAGCTTCGCAAGCCCTCGATCCAGACTTCCTTACACTCGTACCAGAAGAATCCTGCGTGACAGAAAATGAGCTCCATTTACGTTCCAGTTAGACTGGAGATGTTAGTTTATGTTAAACCTGACAGACTGGACCTACCAACCACCCACACCATGTGGAATGAGGTGTGCAGAATATTCTGCTGACGGGACGCAAATTGGTCTCGATACATCTCCATAGTTATGGATTCCCCGAGTAACGTGATGAGAAACCACAGGTACGACGCAGAATGAAGCAGAAACTTGATCACAGGGATTCTAATCATTTTTCCCGCCTGCAGGAAAAAACGAGGACTGTTGAGTGTAAACCACAGATAACATCTGTCACTTCTGGTCTCAAGACTCTGCAAGATATGTTAGCGATTTTTATCCGACCTTCGACTTTGGGGCTATCCAGTAGACGAGGCAGAGAAAAGGCATGGTTAGGAAGATCCCAACAGAGACGAGGAGCTTCCAGACCGTCCTGCTGCCCCTCCACCCTGCCAGGTTACCACACCAGATGGAAGAAAGAACCTGCTGACAGATCGGATGGGCCACGAACTAACAAACACAGAGAGAGAATAAGGTCATTAAGGTAAATAATATTTTTTTTCCACATGGAGCTAACTGTGTCCCAACCTGCCCACCTGCTTCTGGTTGTAGTTGACTGCGAGCCTCAGCCGTGACAGGTTGGGGATTCCCTCCTCAAAGGCCTCCTCGTCCAAAGCGTCCTGGCTCTCGTCTCCACAGCTGTTCAGGATCGTGGTGACTTCGCTTTGGTTACGGCACATGCCCAGTAACTCGACGGCAAACTCCTGACAGAGCTGCTCCAGGCCCAGATACTCAGGCTGCAGGAGAAACAATTTGTTTTTCCAACCAAACAGAGACAAACCGTGATATGCAAAAAGTGTTTGGCCCTTATAGTATTTTTGTTTTGCTTTTTTGGCACAATTTGTTTTGGCTCAAATAAAGAGAGAATGAGAGACAAAAACATTGATCTTGTAAGTTTTCAAACGATGAAATAGCTCCATGTGGAAAAGGGATAGTCAACGTTGATAAATTAATTAAACATGCTGCGTTTATACCACAAGCCACATCCAGGCCTAATTACAGAAAGACATGTTGAACCAATAAACCACTTAAATACAACCTGTAGGCAAAACTAAAAGGCGAGACATGATGTTCAGATCTGACTGATCTGAACATCAGATCAGTCAGATCAAACAGCCTGGAATGGGTTGTGAAACCATTTATAAGACTTTGGGATCAACGGTCAACCATCAGTTTGTGAACTTAAGCTCAATCCTACCTGGGTTAAGCAGCAGGGCCAAACCACAGTCTCAAGTCCAACCCTGAATGGCTCCAAAATGAAGGTTTTAGGATGGTTTATTCAAAGTCCAGACTTAAATCCAATGAAGATTCTTTGGCATGACTTTAACATGCCAAAATTAACTGGGACGAAATTTTGCCACAACGATCTTACAGACTGATTGCGAGTTCCTGCCATTGTTGCTATACCCACTTTTTCCACAAAGAGCCATAGTGATTTGGATTTTTTCTTCTCCCAGTATGCAAAATCCTAATTTGTAAAATCCTTTTTTATTTATTAGGATTATATTTGTCTAATCTGACGCATTTATGTGCGACAAACCCAAAAAATGAGAGGACATTTTTAAGAGGGCACCTTAAATTCAGGCTCTTTTTGGGACAACTTGCGGAGCTCTCTGCTGAGACTGAAGGCGCTGAGCATGGCGTCGCTGGAGGTGACGGACAGATAGGCCCGGCTGGCGATGCCACGGTAGGTGTTGATGCGAGACAAGGAGAACTTCAGCAGGTCGTACTGCCGGCCGTTGCGACACTCCAGACAGGCGCAGGATATCTTATGAGGCCAGGGGATGCCATGGCCTTTCTGAGAGAGCATGGTGACTATTTCATAAAGATCTTTCTGACAGGCAAGGGTCAGAGGTGTGACACCAGGGGCAAATTGTGAGTTGTCAATAGACCGGTCGAAGATGGCTTGAGAGAAGGATCGTACGTCCATCTTGTTGCCTTTCTCCTGGTCCAGGCGGTCCAACAGGCGTTTCACCACCTTGGGCTGGTTTGTGTCCACAGCCACCAGCAGAGCCTCGTGAATCTGCCGGAAGTCAAACTTGACTCCCTGCAGAAGGGCATCCATGGCATCCTCATTGCCCAGGCGGATGGAGAGGTTGAGAGCCTCCCTCCACTGGCGGTCCTCTGACTCATCCAGCTGGCGAATGATGCCATCTCCAGTCCTCAGCAGCCCACACAACAGCTCTATTTTTCCCTCCTGAATGGCGTTGAGCAGCTCCGGAGGGAAGCGCATCTTCTTGTTCATGATCTCTCGCCATTGCTCTGGCTGTGGAGCAACACAAGCGAGTTACCATCTAGTCACAAATGAACAGTGAATTCAACAGCTAATATTTCATGCAAGTGAAGCCAAGTTTTCTGATTGGCCTTGATAAAGATAGAATCGATTGACATGTTGTTTCTTAAAAAGGAAAACAAGACAGGAATTGAAGCATATTTGCAGCACCAAAAAGCTTAAATCTACCCTTTTCTCCTTGCGATTGCCCATTCTATAAAGCACATAAAAATAAAAGGGACTCACCGTGAGATTTTCCATTCTTGATGACAAACTAATCCACTCTTTAAAGTTGTGATCCTAAAGCGAAATCCTGACCAGTCTTTGGAGACATGAAGCAGACATCCACCAACTATTTTGAGCTTCAGAGATGGAGGTGAAAGATACCAATAGACTGGTATGTTCACTTTCAATCAGCGAACTGAGCACTGTGGCGATCATGTGCTACCGCCTGACTAGATGGATTCATCATCTTCCATAAACTCAATAACAAAACTGAATGTCCCCGGGGCCCGGGCCAATTAAAATGTAACCTGGTTAAAGTGCTTCATGCTTGGCTGGGCTGAAAGCAAACTGTTTCAAACGGAATTATCCCTGGTCTCCCCATTAGTAACAGCGCCACAGGACAATTAAAGCAGCTGTCATTGTTGCTCCCCAGATGAGGAGAAGGAAGCGCAAAGCACCCTGGATAAACAAGCACCTCACAGTTGAAGAGTCAATGAATTTGCCTGTTTTCTCAACATTCAATCCACTTTATGAAAGGTCAAACGGGTCGAGAAAAAGCAAACATTTTTCTTATTATGCATACTTTGTGTCCCCATTTACTCCGATATCCCTAAAAATATCTGGTGCAACCAATTGGCTTTGGAAGTTACCCATCATAGTCACTCTTTGTCTACTCTTCTTCCTGTAAAAACATAGCTCTACTATAAAGTCATTAAATGTTTTGAAAACATTGTGGAGAAAGATGGAGCAATTTGAGGATACGCATATGCCAACTGATCAAGCCTTCATTCACTTTACCATTTCAAAATGGAAAGAGGACGGAGACACAAGTCAGGACCACCTAAACTGGCAAGTCCAGAGAAGCAACCAGAAGAGACACGTTAGCGCAGGAGAAGCTATGAGGGGGAATTGTTGGCTATTCGAGTCTGAATCCAAAGGAGGATAGGCAACAATTTCGGTCTATAAGAGAACAGGAAGAGAGCTGCCCCAAAACACAGCAGCGGTGGATTCTACCTGGTATTGACTCTGGTAGTTTAGTTAGGAAATAAATTGCATCAGTCTATAAAACAAAATGACCTGAAAGTTGTGTCTAATGCAATAGTAATAATTATGATCAATTATTGATGCATTGACTGGGGTTTACATAATAATCAGCTAAGAACCAGTTTTCTCTCCACTCTAAATTTAAAGCAATAATTTCAATCTAAGCACGGTTACTAAAGGAGGAAGTAGTTTATCGTTCAACTGATGACACTAGTTTTATCTAAAAGGGAAGCCTGATGGACTTGTGTCATATGCAAATATGACTAAACCTAACCCACAGAATGAGCTCCTAATCCAATCCATAAATTTGGGGGTTTAAATGTAAAATAAGATACAGAGTTAAAGTGAAAAAAAGCATAAAGAAGCTAAAGTGTAAATAAATTAAATTATTTAAATGAATATTCTTAAAGGTCAAAACCGTGTTTGAGGTCTTACAGGAAGAGACTTTATCAAGAAAAAAAAAGTACAATGTTTCAGTTTGAAGGAAGAAAAGACTCTTGGAAAACTTTAAAATAAGGTACACTCCTGATCAAAATCTTAAGACCAGTCAAAAAATTGCAAGAATTTGCATTTTGCACTATTGGATCTTGAGAAGGTTCCGAGTAGAGTAAAATCCGTGCATGAAACGAGAACTTTTGAGCAGGGAATTTTCTGAAAACTGCATTTACACTCAAACATAATTTTTTCAGCTGATCAAAAGTTTAAGACCATAGTCTTTAAAAGCCAAAAGCTGTGCAAAAATCTGGATTCCATGTCATTTTCTGTCAAGTCTTTACACTGTCATGACCTCCTGATGGCAAAAGCAAAAAAGCTCACCGACTTTGAACGTGGTAGGATTGTTGAGCTGCATAAGCAAGGCTTCTCACAACATGCCATCGCTGCTGAGGTTGGTCGCAGTAAGACAGTCATTTTGCATTTTTTAAATGATCCTGAGGGTTATGGAACAAAAAATGTCAAGTAGTAGACCAAAACAAATTTCACCAGCTCTTTTTAATTAATTCCCCACTCAAAAGTTTTTGTCCATTATGCTGATTTCTTCTTTTAACATTGTGAAATACAAATTCTTGCAGTTTTTTAACTGGTCTTAAGATTTTGATCAGAAGTATATTTTGACAAAAGAAAAGAAAAAGCCCTTAAAAGTTTGAAAGATTTTGTATTTCAAGAAAAAACAATCAAAACAAATCAGTTGAGCAACATTTTTTTCCAATAATCAGTTCAACCGTCTTGCAACAGCAGAAGGAAAAAAAACTGCTTTCAAGAAATGAAAAACAGATTGAGTCAAAACTTGAAGGATGTTTTCTTCCATTTGGTTTACTGGAATCTACTAAATAGATTAAACTATAAACACATTTATCTTTACACAACATTCTTCTCTATGTTTTTGCTACACATGATCAGTGATGAACTTCACCTTTTCTGGAGCTTTTACTTCCATTTCCAAAAATTACAAGTGTAAAGACTAATACAAGAGTTTAAATCATTTTGGAGATTTTTGCATTTGATCTGTATTGTTTTAATACTGAAAAAAAAAATCATTAGAAAATTTTACATTTCAGGCCACAAATAAATATTTTGTGTCCTTTGTTCATTATGACTGACTTCAAGTTGTGTACAACATGAATGCCAAACAAAATCAGTGTCTTAGAAAATCTGAATGTAGAAACTTGTTTGGTGCAAAACTTTAGATTAAAATTATCAATTTTTTTTTTCTGTGCTTGTGGTACCCCATGACAGAATACCACCCCGGCCAGTGATCCATATTGGCCATATGAAATACCCCCTGCTGTGTCCAGTTTTCTCATGTTAGGATTTGATTGGCAAAAAAAAAAAAAAGCACAGCCAAAACATTTACTCCTACTGTGTAGACGATAGCCATAATTTAACACTAGAAATGTTGAATCATAATTAAGGCTTTTGCTATATAAAGAAAGCATGTTGTGTTGATATACTGAAGATCCATGAGGGGAAACAATGATTTCCTCAACAGCAAATAACTAACACTCCTAAAACCAAAAGAAATGTTCTTTGGAGATATCAAAGTCCAAAAGAGCAACAATAAAAATCCTGTAATAAAAATTACTTAAAGCCTAAATACAAAGAGCAAAGAAAGTCTTCTGCATTCTCAAAGTTAAATAAAAACTAAAACACATTATTAAATGTACAGAAAAACTGCATGTTCCACTTAATGTGTGAACTAACAGAAGTGTTAGTGACAAACAGTGCAGGTGGGCCTGGCAGGCTTTACTGTGGCTCATCCCTCGTTTCGGGCTCCTCCTTCATCTTCTGCTCATGCAAGCGACTCCAAGTGGAGCCTGAGGAAGTGGAAACGACACTTCATGAACAAACAAACCAAACCAAAGTGCTACAAAAACACGCAGGCTTTACCAAACAAAAGCAGAAATGGAAACTGGTAGCCACTTTCACTCACTCATCTCTGTAAGTTTCTGTATCAGGGTCGAATCCCCTCCAGGTTTGCTGCGTAAAAATAAACAAACTCATCTGAAATGCACTTTGAATCCTTTGACGAACTTCAGATTTATTGTCATTTCACGCTCCAACACAAAATATTTAAACTGGAAAAAAGAAAATCCTTTCTTATTTTATTCAAAAATGTGCAACAATATGTTTTGGTTAGGAGTTATAAAACATGACAGCGTCTCATTAGTAAAGCCCTGGCTAAAGTATTTGACACCAACCTGCTGTCTGCTTCGTCCTGCTCGTCCACGTCAAAGCGCAGCTTCTTCAGAGGCTTGATGGCGGCGCTTTGGTCCATCGCTCTCTTGTGGGAGCGTTCGCTGCTGTTGACCATCTGGTTGATCTTCTGGAAGCGATTGCCCAGCTACAGGAACGGAAGAGACCAAACCAGAGTGGGACATTCAACCGACTGCACAGTTGTCATCAAGATTTGGGCGATATGGACTTGAAATTTCATCACAATATGCCCGGGTGTTTGTTGTGACAAATTCAAAAAGCATTTGTAGAAATTAATCAATTACTGGACACACTCAAACCTCACAAACAAACATTGTTAACCTTTTACACAATACTTCTTGCATACCTTAATATTATCTTAATGAAGCTGATGGAAAATAACTGGTGGTATAACTTTTCTTTCACTGGTTTACAGTGAATATTGCAGCGCCTTACAAAAGATACTTTGAAACTTTTCACATCTTATCACAAACTTTTATGTTGACATTTTATCTTATGGGCTAAAACAAAGCAGCACATCATTGTAAAGGAAAAGGACACAGTTTTCAAACTTTTTTAATTAATCTTCAAAATCTAAATCTTTCTTTAGATTAAACCTTAAGAGTCAATTCTTTAAAGAAACGACTTCCTCTGCTCTTACAGAACATCTACAGAATGTAATGTCTGCCCATTCTTTTTTTCAATACACCTAAGGTTCAGTCAGATTTCATCAACTTGAAGCTAAATCTCCACCCGAGTATTTGCCTTTTGCGGCCTCCAATTCTGAACAATTCTGCAAGGCAATGTGCAACCTCAATTCTGATAACTACTAGTACTCACTCCAAATGATTCACCGATGGACACCAACATTCTGCAAAGGCAAAATACAGAAACGCGTTAAAAGCGCTGTTTGTATTTAGAGTGGGTAATGTTAAATTAACTGACAAAAGGGCAGGACTGACCTGGAGCGAGGAGTCATGATACCCGGGGACATGCGGGAGTTTCTCAGAGGGGAGATGTAGACGTTGTTGCTCCCAGGCACACGCAGAGGAGAGTTGGGTAACTTGTATGGGCTGCGAGGAATTTGAGGTATTGGAGAAAGGGGAGGCGGCTGCGAAAAGTTAAAAAAGTGATGTTTAATAAGTACTGACGTTTCTAAAAAAAAATTTTTTATAAAAACTTTGCTGTAGTTGTGACTTGCGGCGCCTCACCCTGGTGGACGCGTGTTGCAGGATATTTGTTTTCAACTTCTGCATGAACACTTGGTTGTAGAAGACAATGATGGAGTCGTAGTGGCCCTCTGCGATCAGCACGTTCTTGAAGGTCTGCAGAAGTCGGAGAAACGGTTGCGGGTTTAGTGCGTCGTAATTTGAACTTTAAACCACTTTGCGTCAGCAGCATGGAATGTTTTGTCAGGCTGCGTCACCTCCTGGTTGGTGTTAGTCATGTTCTTGTAGGCCGAGACGATGGACTTGAAGCGCAGGTCGACACTCTTCACTTTGCATATGGCGTACATGGCCGACATCATCAGCTGACAAAAAAAGAAAGAGAGAGAGAGAGACAAAAAGACAGATAGATGGAGAAAAAAACATAGAAGTTGGAGAAAGATGAAAGCACCTCAGAAAGTGAAATAATGGGAACGTCAGTTTGCTTTAGTACCTGGTCCAGGTGCCGATCTCTCATCAGCTCATACTCATGCTGCAGGGTGTACTGAAACAGGGTCCATATTATGGGCTCCAGCTCAGGGTGAGAGGACAGCAGATATGAGCAGAGAGTCTTTAGCCTTGTATAGGCCAGGCGGTACACTAAATAAAAGTAAAATAAATAAGTGATAGGAGAAAAGTGGGTGATAGGAGGCAATCAGTGTGTTAAACTAGCAGACTAGCAGCTACAGTGTTTAACAAATAAATGATTTGTATTCAACTTTTTACACCAAGTCATAATACAAGCACAAAGAATTGAATGGGGAATCACCTTTTTAAATTTTCTTTATAATAAGATATGAGCCGAGTGTAAGTTCAGATCTATTAATCATTTTTACTTGGCTGGATTCTGTAATCATTCCTTTCCTACAGGAACTCGGGTGATATGTTAACATTCGCCAAGGAGGCAGTACCAAGCCATCCCTATAAAAGAATGATCAGAACGACTGAAACGCATCTTACACTTTTTATAGAACAGACTGAGGGAGTTCGACTTTGGCTGCCTCGGAGCTTGGCAGGGCGCCTGGGAGGTGGACTGAGAAGCAGCGGGCTGCCGGGGCGGCGTGGCCGGGGAATCAGGAGGCAAGACCCGCGTGCCGGGGCGTGTTGGTGTGAGATATCTGCAACATGCAATACAGAGAGCAGAGGGAGGAGTCTGTCAAGCTACCAACACAAAGTCCAGAAACTTTCCACTTTAATGATAATCTAAACACCGATAAAGCTTCAATGCCATGTGGAGAGGAATCTCATTATGATTCATGGAATCGACCAACCCCGACAATGACGTTTGTGATTCCTAGTGGTTTTGTAATAGCTGAAACGTTTTCTACGTTTCACAAGAAGTCTGAATCAGATAGGTAGCGTGACAACGTACAGGTCAGCGGCGGTGTGGCTGTGCTGCAGCGGCTGGCTGAAACTGGCTGGAGTCTCCACCGGCTCCGCTGCTGCGCTCGCATGCTCCTGATTCAGAAGCTCAAACAGCGGAGAGCCCTGCAAAGACAGACATTTACCTCAGACTTTGTTCATGTGCATCTTGTTTATGCAAAGAATCGCTGCTCTCCACACTGATCAATGTATCTCACACCAGTTCATCTAAAGGAGAACGTCTAATTGCAGTGCTGCTTTAAAGTTTTCCTGCATGCGATCAAAGAATATTTATTCACCGTCTGTTAAAGCTCTGCTCTCTGTATAAGTGTTATGCAATAACCTGATAAATTGTTCGGGCAACAAAGCGCACCATAAGCAAAATCTTTGTGTCTCCATGTACTTTGATAGAGTTCAATATCTTCAAAGCAACCAAATCTATAATGGGTGTTGTTGCTAGCAAAAATACCTATGGTATGATACTGGTAGGATGCTGGACTACTGTTACGGAAAGAAATGGTAGTTTATTTGAATTAGTTGAGTTATTTGCCACAAAGTTCACAAATATTTTATAACGAAGGTAAGAGGTCTGAATGTCAGCTTGCTTCAGGGAATAGCAAACTAGTTTTAGGACATATCTGGATTCATTTGGGAAGCAATGATCTGAAGTGATTTTTAAGAGTTTGGAGGTAGTCTTTCTTTGTCGTTCCACCAACTTTAGTAAAACACCCCACAAGCATAATGCTACCATATTCACGTACTTTGATTTTGTATTAATTCACAAATACAAGTGTTTTTATTATGAACAAAAAGCTACACTCAACTCTTCAGATTTCAAAGTGATGTAGCATGTATTTTTATTTGCAGCTTTGTTCAATATCAGTCATCATGATAAGTTAGACAAAAACACATTTCCCTTTCAAAATCTTTATAAAAAAAAACCAGGGGGTGCTGTGGTGGTGCAGGGGCAACGTACAACCCATGTATTGAGGCCTTAGTCCTCGTGCTGGTGGTCACAGGCTTGATTCCCAGCCTGGTGACATTTGCTGCATGTCTTCCCCCTCTCTCATATCCCTCTTTCCTGTCAAACTACTTTCAAATAAAGGCCACTAGAGCCAACAAAACCTTTATTTAAAAAAAGCAACTCATATCTATGAATCGAAAACAGGGTTTCCCTCAGGGTATTATAAGCCTGGCGGGCCACCAGGCTTTGCTTGTGCCCCTACCAGGCTTAGCATAGCTTATTTAAGTTTTTTTTAAAACGATTGCACTTTTTAAGACTTCATAGTTGGTGTTTAGGCATTAATCTTCCAATAACACATAATTACCAAGAGATATTTAAAAATTTTCTGGAACATTTTTTAACTCAAAAACGCGACAGGCTGCTGGATGAATGACCGCTGAGCGCTCCAACCACCGGGCTTGGCAAGTTTTCTGGGGAAAATCCTGGAAAAGCCAAGCTTTAACACTTGTTAAATTTATTAAGAACATTAGTTTAGTTAGAGAATTATGGTATGGGTGTTATTATTATGCACCACGTCAGTATAAAACTAGAGCATCATAAAAATGAAGTTGTGTTTTAGCGTGTGGTAATAGAAATATCTGAAACCAGCACCGACATGCCACTGGTACATTTCACGCCTTGCTGACATCACTGAAATTTCAAAAGCACAGACTGTTTTTGTGGCTTCAATAACATGAAGGGACGCATTTCTATACCACTACAGTCAAACTTTCAGCAGGTTTAGTAAGTAATTTGGTTCAAATGTCTTCAAAATTTCTTCTGATAAAAAAAAAAAACTAAAGCACAACCTTTTCTTTGTGACACAACTGATTGTGATAGATGCAAATGTTAAGTTTCCAAATATGTCAGCGCTTATTAGCGTCATGCAAAACCCAGTATCAGAGGGAGGACTTTGGCTGCAGGTGAAAACTCCTCCCTGCGATAACTCAACCGTCCAACCAGTTCCTCCTGCGAGCTACATGTGTGCAAACAGCTGTGTGATTTTCTGATTTACAGTAAACCAAGAGCAGAGTTAACAATCGCCATGTGCTCTCAGGGTGACTGCAGGAACAGACGGAAGAACACGAGAGGGGAAAAAACCACTCGACTGTTCACAGAGCTGGCGAGAAACACATGATTCTTCTTTCTAAAGGGATAAAACCACTCTACTGAGCGAGACGGTGAAAAGGACAAACTTATTTTCTTCTTCTTTCCAAGTGGACAATTTACAAAGAGAAAATAAAAGATTCTGGAAGACAAAAGAAGGTAATTTGCATAGCTGAAGCTTTTTCCTGCCTGTTGAACATATGATTAAGAGAAAAAATTAAGGGCAAAGAGAATTATTTTTTTTGAAGAATTTAAACTGACAAGCAGGATCTAAACATGAACAACAGAACCTGTGAGAAAAATGATGACTTCAAGTACCCTCTGTACAGCGTGGTCTTCAGCCTGGTGTTTGCAGTGGGACTTTTATTCAACGTAATAGCATCCTACATCTTTCTTTGTACACTGAAAGTACGGAATGAGACCACCACATACATGATGAACCTTGTGGTCTCGGACATCCTTTTCGTCCTAAGCCTGCCTTTTCGGATTGTGTACTTCATCAAACAAAACTGGGTGTTTGGCGACGTCCTCTGCAAGATCTCAGTTTCCCTGTTCTATACCAACATGTACGGCAGCATCCTCTTCCTCACCTGCATCAGCATGGACCGCTTTCTAGCCATTGTGCACCCATTCCGATCCCGGAGGATCCGCACAAAGAGGAACGCCAAGCTGGCCTGCTTAGGGGTGTGGATAGTGGTTCTCTCTGGAAGTATACCCACTGGGCTAGTCCTGGACACCACCTCACCAAACACCACTTCCAACGACTCAAAATTCTGCTTCGAGAACTACACGAAAGGACAGTGGAAGACTGACCTGTGGAAGGTGGTGGTTTTTATCGAGACCGTGGGTTTCATCCTACCCCTGATGCTCAATATATTTTGCTCGGTGATGGTGTTACGGACACTGAAGGATCCTCAAACCATCAGCCGCGGGGGGAGCCTCAACAAGGCGAAGGTCTTGAGGATGGTCGTCGTGCATCTGCTCATATTCTGCTTCTGTTTCATTCCGTACAACGTTAATCTCATCTTCTACGCATTGGTGCGCACCAAAGTCTTACAGGGGTGTCATGCAGAGGATGTGGTCAGGACCATCTACCCCATAGCTCTCTGCATAGCAGTGACCAACTGCTGCTTCGATCCAGTGGTTTACTACTTCACTTCAGAGACAATTCAAAGCTCCTTCAAGCGAAAGTCGACAGCTTGGTACCACAGGACCAGACTATTTCACAAACTGCAAACAGACAGCTCAAAGACCAGTTCAAATACGGCAATAAAAAGCCTCCCACCGAAGAGCAACAGATCCAAAATTTTGGAGTCGTCCGTTTGATGACAGTTATACTGTCGATGTGCGCAGTGACCCAACAAGTAGGGTTGGTATTGGTAAAACTTGAAGTGAAGCACAGTGACCTTTGAAGTTCAAACAAATGTATTAATAAGGAGTTACTCTACACAGGATACACCAGACTTTAGACTCAGATTGAGGATGGTGATCCCTAGGAGGCAATAAAACAATAGAACGCTGTGTTGCAACTTTTTATATAGCAGCCTACACCTGGAACATGGGTGTATAAATGAACATTTTACATGCTCTAAATAATTGTTGCACATGTGATGTTGTGTTTGTAATTTTATTTATAAGAGCTGAACCAGAATTGTTGTTCTTTTAAGGTGCTGTAGTATGACATTTGTAGTCATTTGTGTATTCTGTAGCCACGATGTGTACCTTACACCGTAGCATGCTTCGTAATGAACTACAAATTAAGTAAATAAAACAGTTTTTCTTTTTTTTAAAGATTTGAGTTGAACTTGATTTTTTTTACTCAATAAGGTGGTGTAAAGTGAGCATATTTGTCTAACTGGTTAATGCTTGTGCATCTAGGGTCCACACATAATTCTAATGAAAATCCCATACTTTTGCAGACCAATTGCAATTACAGAACAGTGTGATTAATTTATGGCAGCGATTTCTGTCACAACCAGGCTTTATAACAGAGCTTGCAAAACTACAGGCTAAGTGGATACATTAATACATTCAGACAATGGAACAAAAACAAAAATCTTTTCAGATATGTTTTCTATACTTGGAAATAGCTAAAATTAAAATTCACATTCTGTCTGTGAAGTCAGAGTTTAGTCCCAGCAGTGCTAAAGAATCTGAAGGAGCATTTCAGACGTGCCCTTTGGCTGAAGCCTTTACAAACAATGTGAACGTTATTCCATTGTACCTGCCAATTACACTTCCAGGTGGCCATATAGAAAGGAGCATGCAGAAACTAAATCCTAAATATGTCACATGAAAATGTTCTTGGCTTGTATTTAATTCAGCATGTAAATGACTGAATGTGGTGTGAAGTGCTTTGGCCTGCCTGCCAATGAAACCAAGGCTCTTTGCAAACAGAGTACTGTGGAGCTTGTGAAATATTTGCTCCACCTTGTAAAAGCTGTGCACGGCAAGACGGAGCATTGCTGCATTTTTTGTGGAATGGCTTAGCCTGGGGGTCTATGCTAACAAGAATAGACTCGTCTTCTCCAGTGACAGAGAAACCAAAGCATGCGAGCAAAAGCATAGTTTCACTCTTTAGGTGAAAACGTTCACAAAGTACGGTGAGGAAGGAAGAGGCTGAGCCACAAGCATTTAGCATGAAATATGGGTTTCAATTAAATCCATGGGTGAAATGTAAATAAAAACTGAGTTAGGGTTAAAGTGTGCTAGTAGAATGAACCTGTTCACATACAATTATTCGTTTACAGATTTATGTTGTTGTCTTAACAGCTTTTTTTTAATCAAACAACTTTTAAAATTGGATAAAATAAACTTGAGTAAATACAAAAAATTAAACCTAATTACCGTTGTGCCACAACTGCCAACAAGCTGTTGACCCACTCTGTTTTGCATAGATTCTTGAATTTAGCTGCAAATGATGGTTTTGAATAAGAACAGCTTGTTTAAGGTTTTGCCCCAGTGTCTCAATCAGATTCAAGTCCAGACTTTGACTAGGACTCTCTAAAACATTCATTATGACTTGCTTGTGTACTTTGCACCATTATCCGGTGGTGTAACCAGAGTGTGGACCGCATGGTGACACAGTTGGTAGCCCTGCTGCCCAGCAGCAATCAGGTTAAATACTCAGGAACTGGTCTTTTCTGCAAAGAGTTTGCATGTCTAATAGACTGACAGAATCCATGCAATTAGCTGCACTGTGCAAACACTAGTAGTGCCTCACTCAAGGACACCACAACAGACCGACAGAGCAAGGGTCCAACCCCGGCAACCCACTGTCATGGGAGAAACTCCTACCTCTTGAGCTACTATTGCCAGATAACCCAAAATCATAAACTGATGGTTAGGCCTGTTGCAATGAGCAATAAATCAATTAATCACATGATACATTAAAAATAGCTAAATAATTTCCATTAGTATGGTTTATAATTTGTCTCTTTTTTTATTTTACTTCTACCAAAGACTGGATAACAAAGGTCTCCAGTCTTTGTGCACTGGTTTAAACTAGGACAGCCTTCATAATTCCTTTTGTTTGCCGTTTTGTTTGTTTATTTTGGATATTTTGAATGTCTTCCAGTTACAGTGTTAAATGTGCATTAGGATTTAAAGTTTCTTGATTTTTGAGAATGTGTTCTTGCATTGTATTACTTGAAAATTGGTCTCGAGACAACACCATCATCGTTTATCGTCATAACTTGTTGGACATGACATCTTCTAGAGAGCACCACACATGAGTTGGTCAATTACAACACACTATTCAGGTCCTGAACCGGTAGAACGGCCCCAGACCATCTTTTTTTTTTTTTTTTACCTAGGATTACTCCCACTGAGGTCTTCTTGACCAAGTCTCTCTCTAATTACTAGACACGGTAATCAACACTGACCTTATCTGAGACAACGGAAGTCTAACTATAAACTATAAGGGGTAAGGTGGGTTTGTATAACATAAGTACTGTACCAATTATGATACAATCTGCAGCTGCTGACGGGGGGCTGCTGTGTACACAGAGCAGATGTGCCGCATGATTTTCCTGTCCACCTCATCTGATAAATGTTCATCACTAAAAGGTTAAGTTGATAACATGCTGAGAATGGTGCTTGTGTTTGAAGTGAACTAAGAGCATTTGACCATCCTGCAAAAGGACAGACAGTGAAAGAGTTTAGCTTTGAGCCCTGGATATTGTTTAATAAATGATGGAAGCCTCGGTCCTGTAATCTCCTGCCTGATCTCAGCAGATACGTTTGCCTAAAGTGAAAGTACAAAGTTAATCTGTAACGGGTTTCTGTTCGGACATTTATTGTGGAACAATGATTTGAAAGGTTTTTTTGTTTCTTCTCTTTTCTTGATCTTTTTGGGGGGATCCAGACATGATATTCTGCTTTTGAGAATTTTTTTTTGCCCATCATGTTACCAGAGAAGTTCTAGTTCAATTACCTAATATTTCTACAAACAGTAAGTAATCTATTACTTTTACTTCCTTGTTAACTTTAAGTAATTATTTAACAAGGTAGGGAATTACTGAATTACTTTTTTCTGTTCAGGCTTCTCTACTTAAAAAAAGCTATTTACTTCTTTACACAGTAAATACAACATGTTAGATCCTCCAATCGAACATTTGTAAAAGTACTGCATTTGAAATAAAGGAAATACTTTGCTAAGCAAAATTTTATCATAAATATTAGTGTGAAATCCTTGAGATGAACAGAAAAACAAAAGTTTTGATTGACGGCTACATGATCTGGATCAAATCGTAGAAAGAAAAGTTGACTGAGAGCATCTACCCCATCACTGGCTTATAAGGATGTATGATTGCAGCAACTTCCTGTTATTCATCTATTAAATAGACAGAAATATGGTTAATAAGAATCCTCAATCATTTCTAAAGGCTTTTTTTTAAAGAACTGTAAATATAACTACATCCATGAGTTAATAAAGCAAATTAGCTTCAACAAAAGGCTAATGACTTCACAGTTTAGTAAGAGAGCTATCTTATCAGTCAAATAGCCTGATGATCAGGATATTTAAAGCTTTCTAAATGACAAATATTTAAACTGTTCAGTGAAAATGTTGAAGTGTGCAGGGATGGAGGGTGGGAGCAGAGCAGGACCAAGAGGAGAGAAAAAGGTAGAGATCCTTGTCTGTAACGCAGATCAGTAGGATGCAGGTGAAGCAGGATGGAGGGATAGGTGCCCATTTCCAGCTCGCTATTTATCAAACTGCCGACCAAAATATCGGTGAGTTCTACTGATTTTCCTATTTTAACGCAGCTATGGCAGCACTGCTTTTGCAAAAAATATAAAACAATGTGCACAATATATATTTTATATGTTTTCTACATTATTTAAATCAGATGGTGGCAAAAATTGGATATGAAGTTTCTGCATCTTAATATAAACTTTGATCAAACATATAAAAATTGACACTGTTTGTAAATCTCTTAATTTCAGGTTACCTGTAAGATCATTGTACTAATAATTCATAGGCACATTATAAGAACAACATCTTAAAAAGAATAGTAGTAGAAAAGTGCTTGTAATTAATTAGAGGCTTTGTAATTATTAGCATTTTTATAAAACAGCATTTGACAGGGTAAGCAAATTACACTGAGATTTTGGGTTGTGGTTATGTAATACAGGTTCTACTGTGATCTAGAGAAAACTTGAAACATGTGGTTTTGTTTTCAGGCAAAATGGGAAAATAAACCACAAGTTTGTGATGTCATACATTTTAATACTTTGCTGTTCAGCGCTCTTTATATAATTCCGTCACTAAATCCCTGAATACTAAAGGTTTGTTACACAACGCCTAGCTCATCCTGCACCGCATCCACTTCAATCAAACATCTACGTTTACCTTATTTAAGCATTAATACTATGAGTTAATACTTCACAGTGAAATTAAATGCTGAATTTTCTTTTAATACAAGTGTTTTTGTAATTAATTAATCCAAATAATTGCATTAAAGTCCCAAATAAAGAATATTGCATGTATTTACACAGCACCTTTAAAAAAACCAAAGTGCTTTTACAGTCAAAATGTTTTATTAATACAATGAAAAGCTGAGCAAATACCTTACTATATATAACAATGATGATGATGATGAATTATTTAAAATAAATGAATGCTGCTACAATATCTTTGAACCTACGATGTTAGAGAAACTAGCAATACGACTTCTGACCGCGTTAACCTCTTTCTGCTTTGGGTTTATAGAAAACAAAGACACCACATAAGTTGTTTATGTAGCTATTAAAAGAATAATTTAATTAATTAGATCCATCTGAATAACAATGTTTTATTGAAGAAGCTTTTATGTCTGTTTTGGCAGTACAACAATTCAGCTGTAGTTTCTTAATAATAACCTTACCACCTCTTCGCTTTCTAAACTTTTTATACTGAATAGAAGTGTCACTGAATAAAATACAACCTTGGAGCATCTGAATGCAAGGAACCTAAATAAATAAAAATAAACATTTACTCACTGGCCAAGCAGTTTGTAACCAAATTGTGTACAGTAATATCATGATGATAATAAACTTGCACTGTATCGTCCATCCTCACTCGGCATAAGCGTCACAAGCTGTGGTTTAAGTGGTTTTGACAGAATAGAGAAGCTGATCAACTGTGCAAATAATAAAAAATGTCTCATAATACAAAGTAAACATTAATAAAAAGTGCTTACAGTCAGAGCCTACCATAACGCTGTCAGAAAAATCCTTAACGACATGTTTGCTTACGTGCCAGCATCCAAAATTAAACCGTCTGACCTTCTCAATCAAGCATAAACTTTACGAGTTATTTAACGTGTCAATAGTGAAACATAGAAGTGCTGCTTTGTCAATGTAATGAAATCAAATGTTTACATATTTTATAAGGAAAAGCCGGCATTAAAACTTCATTGGGTGGATGCATTTGACCATGCCAGTTATAGGAGTATTTAAAGGAGTCACTTCAGCTAAATGACCTTCATAAAAACCCTGTTTTAATTTGTCCCATCTTGTGGCAGGCAGAAGGAACGCCGAACGCGCCCCTCTGGACATGCGAGCGACTTAGAAAACGTTTGAGACATGGAGCTGTGGAACGCAACAGATCTGGAGGGAAACCCAAGCTGGCCTTCGTCTAACTGCACTGTGGACACAAGCTACCGCTTCACCTTCTATCAGGTGTCCTACAGCGTCATCTTCCTGCTGGGTCTGGCCACCAACAGCCTGGCTCTGCGCAGACTCTGCACGTCCTCTTGCTCCATGAGCAGCACGGCCATCTACATGGCCAGCCTGTCCTTCGCCGACATGTTCTTTGTGATCTCCCTGCCCATGAGGATCTACTACTACCACCAAAAGGCTCGAGCTTGGTCGAGGACTGAGGACCTGACCAGCTGGACTCCTGGAGCGGCTTTCTGCCAGGTCACCTTCATCCTCAAATACATCAGCTTGTACGGTGGGATCTTCTTCCTCGTGTGCATCGCGGTGGACCGATACTTTGCCGTCGTGCACCCTCTGTCGCCAAACCTCCGCAGGCAGCGTGTTGCGCGGATGGTGAGCGGGGGGATATGGTGTGTGGTGCTGGGACTCAGCGTGAGTCTGCCGCTGTTGCGTTTGGCAGCTTCTCACCAAAACCGGCCCTGTCTGCTCGACCCGTCCTCCCTGCGCCACAGAACTTTCATTCTGGTCTCTCTGAGTTTAGTTTTGGGGTCGTTTCTGCTGCCCACTCTGATTCTCCTCTACAGCTACTGCAGAGTGCTGAGCGTGCTCCGCAAGTCGAGGCATCGCTGCCGCAGCCAGCAACGCAATCGTCGACAAACCCTGAAAATTATTTACTGGGTTTTGGGCGTCTACCTGCTGTGCTTCCTTCCGTATCATGTCAATCTGCTGGGCTACACCCTGACACACATGAAGCTGCTGCCACACTGTGGCCTGGCCAAGCTGACCAAGACTGTGCACCCAGTGGTGCTTTCACTGGCCAGCTTCAACTGCTGCCTCAATCCACTCATCTATTATTTCTCCAGCAGCTTGGTGCACAGGGAGACTTCGGGAGGTGGAGGCAGTAGCATTCAATGGCAAGGAGGATAACGCCAAGGATCGCAGACTATTTGAAACTTTTTAATGCTAAACACATCTGGTTTTTGGTGAGTAAAGTGAACTCAAAGATGCCTCATTTCTGTATTAGTAAGAGGAAACATAAAAGCTTTAGGAAACTGCTTAAAATATTTTGTCTCATCTGTTAATTCAGAATGGTCAGAGGAACCAAACATAATTTTTTCTACATTGTTAAAGAGCAAGTATATGGTTCATTCAGGCTGCGAAACAGAGAGCGAGAGCAAGACTTCCAGCAGATACTTTAGCTGTAAAGCTCTGTTGCATTGTTTTCAGCTGTTAAACTCATTTGTAAATATAGGCAGCTTTAATAAAAAACCACATGTGGATTTATAAATACTGAACAACAATTACTAACCAGTAAAAAATACCAGTAAAGAGATAATAATAAATAATTATTAAAACTAAATAAAAGAATTTCTCTCTGATTAGTGAAGGACTACATTTGAGTAAAGCGACTTATAGCCTAACATAGTTTCCCCCAGAAAACTTGCTAAGCGCTGCGGTGTGGGCAGCCATTCAGCCGCAAACTGTGTGTTTGAGTTAATTTTTTTTTTAAGTTGACAAGAAATTTAAAAATACAACTAATTATGTGTTATTGGAAGACATCATTAGCAAAACCTAAACACCAAAAGGCAAACATAAAAAATGCAATTAAACTAAAGGCGCTTTCACACTGCAGGAACGGGACGGAACGGGACGGAATGGCTGTGTTCACATTACAACTTGCGTTCCACCGACCCCAAGCGTTCCAGCAGCTGATTGGCCGCTGGTTGTTACGGAGACGGACGTTGATTTCCCGTTGACAGCTGGCTCTCACTGTAGTTTGTAACGAGTGGTATTTTTCTTCCGTATTTCTCCTTGCAATACGTAGAAGTCGTTCAGCATTTTGTCTTCTGAGGGTAGCTTGTTGGCGGAATTTAATTAATTGTATGAGGTTGATGAGCAGCAAAATTAAATCCATGTCGTCCATTGTTGTCGTCGTAGTAACTGTTAACCCGGCCCCAAGCGTTTCTGCTTAGAACCAGCAGCTGATTGGCCGCTGGTTGTTATGGAGTCAGACGCTGATTTTCGTCTCAATATCAGCCAATCAGCTGCTGGAACGCTTGGGGTCGGGTGGAACGCAAGTTGTAATGTGAAGGCACCCGTTCCGTTCCGTCCCTGCATTGTGAAAGAGCCTTAAATCTTTTGCACTTCAGTTCTTTCATTCTAATCAAAGTGTCTAAAATATTTTTATTCTTTAAGCGCAACTTGTCTCTTTGTTTGCTGAAGTTGTTAGCATGAAGACCCATAAAGACAGGTAGTAGTGAGAGAGTTTCTGTGGTGGCAATGTGGTTATAATGCACTGGTGGCAAGCCCTGCATAAACACACTGCACTGCAGAGGACCAGGCCTCAACTGGATGCTACTGTCAGAACATCTGCAGCTGTCTGGACTCGGTTGCATTTAAAGGCTACAGCATTTTTCTGAAATAATACATTAACTCAAATACTGCATCATAAAATGTTGAATTTGCACTTTGTAACTTGATACTCTGTTAAGGCTACTGACTAATAAACACCATCTAATCACATTTCCAGCTCGTGTGTTCTGTGGTGGTGAGACTGACCGTCCGCCAAGCGATTCTCTCCATGATGAGGTTCTCGCAGGTCTCCAGATGTTTGATGATGTCTTTGCTCAGCGTCGGCTCAGCCTTGATGAAGCTCTCGATCACTTTGTAGAAGTCAAAGGCGGAGAGGTTGAGGACATTCAGAATCCAGGGGAAGCACAAGTTCGTTCCAGTTTGGTCACTTCCTCCGTTCTTGAAACTGCTCTCTGGTCACAGAAACGAGCAGGAGTTAAAGACAAGCAATAGTTTATCTCTTGCAATGAAGGGTGTAACTTAAAATATAACTGCACTGAACAAAGTAGGAGATTATAGGGAGCACCTTCATATGTTGCCATGACGACCTCCAAAGAACAGGCCAGGAGTGATGTGTGAAATGTGGAGTCGTTGAGGAGTTTACTAGAAAGCAGATGACAGGATTTGGTTCAATTAAAAGACAGATAGTGAAATACAAAAACATCCCAGAAACAGAAATCATCTGGTTTGGTATTTATTTACTTCTGGCCTCAAGGTTACAGAAAACAACATATTTCACATGATCAACTTTCTTAGAGTCCAAGACAGAAAGGAAAAACAGACAAAGGTGGAGTTACGACACAAATTAAAATCCATACTTCTCTAGAAACATTGTTTTCATTAGCCAAAGTGACCAATTCTACAAACCAAGGAGATATGAAAATTTGATAGTCTGGAGAATACAGATGAGTATTAACCCAATGTCAGGAAGATGAAAGAACCTCATTGAGGTCAGAGAAGTAGTTATTGCCAGACATCAAGGGTTAGAAGTTCATTTTTAAACGAGCCGACCAAAAAATGATTCATGAGAGGGAAGTATTTAAGGCACCAGATAAGAACATCCTGACAAATTCCCTACACTGTCAAGACAGTACAGCGCTCAGAGAAAATGAAAAAAACAAAAGAAAAAGAGCTGCCAACCTTCAAATGCTTAAAAGTTATATGCTAAGAATCAAACAGCGAGAAGTTATGGTTCGGTTCTGTGGAAACCCCTATTCTACAAAAAGAATCGTATATTTGCAAAGTGCAAGACAATGTCCTTTGAACAGATAAGACCAAACTAGAGAAGTCTGATTATAAACATGGTGGCGCCGAGGTGAGATTTGGGCTTGTTTTAAGAAACAGTACAAGTGTGTGAACCAAAACCAGGGCAAAACACAGCAGCAACTCTAACAGATGGATTGGTTGATAGATGGACATAATGGTTGGATTTAATAGGTTTTTAATGATAAAAAAACTGAGCGATGACCCAGTCAAAGACCAGAGGTTAAGAGTAATAAAATGCTGTGATGAGACCTAGAACGCTCACAAACCTCAAAATGTCGGAACACGTTTCTTTACATGAGAGATAAAATTACAACACACCAATGTAAAAGACCACAAAGCTTCATAATAAGTAGTTTGATTCAACAGTTACTTCCACGAGGCGTCAAATCAACCATTTTACTTCGTTTTGCTTTTCCATTTTGAAGTTATTGTTGAAATTATTTTCTAATCTAATTAAGACCAGGAGTCTCATTTTTAAAGCTGGTTCAGGCACCAAACGGGGCCTGAAACTGGCATGTGTTGCTTTCTACATAAAGGTTGTGAACTATAAAAAAATAAACTTGACAGGAGAATGCGCGCTCTCTCCAACTCTGACCCGGACATTCGCTTGTTGTGGAAACTGAGGAAACCGGCGACACGGATGGTGAGGTGAGGAATTGAAGCCTCGCTGTGTCACGATTCGCCTCAGACATTTAGTTTCACTCCATATCAAACTTTAATCAGCTTTGTTGTCAGCATTCAACACAATAATATCATTTATGCTTCTTATGCTTCTGCTGGTGAGCTACAGCTACACACATCCAAACTACAGTATATGGACCTGATGCACTTAAGGTGTATATAGAGATTTCCGCTTCTGTGAAATTGTTTTTCTATCTTTTTCTCTGTGGTTGCCATTGGTGACCACAAAATAACATTGATCAGCAGTCTCAAAAACAGCACAGCCTTCACGAAGTACTTCGCATTGACCATTTATGGTTGAATGTGGGTGCATAGAGGACAGAACATGAGGCGGTCGGAAAGTGGTAAGAAAACTTTGAAGTGCAAAAATTATTTATAGAGGGGAAATTTATTTCTGATGTTTGTGTGAATAGCTTTTTTAAATATGATTTTTTTCCTTCTTAGCATACGTACACTTTTAATGCATATCCTGCACAGTGTTTTATAAATGGGACCCCAAACTGTTGATATGAACAAAGTTAGACTTTCTTTTTCCTTCTGCACAAGTTATGCATCTATTAGGAAATCAGAGTTAACGGCAACAAGAGTAAATTTTTTATACTGCACTGCAAAAACAACTTTATAAATACCTGAAATTTTGCACAGAGAGACGCTTCTCTTCCTAGAACATAAAACATAACAAATGATTACAATGAGTTCAGCCATTTTGATACATTTTAACACTGAAAATTTGCAAGCACAAAGAAACAAGTTACTATACCGATTTCAGCATAGCCTCCATTACTTTGTAGTATAATCTGACGGCAAGGGCAAATCTCTGAAAGACAAAGAGAACTTTTAGCAAGACATAAGCTCAGTCCAGGACAGGATGTGGTGCTTTTAAGCTTCATACCTGCCTGCCGTACACGACACAGTGAGGCCCCACCGCCTCGCCAAACTTCTGGCTAAACGCCTGACCAAGAGTCTCTAAACGTTTCTGCACATCCTGCGTCGGGTCCACAGTGCAATTCTGATCATAGCAAATAGAACACAAAGAAACATCTTAAATTAAACAAACTAGAAGAACTCAAAATTAATAACGGGCTAACCCTTTAAAGCATAGTGGTCACTACAGTGGACAGCTATCTAAAAGCCATTTTCCTGTGCTTCTTGTGGATTTTTATGTTATAAATGCACACAGACCACTGAAGTGGACACTAATGCATCATAAAATACACTATTAACTACTGGCCATCAGCTGCAAATGCAAGAAATAATTGTTGTTAAATTCAATATGGCTGACAGACAAAAAAGCATGCCGACCGACCCGGTCCCTCCTGCTACTGTAGACAACTCTTGCTGGTAAAAAAAAAATATTGTGACTTCAGATAACCTCTAAAGATCAATGCTACTGATGTATTTTTTAAATAACTTTGTATGTGGAGAAAATTACAATTTATCATCAAAAAATAAAAATAACATTTAAAAAAAATTCTACTTTTTTTTATGCCTTAAGAAAATTAAAAAAAAATAAAAAATTGGAAAAAAAATCTTGACACAAAGGATAATAATTCATGCATGAAAGAGACTCACTTTGAAATATGTGGCCAGTGTAGTAGAAGGTTGATCCCCGTTGGAGGGAAGATCTCCTCTGAGCATCCGAATAGACGTCATGGCAGCTCTGAAGAGAAAACAGTGACTGACTGGATTAACCCAAAAGGAAGAACTATTTAATAATGACTGTCATGACAAGGTTTTTTTTTAGACTATGTTGTTTTACCTTATTATGATGAAACTTTAATAACTCTCTAAGGCAGTGTTTTTCAACCTCTGTGCTGCGGCACACCAGTGTACCATGAGTGATCGTCAGGTGTACCGTGGAAATTATCCAATTTCACCTACTGTATTTTCCGGACTATAAGTTGTAACTTCTCTCCGACACTTTGAACATGCGGCTTTTCTGTGGATTTTTCTTCAACCACCAGGTGGCTCTTTAGCAGGAAGTGAATCATTGGAAGTCAAAATTGGAAATCAGAGAAGAACGCGCTAATTATCATGTAGAACAAGCACATGCTAGCAGCCATGCTAGCAGCAGGCAGGACGGGGAAATGTTTTCAAACTCATATGATGCAGCTTCTAAGTTGAGGAGTATCTACCTGGCACTACAGGAGGGAAATCAAACCGCTGCACGTAAACTCGGCGTGAACAAAACCGGATTTGGAGACAGAGAACTGCGTCCTTAATATATCCAGCAGTTATTAGGACGCAGCCTCTCTGCTGCCCTCTGCTGGGTCCTTATGGGAAACATAGAGCGGCAGAGATACCAGCGGCCTGTAGCCCGGTGCGGCTGATATATGTAAGTTTCTAGGGGGAGGTTCAAAAAATTTGAAGGTATGGTTTATAGTATGGTGCGCTCATAGACTGGAAAATACGGTAATTAATCTTAAAAGATTTATTTGAAAACGAATTAATTATCTGCAAATAATGCCATCTTTGAGTGTCTGTAGCACTGAGCATCAGCGTAATCATGTAATTTTATTACCACTAGATGGCAGTAGGTACAGACCATTTTACATTAAAACAAGAGAATTAGTGATGCATTCATACATTCATGCATCACACACTACAGTGTTGTGGCTCTGTTCAGGTGTATTTTTGAAGTGGACATGTTAAGTGCAATTTGAAATAATAAATGTAAAATATAATTTATTTTTGTTTATTTGATTCCTATTCAAGACACTTTGATAAGAATGACTATATATGTAATATAGGCGACTACAGAGTATCTTTGTTTACATTTTTGGTTGGTGGTGTGCCTCGTAATTTTATCAATTAAAACAATGAACCTTGGCTCAAAAAAGGTTGAAAAACACTGCCCTGAGGCACTGTTGAGAATAAATAATTCTGTTTTTCTTCCATCTCTTTTAGCTAGTGGCTAAGCTAAAGCTAAAGGAAATGACACATTAGGAAATGCAAATGAGAGCTAGGGTTAAAGGATACGACACGCTAGGGAACGCCCTCTTTAGGGCATAGCTTAGAAACAAAAGGAATGGAAATTTTTCTTTGATGCCATTTTGTCCTGCTAACTCCAAAGGTAGCATGAGAAAAAGACCAGCCGTATTTTGGTATTAATACATGGAATTTATGAATTTTTCAACCTCATACATCAAAAACGTGGCATGGAGAACAGATAAGCACCAACCAGGTGAACGACATCCAACTACTCACTGTGATGGAGACCAGGGGTTCCAACCCTAATAAATGATGACTGATGTTACATTATGTTGAATTTATTTACAGACTAATTACAGAGTATTTTGTTTCAATTCTTTATTTCAGTTACATTGTGACATTTAGTTGAATATGCTTTTTGGGTAGAGACTGGGCATCTTTCCTGTTCAGGGAGAACGTGGGGGAAAATGTCAGCTTGTTTCTGATTTATCTTGGTTTAATTTGAGTTTGCTAATTGTTTGAGCCCTTACCTCTCTGGGTGTGTCTCCTCAGCAGGGTGGAGCAGCAAAGGGAGACAAGTGCTCCAGGTGCTGTTAAAAATCACCTGCAGCATACCACTTTCAGGTAGGAGGGGTAATAATCCAAGGAGTTGCATTTGGTTAAATCAATTCTTTGACTGATCTTAGTTAGTTCTAATGATTTGCATGCATGTAAATATTTGTTGGCACCATTTATTGTTTTGGTGTTAGGTTTGTGCAGGAAGTATTTGTTGTTTGTTCATTTTTTGATCACCCCTTTACTTGGTAGAAGTGGTCCACTTGCCTCAGGTATAAACGCCAGCTTCTTGGTCTCACTGTGAAAATGGGTGTTGGTGTAACTGCTGCTCCAAATAAATCCACCTCGACTAAGTTTTCTTGCCTTGCCTCCTTCCTGAACTCGGAGCCTCCGCCGGTCGAAGTGACACTCACCTGATCGGAGTCTGAGGAGGGATCATCGGCCCGTCTTCCTCTGGCTGGTTCTTCTTTGGAGTTCTCTCCACCTGTGATCTGAACAAAGAATATTGCATCTGTTTTTCCTTCTCTCTTTTCGCTAAAGCCAACCGCAGCCACTAAAGGAGAGAAGCTTGAAACTTGCATCTCGATTTTCGGAGGAAGGACGCTGTCATCCCCGTCAAAAAACAGACGTCCATCGATGTCTCTGCTCTTGAGGTAGTGCTCTTCATACTGCTGGTTGACATCATTCACCTGAGGAGAAGATTACACCACAAGCGGACATGATGTTTGTGAAAGGAGCTTTTATGGAGAAAGACAAAATCCAAACGCAGACTTGGGCATTCCTCTTTATTAAACCCTGCAAAATACTGTAAATAATTTGAAAGCTTGATCCTTAACCGGTTCTCGTTGCTCAGAGTGAACAAGAAAAATAATTCTTTAATTTTTATAATGATTGATTTCTGTATAGGTTAATGAACCTGTTTGGACAGAGTTCTTTCAGCTGGACTATTTTGGTCTATGTAGTAAAAAAGAAAAATTAACAGAGTTGGACTCACAATGGAAAATCCCAGCCTACAGTTGTTGCTTGGTGTATCATAACAGGTAAAGATAAAAATGTATTATCAGTAAGGTATTTGAGATTACAGTGGAAAATCATGAATAAATAATGGATGCATAAGGATGATGTACATTTGTATCCAGCCCTCTGATACCTTTCAATAAATAATGAATAGTAAAACAAGCCAATGCATTTTGTTTCTCTCTGTTCTGATTTCAGATGCAAAACTAATACAGAAAATAATTCTGTAGAAAAAGCTGCAAACTTTCTTCTGTTGCCCCTGAAAGAAAGCAAAACATGTGTTTATATGTTCTTGAATCTTACCAAGAGCTTCATGTTTTCAAGTTGTTGATTTAGGCCAAAACATGATAGCATAAATAAGGGTGTACAAACATTCACACATATACTACTAAGGTCTTATAATGTTGACCATCTGGCCTTTACTGGGGCAATATCTCCCGTATCATTCTTCACAGAAGTGTATCAATGTCGGCAAACAAACCTCCAGCCTCAACACTTTCATTTCTGCCTCTGCAATAAAAGACCCGGACGTCCCTTCCCTAACTCTGTGCGAACAAATACTTAAGGATGAGAACGAACAGACGCCATCGGCTGCAGCAGAGACGATGGAAACGGTGGGGGTAGAGTAAAACTAAACAGTTCAGCAAGTGTTCTGAGAACAGGCACTCACCTGAGAAAAGTCGGTGGATCTCGAAAGATCCATCGAGTCCAGAAAAGCCAAGAAGCTGGTCTGGTACACGTTCTTCACCTGCAAACAAAGGGGACAGCTGAGCAAAAGTCAAATGTTCTCATATGATGATATGCTCAATCAAGGAAGAGAATTGTGAAACCTCTTCGAAATTGCATTCGTTGTCTTTGCACAAGGTTTCAAGAAGCTGCGCATCAACCTCTGGTTCTGAAGGTCGGGACTTGGCTTTGCTCTGGCTGCGGCGGGATGTTCGTGTCGGTGGGCTCAGGACCTTGCTAATGGCCGATTCTGCCAAACAAAAGAAAAAAAATGTAATATCCAATACTTACAGGTGTTAAATTACTAAAGAGCTTGGAATTGTTATTATTTAAGCATATAACCTTAAACAGTGATTTTTAAAAAAAGTTATTTGCTTTCCTATTGAAAAGGTGACTCAAATATCTAAATCCAAGAAATTTGAATGAAACGTAGCCGAGGCTTACGATATAAAGGCTGTAACTGGTCTGAAGAGCAGCGCTTGATAAACAACTCCAGCGTGCAAAGCAGCAACTGGAAGGATATGACCAGGTCATCCTCCATCTGCAGAGCTCTTCCTGCAAACAGCCGAGGAGAAACACATGAGAAGCTCTGACACTAAAACACCAAACTGATAAAAAAAACAAGGCGGCAATTGCCGTGACAATCTTGATGTTGGAATTAAAACGAGAGCTACAGTAGAGCACAGAGCGGGACGTCGTGACAAAACAAAACAAAAAAAACACTGGACGGCATAACATGAAAATGACTCTACTGATCTTGTTTTATTTTGTTGACTTTCTAAAAGAAATAAAACTACCTTTTGCCAAAAGAAACATTGTCCAGCAGGTCCGCATGGTCTCTCTCTCCCTTGAAAGAGAGACAAGAAAGGATTAAGTCTTTTTTTTTCCAATTCTTAAAGACTGCAAAATGTTAAAAGAATTACAGCAGTATGTAAAAGTATTCAAACTTTTTTATTTTATTTTATTCGCTAGATTCCTTTATAATTACACCTTTAATTGTGTAATTATATGGATGGATTTACACATCCATTCATTTTCTTTACACCCTTGTCTCTTAATGGGGTCGGGAGGTGCTGGTGCCTCTCCAGCTAACGTTCCAGGTGAGAGGCGAGGTCACCCTGGACAGGTCGCCAGTCTGTCCCAGGGCAACACAGAGACACACAAGACAAACAACCATGCACACACACACACACCTAAGGGCAATTTGGACAGACCGATTAACCTGACAGTCATGTTTTTGGACTGTGGGAGGAAACCGGAGTACCCAGAGAAAACCCACACATGCACAGGGAGAACATGCAAACTCCATGCAGAAAGACCGGGGCCAGGAATCAAACCCAGAACCTTCTTGCTGCAATACAGCATTTCTACCAACTGCGCCACTGTGCAGCCCCAGTTTACACAGATACCCTTAAATAGAAATGCATGCCACACTTTTCAGATTTTATTAGAAAATGTAACTGAAGCTTGTCCTTGTACTATGGCAAAGTGGAAAAACATTTAGAGAACTGAATACTTTTTTATAGAGCTGTGCCACCAATGATGGTCGACAAACTGTTAAACCCAACTTACTTGCCATCCGAAGTCAGAACAAAGATATTCTTGCACGTTCTGAAACAAAAACAGATTTGTATTCAGCTACATTTGCGTCACATTTCGCAGAAATCTCCTCTCCGTTGTTGTGCTCACTCACTTCTCAAATCTTTGGTAAAGAGCCAGCATTACGTCATACTTCTTCTCCAGTCGCGTCAGCGCCGAGTTGACCTTCATGCTTATTGTATCCAGGTTAACGTCCAGCTGTCTCACCAGAGCCAAAAACTGCTTCAAACTAAAACAAAACAGAAACATAAGATTGGGAATGTATTTCCTACTAAAGGCTACAAAGGTTTTTATGGTGAATCCAGCGTATATAAACATTTGTGCAGTACAATCGATGATCTTCTTGAATTACGTATTTTAAGGAACTTTACAAGTAAATAAGGATCTACGTTTTCACAAAGAAAATCCCTTAAGATGAGGGATTTTAACTGTTTTGGTAACTGGAAGTAATAAAAAAAACCACTGCATGTAGTGAAACACACCAACATTTATTGCCAATACATTAAAGGGGGTATCATGTAAAATTACTTTTTTCACTTTTGCCACTTACTGCTTCTCAGTTTAACGCTAATAAGAATGTTTTGGAAAGGGCGTAATGGAGAAAGGCATTGTTGTGATGAAGGCATTGTCAGAAAAAGCAGGAGCTTCTTAAAGAGACAGAGGCCAATTTCAAGGCGTCAAATTATAACATCAAATTTATTTCAAGTTATGTGAGCTATTTGTATAACATATGAAGGTGTTTAATAGAGCTATAAAATTGCACTATGTGTATGTGTGGGAAATACATAATTCACCCATTTAAAGAAGGACAAATCATTTGGTGGCTCCAATGTTTTCCTTCATTAGGAAGTGATTTTTATATCATTTCACTACAACCCGTCTTCTTAATTTTATGTCATGTTAGCTGTCATGTTCTTAATAACTTTTTTCATAAAAACTCTACATCCTGTTTAGTTTATTTCCACTGCCAACTTTATATTAATTTGAGGTGTTATGGATAACATGTGGCAGCGTATTTTGATGAATAGAAATGAGTGTCTCTGGATGCAGACAGGAATACTATGAATTAAATCTCCTAGCACTTACTTCAGACTGACAGCTTTCAAAACCTGAGTTACAGTAAAGCTGCCAATATCCATGTCTGTTACCATCACAAACAGACAAGCTGCCCAAAGTCTTTGCTGACTGCCCTAAACGAGAAAAAAAACATATTCAGAACAGTGAAAGAAAATGGAAACTTTCTAGTCATTTTATAAAGAATAAAGTAAAAATACTTTTATATCATTAGCATTATCAAGGTTTATAGAGCTCCTCAGGTTTTGTGGTACTTTTTAAGCTAAACGTGCAGAAACAGATGTGTATATAATAAATACATACAGGGACTTTATCCATGGATTCCCGGACAGATTTCCACAGAGTCCAGGCTCGGTCACACACCTGGTCTGAAACATGAAGGCTCTTACACAGACTCACAAACTCAGCGAGCTTTTCTCTGTGTCTAAAGGTGAAGAAGAACCAGAAGAAGAGCAAAACATTCAGGTCATCTGGCAGCAGCAGCAGCAGCAGCAGCACACAGTTCAAACACAGGTCATTTTCCTGCTTTATGACAGCGTTATAATTCATGCTTCTTCCAAGCTAATATCCTGAGGAAGTGTTTGTCTTATATTAAAGGCTGTAAACTCACTGGTGTCCTAATAGCAGGCCTTACTGTTGAAATTAGCCAAACAGGTCGTTAGTCAAGCTAACAAGAATAGGTTGAATAACGTGGCACGTTGGCTAATAAATTAAACGCAGTTCTACATGTTTATAAAGAACCCGAACAGCTCGGTGATGAAACGCTGCCTTCTCTTTTATTCTCCGAATGACTTATCTTACTTTTTGTCAGATAACTCTGGGCTGTCCTGCCTGTCTGGAGAAGAAGCGCAGTCAGCGCTGGGCTTCGGCTCCTTGTTTTGTGTCATCCCAGAGTGGCGTTTCTTAGGCGGCATTCTTACAGCCTCTGCTTTACTAAAGAGCAAATTAAATGAACAAAACACACACAGGAGGTTTGGTAGACCGCAGCTAACGTCGGGTAAATTTAAAACCCAGCGAGCAAGTCCCCGTCACAACAATACGCCAAACACTGCCCCGTTTCCTGAAACGCAGTTAGAACGTGTGTTTGTTTTCAGAACCGGAGCACACGGCGGAAGGGCGGGGTAAGCCAAGTCGTGGTTCCAGTTCCGAGAAAAAGCCGGACAAGAGCCGTTTTTCTTTACTTCTTTTGCCTCTTTTTAACCAAATAAAGATAAAATACTTGGATATATCTCAGTAAAACCTTTTAGTTTATCTACAGCTCTTCAGACGACATCATTAGAGATGTAACAGAAACAGAAAATCAAGCGCACCCAAACTCACGAGACAAAAACGCGGGAAAACTATTTACGCAACATCCGCTTATTTGCATTTGTCCCGCCACAGACAGCGAGAACGTGAACGTCTGTTTTTATTTGCACTTGTAACGCCTTAGCATCTGATTTGTTTTCAGTTTCTGTTTTCAGTAGCGCACGCTGTACAGCAAAGGTGTAAATAGTAATAACATACCACGCATTATTATTGCTTGAGGTTTTAATGTTATACGCTTAGCCTGTTTCCGTCTTAGCTCTGGAAGCAGTACTTTTAGTGTTAGTGCAGATTATTACTGTGAAAACCTTTTTAATGTAAAACACACAACACACTCAAAATGACATTTCCCACTATTTGTCTTTAGTATTAGTACTGCCCTCTTGTGGCAGAATCATTTTATAACTTACATCTTGGTGGTTTTATAAGTCTACTTGCTGACATCTAATGGACTGGCAGACGATTATCGAAGTCAGTGTTAATACAACCACTATGTGATTGTCTTCAAAGTACTATGCAAATATAACTTCATCGTGGTGTAGGCTGTATTTTTACATTCATGCAGATATAAATGCGGCAATTTTTGCAATGTTTTAACATTTTATTCATCTTACAAAGGAACTTAGCTAGCAAAGAAATGTTACTGTCTTCACTAAACCATTATAGATCAGTAACTATTGTAAAGAAGACATGATCAAATCTTCCTCAACTGTCTTTCCCGTTATTATCTATGGATTGCATCTTAATTCTTGTTAGTTATTTTCTTGTCCATCTCTGATATATCAAACTGCTGTCATCTGAGTACGTCTACAGATAACAGGACTTTGACTTGTGCTGGAAATCTGAGGCGTACAGAATGAAAGGGAATGGCGAGAGTATAGATCCCTGTGGTGCTCCTGTGTCTCAAACTCTGGCTTGTTTCCAGGTGGTTGTTGTGGCCACCATCTGTCTCCTAATGTTGTAAATTAGGTTGAATTGTCTTAAATGCACAGGAGAAATCAAAGAGCACTATTGTCAGTGCTCCCTGTTTCCCCAGCAGTTAAGTTGCACAATACAGTTTATAGCATCACAGTAAAAACAGAATAAACATTTTTGATTTCATTCTCACGCTTCCAGATTTTTCAGCTTTAAGGTCATGTGGGAGTTGGAGTCTAATCAAACTGTCACCAGGCGAGAAGGAGAGACTTTCAGTACATTACAAATCAGAAATGTTTCACGAAAATTGGAGCTCTGAGTCCGAAGTTAACATAGAACAATAAAATCAAAATAAAACTGACAGTCTGAAAAGCAACAGTGTGGTGGTCTCAGATTGTTGAACACAAGCAGCAACACAGCAGTCAAGTTGCTCTCGTAAATCAAACTGCGTCTCCAGGGACACGGGGATCAAAAGTGCAACCAGAGTGGAAACAAATATGCAGGTTTATGTTCATACTGTCACTACAGACGACCACAAACAAAAATATCTATTTCTGATACTTAAGGATATGGTAACAATACCACTACAGTTTTACTGATATATTGTCATATTTGCATATACGACATTAATGCTAATAAAAATAAATACATTGTTTTTTCCAGCCTGCATGTTTTCAAGATTGGCCTTCCTACAGCTATGCTACAATAAGAAAAAAATAAAAAACCCATCCCCAAAGATGACCCTGCCACCACCATGTTTCATAGTGGGAAGTGTCCTTTCCAGTGGAATTTTCCCTCCATGCATATCCATATAAGGCAAAGTTTAAAAAAAAAAAAAATCAAAAACATAATTTGTTGCATATGAGAAACTACCGACACCTCTTTAATACTTGATTTAGCAAGTTATTTTAAAAGTATTTCTTCTCAAGACATACCTTTCATTCAGTTTAAATAAGGCAAAGGGTTAAAATATATTTAGGACCAAGTAGTTTAGTCTGGAAGGATAATGAAAATCAGTCATTTCTCCAGGTAAAAAGGCATAAATAGTTTTCCTTCTTGGTTTTTCAATCAATTTGTGGTTTGTAAAACAACATAAATAAATGAAACTAATTTTCAACTTTAACCTTTGTATAACATAATCAATCCGAGATAAATTGCTTAAAAATACCATTCATACATACATGCACACACAGTATTATAAATAAATCTTTCATTCCCCACTGGCCTGCAGGACACAGTCTGATCTGCCACCAGAGCCTTGCTGGAGCAGGTAGCAAAAATAATAATAATAAAAACAAATAATTAAAAAAAGATCTCTTAAAAACATAGTTTGCTCATTGCTGTCGATTCCTCCCTGCCGCCTCCTCATGCACTGCTTCCCATTTCCCATGTCATGGCTGTGAAGTCCTGGTCTGTGAGCGTGACGGTGTACGGAGCCTCCACTCGCTCCGGCTCCACGTGCTCCTGGCTTCTCGCTGCACTGTTCAAGTTATTTACCCTCCAGGAGTTCAGAGGTCGGATTGCTTTCTTGAAGCGCTGCGAAGGAGAAGTCAAGAGTCGCACCAGATTAATCCAGCGAGATTTGAACTGTTTGTATGATCACGACAGAGGTGAAGAGGGTCAATGTTTTTTTTTTTTGTTTTACAGACACAAGTCTTGGCTGTACCTATACACCATAAAATGTTGTATAGGTATAAAGAGGAAGAATACTAAAAATAATTTTTTTTAACGCATGCATGCATTCCTTTTTAGGATCCAGCCCCCTCCGGGTCATTCCTTGTAGAATTGCCTTCTACAACGATTAAAGCTGCAACTCTTTTGTGACTGTGAAGTCTCTGGCAGCTTCACAGATCTATAGACCAGCATGTTTTATTTTTCTTGTTTGCAAAATAGTTTAGGTTCAGTTTTACTGGATATAAAACAACTGTGGACTTCATTTTCCCGTCTCACGTTCTGAAACGGATTAGCTCTGTCCATCAACTCCTACAAAGCCTAATTGATTTTCCTTCTACGCTTCAGTCGCCCATTACTTTGCGTTGGTCTATAACATTAAATGCCAATAAAATACACCTTTGTTGAGGTTGTAATGTGGTTAAACATGGGAAAAAAAACTTTAAAGAACATGACTACTTTTGCAAAGTCTTGTAACCGGACCTCACAGTGCCAATCCAGCAGCAAACTCACCTCTTGTAGAGAGCCAGTTTCCTTGCTGATGGCCACGACGGCCCAAATGAGGATCTGCAAGCAGCAGGTCGCGCCCATGCACACGCCCAAACCTTTACCCCACCGTGGGTACACATACGAGCCGTAATGGAGGGGCGTGTTGTACATCTCCAAAAAAATGTACATCAGGATGATCTGTGGTGGCAGAGGCACAGAGGAAGAGAAACGATTCTGGTGAGAGAATCAATGGCAGCGGAGAAAAAGAGAACACAAATGCTGCAGGCAGAGAAAGAGATCAGATGGAGTCTCTGCCCTAAATATTCAACCTGGGTGCAGATTCCAGGACAAATAGCAACAACAATTTAGTTTGTTTGGTAGCTTGGGATTCTGTAATTATTTCCTCTCTTTCAGCTCTTTACTTCATTCAGTGTTTGAGCTCTGATCATGTTACCTTTTCACTTGAAGGACTTCAGGCAACATACAATAAAGAGCCATAATAATAGTGCAAGTGACGTAATACAGGTTAAGTATAACTCAGTTTAGGACCTAACACAAGAAGATGTTGGTCGTTTTGAGCACAACTCGCAAAGACTAGGATTTGGGTAGTTAGCTTAACAAGTTATCTTAACCTAAAACAGTTTATGTTGAAATATTTATAGTAAATTTGATGTTTTCCTGTAAAGAGTGGGAAATGACTGATTTCATACACATTTGTTTGCACTCACCAGGAGGAGAAACGGTGTGCAGAAAACCCAGCAGGCCTTGAAGTAGATCAGCACTTTGCTGCACCACGGAGGGCAGTGGCAGATCATGTCAATGATGTCCTGACAAAACTGATTGATTCCTGTCAAAAAATAAGTCAGCGAAGAGATGCATGTTGGAAACTGAATTATCGCCAGGGCAACGGAGACTCGCTGCCCTGAAACTCGTTCAGTGGAATGATGGGATTAGTTAGGGATGACAAGTGACGGCAAGGAATGTGAAATGGGATACCATAGAAGAAGGAGATGCCAATGCACATGAATAGGGTGATGATGATGAGGCCGAAGCTGGTGCTGAAGGAGTCGATGAGAGTGAACCAGTAAATCCCTCCCTATTGAGACACCAACAACAGGGAGGGAATATGAATGTCAAAACTTAACGGTGCACCGCAGAAGAATTTCAGATTGTCAAGCGTTATCATGATCAATTAAATTTTTATTAATAAAAATCTAAACATTGTGGTAAGCACATATTAAACTCTTTCTCAGTCAATGCTTCGCAGAACCACAGTTGTTTTTGTTTTGCAATTACCGTTTCAAGTTGTTTGTGCATGCATCTACCAGCTTAGCACATCTAGACTGATTTTGACAGAATCTTTGCAAAATATATCATATGCAGTCATATTCAATAAATCCGAATATACAATCAAATTAGGTTCACTTATCAGCTTAAAAGTGCCTTTTGAAAACAATCTAGGCAGATATTAAAACATACTTTTCATTAAGCTTGTATTTCTGTCTAATTTATTTTTATTTGACTTGTGTTTTTCTTATCTTCAAATCAAAAAAACATCAGATAGAAGTAACAGAAATAAAGACATAAAAACATCAATCTGTGTGTAATGTAATGTAATGTGTTTCTCGCAACTGGAATGAACAAACTTTCCAATAATATTTTCATTTATTGAACGGGTCTGTAAATCTGTCAACCTTAGTTTTAAAATTTTGCCTCAGATTCTCAGCTGGATTTTTGGTTTAGACTTTGACTAGGCCATTCTAACACAGACTTATGCATCTAATCAGATCCTTCTATTGTGCCTTTCTTTGTTAAGACCCATTGTTGTGCTGGAACGTGAAACTCTGCTTAACCTTATGTCTTCTGCAGCCTCTGACAGATTTTTTCACTCTTTCTGTCACAGTAATCCATCGTCATAACAGGAACGAAATCCACATTATTCACAAATGACTCACATCCGTCACTAACAGGAGGCCCATCAGGTAGAAGGCGAAACACAGGCCTCCCAGGAACAAGGACTTGTGGAAGGTGTTCCTTCTGAGGTTTGGGAACTCATCCAGTACGGCTGTGGTGATGCCCTCCATGTTACCGAACTGCCAGGAGAAAATAGGCGTCATATCAACCAGTGACAAACAGATTCCCATTCTTCCTGATCAGTCAATCTTACCAGAGTATCGACCCCAAGCATGAAGAGCATGAGGAAGAACATAATGGACCAAAACACTGAGCCAGGCAGCAGAGCAAGCGCTTCTGGATAAGCGACGAAAGCCAAACCAGGACCTGAGGACGCAAACGGATTAAGTTCAGGATTTCTGCCGCAACACAAAACATGTGGACAAAAGGAAAGAAGCATGGCAGCTACCTCTGTCTGCCACCTCTGCAACAGGCACTCCCTTCCTCCACGCCATGTGACCCAGGATGGAGAATATAGCAAATCCAGCAAAGAAGCTGGTGCCGCAGTTTCCGATTGTGATGACAATAGTGTCCCTGAAATCAGCAGCAAATGTTATCGCGATCAGGGATGACAGCCTTGACTGAGCGCATAATACAGCCCACCTACCTGATGACGTTGTTGTCGAATTTATTGTAAGATGCCATAGAAAGCAGCCCACCAACCCCAATGCCCAAAGAGTAGAAGATCTGAGAGGCTGCGTCATTCCAGACCTGAAATATTTCAGGGAAAATTCAGTGAGGATCATGGGGGATGGGGGAGAAAGCAAGTTGTTTTTAAAGCCTCTCAGCCCAATAAGGTCATGGAGAGAGTTTGTAGTGTAGCGTACACAGTTTGTCACACCTGCTTTAATTTGATTGTTTTTTTTAAGAGTTTGTGTGTCTGCCTTGGTCACTGTCTGGGAGGTTTGCATTAAGCACATTCAGTGTGGTTATTTAATTAGGTTATGAATTTGAACTCTTATCTAATAAATATTTTATTGATTTGTCTTTGCTGGATGGTTTTTTTTTATGTTTAGGTTTTTGAAATATTCAAAAACTGTGACTTTACAAGTTACATGCTTTGTCAGCTATTTCAATTCCACAGTTTGTCACACTGTATCCAAACTTCAAAGTATTTTATGGGATTTCATGTGACAGACCAACATAAAGGAGAGTGTATTTATGCATTATTAAAGTAAAAAAAACAAAACAAAAAAACAGGGTTTTTAGCTTGCATTTGTATTTGGTTCCTTTAACATTGAAAACCCTGCAGAAAATTCTGTGTAAACAAGATTTGAACATCTCATGAAGCGCTGTTCAACTCATCATGAATCTGATAGGGAACCTGTGACGAGACTTGAGCGTGAACATTCACAAATGCTCAATTTTCAATCTGAACGAGTTTACATTTCAGCATTTTGCAAAGAACAATGAGCAAAAAAATTAAGTCACTAAATGTGCAAAGCTGTCAGAAACAGCCGTAGCTATGATCGCAACAAAATGTTCTGCTGAATGCTTAGAATTGCTGAATTCTTACAGGTGAATAAATCTGAAAATCATATAATATTCTTTCCCATTCACAATTATGCACTGTGCATTGGTCTATCAGAGAAAATACTATGGTCTGTGGTTGTAAAGTCACAAAATATGAAAAAGTTGAAGAGGCGTGGATGCGAAGCAGCGTGCACTGCGCTCTGACGTACCTGTGCGTTCGCTAAACGGCTCCAGTCTGGCGTGAGGTAGAAAGCGACGCCCTGAAGAGACCCCTCCAGTGTCGCACCTCTGATGATCAAAACAATGAGGACAAAGTATGGGAAGGTGGCCGTTACATAAACCACCTAAAGAACACAGACGTCACAAATGTTAAACTCAGAAAATAAGGAAGTACGGGGAACAGATTGAGTCGAGAGTTTCGAAATGTATTTATTTATTTTTTTGGTGAAAAACATTTGAGGTAGTTCACCTTGCCAGAGCTGCGGATCCCTTTCAGCATGCAGAGGAAGATGATGATCCAGGCAGCCAGCAGGCACAGAGCCAGGGGCCACCGCACGGGGCCCGGGTCATGAAGACCCTCACTGTTCACTACGCCCAGTACTTTCTCACTGAAAGATGAGCAAACGTTAATTATGAAAGCATTTTAAATCATATCTGTTAGCTGAGAAAAAAATAATCAGGGTTTGGCTCTTAAGAGTTAAGATATTTATATGAAGCTAATGCCATTTATATTTGATCTACAGATGTATTTTATTTATCATTTTATGTCCCTAAAAATGTTTTTCTCCATATTCTAGTAATGGTATTAATATTTTCTGAAAAGTTTAAATAATATTTATTAAAATTCACTCCTGGCTCGTCAAATTTAAAATGAATTGCAAGTGTGGAAATAAGCTTTGATAATAAATAATGATTGGAATGTATGCAATGTACATGTTTTAGCTGAAAGAGATTTTAGCAATAAGTAACAAGAGTATATAAATCAATTTAATATTTTTAAAAACTAATCTAACTTTAAATTTACTGAAACCTTCGTCTAAAAAAGCTTACAATATTAGCCAAATGAAGTTACATTAGATAAATTTTAAATTTTACACCTTTTTCAACCGCCTTTTGCCAAAATGACCTCAGTGTTATTTAAGAACATTTTACAAGGTGGGAGAATATAGGAAGACAAATCTTTGACTATTTTTCTAAAGAAAAGTCTTAACATGGGATTCCCTCCATATATTACATTATTAGAACATGTATTTATTTTAATGTTTTTCTTTGCAATGGGGGCTCATAAGTGTGGAGGATGTCATTGATTACATTTTTAGTTTAGTCACATTAGAGAGAAACACAATTTGCATTTCGAGTATGAACTGTGGTGGAAACAGTGCACTTACTTCCAGAAAATCTCTGTTGGAGTACGGGGTCTTTCGGAGGAGCTATTCCCAAAGGTGCGATTAGCACAGATGGCGACATTGGCCACGGCGTCACATGACCAGGGCAAGGGGCTCTGGAAAGAGCTGCCCAGGTAGTAAAATGTCCACGCTATGATCACGTTGTAGTAGAGACACACCAGCGTGGACACACAGAGCATCCCAATCCCAATGCCTACAGAAAGAGACACAAGTATGAGTGTAAGGAAAAAAAAGACACTATTATGTAAAAATGTGTAAAGAAAAAAAGTTTATGTTGAATGAACTGAATTGCAATATTCAGAAAACTTTGGGTTGTACTGTACAAAAGTATTATTTTTTTTTGTTCTTTCGCTTCAACGTGCTAATCTGATTCTGGTATTTTAACTTGAACAAATGTTTTACCTTTGTAAAACCAACCTGAGTTTGATTCATTTTTGTTTCATGTAAAACAACATTTATGCCATTTCCTTTTTGAATTAAACACATCACTAATTACACAGTGACTCTTAGATTTTTAAATTGCAGATGTACCAGGATTTTAGCATTAGCATTAGCTACACATATAGTATATGGAGAGACGGTGAGTCAACGTGAGTCAGCAACTGGAACCTTTCCTGGATTGAACACCTGACCTGATGATGAAATAAAGTTGAACTGGATGTCTTTTGTTTCTTGTAGGCATTTTTAGGTAGCATTAACTACAGCTGCTCTCAAAAGTCTTCACAGCTTTTACAAAAACATATCATTCTGGCAAACAAAATGAAATTGTTTTTAATCATTTCACACTTTTCCCCCACAAATAATGTCACATTTATCCTGAACAATTAACAGAAAACAAAAAAATCTATTACAGGGAAGAAAATAGAAAGAAAAAAGGTGGAACTCAAGTGCATAAGAGCGCACACAATCCAACCTCTTGGATTAGAAGAGGTTGCGCATAAGAGCGCAACCTCTTCTAATCCAAAGAGGTTGTCTTTGGATTAGAAGACAACCTCTAATCCAAATCAGTGCCGTTAACCATTGAGCACACATCTCTCGGTTTTAAAACCAGGATATGCAGCATGCTTTGCGGTAGCTCACCTCCTCCATTGCGGTAACACAGGTACGGGAACCTCCACACGTTGCCCAGACCCACGCAGTAACCGATGCAGGACAGAAGCTTTTGAGAACATCACTTTTTTTTGTCACATTAAGTACTGAATGCTAGCTTGGCCCTTACAGTTACTGCATATATATAATGCATGTTTTTTGTGTACCCTTCATCTGACTGATACCTTTGTACAATATGATCATTTTCACATTTTCTAACCTGTTTTAAAACTAAAGCTTTTGTTAAAAGATTAAAAAAAGGGAATGAGGAAAATCCTGCTAGACTAGCTCATCTTTACTTCACATTCATCAGATTCGGCTCACAGCAATCGATTGGAATTGTGAACACAAGTAGACTAAATGTTGAGACTGTATAAAAAGGTGATTTAATACAGCAGGAATGGGCACACTCATGCAAACTAATTATTGTAAGTGTCTACACTGCAAAAACCTTGGAAATAAGACTTATAAGTAACTTGTCAGCAAGATAAAGTAGTTTGTTTTAAGTACATTAGTATTGATAAAAAGTTAATTCCTTAACATTTATCAATATTAAGGAATTATTTACATAAAACAAGCTACTGTATCTTGCTGAAAATTTACCCATAAGTTACTTGAAATAAGATAAAACTAAGATAATTGCATTACAAACTAGACTGAAAATATTTGGTAATATTTAGTGTTTTGCAGTGTTCTTTTTATGTTAAACGTGACGAATGTTTTTCAGATGAAATGTGCGTCAAAAAAACAACAAAAACTGCCGTTTTTAACAGCAGTGTTTACACTTCTAAGAGTCACTATGTAATTATGATGTGGACAACTTAGTGACTCAGCAACTTGCATTGTGAACTTGAACACAACCTGAACCATAAATTAAAATAAAAATAGTTGGAATTGTATTAGCTTCTTTTATCCAGATTATATATTTGTTTAAAATCAAATATGTTTCACTTTTGGCAACTAAAGCAGTCAGGCATGTTTAACCTGAACTGCATGACATATAAGCAGTGAGGTGGCATGCTAACATGGGGAATTTGGGGACATTAGGTCTCCATAAATGTGCATACAAACAAGCCAAAAAGAAACTTGATGATGGAGGTTGTTACCTTTAAGGAGAGGGCAGCATTTCCACACCATGATTGGGCCAGCTGAGCCATACTGGCCTAAACTCAGCTCCATGAGGAAGAGAGGAACTCCCGTCACAAACAGCATGATGAAATACGGGATGAGAAACACACCTGCGAAGAAAGGAAACAGGCCACGATGAGGAAAACCCAAAGCTGGTAATGAAAATATTTAAAATCACACAGTAATATTCTGGGATTATATGCTGCTTGTGAAGGCAGGTTTGACTCTAAGACCATCAATTTTAGGAGACAGCTTCATAGAAAGACGCTAATCTGTCGTACAGTCAGTCAAGCTTCAACATGTTTAATCTCAGATGAGTGGATAGAAAATAGACTTCAAGTCTGGTGTGTAATCAAGGGAAAATACTATTTCTGCGTAGACGGTTTGCGAATGCTCTGAGACACTCGATTTTACAGAGAATCTGCCAAATATGCCAGTGTGCTGAGGAACAAAGCCAACACCCATGGAGTTGCGCGAAGACAACCTCTAATCCAAATCAGTGCCGTTAACCATTGAGCACACATCTCTCGGTTTTAAAACCAGGATATGCAGCATGCTTTGCGGTAGCTCACCTCCTCCATTGCGGTAACACAGGTACGGGAACCTCCACACGTTGCCCAGACCCACGCAGTAACCGATGCAGGACAGGAGGAACTCGTACTTCCCTCCCCACTGATCCCTCGGGGTAATGGTAGCCGGATCGGGAACGGGACTGGGGACTCGGATGTCAGACTGCTGCGGTGGGATCGGTGTAATTGCTGGGTTGAAGCCATTTGAAGAAACACTATGCCCATTCAAATGTGATGAGTTCTAAAAGATATAAAATGAAATTGCACAGATGACATTAGTAGAAATGCATTGCGGTTTCTGATGGTTAGTGACAGCTAATCAACGTAAAGCTGTTCGTAACTATAAGGAAATTTAGTCGATGTAATACTAAAACAATTACTTTACATTGTTAACCCCTCTTAATTCATATTTTGTTTGTGGTTTTGATTTAATGCAGATAAGTATCCAGTTCAGTCATTGACCAATTTAAATCCAATTAAATACATTTAATTGATTATTAAATTCTGCAAATAATGTCAATCGGTGAAAGTTTTCTTCTATCTAAGCAAGTCTGGGAAATTGTATTGAGTCATTAAGTTTACAGCAATCTCACCACACCGAGCAAGCATTTTGCAACAAAAGAAAGGAACAACTCCCTTTTAACAGAAAGAAAACTGCATGGTTAACAACAGCAGCTATAGGAGGAAAAGCATAACGCATTAGTTGCAACAGCAGTTCCCTTTCTTTGTCCAGAAAAGAGACAAGGTCAAACAGAGCTTTGCACATCTATTGATAGAAAGTTTCACATATTCAACTAGATGCATGTTTAGACTTTGAGCTGACAATTTTAACCCACAAATATGTGTTTATTTAAACCATTTCATTGCATCTTTGGCTGTAGTGCTTTGCCCTTCTGGAAGGTGAATCTCTCCCCCAGTCTCAGGGCTTTACAGGGTTTCCTCCAGTGTATTATAAGCCTGGCGGGCCACCAGGCTTTACTTGTGACCCCCACCAGGCTAAGCATTGCTTATTTAGCCAAGTCTTTTTAAAATGTTTGCATTTTTTAACACTTTGGTGTTCAGGTATTAATCTTCCAATCATTCAACAACACATGATTATCAAGTGATATTTTAAAATTTTCTGTCAACTTTAACTCAAAAACACAACAGGCCAGCCAGGCCTAGCAAGTTTTCTGGGAGAAACCTTGCTTTAGGTAGTTTCTTTCTTCTTTTTTTTTTTCTTACACATTGATTATTATATATTATTTACATATTATTATTACAACAGTCTATACAACAAACATAATAGAGTGAGAAAAAGCATAAAAGGGCATTGATCTACAAAATAATTAATCAGATAATAGCGCCAATAACAGCAATAGAAATAAAAAAAAAACAAAAATAAAACAAATAAAAACAAACACAATACAAACAAACAAACCGGTAGTTTCTAACATGTTTTCTTTTAAGAAGATTGTCCTGAATTTTGTTTCTTTGTGTCTTTCCATCAACACTGGCTTCTCTCCCTGTTAAGTAGTTGTTCTGCCACTACCATGCTTCACAGTGTGAATGATATTTCTGTATGCTTTTATATTAAGAGTAAATAACAAAAACGGTTGCTTTATTCAATAAACATTGTATCAAACATTTCAAAAGGTATTAATACTTTTACAGGCCACTTTGTAGACCTAAGAACACTTTGTATAACATGTATGAAACGCAACACTTTTTCAAAACCATATAATAATAGCGTACTATTTAGTTCTTCCTACAAAAGCAGTCAACATCTGAACTACAGAGGAAGTTATGAAAGGCCACAAGGAGGAACTTCAATGGAGATAAGAGCAGAGCTTCTGCTTTATGTGCTGGCACACTATTTGTTCAGAGTTTAAAGATGAATTATTTATATGAGTTCAGTTTTATTGTTATAATATTTTATGTTCAAGTCTGAAAGGTATCATCAGTTACCTACTTTAAAAGTTGTACATACTTTAAAAAAAACTGGTATCATGTAGGAAATATGAAGGCCTGTAATTGTATTACAGACACAAATAAGTTATATGAATAATTGTTGCAAAAATATTTAGGAAATAAGAAAGATTTACTATTATTACCTTCATCTGACAGAGCAGAAAATACAGCAAATGCTTCTTTTTAATCTTTAGCTAATTAGAGATTTTAAATCATTGTAACTGAATTCAAGAAGAAGAAGCATACAAGTCAAATAAATGAGTTCACACCAAGGTGCAACTGGGAAGAAACTATTTTAGGTTAATAATAGAGACGGAACAAAAGACGGTTTCCTGCGCGGATAACCTGTATCAGTTTGTAATATCTTGAGAATAGTTTGTATGCACACATGTATTGAGTGAGTAGGTCCATAGTCTCATCTCGGTTTTATCTCAGGAGCGTCGACCCGAAATAACGTCGACGGACAGGTTAGACAGCTTCATCTGATGACGGAGACGTTTTCCAGACGGTATCACCTCGAAATTTAAAACGGAAAAAAACGTGTACATTTATAGAGTGACGTCTTAGGAGCTCAAAACAAACAAAAAAAATTAAAGAAATTACTAAATAATAAACTAAAAACAAAACAAAGCGCCGCTCTTACCTGCGCTGCGGCTGCTGTGGCTCCACCGGCGGAGCTTCCGTCGGCTGCTCCTTTGCCGCTTTTGTCGTGCATTTCCACCCGGCAGAGGTGGCGCTTCACTGTCTAAATTCAACGTCGCCGCTCCTCATTTTATGCAACAGACTGCAGGAACACCGGAGCTGCTGAGGTTTCTCGGTGGCTCGATGGAGTGGACCGGTTAGAGAGTCAGACCAGGCAGGTGGACATCAGCGGTGACGACGAGGATCCGAGGCCGGCGGAGGGTGAGGTGAAGGGCGGGGAGTGGAGACGCAGGTGCTGCATCGTTCAAGAGAAAACCTCCACCTACCACTTTAAAATGAGGCGGCGACTGTATATAGGATGTGTACACAGTAACTAGGGCAATTTGACGTAGCAGAATGATGCTTTGAAGTTTTTTATTCTTATAGAACCAATCAGCGGCAACCAGCTTGTGCCGGTGCGAACCCCCAGAACTCACCACGGGTCTTTTTTTTTATTAGTGTTGGTAAACCTATAGAAGTCATTTTCAAACTCACTCGTTTTGGGCTACTTTCTGTAAAGAACATAATTCAACACATATAAGACCCGGAGCTGATACAACTTTGTGTATTTTAATGCTTCTTTTTCTGCCTGTTGTTTGTTTGTGTGTGTGTGTGTGTGTGTGCGTGTTTGTGTGTGCGTTTGTTTATAATACCTTGTGGGGACGATTTTACTGACATATACTGCGTTGTGGGGACCAATTGCTCCTTGTGGGGACCGAAGCCTGGTCCCAACAAGGGGAAACCCTGTTTTAGGGTCAGGGGTCAGAGTTAGGATAATGTGTAAATTGAGTTTTGGTTAGGTACGTGATGGTTAGGGTTAGGAAAAGGGTAAAGGCAAGGTTTAGGCTGTAGAAATGAATGGAAGTCAATGGAAAGTCCCCACAAAGATAGCTGCGCAAACGTGTGGTGTGGGGTGTGTGTGTGTGTGTGTGTGTGTGTGTGTGTGTGTGTGTGTGTGTGTGTGTGTGTGTGTGTGTGTGTGTGTGTGTGTGTGTGTGTGTGTAAAGGGAGGGGAGAGGTCGTTACAACGTATGTGTGTTTCTTATTACCAGAGATGTGTCTACAGTTGTCTGCAAACTGTAGACGGGTGGCACACTAAAATTGCAATTTCATCTAAATACTCAGCAGTCTAAGATTACAAAACTATTTATTAACCCAAACAAAACACATGAATATGTTTAGCATGCAAAGACTATCCAGTAGATTTGTTTGTTACAGTGGCAGGGCACAGACTAATTTTTCTAGTTACATGATTAGCCTGTTTAGCTTAGCATAGCTTAACTACAACTCTGGTTTTAGCACCGTTATGCTAACTCTATTCAACTTATAAACTTTAGGGGTGAAATTTCTAGTAAAGGCTCAATAAAAATATAAAAATAAGTTCTTATAAAGCCTAATACATTTAAAGACAAGGTACACAGTTGCTGAGATTTATAACTGAAGTTGTGTATTTTTTACAAGTGTTTTTCTATTTTATGATGTCCACACAATGAGAGTCATGGATAAACATCAACAGATGTAGGTGTTAGTCTTTGGAGCCATGTCAAAGCAGACCATTGTCTTCTGCGCCTTTATGACATACACATTTGTTTATTCACCGAACCACGCCTGGGGCATCCAAAGGTTCAAAAGGCCTTCACCTTTTCATGCCAACACATTGTTCCTCCTACGATCTGATAGTGGATTTATGTGGTGAAACGAATGTGTAGTAAATTAAAGACCTTGTTTTACTGCTGCTTTCTATCCATATGTTATGCAAAATGCATAAATGTATCATTTTCATGTTGTTACATTTATCTGAACTCTTTTCTTAGCTGGCGTTTAACCCAAAGACGGTTTTGATCTTCACACTTTGTGAGTGAAGAAGAAGAATCTTGAGTTTAACTTGGTAGTAAGGAAAGCTGTAAATAAGTCCACTAATCCGCTTGTGGATGAAAACCACACCTCTCAGTTTGGGCTTTGTCAAGTCAAACCAAGTCAAATTAATGTTTTGACCTTCTCAGCTCCTGTCACTGTCCTCAGTAGAGTTCTGTTGTTTGTATTACTACAATGTGAGGAACCTCTGCTGGTCCCACTTCATAATCTCATCGATGGTCTTTGGACAATCGAGGTCATCAGGGATCAGAATGCAACAGGATTTGACACAAGAACCACAACAAATCCTCAGCAGCATCTAACACTTAACAGAGAGAAGGTAACATAAAGATAAAGATGTGGAACATGGTGATGTGTGTGACTGGCTATTTCTGCTGCCTAAATTTAGTGTCAATATGAGCTGTGACAGTGTGATGTCGACTGGGTCGCTCTTTCTTAGTAGCTACCTGTGGTAATCCACTTAAGCTCATGATGCTTCTCTAAATCCATCCAATCTGTTGAGTCCCTCATTTAACAACCTCACTCAATAAATCTGGGTCAATAGACGATACCGCTGGTGTGTGTGATGAACAAAACTAGCAGAATAGCAGAAAATAGCTGTTTTAACGAGAGCAACTGAAGATTTTATCAACATTCCCAGATGGGAGCTTGGAGCCACAAGGAGGTTTGAGGATTTTGCATGGAAAATGGAGCATCAAGACCAGATGGAAAGCAGCTGGAGAGATTATTTGTGCAGTCAAACCCAGGCAGAGTTTGGTGCCATGGCGAACTGGCCCGCAAAGGGTGGCGAAATGAAAAGCAGCAATGCGCATCTGGACGAACAGGCGCATCTGCACCGCAACTTCTGGACTGATTCTGAGCCAGCAAGAGTCAAGAACTGGAGCAGCAGATCATTTGCCATGGATGCTAGAATAAGACTTGATAGTCTGAAGTCTGGGTGTAATTCACCGCAGCCCTGGGGTAAATCTGACGACTCTTTCTACTACTATGACAGTGAAAAAGACCTCTGGAACGGCGGAGACGTAGAGGAAGAGCAGTCTGCTTTGGACGAGGTGGAGATCCTTGGCATGGAGGAAAGCATAGGAGATGAAGAGAGTTGGTAGGTTCTGCTAGGAGGGAGTTTCCTTGAGGTTATTTATGTATTTACACCAATCTTGTCTAAATTATGAACCACAAACATCCATTTATTTGTTTCAGACTCTTTTGGATTTCCTGCTGGATTAGATGTGGCAGAAAACAAACACTCTGCCTCACCCCGAACACCCTGAGCAGAAAATGTCCGAGGTGTATAAATAGCTCACGTTGTTTTTCTCACAGGTTATATGAGCCTCCAAACAGGCCGTCGTTCGAAGAGAGGGAGCCTGCTCTCAGGTGGTGTCGACACGTTCTGGATAACCCCAGCCCTGAGATGGAGGCTGCCCGTCGTGGGCTGATGAACAAGCTGGATCCAAGTTAGAAATCAGCCTCACACACTTAGGAACTTACAAATGTTAATCTGTTTTTTCTTTTAAATGTGGTATGGTCATTGGTTTGCTTTATTTCTCCCATCGCCAGGATCAAGATATTACTTCTGCAGACATGCAGCAGTCTCCACTCATTCCCCGAGTGTCTCCTTGGGTTTCGCTCTGGACAAAACATCAGTCAACACGTCGCTCAATGACTCTGACAGCTTAGGTAAAAGCTGCAGTTAGGCGCCGGCATATTCTCTTTAGACAATTTGTAGAAACGCAAAACTTTCTTACTCAGAGAAGCGCTGAGCAATTTGTCAAAAGGTCGAGTTTAGGATACGAGTTTAGGACTGCAACATGTTTCTTCCACAGCTATGGTGGTTCTACAGAAAATAGTCCAAAGGTGGTCTAGTTTTGCAAAAGAGTTGAACTATGATAATAACAAGATCGAGAACATCAGTCACATTGGTATGACAGGTTACTGATCTGTAGAAGCACATAGTTGGGTGTATTATTTTCAAGATAAACACTTGTTATGAGAACACATCAGAACTCTTTAAGAGTTCCTATTACACTCTACATAAATTTACAGAAAACCCTGCAGTGCAGAATGATAAAGCAAACAAAAAAGACAAGCTCTGTCCTGACAGAGGAAAGGCAAAAAGGAAGTAGACAGAAAACAAGGAAGTCAACCTACGCAGTCTTCCAGTATGTCAAACATTTACTATGATATTGTGGAAATGGCACAGTGGACTTTATTAAAAACCTCCCAACATGTTGTGTTAGCGGCATGTGGACCATAACAAGGCAGAGATGTTGTGCATTTCAAAAGGTCAGACTTACTGACCTTTTGAAGCTTTTTATGAAAATGTCATGCAAAAAGTTACAAAATACATGTCTATTTAACAGTAAGAATTCTAAATAACTTTTTGAAATTAATACGTTTCCCAACTGCCTAGATCTGACAGTGTAGCACAGTTATAAAAAGGTTTCCATTTCTTACTTTGCATAGATCATGTTAAGGTGACCCACCCTGATGACTTCATAACCACAGGCTACAGGCTACAGGATATAACAGATGTCCACATAATGGCCAGAATACAGGAAGACAGTGAGTATAAAGACCACAAGGGACCTGGTGGCATGTGTTTCAATTATCTTTCTACTGGGTAATTTCTAGATTATTTTACCCCTTGCGCCTAAACTTGTTGCTCTCACTTTTCAGGTTTAAGACAGGACTATATTTCCATGCCTGCTGCAGCTCTCTTGAGGAGAAACTCAGATGTGTTTTCCTCATTTTTAAACACCAAGGCTGACCATGCTGGTGACGTCAGTTCCAGAAATAAAAGCACTGCTCCAGACTCTGCCAGCAAGCCCGGTCCGACAGCTGTAGGCTCTCCCAGCTGCAAGTTGCCAACGCCGGCAGCTAAGCAGGGCGGCCAAAGCCCAAAACTGACCAAACTTCACCAGCAAGTAACCCAGTTCAAGCTGCTGAGGCTTGCCCAGAATAAAGGTACAAACACACACACAGACACAATCGCAACTAAGTTGTACCACAAAGCACAACTCATGCAGTAGGCTATAGAGAGATTTATTACAGATTTTAAACCAATGTTTTCATATTGATCTGCAGAACTTTCTATTTATTGGTTAGGATTTTCCACTGCTTACTTTAGGGGTGAAAAGTGGTACTAAATCTGATCCTTTCCTGCCTGCAGCATCCCCAGGAAGGATGAGGCCACCTCTGCAGACAAGCCTGCGCTCTCTCCAGGCTGTCAGGAACAGCAGAAGTTTAGAGGTTGATGTCAGCCAACCTGCTGGCCAAAGCGACCGCCATCCCCCAGGTTTCTGTCATTCCACGCCGTTGACAGACTGCAGAAATAAGTTTGATCTTTTTCCCATGTCTCTCATTACGTCTAACCACTTAACCCTGCGTCGCAGTTGTCCCGTCTTCCGGAACAGCGTCGAGCCGTGCCGCATATCTGAACTCCAGCAACGACGTCGCCTGCTTGACGATAGAGTCCCCAGACAGAGTGACGGCGGTGAAAGGACTGCAGAGATCCCAGTCCCTCAGTCCCAGCAGGATTGCTCACCCTTCCAAGGGATACTGTCTGTTCGCGGGCGAGTTTTTGCCTCGCCAGACAGGGTGTCCACCGCGGCCTGGGGCAGGCATGCCTCATCCGTTCAAAGGTGAAAAATTGTCGCTGGGAAATCCCCATTAGAGGACGAACACTAAAAGTGGCTTAAAAATGTATCTGTACTGTTCAAACTTCATCATATTTGTCACACTGAAACTTCAAAACCTCAATGTGTTTTATGCGACTTAACACAAAGTAGTACATGGCTGGGAAGTAGAAAGCAAGTGATTGTTTTTAAAATAAAAAATCTGTAAAGTGTGGTGTGCTTTTTTTTATCCCAACTGTTTACAGGACAACTATTGATCTATGGAAAAGATTAAATGATGAACTCGAGCAAAGTGCAAATATAAACCAATGTAAAATTATGGCAGGAAATCACAAGATCTTTTAACGGTTCCTTTTCAAACAAATTGTGTAAAATTGCATAAAGGTTGGCATGATTATTTGTCTTATTTTTTTCTGTTTTTACTTTTTGTCTGTTCTGTTCAAATAATCTGTTTACAGGACAACCATAGAGTGTAAGCTCTGCAACTTGGGATAGGAAAGGTATTGCTGAAGGAAACCCAAGACGGGGGCAACACTTGTTTGCCACAAAGATGTGTTGTATGTTGCTCAAGGTGAAATCAAAATCATCATGTGGTTTCTTTAGGTGAAGTTTCTGATCGGTTAAACTCTGAATGTAACGTTAAAGAACATAAAACACTCCCCAGATAAACTTTGCTCATACCCTGAACCTGATAAGACATGTAGACCTGAAAAGCTGTAATCTGCAACAAGAGTGATTATGTTGAGATGCACAGTGCAGAAATCTATTTGTGCAGATTGAAGGTTGGTACGAAAGTGGAAGTGGCAGTGAAACGTCTCTTCAGGGCGGCTGACAACAGAACGGTCTCTGTGAGCAGAAGGATTGCAACAGGAAGTGTGCAATTTACCATCATCATGCCAAAAACGTCATACGAGTAAGTAACGTGTGAAAGGAAGTGTCAGCAGCCGGAAACAGAGGCCAAGAGCAGGTTAGCATTTAAAGGAGATGTCCTTCAGATTTAGTCTACATGCTGCAGGTCAGAGAGAGAGGGCTCTTTTTCTCATTTTAAGCTTGTTCACTCACTTTTATTCATAAATAACATTTCTACCAGTCAGTTCCTTTGACTTCTTCTATTTCAGTGGAGACAAGTAGTGAGGATCACATTTGGCTTGTTCTTGAAAGCGCCATCTGCTGTTCAAGGCCTGAATTGGAGAATCTACTGTTTTCTGTAAATGATCTCCAAACGACACACTTACTTCATTCAGCTGGACTAAACATACATTTAAAAAGGAACTGAAAAGTATTCTTTAGAGTCCCCAGAAAAACAAACAAACAAAATAAGAATAATAATAATTTGTAGATTTAGATAGTTTTTCATATAGATCCAACCTTGTTCCTTGTTTTAAAATAATTGAATACCTGGGACATAGCTGAAAACTTGTCAGCAAAAAATATTTCATCAAACAAACTTGTAACTAATGGGGAACTGAAGTTTTATTTTTGACTGCATTTTTAGACATTTTCATAGTTCTTCAGTATTATTTTACTTTGATGGTAGCCTATAAACAGCCATCAATTGTTGGATACTTGACACAGTTAAAACAGTAAAAAAAAAAAAAAAAACAAGCAAGCTCACACCTCCATGTTGGAATCCACCATGATGGATATTATTCAGTTTACAAGCTATAATTTACAATGCTCTGCTCTCTAAAGGTTCCACAGTAGCGGCGATCACCATTTACAAAACGTTTGTACATACAGTATTTACCTGAGAAATCTGATTTCTCTGTTTTGAATTCCAACAATGGTCAGGACAATGAAATCCGGCTAATTATCAGAGTCCATGTCACTGTCTCCTCCGATGGATCGGAACTCCTCGCTGTCTTCGTCTTCGCTGAGCTGGACTTGGGACAGGACAGCCGGGCCTCTTCGCCGAGCTTCATCTTCCTCGTCTTCCTCCTCCTCCTCGCTGACGCCGTACTCTTCGCCGTTTCCCATGCTGGACGGCTGCATCTGACTGCGACTCTCCGTCTCCTCGTAGCTGCCGTAGCTGAGAGAAACGACAGGGAAGAGCAAAACGCAAAACATTCAAAACCACTTAATGGTTATTAAGCTTTCAAAAGTGAGAAATGTGAGAAAAGGCATCGACTTATTGTTCTACCTGATGTTGCTGTCTTCCATGTGTTCATTACCAACCCCTTCATACGACATCATGCTCTCATCCTGTTCCATGCCCATGCGGGCCGTATCCTGAGCTCTCCGAGGAGGCGCCGGTCGGATGTCCACCTCCCTCTCAGAGTCACTGCCGCTCTCTGACAGTTGAATGCCTGTGTGGAAACGCAACACATCAACACACAGGAATGGAAACGCAACACATCAACACACAGGAAGGGAAACGCAACGCATCAACACACAGGAAGGGAAACGCAACGCATCAACACACAGGAAGGGAAACGCAACGCATCAACACACAGGAAGGGAAACGCAATGCATCAACACACAGGAAGGGAAACGCAACACATCAACACACAAGAAGGGAAGCTTTAAGGTCACAAGTCAAAGCTTGTGACCTTAGTTACATCTTAAATCCTAAATTTAAGATGCAACAGTTGAAAGGTAATGCATATAAGCTGTGGGAAGAGATAAAATGCAGCGCCTTTAACTGCTTAGTAGAAGGACAATTACAAACATATACACACTGGGTACTCCTTAATAAAATCCAGTCCAGTTCAAGTACTTTTGACGTTGTTTCTGATGACCTCACCAGAAAACGGGTTGTCCCCTTCTTCGTCGCTGGCATCATCCTCTCCATCGGACATGAGCAGGTCCTGGTACAGCACACTGGACTGGGCCGGGTGGTTGGACCGCCCGTGTCCTCGCTCGTCGTCGTCGTCCTCGACGTCGTGCAGCCGCCTGCGAGGCGGCAGCAACATGTCTTCATCGTCTTCATCCTCCAGATCTCCATCGGCATCCTCTGCCTGGACAGCAGACAAAGAAATGAAAGCGCAAAAGGTAAAATTAAGACTTTGTGAATGACAACAGAAATAACGATTATGGTAGTGACTGACAACGATATTGATTATCTGACTTTTCTTTTTATTTAAGTTTTTTTTATATATACAATATTAGAAATACATTAGAAGATGCAAATAGACAAATAATTTGGGAAAACATTGACTTATCATCAATAGAGTGTACTGGCTGATCTGTGATTATTTTTTTGATTAATAATTAGATAGCAAATGTTTATGTTTAGTTTATGTTCTTTGCAGAATTTGAACCGACTGAAGCAAAATCTATACCACTAGAGAAGTTTTTGGTAGAATATATTTACAGAGAGATCTTTTAAAATCTTTCATGCAAAAAAAGAAAAAAAAATATATGGTACATTTTAGGCTTTTTACTCCTCTGAGTATGTTGTTGTTGTGACTTTTTTACACTTATATGTTGTTCAGAATATTTTGCATGATAAGTGACTGATTTACAATTATATGTTAAGCATAATTTACATGATGATTATTATTAATTGTATTGAACATGATTGTATAGAATTACAAAGGTGAAGTGGAATATATTCAGTGTGAGACATGATTTATTTGAATAGAGGAAGTCTTTTATTTTGAAGAATGCTCAACAGTTGTCCTTTCAGTAATTTGCCTTTTTTATACCCCACTCACAATTAATAAGTATAAGTAACTGATCTTTCTTACGGGAGCAGGAGTCTTGGGTTTCCCGTCATCTTCCTCCTCGAAGCCCTCGATGTCCACGTCTGAGTCTTCCTCTCCTGGTCTCCTCATGTGCCGTCCCTGAGAGCCAAAACGAAACAAAAATAATCACAAACAGTCCAGTTTTTACTGAAATAAAAGCATATTATTAAAAAAAAAAGCTTTGTACAGGAGAACTTTTTTGGTAAGCAGGTAAAATAAATGTCCCGATGCTCTGAGGAAAGTCTGAGGAGAGGTGGCATGTGTCTCCCTCCATACCTGCCCCCCTCTCTTCTCTGGAGCAACCAACAGAGGTCCCTCAGAGAAAAGGCTGCTGGGCTCTCTGGGTAGACTCCCTGAAGCCACGCTGTCAAACAGATCAGCAGGCTGGCCAACACCACACACAGTGGCATACACAAACAAAGAGAAAGGAAATGAAGGCAGGAGTGAAGCACAGGAAACACGTAGGAAAGTGGGGGAGGGAAAAAAACAAGGAGACACTGTGGTGAAGAAACCAGACTGCGCAAATACAACGTAACAATCTGGAGGGGAGCGCTAGTAGAGCAAAGAAGTCAGAAAGAAAGGGCAGGAATGACAGTGAACGATGTAGCAAGGAATCTACGCTTCTATCCTGTATGCCGGCAACTTGACCAGGCCGCGGCCGCGCTTACCTGCGGCGTGTACGGCCCGGGTGTCATTGGGTCCAGGCTCTCCAAGTCTGCTGCGTCCAGAGCTGCTTCCTTGGCTGTGGAGATGTCCTTCTCCAGCTGGGTCAGATGCTCATCGTACTGAAAAGAAACGCAACGTTATTTCAGTGAAACGTCTACCTCTAGTGTGAAACGTTTCGAGAAAAAAATTAAATAAAAAATGTCAGAGTTAATATCAAATTTCAACTTCCTCTAAAGTGACTCTTGCGTGACAAGACAAAAAACAAAAAAACAGGATTCAATCACATTGTACGTGACAAAAATTGTTCCTTTTACTTAAAAAACAGAAAATACAGAAGAGAACTGGTGGACGGGTGAATAAAAAAGGATGGATTGATGGATAATTGAAGGCACAGAAAAGACTTGAACACTGGCATAGGGAATAAAGTTTGGGGATCCGATGCGTTTTCATTAAAATCCAGACTTTTAAAGACTATATGGGAATCTTAACTGTTTTATATATTTTTTTAAATCCCTAAAAGATATTGCCACCGGTTTCTATGCAATGATAATGTGTAACAAATAAAACTTACCTCTGCTAAGGTCCCTTTGCACACATTTACAATCTCCAGGGCAGTCTTGGTGTACGGACTGTCTGGACCTGTTCAAAAGACACATTCTGTTACGTGTCGTTCTACACAAAGTAAAAAAAGAAAAAACATACAAACCCCCCAAAAAAAACAAACAAGCACCATTGTATTTGATGCTGTTGGCGTGGATGAGACTGACATCTGAAAGGAATATTTCCCGATTCTGGTATTTATGCTTGGAGATGTTCTGTAGAGCAAAAAAAAGGAAAAAAAAAGACAACAGCATTTTCTCATCCTGATTTCTTTATAATGTTGACACTTTTTAAAAATTACAGTCTTTTTCTTAGTGTCTCACCTTCCGGATAGTCTCCAGATCCATAGGATTTACAATAACCTTATAATAATCCGGCACAAACTTTTTGTTGACAGGATGGTGAAACGGCCACGACTGTTGAAGGAAACGGTGTGAGAGGAGAGGAAGGAACGAACGAGAATCGATTCTATCACAGATCGAACACTTTGCATGTTGTTTCTAGTAAGAAAGAGCGGAGCAGACTCACATCGGGAACCACCATCATTTTCTGAGTCACAATGTTGTCCAGGATGAAGGAAAACGCCACCTGGTCGTCGTCATCCAGAAGAGGGTTGATCGCTTTCTCCAGCCTCACCAGCCGATCCTCTTTCTGCCGCCGCAGGCAGAAATGCGACGGTTATGACCGAAGCTAATAAAACTAGAAAGACATACTGCTTCTTTTAACTAACTCACCTCTTTCAGCTTAGCGTCACACAGGTCAAGCATGGACTGGGCCACTTGTGTGATGGGATGTTTGGCTCCTGGTGGGGGTGAAGAAAAAAAAAAACCCCAACACAGATCAATCTCAGAACGCTGACGGGAGAAAATTCGAAGGCACGCGAAGATAGTTTTGTATCACCGTTGTACGTGGCGCTGTTTTTGACGATGAGCTCCACGGCCTCCCGGAACTCCTCCCTCGACGGGTACATCCGCTTCCTCACGTTCTCCCTCAGCGTCTGCAGGTCCATGGGCCGACTGATTATCTTGTAGTAGTCCTTGACCACCTTGGCGTTGACCGGTGTGTGGAAAGGGTACGTCTAGATGTGGAGAGGGGAGGGGATGGCTTTGACGAGACTGGGCAGGGAGGAGCACAAACTGGAGCATGTTTCTGAGATCTTACGTTGGGGTGGTCCCGCATATCGTTGATGATTCCCTCCAGCACCGAGGACAGGGTGACCATGGGGTCAGTGCGTCTGCGGTGGATTGCCTTGTGTGGTTTCTGTTAAAAGACAGAGTCAAAAAAACACGTCAGAGCGTCTTATTACCAGGAAACATAACTTTCAACAATATCCACATAGGAGGTCAAATGGTTTTGTCTGGCTCACAATAAGAAATCAAAACTTGTACAAACTTAAACCTGTAAGGACAGGAAAACTGATGGCAGCTAATTAAAAATTTGTTTCAAAGGAAAATGATACGTACTACACTCCGTGTTTTTTTCTTTAACCAGGTTTTTTGCTTTCTTTTTAATTTCATAGCACAAATATTCAGTGAATACGTCAGAAGCAGACATGGGCACATCTAACCTAGTGAAATAAAAAACATATGAAACATACATCATGTTTTTTGTTGGATGAGAGGAATGAACATTTTTCATTGAGAAATTGATAAACTCCAAAAATACAGGATATAAAATGTTTTAACAGGACATTCCTGTTTAAAATGGCTATTTTCTTTTCTTTTTATGACTTTTTCTATTATTTAATCAAAATATTGTATTCGCATTATTCTTGAGTAGGTACAAAACTTTGGAATATTTTTTTTTGGACTTTTAAGTAAAAAAAAAAACAATAAAAAGAACTGTAGCTAAAGGGAACTTGACAACTTCAACTCAGTGTGCAAAAACGATTTAACTCCGCAGCTATGGTGCCATTTTTGACCAAAACCTTTCTTTTAACTCAGATACAGAGCCGTGGTCAAAAGTTTACAGAGCAACGGTTTTCATACACTTTACAGATTTGGTTATTAGAGAGCCTCAATTGCTCTGAAGAGCAGTTAGATAAACTGTAGCAAAGTTAATAAAAATGAGTTCAATCACATTTTGCACTGTGTTCCACTTGCGTATTTGTGGTTTTTTAACCCTTTTTAACCTATTTGCATATCACTTTCCTCTCTGCGCGTTAATCTTTAAATTCTTTGGTTTTAACTTAAGAGTTTAGATTCTTTTAGTTTTGGCCAGTACTAGGAGTGAACTGAATGTCTGATAATCGTGCTCACATTTAGGTAATCACAATGGACCGCACTGCCAACGCGTCTCTTCTTCTTTGGTGGCAGCTGCTGTTTGGGAAACTTGAGCACCAAAGACTTCCTGCGCACCTCATCGGCACTGTTAAAGAAGCAGCAGCAGCTCAGGTGTGTCATAGAGGATAAAACATAACACATAAAAGCATATACATGTCATGAGAATAGATTAGAAGTGAAATAAACAACGATCTGCTACCTTTCAATGAGCTGCTTGCCCAGAACAATCTTAGTGCCCTCCACCTTGATGAGTTCCTCGTTGTCGTTGTGGATCACGGTCTTTTCCAGCTCCTCCTCCTGCTCCTCCGTCATGGCGACCGGATTGGAGGGCGGGGCGTTGGTTTGGTAGTACAGCGGGCAGAATTTGTTGGTCCTCATGTGTCCAATGGCTCCACACGCGCCGCACTTCAGCTGGAAAAAACAAAACAAACAAAAAAAACACAGAAGCAAACATTAAGGAACACGATGATAATCAGTATATGCTGATAATTGAATCTACATAAACTCAAAGTGAGCTCGTAAAAGGGAAAGAAAATGTCTATAGAACTGAATCAGCAAGCTTACTTTTACCTTGAGGTCTGGTCTCTCCTTGACCTTCTTGGACTTCTTCTCCGGCGGCCCTTTGATCTTGTCTTTCTCTTGGTTTCTCTTCAGTCTCCTGAGCTGCTCTTGAATACGCCGGCGCTCCTTCCTCATCTCCTCCCTGTGCTGCTCGTCGAAGAGGGCAAACTTTCGTCTGAAACCACAACAAAAAAAAAAAACAACAGAATGAAGGGGGTGAGGGATCCATCTTCTCCTTAAACAGACCTAAAACTCTGGGAGCGAAAGCCGAAACTCACATGAACTCATCGTCCTTAGTGGTTCTGATCCGGGTGTAAGCGTCGATGACGGCGGCTTTGCGAACCGTCTCGCAGCGCACGTACTCTTTGCCGTCCTCGTCCCTGAAGGTGCGATAGATCTTGAGTCGTCGCCCCGTGGCCGACGAGTTCAGGCTGGTGACGGAGGACGTGTCGTCGTCTTTGTGGGAGCTGGTGGACAAGGCGCTGGCTGTAAAGGGAAGGACGGTCGCACGAGGGGTCAGAGACGCACGTTTCGCCAGGCAGAACGTGTCCTGGTTCCGCCGAAGAGCTCGTTTGCTTACACAAGCCTTTGCGGCGCTCCTTGCGTCCCTTGTTGTCGCGGTCGCTCTCCTCGCCCATCAGCATCCTCTGCAGTTCCTTCCTCTCCTGCTCCTCCCTCTCGCGGGAAAGCTGCGAGCTGGTCTTTTTGTTCTGCAGCATGTTCTCGATGTTCTTACCCATCTCCTCAAAGTCGCTGTCTTCAGCCGAGCTGCTGTCTGTGTCTGTGGACAACACCTCCGTGGACTCCAACACTCTGCCGTGTTAATAAGAAAAAAAAAAAAAAAACTTAAAAACTCGCACAGGGTGATTTCAGGGTAACAAATATGACGCTACGGAATAAGCCCCACTTGTTCTGCAAGTCAAAGATCCTCTGGCACTCCTCCTTGTAGCGCTCCTGGTGTTCGGCGACAGAGAAGCGAGAGCCTCGGGCGAACTTGCTCATCGGGCCTTCGCCTGAACGCGCCTGCTCCGTGGACATGGTCCTCACCACGTCGATCACCTCCCAGCGGGAAAGCTTCTTGATCTGACACGAGAGCAACAAAAGGAATTGCCGAAAGATGGAGCAAAAACACCATTCCCAGAGAAAACAGCAGGGCGACAGCGACGTGATGAGAGGATGTATGACGCTGAACACGGCATTCAGCAGGTCCAGCTCTGTATGAGCAACTGTATGTTTTGAGTGAATACCTGCCAACAAACCAGACATGGTTTGGTTTTTACCTCTTCCTCTGGCACGCCAAATTTGCGAAGGAGCTGCTTGGCGTTCTTCAGAGAGAGCCTCCTCAGGTCAGCGTCTGTCCCCGTCACCGTCTTCTTTACAGGCTGTGGCTCTTTGTCGTCCTGACGAAAAACAAAGACAAATATATGGGAATAAAAACTTGGGAAAAAGAAACAATACCGGGATGACGGGAATCTACTAGAAAACGGACCTTTTGTTGAGTGGGCTTGTTTGGCACTTTCACATACGAGAAGCCTTCTCCACAGCCGGTGGGATCTGCCACTCCTGTGACCTCCAGCAGACACTTCCCCTTCATGGCGGAGATGAAGGCTCTGGTCGTGTTCCAGGGCGCCGTCCGCACCTGCGGTCCGTGACACAGAGTTAGTGTGAAAACGACGCTTTGCTTCCCTCTCGTCTCAAAACCGCGTTCATGTCGTCAAGCACCTCATCATCGATCTTCATTTGAAAATCCTCTTCGTTCTCCTCTTCTGGAGCAAAGAAAGACTTCTCGCCGTATCCGGCATCCTGCAATGGGTGGAAAACACAAAGTTAAACGGAACACAACATTTACTTTTGTTCTGTTGAAAGATGAGGTAACCATTGTCACCTTAAGCCTCTGCTCTGCAACCAGCATGCTGTAGTAAGAGCAGCACTGCTCTGGAGAAACCATGGCTCTGATTTCTTCTTCTGTGGGCAACCTGAAGTCAGGCTTCAGCACCCACCAGTTTGAGTCCATCCCTGACAAAAGACAAGACAAGACACTTGGAGTTTCATGTGAGCCAAGTAAAAAAAAAAATCCCTGTCTCTCTCTACCATTTCTGATCAACACTAGATAAAAACACATGTTGAAACCACGTGCGTATGTCTGTTTTCTTCCCAAATTCTGTTTGTGTGTGTGTGTGTGTGTGTGTTACCTGTACGCTTGAAGTCAGCGCAGAGCTTGAGCCGCTTCCTGATGCTGCTCTCCGAGTGCGAGGGAAAAGCTTTCTTTATATCCTCCATGCGGATTCTCCGAGGCCGGTCTTTGCTCTTCCAGAACAAGCGGTAAATGAACACCTGCAGGGAACGCAGATGAGCCTTCAGCAACATCAAGAGGAGAGGTCAATGCGCCGCGGCGAGACGAATGCCCCCGACCTGCAGGAAGTCTCTGATGTGAGTGTTGGCGCGCTTGGAATTTGGACCTGGAACCTCAAACAACGGGCACTCCTGACCGACGACGAAAATGTCCACAAGCTCCCTGATGTAGTAGCCGTGTCGAGTTCGTATGACGAGGAAATCCGTCTCTGGCATCTTGTGCAGGTAGATTGGAGCTCGGAAGAGGTTGTTTTCAAACGCCTTTAAGGAAGACGACAAAAATCGCGGTGTCAGTAGGTCAGAGAGATTTTATCTAATTGTTTATACATTATCAAAAACATGGAGATGCAGACCTGAAGAAGCTGACCAGGATGAAGAGAACCGAGGAAAGGGGAGGTATGGCAATAAACTGTCTCTCCGTATTTACAGTCAGGCGCTCCTGGATCCTTTCCGGGTTTCTGCGGGACACGGGAACGTTGCCATTTGCAAACGCGTTTACACGACGACCGGGTATGAACGGACGTAAAGTCACAGCTGACAAACAAAAAAACGCTGCTCACCCTCTTGTAGTAGTTTTTGATCTTGCTCGCCATGCCAACCTGCATGATGAGAGGCGGGTATTCCTCGCTGTACTCCGCCAGGATCAGATCCCCGTCTTTGCCGGTCAAGTCCTGCGGCGTTCGCATGAAGAACATGTCTCCGCCGCCTGACGCCTGGCGCTCCTGCTCTCGCATCTGTTCCCCAAACGCACAGCATATGCGTCGTGTTATCAACAAGAGAGAGAGAAAAAAACACAGCCTAGTCGTCGTAGAAGTCCCTGCAGAAGACGGTGAGGGGGAGCTGCTGAATCGTATTTCTCTCCGGCTTTCTATTTTTATCCATTCCTGTTCCATCTGTGTTCACTAATCTGCTGAATGATCCCGGAGACCTGCCGTCTCACAGCAGCTGGAATAAATTAGCTTCACGTAAAACAAAAGGATAAATTCACGCTTTGTTTTAAGCAGTGGGTGTGGGGGGATAGGAGGAGATCTTTCTTTACCTTGGCTTTCTTCTTGATGTGTTTGAGCAGCGGCTGAACAGCGTGCGGACCCGGCTGCGCTAAAGCTCCGAAAGAGTATTTCTTCAGGGCCGGTCGGTGGAACTGCCGAAGCTTCATTGGACCCATGTGAGTGGGGAAGAAGGGCTGCCTCAGCTCAAGTGCTGGAATAGAGTGCTGTGCAGGACAGAGAAAGAACTCATTAAAAAAAAAAGAGGAAAGAAACGAAGAAAGATTTGGCAGCAAAAAGCCCGTTTGGTCTCTCTTAGCTACCTGAATGATGTTGCCGCCAAACGTTCCTCTCAGGCCTTGCTGTTTGGGATAGTAAAACTCGTCGTTGGAGAGGTTCCAGGGATCTTTGACTTCAGGTTGGGACATGTTCTGGGATAAAAATAAATAAATAAAAAATGTCATGTTACAACTACCAACTTTATTACACTGGAATTTACTCAATGGTGTTGGTTTAAAAGGAGATAAATGGAGGTAAAATTCCCCAAAACTACGAGGAAGTTTGATGGAACATCACATCAAGTGTGAAAAAATGTATTCAGTGTAAATATGTCATCTTCCACAAGCTGGTTCAAGTTAACACAGCATAGAAAAAAGCCCAGCTAATGCTCACTTGGAGGGGTAACTACTGTTTTTCCTTAAATCCAACACCTTTAACCATGGACATGTACAGTCCCATCTGTTCTGATATTACAAAATATGTGGGGTGGCAAATAAAGTAAATGTAGGTTGAAGAATTTCTGTCTGCATTGATGGACTGATATACCTGCTGTGGCTCGTCTTTAATCACGCCGGTCTTCCCCAACAGAATCCGACTCTTCTTGATTGCCGTCTCCTTCTTATTCTCCTTTGACGGCGAATGAGACGTCGCCTCCTCCTTTTCGTCGGGGATTTCTAGATGACACAGGAGCTCGGTAAATATCCAACCGAAGTTAAACATGTTTCGCAGAAGCTGAGGTCACGGTTTCTAATTCACCTAGTATTATATTCTCATCGTTGGGATCCAGTGTGAGAACCGGCGGCATGAGGAAGTGGTCCATCTCCTGGTCGTCCCAGATGATGTTGTCTTCCCAGCGGCCGTACACCAACTCCTCGTTGTCAATGGGGAAAATGGAAAACCACGAACAGTCTTCTTCTAGAGAGGCTGCAAGGAAGCAGAAAGAAACAATAAACATCAGTGTGGAAACTCTATTTGACCGAATAACTGTGCAGAGGAAACTAAAAGGACACCTTGATTGTCGTGGCTGCTTTTTTCCCGCTTTGAGCCAGAGATCGAGGAAGCTTTTGGAAGAGGCGGCAGTGTCGGTGGGACCAGCTGGGAATTGCTTCGGGTCAGACCTGAAGGATTATAAAGTTTATGATTTTATTCCTTTTCATGAAACCTGGTGTTGAGAGATTTTCAGCAAAAAAAAAAAAAAAAAAAAAAGCTACTTTTTTTGTAACATTTTGAGGTTTATTTGTGCGTATTATCCAGGCGTCTACTCTCACCCTGTTGGGCATTATAAGCGTTAGCATTCCGGGTCATGCTGGAGGGAAGCCATCCTGCCAAGCTGGCCCTCTGAGTCTTGGTCCCCTTGTGTTTTACGTCTTCTCCGTTCCAGATGATGTCGTCCTCCCACTGCAGCTGAGTGACCATTAGAAACAGTTCGTTCTCCAGAACCCGCCTCACTTTATCTCCGCCGCCACCGTCGTCGTCGTCATCGACATCCATGCTGTCGTCTTCCTTCTGAGCCTGAGGAAATAGAAAATGAAGAGTCACCACGAGTCGCCGCGTAAATGTCATCCTCGTCTGTGGAAACAAACCTCTTCAGGAGGTTCTGTTACGTCTTTGGGTAGATCTATCTCTTCAGCCTCACTGGGCTGATCTTCTCTGAGTTTGAACCCGTAGTTGAAGTTGCTTCCATCCTCAGGTACTCCCAGCATGTCGTACCAGAGCTGCGCCGGACCGTATCTCCATTCTGCTACTTTAGGCCGAGACTCTGTCTCTTTGTCCGCGTCTCCGGACGTCTGTGAGAACTTTGACTCCACTGGAGCCATCATGGTTATCTAACAACGCGTAGAAAATATGAGAAAACATGTTTTAAACGTTTAGAAAGAAGTGACAAACCACAGTGAAATGGCCTGCACACTCATTCTTTAGTTTTGAATGAGTGTGCATCTATCTATAATCAAAAACAACTGATGCAATTGGAATTTAAAACATGTTAAGAATAATACTTAGACATTTTAATTCAGATGTTCCTCCTTTAAGATTAAAAATAACTCTTGAAAGATTAAAAAAAAAAAAAACTTTTTTTTTCCATCCTTAAAATAACTTCAAAAATTATAAGAGCGTTCAAAAACTAAGAATAAACTACAAGATCTTGAAACTCGAAAGCTTTACCTCGTCGTCAGAGAGACAGTGTTCTGGGGCTGGAGGGAGTGCGTACTCATAAATCCATCCAGACTTTTTCTCTTGAATTGGTTCTGAGGCGTCTTCCTCTGGCGGAGGGGTCCCCGGCTGAGGGTCTCTGTGTTTCCGCTTCTTTTTCCTGCGGGCGCTCCTCCAAACCGAAGGCATGTTCTTACCAGGACCGAACAGCCGTAAAAACCTAAGAACCTGACAGAGATAAAAAAAAACAAACAAACCTCTTACACTATGTGTTTCATTTAAATCTAGCTAAAAAAAAGGACTCTCAAACAGCATCAGATTTATTTTATGTTTGAAAAACTGATTTACCTTGCCAGGCTTAAACTCCGGAAAGAGTTGTGTGACACTTGGTAACGCCTTGGCAGCATCCTTCTGCATGATGCCCGCAAGAGGCAGGGTGAGTCTATCCGGAGGCCCGAGAACTCCTGAACCCTGGCAGGGCCGCTCCGTCTCCGACTCAGAGTCTGAAGAGCTGCTGAAGTCTACCTTATCGGCAGTGGAAGACGGTGCAATAATGGAGGGCAAGATGATGCCATCGCCCTCTTCCCCAACTGCCAATACAGAGGAAAATTAAAGTCGGAGTAAAGTAGTAATCCAGTGTTCAATAGCTGTAAGACAAGCACAGCTTTTTTTTTTTTTTTTTACAGGCAGCCTTTAAAAATATATTTACAATTTCTTTTTACCATTTGTACCGGTGGGCGATCCTTCTTTCTTAGCTGAAGTAGGAAGATTAGGCGGTGGTGGAGGAGGCATAAGCTTTGAGTCAATATCCTCACAGTCGGCATCATAATCATCCTCATCATCTAGGAGGAAGGAGATTAAAGACACGGTTACACACCAAAAAATAGAAAGTGAATGATAAAGTTAAGAAAACAAACAACAAGGGTATTGTACAATCGGAAATTTGGTTTTTGATGCCAATAAATGACATGTCAGAGCAGAATGTCTGCAATCCTAAATCCTGAATTAGGATTCACCTGTTTTCCTGCTGGGCTGCAAAGACCCCATCGCCTGGTGGTACTTTTTAGTCTCATCCTCAGCAACCTCACTGATGTCCGAGTAGTCCACTGCATCGTCAGTGCTTTTCACCCAACCTGCAATAGGAGATACAAAAATTTATGGAAAATTTACCTCATCTGGTTGCTGGTCATAGTCTTGCCAAGCGCTACCATCATTCATACTCACCCTCTGAATCCACGCTTACAGATTCTCTGTTTTCCTCCTTATTCTCGCTCTCATTGGCCGTGATCTCGGTGATGAGAGAGCCCAGACCCAAAGTCCCCAAACCAGCAAGATGCTTCTTGGACTCCTGGAGCATGACAATAAGCAAATCAGAGACAAATATTCCCTAAAAACTGGAAAAAAAATACTCACATACAGAGCATAATATTGTAACAAGAAGTCTTGAAAAGGCTCACGTTGTCCAGAACACTGTCTCCCTCTAACTGCCCATCTTCATTGATGTTTCCAAACAGAAAGCCAGTGAGGGAAAAGGGTCTGTCCTGGTCTTCATCACTGTCTGAATCAGACATCCTGCAATAAGAATAATAGCATTATTACACAGCTAAACCGATAGTTTACACGTTAGTGCTCACGTTACAAGACCTTTACTGTATTTAGTGAAGGGAATTATGTTGTACTTACCTTCTCTGGTTCTTCTTGAGATTGTTTATGTTGTGTTTTTGGTATTTTCACTGCATGCTAACACAGGCAGCTAAGCGCTAAAAGGTTTAGCTAACGATAGTTAAACTCAAAAAGCTGTAATTCGTAAGCTAAAAGCCATGTTACTATGCATGTTTCCCCCCGTGCCGAGGTTAAATTGGTCAGGTTATGATAAATAATGTTCATGTATTTAACAAAACCGCGACACAACCCGATTAAATATGAAGTTTTGTTTTTATTTGTGCAACACAGTGAAGCTATCCGTAAACGAGCGGAAGCCTCGCCGTGACCCGGATGAACAGCGTGATGCGTTTACGGGCTACTCGGAAATTTGTCGACAGCTAAAATTTCTGTTGAAACACAAAGAGTAAACTACTGAAGTTAAGAATATGTTCCATGAAATAAAAATAAATAAAAATGTTTGATGGACTCGACCCATTTCGCCTGTCAGAAATTGTGTATTTGAGTCTGGTTTGTGGGACATTTTGGTGTGTGACGTCCAGCCCAAACCAGCTTCTTTATAGTTCTCATGCCACTTTGCAACTAAGTTGATGGTATTCTTGGAGACATTGTCCATTTATGCTCACATTTTAAGCTCCTGCAATCACTTTTACGTTTGTTTTCGAGAAATAGCTTCTGCCTCTCTGAGTGGCGGTAGAGGACTAACTCGGTGACATCCTTACCAGCATCTTTACAAGACATTTGTTTTTGTGCTGGGGTCAGTATGCTTTTCAAACTTAAACATGTTCAGCTCTGGGTCACAAACTCGTCTTCTTCCCAAAAGATATCACAAATTTGTCATATGGTATATGAAGCATGGTTAACAAAGCGTTTCTAGAGGTTTTGAGTAGATAGATACTGTCATCAAAAATGCTTCAACTTAATTTATTTTACATACATCTTAGGTGCAAATATCTGTATACCTCTAAATAATTTGAAATATCAGGTATAATCGTACAAATCATACAAAAATTGACTTATAAATCCAACTCTCATTGGACAGCTTCATATTAGCTATGAAGTTAGCTAGCTAATATAAAGTTAGCTACCTAATGGTCAAGAAAACAAGCACACAGCAACAGTTTAGCCAGTTTAATAGTTTCAAACACTTAAGTTTGAAAAAAAGTACAAAAGTGATCCTGAACGCCACAGTATGAAACCAACCCAGTAATGTAGGGTGATAGGTGTGTTCCTTTAAAAAGCATTTTCTACAAACAAGTGTATTTCAACTGGCCATACTATACACATAAGATACTCACTAAAACAGATAGAAGCAATGGTTTAAATACAATGACTGAGCCCAGAAATACATTTAAAATTTATCCTTAAAAAAAACAACAAAAAAAGTAATTAAAATAAGGAGGAGAAAGAAGTCTCACCACAACACCATTCTGGTCTCTGGCAGTAAAATCATGCAGTGTTACAACCGTTCCAGTACAGAGGACCAGTAAAGCACTACAGCTGTCACACAGTGAGAAAATGGGAGACCAAAAGGCCTCAGACAGCCATTCAACGCTCACTGGTTGTTTGTCTTAGTCAGTCCAGGGAGTTCTCTGCTGTTTGACGGTCACCCTGGTCGGCATTTGCATACATTGTAAAGTTTCACATAATTTCTGTTAATGAGAGCTCATCTTGCATCCACTTAGAAAAATATAACTGATGATTGCTATTGAAGAAACCCCCAGAATGTGGGCTATTGTCCCAGTATGCTGAGGGAAAAAAACAAAACAAAACAAAACAAAAAAAAAATGCTAAGAAATACAGTTGAATAAATAAATGCATGACATCCATAAAATCAAGAGTCACCAGAATGCTCTCCACGTTAGCACACCAAGCTTGTTTTGTTTTGGCCCGGCAGTGTTAGAAACAAGGGCTTCATCCTCCACGCCATCTAAAGTCGAAGCCCTCGAGGCAATTTTTGCCACGACGCACCTAAAATACGCTGCTCTTTAGAGAATGGTTTCTTGAATGTAACAGCTGGTTTCCTTTTACAGCATGGCTTCTGGCTTCGGCATCGCAGGAAGCAATCAAAGTAGATGGCAATGAGGAAACAGGAGGGAGACTCTCACAGTGCTGCGAGAATGAAGCCGCTCTTTGTCGTTAACCGCTGACCGGCCTATCGTTAGGGCAACAGCAGTGAGCTTCCTGTCCGGTCAAACTTTTTGCCCTTCGAGAGGGCAGCCACTTGTTTCATCAGCTCCCTGTTCTTGGACTGTGGAAAGACACAAACAGTGAAATCAGAGTGAATACATTTCTTTCCAATTATGGATGTGACTCAAATAACCAAACACGACCATTTCTGAGATATGATGTGCGAATTCAGTTATGAGAACAAAACTGCTCATTGCTTTCCTCATTGTATTCATAAAAAAAAATACTGTCAACAATAATTTAATGATGTATCGCAACACGTACAAGTCGGCGCTGATGAAGACAACTGAATAATTTTCCATTCCATAAATCTGTCAAAGTTTGGGAATCTAGATCATTTTCTACTTCCTTAGTGTTTGGTTGAATTTAAGTTTACCTCCATCAAAAAGCTGAACTTTGTTTGCATGTCTGGTCAAATGTGTATGGAAAATTAAAATCTGATCACTACAACACTAAACATTCAAATTTTCAGGTTGCATTAAATAATGCAATCTGATAATTAGTAACAGTAATAAGATTTATATTATCCAACTGATGTCAAAATGAGAAGGATTTCAATTTATGTTTCTTCACCTCTTCCTCTCCTCCAAGTCTGATCTGGTGTAAACATCACTCCCTCACAGGAAAAAAAAATAGTTTCTTTATAAAAACTAATAAAGTACAGCTGAATTTTAAAAATTATTAATGCCTATAATCTATGATAAAATGACAAAAGAAAAACAGACATTTGTCAAAGTGTGAGTATAAAGGGCAACACAATGTTGAAAATGCGAACCCCTTTGTTGCACATGTGGATTTGAGACGCAAAGCTAAAAAATCACGTACAACAGCAAGTTGGTAACTACTGAGATCTGAGTTCAGTTACTAGAAAACAAGTTTTCTTGGAACATGTTTAACCTTGAATCTTCCCAAAACATCGATGGGATACGTTAAAAATAACCAAAACAACAGCTTGAGATCAAACCATTTCAGAATGTGGTCGTATACCATCTACCCCACCTGCTGCTGCTCCATGGCCTCTTTGTGTGACTTCTCCATTTGGTTCATCTTAACTCTCATATTTGACTCCTGGTACTGAAAGTCTGCTTTAAGCTCTGTGAGCTAGAGGGGGAAAAATGCAACATTTAATTATCAGATTTAAAAAAAAAAAAAAAAGAAAAGAAAGGAAGAGCAGAAACTCAGAGCTTTGACTGACTAATTAGTGCTGGAGTTCATCTATGGAAGACGACTCACCTTTCGATCCTTCTCCAGGATGGTCTGATCCCTCTGCTGAAGAAGCCTCTTTAGCGACATAACTTCCTCTTTCAGCTGGCTGATGAGAATGAAGTTGTCCGTTCCACCAGAGTCCATGGACTGGGTGATTGAACTACTGTTGGGATGAACAAGCAAACAAAACAAAAAAAAGAAGCTCCTGAACATGTGGGACAAATATTATGCAGCTATAAAGTCGAGCTTAAATGACAATGCTGGGGCTACCTGTCCCCGTTGGATGGCTTCAGCTCCAGTTTTGGTTTCTTCTTTGGAGTCTCCTTCTGGATTGAAGACGATTTATGGCTGCAAAAGAAAAGCATAGAGGAAAACTGAACTGTGAATATTTAAACATTATTTTAATGGCTGTTGTGTAAACTTGACAAACTTGAAGTTGATGTACCTCTGTTTCCACAGTCCTGGCTCCTGCTCAGGACTCAAGCTCCCACTCAGTCTGTGAAAGATGGGTAAACTTAGCAAACTGCACTTCATGGTATAAACTTTTTGCTCCAACTATAGTGAAAGAACAATTTTCAGGCAAAAATATTGATGATATTTGAAAGTTAGCCATTTTCAGGACTGGTGAGATGTCTTAAAGTGAAGCACAGATATGTAAAAAAAACTATTTAAAAGAAAATTTCTGCCATTAATTCAGGTTGAAAGTCAAAAAGTAAAAAATAAAAATATAAAGCAGATAACAGGAATTCTCTACAGTAAAGTTGCTCAAATTTTTCAATTGAGGTTTTCAACATCTGTCATGAAGTATGCATCATAGTTAAGGTAAAATATACATTCTCTAACAAATACACAGAGATTAGAAGGCTAGCCATGCTAATCGCTAACATAATATGAATTACTGTCTTACAATTTTGTTTTTGTCTCTGTATTCATCATGTTTATTTTAAAATACTAGTAAATCTGTTTCCAAATCCACACTCTCTCAAATAAAGTGGTGCAACATCGACTCTGGTCTTCATAATTACTGAATTCTTTTAATGCTATTCTTATTTTTTCCTACGTTTCCGTTCTTAGGAAGAAATCCGAATCACACACAATCGAAATCTTGCATGTGAAAACATTTGCGAGGACCGGAAACAAAGTTCAGATTGGTGAATCTCTACTGGCTAGAAGTCACAACTTGTGACAGACATACTTGTGGTGGGAGCTGCTGTGTCTGTGCTGGTGGTGGTGATGGTGGTGATGCGATCTGGAGTGGTGGTCTTTCTCGTTCAGGGACGAGGAGTTGGAGGAGCCGAAGCCCTTCCTCTGTTCTTTCGTCTTCTGCAGGACGCGGCGGTAGGACAGAGTGCAGAGCCAGCACAGCAGCTTGCCGTCCACCTGCAGCGCAAGCGAGAGAGAGCCGGCGGTGAGACTCCGCCCGAGGCGAACACAAGACTGGATACCTGCTCCGGTTTTCACTTTTCTTCTGCCTTCCTCCTTGCGGTCGAAAGCGCACTGCTGCTTGCACTGTTCGCAGGTCTGCGGGGGTCCATATTTCTTCTCCGAGTTAGTACACCGCTGGCATTTTGTCCCGATGAAAGCTGCAATTATGTTACAGTACTGGCAGGGTTTGGGCTGCAAAAATAGATGAAGAAAAACTTTTTGAAAACAGGATGTGGACACGAAACAGTCACAAGCCATTTCAGATGGTTTGGGAGCACAAGTGCGACTTTGTGTGAAAACGTTTTTATGAGATTGCACTACTCACCGTTCCAAACTGTTTGACGTTCTGGGCACATTTCTTGCAAATTGTATTTGTTTTACTGTAGAGGAACAAACAGGGTTTGAATCCACAAAAAAAATAAATAAGAATATCTCAAATAAGAGATAACAGAAATCTCACCTCTCCTGCTGAAACTCAGATCTACAGTATGTACACTTCACTATTGGGTGTGCAATACGACACTCCTGCAAAGGAAACAAAGATTAAGTACAGAAGCCTCCAGTTATTGGCACACTTGGTATAAATACATGTAAAAAGCTTTAAAATAAATTCTGATTTTTTTTGTCGAGATGCATTTATACTTTCAATCTGATGGAGAATGTCTCAGATTCTTGATTGTATCCATTTTCTTATTTATTAATGCAGATCGACAAGTCAACCCAAGTTGAACGGCATGCTCTTGTTTTTCCCATTTTAGAGAATTGCAAAGAGCTTTTAATTTAACTTTTTTAAATGCGAGATTCTGCTAACGCACATTGCAATATGAGTTTATTTTAAAGTTTTAGGGCTGTAGTGATACAATACGATACACGATATTTTGCCCACGATACGATATGCATGGCGATATTCAGCAAACAATACAATTCAATACACTTTTGCGATTTTCTGAAAGATTTTAGAGGGACAGAGTGATTTTGGTGATATTTTGTGACTCTTATAAAGTTGGATTGAATTAATTTAACTGAAAACTGATTAAAAGCACCAACTACATAATACCTGGCTCTGGTTGGACACAGACTTAAAGTCAAAAGCTGGATGAAATGAATCAAAGAAGTGATGAGAAAACATGTTTCTTTTAATTGAAACAGTACAAACTGTAGCTGACATGCATTAGTAAAGTAAATAAAGTGAATCAAGTTCCTGCTCTGAATAGTTAGATACCTTTTAAACCTCGACACTTAACATCTGAAGGAATCACTCTAAGCAAGCAATGAGTGAGCAAGGTGACAGTTGGATGTTATGATACTTACGGATGAATATTGATTTTTTTTCTAGGAAAGAAAATATCGATATATATCGCAATATTGATATTATTACACAGCCCTAATTTTATCTGGTACACAGTTCATTGTTCCGTCCCTTTTTCTTTTGCGACTCATTATCACAGGAGAAATTGTTTACTTGTTTTAAATTGGTGTCCTTCAACTTTATAAAGACAATATGGCAGTCAATTAATGATTTAATCCAGTTAGAAACTTTAAGAGCAGTTAATCCAGAGGTGATTGGGGGACATTTAGAAAAAAAAAACTGAAACACATTAATTTGTAGAAGCCAATTAAGGGCATGTGGAAATTATATAAGGCTTAAAAAAGGCCTTAAATTCCCCCCATCACACAAAGCAACACGTCTGAAAAATATGCACACAAAGTGACCCGTATAACAAAGTGTTCAGCAGGTCAGGGTGTGGTAACACCGCTATTAACTCTACAATAAAACGAACATTACGTTCATGTGGACGTTTTCCCAACTTGTTACATAATCTGAGCCCTTGCTAAATCTCTCCAAGGTGGCCACCACCAAACAACCCGCACACAGCTACCCCCCCCCCCCTAAGGTCGTGATTTGTTTTGGGGTCGTTCTCCCTCTCATGCTCTCCAACCTTGCAAAGCTGCTGGCCCTGCGACAGCTCCTCGAACGGGTACCGCTGGTTGCACTTCGTGCAGGCGTACAGAGCCGACGTTGCCATTCTCGCCCCACAACCTGAGCAGTGGCCCGAGCTTAGCCGAGGAACACCGAGGTCCAGCTGCGAAGCGAACGGATTAGCCGCGCTGTTTTCGCCGTCAGAGCCGCTCGCTGTTGCTCAACTGGGAGCTGGAGGGAGGTGGGTGGTGGTGGTGGTGGTGGGGGAAACACACGGCGTTGGCATCCAGCGCTGGCCGACGTTAGCCCGCTACGTAGATACAGAAATAGCTCAGCTGGAGGGAGCGAGCGAAGAAGAAGAAGAACAATAAAGTCCTGATCTCTCTCTCTCTCTCTCTCTCTCTCTCTCGCTGCGTCGTCCCGCCGCAATGGCTTCTTCTTCTCGGCTTTTAATAGCGTCGCCTCGGAATGAATCCTCATCAACAATGAACTCCGCGGGGCTCAAGTTTCCGCTGTTGTCGCCGAGAAATGTATTTTCCTTGTGTTTTCCCGTGTCTCTTTTTGTGTCATGTAACCGGAAGAGGCCGACAGCTCCCGAAGAAGGAAGGAAACCTATCGCGACACAACATCCGTCCGCGGGATTTACAGTTTGAAATGGGCTCAGCCAATCAGGGGCCCGCACAAATTTTAACAGTTTTCAACATCCCCTACACTTGGCGTTGTAAAAGGATAAACAGCAGGTTGGCTTGAATATTTTAAACCGCTTTAAGGTGTTTATATGATTGGAAGCCCTTTTGTAAGCAAAAAAGTGATAACACGGAGGTTCCGGTGGATATCATGAAACACATTTCAATTTAACCTCAATCTGAAGTTATCCTTTCAGGGGAATCCTGGCAAGTCACAGCCATAGACTTAAATGTATTTGTGATTTTATGTGACAGACCAACAAAAAAAACGGAAAAGTGTGGTAAAAATTTTATACCCCTAAATAAAATCCAATGCTCTTCTGTAAAGGCCTCAAGAGATGAGAGATCATTAGTGAATAGAGGTTTATAATATCCACAAAAACAGCTAGAGGTATAGTAAAGTTTAAGTGTTGAATCATTTCTAATCTTTAAAAGAGATCTTTCTTAGGAAGCCTAAAGTGATCACTAATGAGAGATCATTAGTGATTAACATCTAACCAAGAAACCAAAACACTGCAGACAGATCAGGGAGAAAGTTGGTGTATCCCATCCTTTGCATATCTCACTGGTCACCGTTTAATCTTCAGAAAATCAAAACACATGCATTAACAGTATAGCACGACTTACCACAGGGACCGCGTTTCATTGGCTAATGCCCATTTTACGTCACAGCGCAGCTACCACGTGCTTGACCGTCTCACAAACACAAGCTACTGTAGTAAATACATGCTAATATACATTGTGGACTAGCAGACCGGCAGAAAGTTTTTGCGTCAGGACTGACAGATTCCCTGTCAGTGGGGAATCTGTACAGGTGATGTCAGGTATCCTGATCGTATTGTGGAACTAAAATTCACAGATTTCCAAAATCTGAAATGGAATGTCTTGCTTGGATCAAAGCTTGTGCACAACCGCCATTGCATGGCTAAAACACCTTGATGTCATCCAAAAAAGATGACATGAACTTGTTGGTTCCCGTCCATTGTCGTGGCTGATATTTTGTGAAAATCCGGAAGAAATGTTAAACTAATCAACTCAGAAATACTCTGCAGGGAGTCAGTCAAAATGAAAAATGCCATGTTTACACATAGAAGCTAAGCAACTGGAGGCTTTGTTTGTGAGACATGTAGTCATGAGGGACTTTCGAGGGGCAGAGCTTGGTAAGGTCTATTTAATGATGTGCCAATCTAAAGAATTCACTATTATCCACTCACAATCAAACATTAAAAATGACTCCACAGTGTCACTTTTTATTAAATAGTTTAATACGGTTTGACATCTGACAGTACACTTGACAATGCAGGAAATGGATGAATAAAGGTAGTGAGCACAGTTCTCATAAGGAATGGTGTGGAAGTTTATGACTAATAGTTCTACATTTTAAAGGAACAATATCAGTGACAGAGATGTACATAGAGAAAGATGTAGTGGAATAATAATCAAAGAACAATTAGTTTGTTAGTGTGTATTAGATATTTAAAAGCTACAATGTAGAAACAAAGTAAGAGTTCCCACCAAGTCAACCTTTCTTATTTTATTACCATAGAAAGGCACTTTTTATAAACTAGAGATCATTACTGCTAGTGCTAGTAGGGAAGTTACCAAACATTTCAACAGCTTACATATGAGGAAAACATCATGAGGCTGATTAGTGTTTCATGCGAGTGTTTTTATCATTGTGCACATTTGAGTTTTTACTCTTGATTATTTGTACAAAAGGCACAGATTTTAATTATTACATTACATTTAATAACCAAAACAACCCCAAATTATTGCATATCCATTGCAACTTACTGATATCACCCAAAAAAATTAGATTATGAGACTAAGAGAAAGAGGAAGCTGAGAGTTTATAACAAGTCCATAGTACAGGATAATAAATAATGTTAGCTTCTTAGAGAACTTAAACTTACAAAAGTTGAATTGCTCAGTAAAAGGAATGCTATATACGTAGTATCCCTTCTCAAATTAAAACAGATATTTGGTCGCAACAGTCTTAACAGGATTGATTTATGAAGACAAAGCAAGTGTTAAAAATGTTAGCATCATTTCTTTTTAGATATCGGTTAAAACATGTACAAACGCAAAGAACACTTGGGTTTTTTTCTGTTGTTTTTTGCAGCACTATGTGTTCACAAATTGTGCTGTTGTGCTTTGAAATGAACATGAAATAGTGGAGTGAGTGTTCCTATGAAGCATAAGGCATAAAAAAACAAATATAACCAAAATGACAACTAGTGTAATTAAAACAAACACTGATTGTGGGTGGGTCAACAGGCATTAAAGTCAGTCTTTATTTTTTTTTACATGCCCTCCTACCCCACAGGACTAGTATTTTATATATGGCTGCAGTCCAGTGATCTCCAACGTAAACACACTCTACCCGAATAGTCACACACATCTCTGCCTGTTCAAACCTGTAGTGGTGCATTCGTCCCCTGAAGAGGCGGATCGACACACAGGCTCTTCTTGGATCCAGTTGCGACACTGATTCTTAGTTTTCCAATGTTCTCCCTGGCATAAACAAAAACACTTTCACGCTTTCATAAAGACATTGAGTGTCAAACAAAGGTTTGCACGGGAGTGATGGAGCGTGTGGGTGAGCCCGCCCTCTCCGAAGACGAAGCAGAACGGTTTGTCGCCTCCCTCTGGAGCTCGTTCACTCTCTTCTGAAGCTCGGCTCGCTTCGCCAGCAGCTCCTTGTGGCGCTGGTGAATAGGTTCCTTGTCGAAGACGGAAAAAAAAAAAAAAAAGCCTACATTTTCAGCTTTGGAGCACTTTAAAAACAACTAAGAGAGAGAAGATTTCATGATATACCTGCGGTTTCATGCGAGGGTTCCAGCGGATGTAGTAGCCAGACCAAAACTCCAGGTGGCGCAAGCTGACAACGGGGAACAGCACCTGGTTTGAATAGTTTACATACATTGGATTGGTGAACTCCTCCAGCTGGCTGTTGATGTAGGACCACACCGAGACTGTCCTCTTGGGAATCTCCTTTGAGTTAAGAAGAAAAAACAAACCGCATTTATGTTTCTGCATCATCTTGACTTGTTTTAAATGATCCTGTCCCCGTCACACTATTGTGAATCCACGTTATGATTCTATAAAAAATATACACGGATTTATTTACAATTTAAATGCGTAGGTTTTGGACAGGCTGCATGTATATATAATATAATTCACTTTAAAGTCAACTAAAAACAATCAGAATCGGTTTTATTCTCCAGGTTTGTGTGCAAAAACAAGAAATCTGCTTACAAATCTGCTTTGCTCTAAATAGAAACATCTTTAATATGAACGTTTAAGAAGTGAAATCTTGTTTATCTTTTTACAATGGACCTTTCTATGTGTATGGAATAAATATATGATAATGACAAAAAGCTTTTATTTAAACCAGTGGATTGTCCCCCTCCCACTTTCTCTCAACCTGGTTTTGCTGCCACTTGTGTCACTTCTTTTCTTTGCATTATTTGCCACAATTTTCTGTCAATGTGAGCATCTCAACCACAAGGAATATAATACATAAAGCAGTTAGAGATGATGACAGCAATTCAATATATTGTACAGTTCCAGTTTGCAGGTACAGCAGAGATACAGTCTGCTGTATGCTGGCAACTTCTAGCTTTTTACTTTGACCATTGTAAAGTAAAACACAGGCTCAAACAGAATCATGATATAATTTAAGAAGGTCACCTATAATATCAATGAGCTTTAACAATGGACGCAATTACCAATGGAGGTTTAATCGACTGTTTTACAGTTAAAAATGTCACTCATCGTAATTTGTGACAACTAAGGCAGGAAAATATGAAAATAGGATCCATTTTACAGAGACTTAAGCCACATTAAATTACAGTTTAAGTGAGTAATCAAAGCGAAGGAGGATTAAAAAGATGTAAAAAACAGTGGCAAAAGCCAGGTGATAACAATTAACATCTAATTAGAGAATGATGCCCATAAAGTGGAGACTAAATTAAGTTTAGAATGTTGATGAGGTGAACTCTAAACCCGAGTTCGCACTGATCTCAGCTAATACATTTTTTACAACTCGGAGGTCTTAATTTTGCGAAAAGCATTAATTTTCATCACACACAAGAAGCATAGAGAAAAACTGGAAAAAAAGGCCAGACTCTGTCCTAACGCAATACAATCTGAGCATTTTACACTTTTCACCCCCAAAAACATTCACCATACAAATATTGAGCAACACACACAAATGCAACAGGATTTGCTGTTTCACAAAATGTGAAGCATGTTTTTAGATTTCACAATATGTGTCGAGGTGTGTAACAGCAACTTCTAGCAGTAAAAACGACTAAATGCAGAATCAAAAGGGCCCTTACTTCCTTCAACCTTTGCTGTTCACTGTTACACAGGAATGTCCCAAACAGGCAGCTGTAGAGATGATCCAGGATTGTTACCAGGAAGTATTCGTTAAACTCAAAAGCTGCAGGAAACTTCAATAAAAATAAAAAAAACATACATATTATCTTCCAAGCATCACCTTCTGCACACAGAAATTTCCCACGCGGTTTTCCTTCGCTTACCTGTCGAGTCAACTGCCACACACAGTCAATGAACTGGATAAAGACAGGTGAGCGGTCTGCATCGCTGTGGTTTTTATCGCCGTGACCAATACGCTGACAGACCCACCATGAGGAAAGTCGGTTACGTATTTTTAAACTACAACATACAAACTTTCTTCTCTTTTAACGGGATAAAAACATTCCAGTTTACCTGCTGGAAGCGATGTCCAAAGCTCAGCCACTCTTTCTCGAGCAGCACTTCGAAGCCGCGAATGGTTCTGTAGTAACCGTCCAGCATGAGCAGGGACAGAGAGGTGAGCTGGGCGGTCCGGTCCCAGCCGTCGCTGCAGTGCACCACCACGGACGTTTTCCCAGACTCCACCTTGTCCGCGATCCTCAGCGCTCCGGCCAGGATCAGCTGAAAACACACCAACAGAAAAATGAACACAGCTAAGAAATGTTGAGTGGGTGGCTCGTTTTTGTGGTTAATCCCACCCACCTTGATGTGTTCTAGCCAGTGAGTGGACTCCAGGTTGGACAGCCAATGGGAGTCCTCAATGTTGGGGTAAACCAAGTCTTTGAGTTTGCGCAGCGACTCCCGCATGACGTGGATGTTCTGGATGTCCAAGAACACGAGCTCAGCATTCTGATATGCGTCCTCACTTTCATATCCACCGCCTTTCATCTGCAGAATGGAAGCGAGAAAAAACGTTTTTTTTTCCCCCTAGCTCTTAATCAATTCAAGCTTCATTAAAAACATAGAATCTTTGTGCGTAGCAGAGATTAAAAATAGCAAAATAATAGATTTTCTCACATTAAAAGGTGATATTTTCAGTTTACAGTGTAGAAATGAAACCACAATAAAAGACAATTATTTTAAGACTTTTCACACAGGAGTATAATGTATGTCCGCATAATCTTTTCTGCTAATGAAAGAGTGCATGAAATCACTTTTGATCTGCTTAGGAGCTGATAAAAATGACTGTTTCTCGATAAATAGTAGAGGTGTGCCGATCGATCGGTCAGCGATCACAATCAGGCCGATTTTCGTGAAAAAGTACGTGATCGGCGATCATTGGCTCTTGTTGCCAAGATGCTTCTCATTTCTCAGCCAGCCTGTCCAGCTGGTCTCTTTCCTTCAAACTGCGCACACATGAAGCAACAAATCCTAAGCGATGTGTAACTATTATGCACTGAGTGAATGGGGAAGTTTGCGTGTTGCAGCGGAAAATTGAAGCAGGTCAAAATGCATCAACACGACGAAGCTAATACGACACAAAAATAATGACATACTTGACGCAGTTTGGCTACATCGAGGCTCAGTGCAGTACAAAGACACGGAGGATCAGACAGCAGGTAAAGTAGCACAGCTACAAACACTCACCCGGATTAGCATGACAGTCAGAAAGCTAAACAAATAACCTGCAAAATTATTTAAGTCTTGGAGCTGCGATGTAAGACGCTGGTTCTGCTGTTGAACCGCTGCTCCGCTACAGGTAGTAATATTTAATATTTAGTAATATTTGACACGGAGCCAGTTCTGCTCCACCTGGTAGTGACTCACACCGAACCTCTGCTTAAAGCTGCAGCATCTAACTAAAAAAATACATTTTACATACGTATTAAAACATTCGCTGTGTCTAAAAAAATAATAATCTCTAAAAAAATAATCAATCTCCTCCCTGGTCTGCATAATTACTCCGCTCAGTCAGAACCAGCCAATCAGAACTAGCAGTAACCAGCTAGCCGTCATGCTAACAGGAAGTTTTCATTCAGTAACTCTGGATTGTTTATTGATCCTGTTTTTGCCTTTGAATGTTAAGTTTTATACTTGAATTCTTTGTCAATGTTGAGAGGTTTTATTTTGGCTCTTTGCATTATTTAGCCTCTTCAGAGCCTCATATGTTATCAGTCTGTTAAAGATAGTATTATTGATAGCAGTTCAATTTGCACAATGCCTGTTTTGTTTAGTTTTCTTCTGGAAAAAGTTATTAAAAACAAGTTTTTGTCTAAATTAAGGTGAATTCATGGTTCCTTTTTCCACATAATGCAACAGTAGTGTTTATGATAAAAAAATAATAATTATGTGATCGGTATCTGCGATCATCCCCCAGGGGGTGATCGGTATCTGTATCGGCAGAAAAAAACCTGATCGGCACATCCCTAAAAAATAGTCATACCTCTAAATTCATGCTGCCGTTTTTGTAATAGGTTTTGCTTAATTCTAGCAGCTCTAATCTTATCCTTCTATAAAATTAAAGTAAAAGCTGCTTTTTAAAGAGTCATGACATCGACCTTGTTGGCAGCGGCGTTGACGCTCGGTCTGGCATCGAAAATGAAAAGCTTATGGGACTGAGCATTGGCATCCATGATCGCCTGCAGGTATTTCTCATCCTCCTTGCTGCGCTTCCCGTTCACTCCGACCGTCGGCTGGCTGCAGCGCGTCACTGTGGCCTGGCTCTCCGGGTGGATCCATGACAGCACCTGCCACACGAAGGTCAGGAGAACATTGGCACCGTCGGCGAGACAAAGTTGCGGACATTCGGGATGGATTACTCACAGGTATCCTGCCTTTCGCTCTAAAAGCTGCCACTCTCTTTAGCTCTTCGTCTGGTATGTTGACCGGAACCACCAGAGTGGATGGGTATGTGTCGCAGAGCTCAAAGTGGTCGTTTACCTTTGTTATCCTCCAGCTTTCATTGGGTATACCCTGAGAATAAATTAAAAAAAGAAAAAACTTTGGTAAGAATGCTCCTAATAAGATTCAGCAAAACATTAAAGCTCTGTGCTCCTGAATTTACCTGTCTTTTATACTCAGATATAGGATCGTACACCTTCCATCCATTTTCAGGAAAAACTTGCCCGTATTCAAAGGCAAAGATTTGCTGTGTGGTGAGGAGGAGAAATGAAGCGGTTGTGCTGCGTCAATGCGTCAGCAGCCGTGAGTTGGAGAGCGACTCACCAGTCCGTTGGAAACAGGAAATGCAAATTTCATCAGAACTTCAAAAATCGACTTCTTGAGAGTGTCATCCACCTGCTTGTGTGAAAATCGCAGAATGCGCATGTCCTGCAAAATAGCAAAACAGATTAGCAACAGTAGAAATGTAGGTTTTAATTAAGTGACATGTGATGAATCATTCACCTTGCAAACTACTCCATATGACGAGTCAGGACGGTTCGAAGTATTTCCAATTTTTTCCACTCGACTTACAACTCCGAGAGGTAAATCCAGCATAAACGCTGGATCCTAGATGCAAGTAACAAAAGAACAAAAATTATTCTTCAAACTACTTAACAGCGTTTCCATCTTAAACATGGATCACACGCACCTTGTCCATGGACTTAAAGAAAAGCCTGTAGTTGGTGACCATCACTGTTCCCCTCAGCGCTCCAGTGAAAGGACAGAAGTAGGTAATGTCATGTGCTATCGAAACCCCCCCCCAAAAAAAACAAGATCAAGCTCAATTATTCAAGAAATCTTTATTTCTGTTTTAGTAATTTGAAGATAATAGTTTAATTTCAGTGCTAGCCCTTTAAGTCCCAAGCAAAAAAGGAAATAAATTACCCATATCTTGCACGGTTTCGTTCGGAAGCAACTGTGGTTCTTCTTTGTCTGAGTCTCTCTGTGCCTTCTACAAAACATCCAACATGCAAAGCAGTCATTCCATCTCAAATATCCACAGATTTATAGAAAAATGTTAAAATACCCAAATAAATCATGGGGAACTAATGCGACGTTATAACGTTAACTTTACAAGTTTCACTCAGAGGTTTGAAAAGTTGCTGATGGTTCAGACACTTATACGATAACATACCTTGGCAGTGGCTTTGGGCTTCACCTGGGGGATGCATAAATGAGGAGAGTGATGCTTTAGTTATGAAAACCCATTTTTATCAAGCTGCAGAATATCAATGAGCTGCACGCAGGCAACTAACCCGGAGCTCAGGGGAAAACTCTGCAGACGTCGACACAGAGTCAGAGGACAAAACAGACGGAGGCTTGGCCTGGGCGGAGCGGTCGGAGCGGGAGGTGGAAGTGCTGAGAACGGATAAAACAAAGACAGAAGAACATGATTTAATCTTTCTTCCTTTACTTAGATTTGTCCCACAGGCCATTAGGCTTCACAATGCAATTTCTGAGAGGGTTAAGGGAGGGAGATGATGTATTTTTTAATGTATTTATTCTATTGTATTTAAGTTCCTTTACTAGACTACTTTTAATGTGTGTATACTGTCTATGATTTTTCTTAATGCTGTGTGAATGTGAATTAATGTGTGAGCAGCAGACAATCTTAATTTCTCTATGGGATAAATAAAGTTTTTACTTACCTACTTACTTAGATTTATGTGTGACAATAACTTGGTAGCTGTATGAATGCAATAAGTCTCTGCAGCTAATACCCCTTTTGCATCAGATTAATCTAGTTACTATAGATCTGTAGCATACAGTTAAAAGCTACTACACCGAGTCTTTCACATATTGTCACATAACCAAGAACTTCAATCAATATTTTAGGATTGCTTTCCTGAACACAATGTTAAAAGTTATTAAAAATATTTAACTGTATCACTGTGCAATGCTGTTATTGTGATTTTATCAATACCACTATAAATCAATATTCTTATCAGGACAGGGAGAAATGTTCTGAGATAATACAATAAATGTCCATGTCTATCTAGCAAGTCAACTTTTCCTGCATCTTACAGGTTCTGTGGTTCTCAAATTCTCAAACTAAGCCTGGATTCGCTGGAGGTTTCTAAAACGAGTGGTTCCTTTCCACTGTCACCACATTATAATGCATTGAATTATAATTAGGATAATATTGAACTTTATATATTTGAATATAATGTCCACGAAACTGAACTGAATAAAAAAAGCAGGTGGTATCACAGAATATGCACAACGCCCATGTCTGCCTTACACACGGTTTGGATTTTAAATTAAATGTTTTACAGAGGTTTTATTGCTTCCACGAGCTTTTATATCAGACAACCAACTGAACTCAGAAACAATAAGAAGAACTGATACATGCAAGGCACGATTTTGTCCCATTTCAATGACATCTGATCGTCTTGTGACAATTTAGGAAGCGGACTTAATTATTGGAGTTTAAACAATACCTACTAAAATTACACCCATGACACTGGAGGACGAAACCATTAAACACGTTTGAGAAGCCCCCATATTCATTAGTGCATGGATTTTCAGACTTTTACCCTCACTTAAAAGCAATAAGACGTGAAGGGTTTCGCTACCTGGACAATGAATCAACACTTGGCTGTCGGGAAGAGGGTTTCGAGCCCAAACTATCGACGCTGCCGCTCTTCTCCATCTTCTCCTGCTTCGAAAGTCTAAGTAAAGGGCAGAACGAGCTCCGAAAACGTGATGTAGGCCGGAGTTTCCGCTGAACGCCGCCTTTAAACGTTCACTCCCAGCATAGCGAATCCTCACAAACAAAAGGAAGCTGCCATTTTTTCCCAGAAGCCTCCCAATCCCTGTCACAAACAGGACGATGCGAAGGATGGCGCCCTCTGCCGGTTGTCTGAGACATTAGCAGTCCACGTGATATTTAGATATGAGATGATTGCAAAAAATTATTTTTATGATAATGAAAATAGAAAAAAAATAAAACCCACCATAAAATTCACCACATTATTTATAAGGAATATGGTGAAGTTGTCACATTACAACTTTTTCTGGTAGTTTAATGATAGGTCATGAAATCATTTTTTACATATTAAAATTTGAAAAGTGTGGCATGCATTTAAATTAATCCATCTTTATTCAGATACCTCTAGCTCAGTGGTTCTTAACCTGGGTTCGGTCACGTTACATTGCTTAGCCAATCAGAGGATCACGTTACATTGCTTAGCCAATCAGAGGATCACGTTACATTGAGGAGCTCTGATTGGAGGAGCTCCACTTTCAGCATGGAATTGAACTTGTCTTTATTTACTTCAGCAAAGTTCAGTTTTTACCAAATTCTGTAGCTTTTGGTGTTCTTCTAAATCTGCTCCTTAAACTCTTTTCGGGGTTGTACTGCCTCTAGTGGCGTGGGGGTGGTAACACAACTAATATAATTACATTACTAAATCAGAATACCACAAAGTATTTTGTGTGTGGGGGGGCGGGGGTGAATAAGAAGGGTTTGGTGAACGCGCATATGAAACTGGGGGGTTCGGTACCTCAAAAAAGGTTAAGAACCTCTGCACTAGTGTATTGATTTTTACCAAGGGACACAATGCATTACTAGCAAGTATTTTACCATAAAAAGACATCCAATTATTTCCTAAGGGAAAGATTTTAAATTTCACTTCTGTTTGACACTCAACTGAGAATTATATTTAAAAAGACATTTCACAGAAAACATACTGTGAGCCAAGTAATTGTTTATTGAAATAAAAAATAAACCACAGAAATGAATGTTAAATCACATTTTAAAATGTTTTCACAAAATTTAAACAAAGGATGCATCTCATTTATATACAGCCATTTACCTGTTAACTCTGCGAGGTCTACTGAAATTTAATGGCAGCAGATGCTGTCTACCATTTGAGGGTTGTAGACCAAAGATGATAAAAATGATCCAATAACGCACAGAGCAAGTCCTTTACTTTACATATTTTTCCATAAACTTCTTGTGGAACTCTGAGCGCAGCGTATCGTTGACGAAGCGTTTCTCTTTCCGTGCCTCATCCACTCCTTTGGCACAATTTTTAAACACAACATCGTCGTCCCACCTAAAGAGATGATGCATGAGAAAGTTTCTGCTGGTGATAAACAACACACACACACTCACAAATGTTTTCTGTCTGAGAAATGTACCTCCTTTTGACTCTAAATGTATTTTGAGCTTGGTTTTGTTGCTGCTGGCCGGCCAAGTTAATCAGGGGATTGCCACTCAAGATATTTTCCATTCGAATCCTCTCTTCTTCTGCCTTCTGCTCTCGCTCCTGAAGTGGAAAACAAAACAAAAAATAAAATAAAGGAAAAAAGCCCAAAGAGACGTCATTCAGCTCTTTTCTAACATTTAATAACTGTACATCCATTTCAACAATAAGCAGAAACACGAGTGTTCAGTCGTTACTTTGCGTTCTTGCTCTTCAGCTCGCTCTTTTTTGATCTTGTCCAGTTCAGCCAGGAGGGCAGCAGTGTCGTCATCATCACTTTCTTCCTCAGAGTCTTCATCTTCATCATCCTTAGAAGTATGAGGAGAGAATGAGATGGGGAGTCCAATGAGTGTTTTAAACAGGACAGTTAAAGTTAGCAGTGAGGTTCGTGAATACAACACCATTCGTTGTTAAAGTGAACTTTGTTTATCGTCAGAAGAACCAATAAACTGCGAACCCCACAAACAACAAGTGCTGCTGGGATTGTTTTTGCTATATTTTCAAGGGCTGATTACAGAAGTAGAACAAAAAGTAACAAGACCTTCAAAACTATGATTTAATGCAGTTATGTTGTGATGTTTATTGACACAATTGCGTGAGCGATATCCTATAGTAGCCTATTTAATAATCAGTAAGATATCTTTAGCTAACTTTTGTTTTAGGAGAGCAGCTTTAACTAGACTGACATACAAATATATCACCAAAGATTTCTAACTATGATTTATAATCAATTTTATTGGATAAATCAACAAAACATCAAGATCAACTATTTGTACTTACGTCAGTCAGAGGGTCATCGGCATCGAGGTTTGCTGCTGGGATTTGATCCAGTCTGGGCCTCTTTGAAGATGATGAAGAGGATGATGATGAGGATGTGGTGTGTTCTGGAAAAAACAAATACTCATAATTGATCCCGAGTGTAAAAACAATTGAATAAGTAGGAACTGTGTCAGAAATACACCCTAAGAATCCATCCATTCATCCATCCATTCATTTTCTTTACACCCTTGTCCCTTAATGGGGTTGGGAGGTGCTGGTGCCTCTCCAGCTGGCGTTCCGGGCGAGAGGCGGGGTACGCCCTGGACAGGTCGCCAGTCTGTCGCAGACACCCTAGGAATATTGGTATTATTTTAAAAACAATAACCTCTGGGTCCCCTCTCCCTGGTCTTGTCCCGGGAAGCGACACGCTCCCTCTCCTCCAGCTCCCTGCGGAAGTCACGGGCACGCACCTCCTCGGGGGCATCCTGGGTGGGTTGCCTGAGCACCGGACAGTATTTATTGTAGGACAAAAGAAAAGCAAAAATAACTTACGATGACACAAAGAAGTCTCTTCACTGTAATCTCCTCCGAATGAACACCCAACAGAGAAAGCAAATATTAGACAATTATCCCTGAGGATTTTGCTCTGGCTGTCATGATCGAGGGTGTAGGTTGGGAGCTCTAACAGTCGATCTCCTTTGAAAAAAACCATAAAATCTACTCATGACAATTTGAATTAGCCCTTGTATTCGATCTACAGACCTGTACTTGATCTTTGTATGACCTGGAAGATCTCGGCTGGAGTACTGCTTGGAAAGAGCACTCAGGTCTCCCTCTCCTTTCCCCCTGCCTCCTCTCGCAGGCTCAAACGTGGGTCTTGCAGCTGTAGTCATCTTGGACGGCTCTGTTTTATTAAAACGCAACACTTTCAATAATACATCTGGAGGCAAAACAAGGTATTAGTTTTGTCTTAAAGTATTTCACATCGTCGTTACAGTATTCAACGCAACAAAAAAACCTGCACTATATGTTAGGATTAATCTAACTGTAATTAGACAATCCTACTAAATTAGCAACAGACTTTAAAGACAAAGTTAGCATGTTAGCTAGATATACTAAAAACCTACCGACAGGCTAACATGGTTCAACACCGCTTGTCTCGTCAACTGTGCATCATGAATGTTCCGCTCAAAGTGAGTGAAAGTATAATATTCTTTTAAATGGAAAGCTGTGTAAATTTTTACTCTCTATATGAAATACATGGTTATAAAAAGGCTTTTTCCCAAAGGCTGAATACTTACCAGGCTGCTAGCACACGACAAAAGACAGCTTCTCGAATCCGTGTGGCGTCATTTCCGGAATAAACATATAAAAAACGAAAAGATGCGTTCATAGACCTCGGACAAAATATATGTGTTTTGAGCTTGGCACAAAATAGTGTCATCATAACTTTGTGGAATATATTTGTATTTATAAACAATTATATTTGTAAAATATAAACGGGTGTCAACAGATAAAAACGACCCACTTTGTCTTTAGAAAGACTTGCAGTGTTATGGAAGAGACGTTAGAGGGCAGGTATTAGCAGATAATGCATAAACCCTGAAACCTGTGTTGTCATTTACTGCCACAACTGTGTTTTTTAGTGATCGTATGTAAATGTTCGTCTGGCACAATAACATTTTGAAAGATCGAGCCTAAAGAACCAAAACGTACTTGAATACTGGGACATCATTATTATGCAATGCCAGAAAGAAAGTATTTCTAGATTCAAATTGAAAACTATTGCATTATAATTCTTAGACGTGCAAATTATTCCGTGGTAAAACGTTTAAATAAAACCTGTGATTCATACAAAGATTATGCATGTTGTAACCATTACCCTGCAAACCAGCAATGTAGTATTTTAGACACGTAGTAAGATTTCTATCTTTATTAACCCCAAATTATTCTTCACAAAGGAAATGCTGTAGAACTTTTCAATTTAGAATTAAATTTCTATGTGGGAATCTGAAATGCAATATAACTCTTCAATTGTTATTTTTCTCTTTTTTGACCACCTTTGCAGTACCTCATTAAAAAAAAAACTTACTCTACTTATTATGGTTTACTTGTTTTCCCAGTACAAGTTTCTAACTAATCTTTTACATTTGTTGAGCTGAACATGTGTTTTTTGGCAGTGCAGTTTATTAGGTGAGGGTTTTCAATGATTATGACAAGATTGTTTAGACAATGTTGATCCCAGGAAAACGTAAATTATTCTTTATACTGTCTAATGAAAGGGTAACTTAAATTTAAAAAAGGATTTATTGACGTAATGAAGTATCAAAAAGGAAAGATAGAGAGAAAGGTGGAAGGAAGGACACAAGGAAAAAGGAAAAAAAGGAGCAAGACATGAAATGGAAGGTATGAAAGGAAGGACACAACATTTAGAAAATGTAATAGGAAGTAAGATCTGAAGTTACAAATATTCTTCTGCACTTATCCACACCTGGAAAACATTGAAATAGGAGATTAAACCAGCCTGTGAACTCTTTTTGGATATAAATTGGCATAACAGGTTCATTCAAGTTTAGTAAGGTGCTTGGCAACAAAGATCCCTGTGTGTCATTTGCACTTGAATGCCGTAGAGTGAAAATGATAACGCAAGTTTCTGATAAGGAAACTGATCACAGTTTCAGTAGTTTCAAATCAGGTTTTTTCTGATTCCTGAAATCTTGGTAAGTGGAACGGTATGTTTTGCCACAAATGTTTTGCTGTAAAACCAGAAGCAAAACAAAAGCAAACAGCTTCCTGATTGAACATAATACAACAATGACAGGTATACAGCTTGCGGTTTATTTTTCCACAATAAAGTCAGTTAGTAAAGGTGTTAACCAGAACTACATTTCTGCAGTGATTTAAAACATTTTCAGATTCTCCCACATCTGAGATGATGAACGATAAACCGTGCTTACATTTTCTTGTCAAGAAAGAGCTGTAGCAAAAAGAATTTTATGGATAACACCTTTGGAATGTGGCTTTCCAAACACGAACTAGAAAGAGTAAAAAAAAAAAAAAAAGATACACCTCTCCAACATCCAACCCTAGACGCTCACAGGGGGTGGAATCTGAGATGACAGGTTGTGGGTGGGGAGGTGGGAGTTAAAGTATCACTACCAATCTGCCACAAGGACACAGAGGAGACTCGACAACCCAGCTGACTCAAACAGGTGAGAGCACAGCCTAACCCAAAAGACTGGCCTTTTCTTTACCCACAGTGGATCTGATCTCATTTCTTTCTGACTTGTTTGCGCGGCCAGACCTCATTAGAAAGTCTAAATTGGCTTCATTTTCAATGCATAGCAAATTTGACCTGGTTAATTGGTGCTGGTAGATCCTTATTTAGATTCATTATGAGATTAAAAAAACGCAGCACGGGTCAAAATGTTAACAGCGCCTCAGAGGGAAGACAAAGAAGATGCGACAAGATCTGACAATGTAAATAAAGGTCAAGGTAGATATCTGAGAGGAGATAGTAAACACATCATACACTTGTTGATGTCAAGTTGTGGTCTGGGTGAAACTTGTTAAATAGCAATTAGTCATTTCTTTCGATGCAGGTTGACGATTTACAAGTAGCGGCTCATTAATCAGCTCAGGATAAATGTGCATCAGGTTGAGTTCATTTAATCTTACTCATCATAAGAAAATCTCCTCAGGTCGAACGTCGGGAGACACATCATGTCAAAAGGCAAGTTGCTCAACGTTTAGCCAAGTTTTTTTTTTTTAGACAAATTATAAATATTTGCCATTATTGAGTATTATGCTTTGTATCTTTTAGACATCGACAGAAATCAGGTGTTGCAAAACATCAGGGTGCGAAAAGCGAAGAAGAACGATGGCTGGTGGATCCAAAGTTCTAACAATGACAAGTGAGTAAAGTTAAACCAGTAACTTGCTGCTAGGCTGCAGGATAACTGAGCAACAAGATGGTTCATTTGTCCAACTTTGTAAAAGAAATTCAAGTTGTAGAAATGATACGTTAGAAGTGATAACTAAAACGTCTCCTGTGCCTTAGGGTAGTTTCTGAAGCGAAACAGGAACCTGCACCAGCGACAAAGACACTGGTCCAGTCAAGGATCAAAAGATTCCAGTGAGTAACACAAAAGCCACTCAGTTATAGCTAAAGATCTGATCCTATTTGCTTGTTTTAAAAAAAATACCACATGTATAGCATCTAACGAACTTAATTAACCAGTTACCCAAAGTATTAGGACGTATGTGCAGTAAATTAGTCAATTTTCCTAGCACGTTTTCTTCCACTTAATGTTTCATTATCATTTCTAGATACTGCACTTTTCAAAAAAACCTGCTTCTTGTTGTGTTGCTCAAGTTGAAGTTCTTCCAAGTGTTGCATCACCCTGAAGTAATTAAAGTATTCCAGGCTTAAGGCCCAACTCACCGTCTCAGACTTTAACATACATAAACATTAACTTTGTCCATCAGCTGCTTCCCTACAGACCTACAGTGTGAAAGTGACCTGGACTTTAATTACTTCACATTGGGCTAAATATATACTGAAGCATTTTCTGCCCTTAGGGAAAACCCATTTGCAGCAGAATAAACCACAAAATAATTCTTCTTAAAGCCTAAAGGATAAATCACTTTATTTGTCAATGGTTTACCAACCTTGAATACCGAATGAGTAAACCGAAAAGCCTCTATTCAAAGTAACTTATTGTGTGTTTACAATACAGAAATTCACAGCAGAAATGACGAGTTTTTGATATATATGTGACTTTTCTCAGAGCAATTCTGCTGTTTGACATGGTGTGAATAAGATCAATTATTTTAGCGACAATCCTTGTGTCAAGATGTGATCCACAGAGCACCTACAAGGTTTATGTATATATAGAGAGCGTATATATTAGAAAGCTGCACATTACTATTTTTATATATGGAAATGGCCTTTCATAAAACTTGCAAAAGGTGAAAATTTTTTTCACACATGCAAACACACACACACATAAGTAAATTTTTAAAAAAAACATTTTATTTAAATCGTCTCCCTGAGAACATGCTATTGGGTCCATCCTTCTGTGGTAATGGCAAATGGAGCATGCAGTGTTCGCATACATTCACTGACAACACTTAAATTAAGAACAAAATACTGGGGTAGATTTCACTTGGAGAAAAAAAAAACTGAAAAGTTGCAAACACACATTTGCTAACTCTCAAATAACGAGGATGAGCTGGACTATTATACCGCATCATGTGTCGTGTTGTTGCCACCGCATCCAAGCAGCCTGAGCCGTGGCAGCGCCAGCCTGAACGGCTGCATTCAGAGAGACGAGACTTGAAGATCTGCTTGACCAGCCCGCCCACTGACAGCTGAAGAGGCTGCATCTGTAATTATGACTGCAGATGTGGGATGTCACATCTGTCAGCGCGGCCGCAGAGTTTTAGCTGCTAAATAACTGGCTGTGACATGTTACGTTTGCGCCGGTTGCCATATGAAACAGCCGACAGTTAAGTTTCTGCAGTGAACGTTTGACTTTGTGTTGCTTTGTTTAGAAGCTTTTGAAAAGTGTTGGAGGCTCTGTGTGTTTTAAATTGAAACAACAGTCAAATCTAAAACTCAGAATAATCGGGGACCATAGGGAAAAAAAGACGAGACTCTCTCTGCTCTTTAGACGTACAGTGCAGGCCACATTTATTGGTACAGATGAGTAAAAATCCTTAAAATAGATTCATGCAATACGAAAATATTATAAAAAACAAACAAATATTTATTGTGACCACATCCATTCAGTGAGGAAGAAAAAAAATCACAGTGGGCCACAATTACTGGCACCCCTGCTGTTAACTCTTTACCTCATCTTTTACCAACAGAGAAACACTGAGCTTTCTCCCACAACATCTCAACTTAAACTCATATCATGTATAGGATTCAATTTTAGGAAGAGAAATGGAAAAGAAATTATGTAGTTTGTGCTGAACAGTTTTTGTGTTGGTTTGGTTTTACTTTTCAAAAACAAGAATTTTTGATTTGGTTTCTAAGTACTCTTTAAATAATTTTAAACTAACTAGCAATAACTTTTCAGCACAAAATAGGAACTTGTTTTAAGCAAATAATTCCTTGAGATTGATTTAAAAGTACTGGAAGTGAAATAATCTGCTGGTGGAGCAAGACATTTTAACTTATGATATGGGAAAAACGTCTTATTCCACTGGCAGATTATTTCACTAATAGCTAGTACTTTTTCACCAATATCAAGGAATTATTTACATTTAAAAAGCTCCTATTTCTCGATGAGTCCTTTCAGTTTCGTCTTATATCAATTGTATTAGAATATTTGCAATAAAAACAAGACTAGCTCTGGTATTTTTGGACCCATTTTCAGTTTCTTTGATGCTACGGACTCTGACAAGGTTTCCAAGCCCTTTGAAAGTGGAAATGACCCACAACATGACAGATCCTCTGCCGTGTAGCTCAGTCTTAGTCTCATCTGGAAAAAAAAAGCACAACTCCCAGCAGAGTTCACGACTTAGATAGAAGGACAGAAAAGGCTTTTCCTGGCAAGCATGCAAGCAATTGGCTTGCAGATAGTATGTAATTGTTGTCATGGAGACTCGGTGGCCTTAAAATGTCACTCTTTGCCGCAGTTCTCTTACAGTAATGTACGACAGCTGCAGTGTTTCTTGGCTTATGAAGAATGCTATTCTGTCACATACAAGCAGTAAAATAAAAATAAAAACGTAAAATACATAAAAAAAAAATCTTATTAATTAGAAGTTCAAAAAATTGTCACACCAGTCATTTTGTAGAAAATGGCCAATTCTTGATGACATAAAGAAATGTATTTAAATGGGGATTTTCTTTAGTTATGCCACTGCAGCAAAAATGTATCTATTTAAGGTTTTTTGTTTTTACAGTTTTCCAAGAGGCGCCGATAAATGTGGCCTGCACTGTGTTGTCCCAATTTACCTTAACTGGCTGGGAGGTAAAGTAGTGAAGCATTGTAACATTGTCATTGAACACAACGCAGGAAACTAATTAAATATCAACACATCCCTTTATTCTGGCCGGTGGATAAACAGAGCGTCCTGCACGGAAGCAGGGGGGTGGTGCGGCGTGACGCCCCCACAGGACCGCAAACCCACTCGGCATCTTAATGAGCGGGACTAGTCCGAGTTGATTGGGTTTGGCTGAATTATGCGACCAGTCACGGTTTCCTCAGGAGGACCGACCCTGCTCACCTCAAAGGTACAGACAGTTTGATGAATTGGTAATGAGCTAAAAGGAGGGTCCAGGTGCTGCGAGCTCCGCTACAGAGTGCATGCCTTCTGACGATTTTAACAAGGAGTCGCCAGCAGCGGGGTCGATGCTGTGCGAAGGCATTAAATGAACCTCATTAAGCGCGTAGTGGTTAAGCGGAAAAATGCCACATTTCCTAAAACCTTCCTTCACAATCCGGACACCTTCCTCTTCCTTTGCTATCTGATACGTTCTGTTCAACACCCCCGAGAACTCCTTCTTGCTGACGGCGAAGTGGCTGTCGGCGTCGCAGTCCCCCGTGAGCGAAGCGAAACGCTGCTTCAGGACCACGAAGAGGCTGGTGTGGAGCGGCTGCAGGATGTTCGAGCAGTGGGGAGGCAGGCAAAGGAGGATGATGCCCTCTTTCTGGGCCGACTCCACCACCTCCAGGCTCACCGGCGACTTGTGGCCGTCAAAGATCAGCAGCAGAGGACGCTCCTTTGCTGCATGGAGGAGAAAATGTTTGAGGAACCACTTCTTAAAGAGCTCTGAGTTGACGTAACCAGATTCCGACCACCCGTAGAGGGCGTTAGGCGGGCCTTGCGTCTTGTAGCACACTCCTCCTGGATAGGCCTTGGAGTAGATGACAAATGGAGGAATGTCTTCTCCAGCTGCGTTGAAGCAAGCCAAGACAGAGACGTGGTCCCTGGAGCTTGGCGCTGGCTTGTAGCCCACGCTCGTGGGCTTGGAGAGGACGGCCTTCCTCCTGCCCAAATGGTAGCCCATCTCGCTACAGTTGTAGATCTGACTCGGCGAGTCTCTGAGCCCGTGTGTGTCTTTGACCGTGCTCAACAGACGAAAGAACTGATCCACCGCTTCCTTCCTGACACACACTGTCCTCCCACGCACAACATTGTCTGCTGGCTGAATAGTAATGTTCTTTTCTTGCCTCTTTCGAAAATTGAGCCACCACGTCTGGCCCAGTTTGGAAAATGCCACCCTCCGGTGCTGCCGCTTATAAATGGACGATGCGAAGGACACTACCTGCTGCTTGGTAAGTGGGAATCCATGCTCGGACATGTATAAGGAGAACTCCACCAGCAGCTTCTCGTCTGCGGAGGTGATGAGCCGAGCCGGCCCGCTGCGGCTCCCCGGTGCCACCCGTCCACTCACTCTGTCTCCTAGCGAGGACTTGGGGACGGCAAACTCCTTGGCCGCCTGCCTCACTGTGCACCTCCCAGACTTCACCTCTATCAGCGCTCGCTCCATGGCCTCCTCCGTCCATTTCTTCTTTTTCTTGCGCCCCACTTTGTCGAGATGGTTTCTGGATGGCATGTTCTTCTAAACAGACAGGCAGAGGAAATTCAGGCTTTAAAGACTCACTTCAAATATGTGAATTAACCAATATAAACATCACTTAATGTACTAAGGAATTTCACAAATTGATGTCTAGATACAAGTTGGTAAAAAAATAAAAATATATGGTAGATTATACTTTTAGTATTTAAACAGGGTTTTCCCCAGTGTATAATAAGCCTGGTGGGTCGCCAGGCTTTACTTGTGCCCCCACCAGGCTAAGCATTGCTTATTTAAAGACTTTTCAAAATGTTAGCATTTTTTAAGGATTTATAGTTGAAGTTCAGGTATTAATCTTCCAATCTTTTAATAACACATAATTATCAAATGATGTTTTCAAATTTCCTCTCAAATTTTTTAACTTAAAAAGACGACGGTCCGCTGGAAGATTGACCCAGCCACCGGGCTTAACAAGTTTTCTAGGGGAAACCTTGTTTAAGATTATTCATATTTAAATACTTTCATTCTTTCTCTAATCATTATCATTTCCATAAATAACGGTAATGATGAAACTTCACATTTTAAAAATTAAAAATGACAAACATAAGAATAAAAGTATTTAACTGGTGATGAAAGCACTTTCTTGAAGCGAGAAGATAATTTTAAGTCTGTCAACCTCTCTTACTATTTTCATAAACCTTTTTAAGAAACAGGAACAGGTTTTGACGGAGGTAACAAAGTAGCTTAAGGTCCCATTTCAAACCTATTCTTCTTGACTAATTATTTTATTGTGTGTTGACTGAACACTTCATCTCTTGAGTTCAGGAGCCTTTTTAAATCTGAATAATTCATAGGTGAGAGCTAAGTAACTCACCAAACGAAGTAGGGCTGCAGAAAATTAGGAAAACATTATGGTAATATTGTTGAAAAGTGCAAAGAGAATATCCATTGCACTTATCCTCCTTCTCTTCCTATAATAATGTTCCTGTCACTTTTCATCTGCTTCAGCAGCTCGGTTACTTCCACGATAAAGTAGGACAATCCATCAAATATTCAATTCCACAGAAATATTCACATACTCATGTCTTATCTGTTTTTTTAATTGTTATTCTTTATTTCTGCAAAAGACAGCGATTTAAATAGGCGAACATCACAATTAACCTTGTAGCACCGATTGAACAAAAGGAAACAATATATTTTCTGTAACAGTGTAAATGTTAGGACACCCACCCACCTAACAGTTGATGTTTCCCTGTCCTTCAGTGTTCACCTATCAGTCTCTGAAAAGTGTCCTCACTTTCAGTGATTAGTTTGGGAGGTTCTGGCTTGTTGCAGTCACCCATCAGCTTCTCTCTGAGATTAATATCTGAGTTTGATTTTGCCCAGGACTTTTCATTTCCTGACTCTGAACTAAACCTTGGAGGAGTTGCAACACGTTTTGGGTTATTGTCATGTTCCAAGGTCCAGATCTTCTTCTTCCTAAAGTTTTTTTTAATTTTATTGGCTCTAGTGGCCCTTACTTAATAGTTAATTGACAGGAAAGTGGGAAATGAGAGAAGGGGAAGACATGCGGCAAAGGTCGCCAGGTCGGGAATCGAACCTACGACGGCCACATCGAAGACTAAGGCCTTCATATGTGGGTTGTGCTTAACCCCTGCGCCACCACATTCTTTCTAAAGTTTTTGACAGATTGGTCTCACATTTCCTGAAAGGACCCAGTGATACATTGAAGAACTTATGGTTAACTATGTGATGGCAATTATTGCAGCAAAGCAGAAGCTTTAACTGGTTTATGCCAAACCTGTCCTCCGTTCTGGTGCCCAAATAATTCAAGTTTAGGCTCATCCAGAGAATTTTTATTTTTTACAGAAACCCTGGTCTGTGTCTAAATTTCAAGCAGGACTTTGCTTTCTTAAAGACAGCAACAGTTTCCCCTACAAACCTCTCCTGTTCAATATCTTTAGTCTTTTATAACACTAAATGTTTTTAGTTATAAAAGTTATAAGAAAGGCTGGTTTAATGGTTTGATCAGTGCCGTGTCTAAATATAATATTTACAACAGGGGACAAATAGTACATGTTCCACATTTATGGAAAGGGCTCACTCAGCTGGCCTCATTTTACTAAATAGTTTCCTTATGTAACATTTATAAGATTCATTTAGTTAAAAAAACAAATCAAATAAAATCACGTTAGTGTATTTTCTTTAGTTTTTAAACTAAAACGTTTAATTTAGTTCATGTTTATGAAATATCTCTTTTTTGGCACTACACGTTTTATTTTGTAGCAGCTGAGACAAAACTGGCTCTGGTTGCTGACTACTTCACGGACGTCGGAAGACGGAAATTTCAAACGCTTCTTTTTTCCCCCAAGACCGAAATTGAACTTTATTCGTTTTAAATTTGGTTTGAAAAATATTTAAATGTGCTTTATCTGTATGTTTTTTGACAATACACATTGCATGAAGAAGTAGCGACAAAATCGATTCTTCTTAACTTTTAAGAGCCGAAGCATCAAAATACACCGTGCAGAGACTCCAATGAGATTCATGATGGACACGTTCAACATTTGAAATTATACTTATAAATATTTTCTACTACAAATACGTCTTTTTGCGACTCTAAAATTGTCAACGCGTACTTACGGGCCAGGAAAGATCCTCGTAATATTCTTATCTGAAGATAATTTCTCCTGTGTTGGTTTCTCCGTGATGAAACGTGAACGCTGCTGTTCGTGAAGTACGATGCTGTGCAGTCTGAAGGCTTCTGAGGTAGTTTTGAAGTTGACAACATAATAGTTACAGTTTATTTATTCAATACTAACCACTATTTGAGCTCCCAGCTCCAGAAAGATAATAAATAATATGTTATACAGCAGGAGTAGAGCCATTTCTTCTTCCCCTAGCTTAAGACTGCTACAGCAAGGAGCGCAACCGGAAGTAAAGTTGGGATCGTTTCAAAACAAAAGTATTAAAGCAACCATTACCAAAATAAGTGCCCAAAACTTCAGATTAAAAAGTAAAATCAATAGGGAAATATTTTCAAATTCAGAGTTTATTTTGTTACATTTTATTTAACCTATATAATTAGGTTTTATATTAATTATATTTTATGTAATTATTTAGAAGATTTAGCATAATACTTTAGATTTAATATGTGTTTACGTTCTACTTATTTTCAAAAAATAATTTTAATTGCGTTTTTATTTTTGATGTTTTTAAACCATTTTATTAATTAAGCTTTTCTCACATGTACTTTTTCACATGAATAAAAATATTTTTAATGTCTGTTTTTGTTTATTTACTGCTTATATTTTTGAAATGCAACATAAATAATTCTAGTTTAAATTAATTTATAGTTAACATAGAACATTAAAGCAAACAAGCTAGTTAAACTTGAGTAGGTGATAAAATGGTCTCTATATCCACACCTATTACAATGTTTTTGAATCCAATAATGGAAAACTGCTGACAAGCAGTATGGTGATTGAAATTCTTGGGTGAAATGCAGATTTTACTCTATTTCTTTTTGCTGTAAATAAATAATTTAGTTTGGTGTATTTTTCTGGCAGGAATAACTTTCTGTACAGCTTTGCATTGTGTTGGAGACTGTCTTATTATATATGCTCTATAGAGTGCCCAGCATATTGATTTATTGATTCACCATGTTTGCACGTCTCAGTTGACTGTTAAAAAGCATCATCAAATGAGACATTTTTCCACTGTCTTCTGATATATTGTTACATAAAGATTAAGCCATTTGCTCCTGTGACTTTATGATGCTTTGTCCGCATTCCATTCAAGCTTTATATCTATAGTGGGTAGCCTCTATTCATTTACTAGTCTCCTCTCCTGTTCCACAACGTGTCCTGTGAGAATTAAGCTGTGAACAAGCACGGTGATGATATTTAAAGCAGAATTTATTAATTATGGAGCTCATACACTCACTATGTTTATCTCCCAGAGCAGATACTTTGTGCGTATTTCTTTTGCAAATATACATCACTACTTGGCTTATATTGTAAAAGAGACTATATTATGTTCTGAAACCCCAACAAAGACATGAAAACGTCCACTGTATCTGACAGTATAGCCTTTAAATGTGATTGCAGTTTTGAGTTGGTTTGAACCTCATGGAAATGTTCCAGAGATTCGTAATATGAGGTTTTAAGTGACAAAGTTCGGTTGTGTTTTTTACTCTGACCTTTTAACATCAGACAGCGAGCGTACCGTATGCATTGAATTTTAATTCAGAACAAGCTGTGCAATGTGAGTCGGTTCCCTTTGTGCATCTGCAAAATCACGTTTTAAGGGATGATCAGAATTTGTTGATGAAGTTCTAGTAAAGATGTTGTAAAGACATATACACAGTCCAGTCACATTAATGTGACCATCTGTCAAAAGCCAGAATAACCACCTTTCGCAGAGCGAACTGCTACGAGACGTGCAGGAAGAGAGTCACTTAGGTCCCTGAAGGTCTTCTCTGGGATGTTGAGCCATGCCGACTCTAATGCCGTGGCCAGCTGCGCTAGATTACGCGGTTGAGGATCCATGGCGCGAACAACTCGATCGAGATGGTCCCACAGATGCTCGATTGGGTTTAAGTCAGGTGAGTTTGCTGGCCAGGGGAGGACGGTAAACTCATCCTGGTGCTCTTCGAACCACGCACGTACACTGGCAGCTGTATGGCACCTCGCATTGTCCTGCTGGAAGATGCCATCATCCTGAGGAAAAACAATGCGCATGTAGGGGTGGACATGGTCCGCAAGGACAGATGCGTACTTGTATTGATCCATCGTGCCTTCCACAATAATCAGTGAACCCAGAGAATGCCAGGAAAACATTCCCCAGACCATAATGCTCCCGCCTCCAGCTTGGACCGTTCCTGCAATGGTTGCAGGGTGGTTCCTTTCAGAGGTTTCACGCCTTATACGCCAACGTCCATCTGTCCGATGGAGCATAAAACGCGATTCATCTGAAAACGCTACCTGTCGCCACTCAGTGGACGTCCAGCTGCTGTACTGGCGTGCAAATTCTAGCCTTCGTCGTCGATGAACACCAGTCAGCATAGGTGCACGAACCAGGCGTCTGCTTCGGAGGCCCAGACGCAGCAATGTTCGCTGAATAGTGGTTTGGGAGACACTTGTGGTAGCCCCTTGGTTCATTTTAGTGGTCAGTTGCTCAACGGTAGCCCGTCTATCTGCCCGAACGCATCTCCGCAACCGTCGTTCGCCTCTGTCATCTATGGCCCGTGGTGCACCACATTTGCCACGTCGTTGATTTTGGACAGTCCCATTTTGCCATGCACGGTACACTTTTACCACGGCGGCACGCGAACAGTTCACAAACTCAGCCGTTTCGGAAATGCTTCCACCCTTGGCCCGAAAGCCAATGATCATGCCCTTTTGGACGTCGGATAAATCGCTTCGTTTCTGCATTACGCCAACGATTGAAATGTTTTCCGAAGCCCACACACACCCTTTATATACGCTCAACTGCACTGTGCTGCGACCTGCCTTCTGTGATTGGTTATTTAACTCTGAAGTGGAAAGTACGTGGTGGTCACATTAATGTGACTGGACTGTGTATTACCTGCATTAGAGATCTTTCTGTATAATCCAGATTTGTTGGTCCTAGTTGACTTGTTCAGAAGCAGTGATGAAGCAAAACAGATTTCTAAAGATTGAAAACAACTATAATTCTGTTGTAGAAGCTTATACATACATTATTTTATTGGCCTTTAAGCTCTCTTTATTTTGCACTAGGGGGTTATTTTCTAAGAAGACAATTAGTATGTTCATGGGAGGTAGAAGGCAGTGTGCCCTCCGAGATCTTCTTGTGTAAAATCGCATACTGAAAACAGAACGTGGTCAAGCATTTCCAAATAGAGTAACTCTCTTGTATAAAATTAAAATAAAGCAAAAAAAAACAAAAACAAAAAAAAAAACAAACAACTAAATACCAAACAAAGATATATGATATTTTTTCTTTCAATTCCATTTTACTTACAATTCTGTTTTCAGTTTGTGCTTCACACAGGAAAACGACTGGTGGTGCACCACCTCCAAGCTCCATTTCCTGTGCAAACATATTTGGCATCTAGGCAAAGATAAATGAAACATGAAAACAACTCAGGTTCATTCAACAGCAAAATAGATATGAAGTGTTGTTTTAAATGACTGAAGTCTGCTTTGGTCTTGGCTCCTTGTGGATTAACCATTAGCTTTAGCCTCTAGATTCATGTAATCTGGATTTATGCTGAAAGAAAAGATGAACCTTTAAACCATCAGTGTACAGCAGATAACTCTTATAAAGGCTACATTTAGTGAGTCATCATATAAACCTACATATTGATATATTTAGATAGATATCCCAAAAATTCTTGATAATTCGCCTCCTTTCATAACTTTTACATATTCATTTCTTTAAAGATAATCACCAAATGTAAATGTGAAAATGATTTAGGTTTGCTAAATTGCTTTTCTATAAACCTCCACAATTTTTTTTCAGATCATCATCTTGAGTTAAGATGATGAAATTCTGTTTTCATCTGTGCTTCTCTCCAATCAGCTGTAATCCAAACTCCCAGTGTACTGAACTTTAAAACTTTTTAAAAAACTTTAAAATCTCAGCTTTTACTTTTACTGTAAATTGTCATTGATGCTGTTAGATGGATTTTTCTGAAAGTTGCCTTTCACTTTTTTGTTGTAGGCTTCCAGCTAATCAGACAAACAATGAAGCTGATTCTATTAAACCCGATGATTCGACCGAGGAAACAAGAAAAAATATCACGAGAAATACAAAGTTAGTATAGAGCATCCTCTTTTTAACTGTGTTTGCAAAAATGCTGCAGATATACTGTATGTCACGTTTTCTTAATTCTGAATAAATATCACGCTATGTTACAGATGCCAATCACCATCCAAACAGGCACAAGAGCAACAGCCAGTCATAAATACATACAATAAAAAGATGGAGGTGGAATTTAAAGCACCAGCTGGCGAGTCCAATGTGGAGCAGAATGGGGGGGATGTTAAGGTCTCTGCAGAAGTAAAAAATGAAGAACAAATCCAACCAGCTTCTTCAACAAATGGTAACGTTGATGCAGCAGAACCACCACCTGCCCATAAAACTGCAGAAGTCAAAGAACAAAACCCTGACACTGACTCTACAAATGTAGATGATCAGGTTTCCAGTGATCTTCTGGTGGAATCAGGTACAACAGGCACTGCAGAGATTCCCGCTCCACCTCAAGAAGCTTTGGTCGAAACAGACACAAGTAGTTTGGAGGATGGAGGGGAGACGGCATCCACGCAAACTGCAGAGGGAAGTCCAGAGAAATCCCCGCTACCTGCAGAAGAAATTGTACCGGCTGCCTCTCCGTTTATTGTGAAGGAGTTGTCGGAGAACATTCCTCCTCAAGCCAGTGTGGAACCTAACGTGCAGTTTGAATCTGTAAGCAAGTCACCTGCTCAGCCTGGAAATGAAACACCTGCCGAGGCCAGTTGTGAAAAACATCCCCCAGAGCAAGTTGACAACAAAACTGTTGAAGCTGAGGATGAGCCAGAGGTGGAAACCCCCGATGTTGATAATGCAACACCCTGTGAGGAAGCTCCTCCGCTTAACAGTGTGCAACCAGTCGCCTGTACTCTACCCGAGTCACACGATGAAATGCAAGCAGCTGACGGTATTGTTGTTGAGCAAAGTGTCGAGCCGTCGATTGGAGATGAAGTACATTCCATAGATTTGAACATTGAAGATGCTCTTAAACCCATACAGTCTGCAGATCCTGGAGCTGTTCAGGATAGTTCAGAATACACACCCATTGATCTGACAGATGCCCTGCATGTGGAGGCACCCCAAAAGGAATCTGTTCCTAGAACCGAAGCTGAAGAACAGCCTGGTCGAGAGGAACCTGATCCCCAGCCTGACGATGCCAGAGTGTAAGCATGCTTTCACAAGCAGCAGAAACATGACAATAAAATACTCCATATTTATTTATGATTATTTTTTTAATAGTTCTGAAGGCCTTCAGGACCCTGCAGAAGAACTAAATTCAACCCAGGTTCCTAAGATATCCAAGTAGGTTTTCAAAAGATCATGTTGCATCTCTAAGCATTAGCATGATTTGGCATTTCTTATAGAAAAACCTGAGGTGTTAAAGGTATTTAATGTTATAATTAACACTGGAAGCTTTACATTGTGATGTAATTCAATGTTTCCACATTTATTTTAGTGATGGAACCCCTCTTTGCTCTTACTGCAACAAAATAATTGATGGGAGAGTGAAGATCACTTTGAGCGAACCGCCCATGGTATGCCATGAAGAATGCCTCAAGGTTTGCATTTCTTTGCATATTTGATTTTCTTAAAATACAAAGTATTCTTGCCCATAGAATTTTTAAAATATTTCATAAGGTTATAACCACAAGCTTTAATGTATTTTATTGTGATTTTATTTCATAGGCTACACAAAGTAAGCTAAAACATTCTCCACCCAACTTTTGATGTAATTACAACCGCAAGTATTTTGGGGTATTTCTTTACTTGCTTTAAACTTCTAAAATTTTAAATTGATTTTAAAAGAGGCTTGAAGACTTTTTTATTTAAGCAAGCCTATTCTGCCTCCACATGATTTTTATGATGTTGATTTTATCTCTGATTTTATTTGCACTGTGTAGCACTTTGAGATTTTTGTTAATGAAAAGTGCGGTACAAATTGGATTGATTATTATTATTATTATTATTAAAAACTAGTTTGGGCTCATTTCTATTTTCAAAATAGTGAGCTATATTGGGTAAAGGTTGTCTAGATATAATTTTTTGAGTCTTGCTGCAGATTCTCAATCCAATTTAGGTCCTGATTTTTACATAATATGTTTTGGTGAGAGATATTCCATTGTAGCTCTGAGCAGCACACCGGACAAACTTACTTATCCTTGCTGAAGAAAAGCATTACTACAGCATGATACTGCAGTCACCATGCATGCTTTAGGGTGATATTTTACTGTAAGTATTTTCAAAGATTTCCTCTCATTCCAAAAAGTTAAAAATTTTTGGAATGCCATCTGACACACGCTTACTAACCCAGCGGTTTTCTGTAATTAGGTGACCTCTGATTAGAACTGGTTGCACTGCATGCCACACATATCCGATTTTTACTAGCAAAACATTTTTGAACCATTCATCTTCTTTCCTCCACGCACAATTAAACACTCACTTTGTGTTGATCTGCAGCATAAAATCACCATAAAATACGTTGAGATTTGTGGCTCGAACAGGACAAAATGTTTAAAGGAGGAAAAGGCAACAATACGGTTTTCAAGGCAGAGTATGATTGAAATAATAACGCTCATCATTGCTTAATGTTAACTAATGTTTGTGTGTTCTGCAGTGCGGCGTTTGTGCTAAGGCCCTGGGAGAAATACCGATCACCATGTTCTTGCTTGGCAAAGCGATCCATTGCACAAACTGCTTTGCAAGCGCGCTTAACATTTGAATTCTGCTGGCGAAAAATACTTCCTGTCACCAAGCTCACAGTGAATAATGTGCTCTCTGAGAACCTCTGAGAACGGTTTTTCCCTTGATCTGTACACTGTTCTACTGAATGTTTCCTTTCACTGAAAAGGAGGACATGGTGTGATGTGAAGTTTAAAAATTGTGCAATTAAAAAATAAATGTACACAGTGCTAATTGCCACCATAATCAGCATAAATTATTTTAATGCCATGTACAGGATGTGATTAAAATAAAATTACAATCAAATCCCTTAGAGCAAATCAATCATTTAATTAGCCTCAATTACAAATAAGCACACACAACACTGGTCAGCTTCAGAGCAGTTATTTAAATATCTCTCTGTTGCTAATTTTAGGTAATCATGAAGACAATTCCTCACATTTAAGAGAAATAAAAATAAAACGCACACCAGATTTCTTCTGAAGAGAGAAACTTTGGTACATTCAGCTTCACCTGCTTGAGACTCATGATGCTCATGGGCGAGTTGGAGATGATAAGGCAGCAGCAAAAATTATATTCAGAAACCAATATCTGCACCAGTAAACACTGTACAGGAAGCACACAGTTATGACTTGCAAAGCAAAGCTGTCGTTGCTCTTAATTATTCATGAAACATCATACATCACAATCAGCTCCAGCAAAGCCTCATAGAGCGAATTAAGAGAGAGAGAAAGAGATAGAGAGAGAGAGAATGAACAACAAAGCTAAGAGAATCATCTGAGAGTATGACTTGTGAAACAGGTTGGGACTCATTACGGTGGGTGAATTATCTTCCTCTCTTTGTCTGTTGTTCATACATAACAGTAAAGAGAAACATTTGTCTGTTATCTGGAAAAAGAACAAAGAAAAGAAAAAGTATGGCAGATGATCCAGGTTTGAAAAGTTTCTGTTTCAAGAAGGCAGGACTAAAACCTGGAGTTGGACATGTATCTCAAAGGCAGATGTGAAGCACTTAGCGAATTCCTTTCCTGCCCAGGAACCGCAAGACTGCGTAGTTGTAGGTGGTGGGAACCAGATAGAGAATCTAAAAGAAGAAAGGCAAAGCAAGGACAGACATGAAACAGCATTAATATTCTACATACTGAGAGTGTATAGCATTCAGTAAAGAGAAACAGAGCGAAACAGATACACTGCAATCTTTGGTTCCAGATGGTTAGAAAAGGAAATGCTTTCTACTCAAGACTTCAAAAATTGATTTGAGTATTGTTCCTGATGCCTGCGGCAATAATCAGGTTTAGCTTCCTTGTTATTTTACATAGTTTACTTGGAAAAAATCTATAACAGGAACCAGATGAATTAGAGAACAGGTTTCCAACTAAAAGCAAAGACACGCAGGGGAAACAACAGCATGATTTAGAGAGGTTGACTAACCTAAAATGCATGTTTTATGTCTGCGAGAGGAAGCGTGAGTACCTAGAAAGATCCCACGCATGAATGCGGAAGACATTCAAACTCCATGCAGAAAGGCCCTGGCCTGGATTCAAACGCTCAGACCTTCATGCTGCAGGGTATATGACCTTGTTTACTGAAGTAGGTCCAAGACACATTTATAGTTCCTGGGCATGAAAGTGAGTGCTTCAAACTTGAAACTCTTAGTGATATTTGAAGTCATATGGAAACAGTTCTTGAATTGTCAGCCTCAGCTGACAGAATCAACTAACAAAGACTGTCTGGCAAATTCTACCTGAACAGACTTTGCTATGAAACAATAAAGAAGCCTGACACTCCATCTAAACAGTGACAGACTGATTTTTAAGCAATGTGATAATGGACTAACAGCTGGCAATGAAGCCAAAGTCAGCATCTGGTTCAGACATCAGATTTAAATACTATCCATCCATCCATCCATTTTCCTACACCCTTGTCCCTTTGGTGGGGTCGGGAGGTGCTGGTGCCTATCTCCGGCTGGCGTTCCGGGCGAGGGGCGGGGTACGCCCTGGACAGGTCGCCAGTCTGTCGCAGGGCAACACAGAGACACACACAGGACAAACAACCATGCACTCACACCTAGGGGCAATTTAGACAGACCAATTAACCTGACAGTCATGTTTTTGGACTGTGGGAGGAAACCGGAGTACCTGGAGAAAACCCACCATGCACAGGGAGAACATGCAAATTCCATGCAGAAAGGCCGGGGCCGGGAATCGAACCCAGAACCTTCTTGCTGCAAGGCAACAGCTCTACCAACTGCGCCACTGTGCAGCCGATTTAAATACTATTTAAATCTAAAATACTGATCAGAAACGTGAAATGAATAAGTCTTTTGAGATTACGAGTGAGATAAAAATATAAAATAGAAGCATCCTCAGATTTTTTTTAAATCAGTCTGACTGCATGGCATTTGGTGTTCATAAAAAACAAAACATATATAAACCAGCTATGAATGTGCAATCAATCAATCAATCAATCAATCAATCAATCAATCAATCAATCAATCAATCCAATCAATCAATCAATCAATCATAGTTGATCTGTATAGCACAATTCAGCAACAAGGCAGTTCAAAGGGCTTTACATTATAAAAACACAAAAAAATCATAAAAACAACAGAAACCAGTGACAAACATTTACTTTTACAAAAAAGCCATCAAAATCTTCAATACACATCAAATATGTTGGTCAATGTTCTACTTATTATTGCTCAAAAACAACTCCAGGAACTCCAGACAGAGGAGTTTTAGTCTTGATTTAAAGGAAGTCAGTGTTTCAGCTGTTTTGCAGTTTGCCGGAGGTTTGTTCCAGATGTAGTTACAACCCTGCCATTTACATAGAAGTTTCTATAAAGACAGCTGTGGTCCACAACTCATAACAGTGACCATCAGATGAAACACTTCAAAACAGGAGGCATGGAGCAAACAGGTTAACCATCTCTCAAGGCTTAACACGTGTAACAACCAAAAAGCTGCAGCAAATCAAGTGAGTATTATTGTCTCTGCCCTCTCTTGACAGTATTTGCTTGAAAGTATATCTTTGATTCATCAAAATGAAAATGCTAAGAGAATCGTTTACCCTAGTAAGATATAGATTACTCTTAATGTCTGTACAATACGCCACTCTTTAAAAAAGAGATACTCCTCTTTACATTTTAAGCAAAATCAGTAACATAGTGAGTCCTTACCAGCGCCAAAAGGGTGACTCCAGCCCCTGCAAATGTGGCTATGTACAAGTCATAGGTGGTATGGAACTGTAAGAAGCAACAAAAACAATTGATTCTGCTCATATTTAAATGAAGACTTTCTTGCATTCCAGGCATGCAGCATCAAACAAATATGAGGGACCCCTTGACAATAACTCACTTCGGTGGTTTTGCAAATAGCCGCCAAGGTCATTCCACAGGACTTGCCCGGCATCGCATCCCAAGGAAGCAGACCTGAAATGAAAACATGACGTGAGCGAGGGCTTTCCAGCTAATGCTGAATCATGACAGGGCCGTGATGCATGAATGCTCCGTTTTACACGCAGCACATCAGAGACACAGCGATGAAGAATTATCTCCATCGTTACATGGCAAATTCAACCATCAGTCTCATGGCCACTCCCCATCGATTAATCCCCCTTGCTCCCAAGGACACATTAACACGCTCATTGGTGGGAGGGGGGGATGCAGCCAGTCATTGTAGGAGAAACCCACCATACTGCCTAGCGTCCATGCAGATCCAGCTATGCTGATTAATGCTGGGGGTAGTTTCAGCCAGGATGTTGATGTTGTGGCAGGTGTGCTCCATGTTGAAGAGAAAGAAGACCGGGATGGCCGAGAAGGCAAACACCGTAAGCCAGATGAAGGCCAAGATGTATGTGACTATAATGAACTGTTGAAACAAGAAGGTTATAGATTAGTTGCCTTCAGGCGCTCAGGTGTCGGCATGAAAAATGTGTTTTTGCTCAAATTGGTCATCAACCACAATTAATCATTCTGGTGGGGGGAGGGGCAATACAGAAACAAAAAGGGTTTCATTAACACAAACCAGCATTCAGCATCTCAACCTGACGTCACGTTCCGCCCCTACCCCCACCTCCCCCGACTCACCGTCAGGCTGAGGCAGCGGCCACACTGGGTGCTCCTGAACTCCCCAAAGGTTTGCTTGACCGCACTTGTGGTGTAGAAACCCTCAGCCAGAAGCAGGATACCATAGAGGAAGAAAAATGATGCCAGCCCATAGATCACGAACTGGAAGTATTTGATACTGGAAAAGGTACAAGGGGGGAAAGTCAGTCAAATGGAAAACAAAAGCAATATTTGAGAGCTCTTATGAACTTATTCAAGTATAACTCACAAAGATGCCATGACCTCAAAGTCCTTAGGGTCACGGGCAAAGTAAGTCTCAACGAGCTCCTCCGTCTGGGCCAGCGCCTCATGCCCACAGCCACAAAACAGGGCCATGCCGGCGTAGCACAGCAAGGTGGCCACCAGGGACGGGTAGGGCACTGCCCCAATGCACCGGATACAGCAATCATAACAACCTGAGGGGGCATAATATATCAGCACACAGGCGGCACATACCGCACATATAACCACACAACACATCAATGTCACTGCAGAGGGGGCTCTTCCACCCCGTTGGGGAGCTATGAGGAAGGTCTCTCTCTGGCTGCACATCCATGAGCACGTGTCAAAACCCCCACAAAAAAAGCAACAGAAAACAAGGGGAAAAAAACATACAATTAGACAGCAATAACAAACAAGAGTTCAAGCAGCGTCTTCCAACAAAGCGTCCAAACTAAAGCAGTCGCCACCGCCGCCGCCCTCACAAGCTTGTACACGTCTTCCGGGTTAAGCAGTCGTGTTGAAGCATTTAGCAAATATCCAAGGGGTTAATAATAAATGCACTGCCAGAAATTGGATAGAGAAAAGCACCTAAGGCTTTGCAAAGCCAGTGTTGTCTGACCGGAAACATTTGCTGCCTGTGATGCCGTGCTCTGCAACAAGAAAAGTCCAGTACCAAGCAGGGATGTACAACGCTGCCTACGAGGTTACGCTACTGTACAAATATTGCGACGACGCTTCTGCACTGATTTCATACGTATGTGACGGCTCCTCTGCTTGTGCCAACTCCTCACAGCTTAGTCCCAACTAAATCTGGCCCGGCCCCTCTCCCTGCGACGGTCACAGGCGTCACCGGGCCATTCAGGGATGGTGGTGAAACGCTGGCTTCACCGGGGGGCCCGAAGAAAGAGCTTCTCTTTGTGGTTCGCGGGTACAATATCCATTGTGTTCGGAGAGATCGGAGATGAACAAAGGGCAGTGATGTCAAACAAACAAAAGGCCATCGTGACACCAGAAACGGTGTCGTGCGTGATGGCAGAAGGGGTCACCGGGACCGTTTCAGCACCACTGGCTGTGTGCGACTACTCCGGCTATCCACAGCTGGCTGAGGCTGGCACTGAGTGTCAGTGTGGGCAGGGGGATGGGCTCAAAGGTTCAAAGAGTGGGTGGGAGGAAAACGAGCAGAAAGGGGGGCAATTCAAACAGTCTCCCATCACCAACAACAACAAGATTCAGCTTTACAACAATTACACAGGAAGTCCTGCAGATTCTTAAATCTTTATGTTCGGTTTCATAAAAGTCTCTAAAAGGTCCTCAAAGCATCTGCGCACTTAATGCAGAAAAAGCAGCCATGGGTTGAGCTAATGTTTTTCCAAATTATGAATCGTAACAGAAGGAAGCGTAACAGTTTCCCAAAAATGATAGTGGCGGCATGTAGTCTCACAAAAACTACTGAAAAAGTAGTTTGGCAAAGAATGCCACCGTTGCTTCTGCTTAGATTTCATTCAGCTGGATCTCACATTAGTTGCAATAAATATGCAAAGGTGGCTGAAAACAGCATACTAAAATAAGCGCACAACATTTTTGGAAGTAAATGCAAGAGATCTCCTTCCCATGGGTGACCAGGCATGGACTAAGCAAGAACAGATTTACTCCCCCTTAATCTCAGACTCTCTGATTTGACTTTGAATTATGCTTCATAAGATCACTAGAGGAGATGAGGACCACTTTCTGCACAGAGAAATAGTCCCCACTGAACACTTGTGGTGTTTTCCATTAAGTCTGAAGTCATCTTTGCTTACTGAGCCTGAAAGGTGATCCAGCTGTAAATGAATATTTGAACCTAAAAATGCGTTTACATAGGTGAAAATTGCAGGAATAATTTGTGAGCACGATCTGCCCACAGTGCACAAAAAGGTCAACACGGTGTCCAAAGACATATTAAAAGGCAACATTAGCAAGTTATTGAAATTCACAGTTTTCAAATCCCATTAATAAGAGATGATAAGAGTTATTAAAAATTCTGTGCACTCACCCATGTCCAGAAAGAAGAGCGGGGATATTGAGGTTTAGCTGGACGGCTTTGTGACTGATATGAGGATATGAGAAGTTATTCCCCGCCACCCTTATATGAATCTGACTCGAGCTTTTGTCTCATCAACAATAGATAGAGCACATCTCCCCGAGTCACATCTTAAAGTCACAAAGTCCCATTTCAGCTGCCAGTCATTATTTGTGTAGCCGCTGGGCTCAGGAAGGGGGATGAGAAGAGAGGCCAAAGTCCTAATCAAAACTTTATTACTTGTTTTAGTTTATGTTGTATCTATTCTAACGATGTTTTTCCTCTATAGTATTTCATTAAAGGTGGTTTTACACTGCAACACAAATTTAAAAGCAGAGATAGTTTTTGAAGCTACAATATTTAATGATATTTAAGCCATAACGTTTCAATCTATTTAAACCTACTCACCTGTTCAAAATAAATAATATTCAACTCTTTTTGATGAGTCCTCTCCTTCTCCCTCTTTTCCTCTTCTGTTTTATTTAATATTCTAGGTACAAAATACATTGTCGTCCCTGTTCATTTAACTTTATTATAACACAGACTTGTTTAACTTTGTGCACAGTAGTTTGGAGGATGCATCCAATTAACTTTCACTTCTAAATGTGTTTGTTGTCAGCATGCCAGTGCCATCTCTCTGCGAGCTCCACATGCGAGAATGTCAGCAATACGCAGTCAAACAATTTAATGCTCCTCTAAACGGCGTGTTCATAGACAAAGAGATAAGAGGTACGCGGAGTGAAAATAGTGAAATAAATCGCAACGGTGGCTGACATTGATGAAGTTGGCTAACAAGGCTGACATTGATGGTTTGGTCCAGCTGCTGTGCTCCTTCCTCCCTCCAGTTTGACCCAGTTGATGTCAAAGCTGAGTTCAACACAAAGGAGCCAGTGTGGGACAGGAGAAAACAGTGCACTATCCTTTATTAGAGAGAAAGTCTTCATCCTGTTTTTTATTTTCTGTTGAAGCAAAAAGTATTCAACTGTATCAGATGCCATCAGATACCTTCATAGCGTTACATGTTTTGTCACGTTTGGATCAAATGCTGTATTTTTGGAAAGTTTTATAGCTCAACAAAAAGTAGCACTGAATTGTCAAGGGGGAGAGTAAGGATTAATAGTTTTGAAAATGTAAAAAAAAAAATCATTAAGAAATGGTGAACACTTGTTAATTACCCTGGTAACCTTTAATAAACTCCAGTTTGGTTAATTGCTCTCAGAAGTCACTTTGAATTAAGTAAAGGCAGTGAATCTGTGTGCAATTTGATCCCTGTTGCGTGAGGGCTTCAGAGTTTTGTTAGAGAAGATTGGTGATCAAACAGCATCATGAAGAGCAAAGAACACAGCAGTGGAGACAGAACTCAGGGGTGAAGTGGCAGAGAAACTTTTATCGTTTGATTTTTTATTGCTTTCTTTTATTTAACCAGGTAAAACCCCATTGAGAGATCCACATCTCATTTTCAAGAGGGACCTGGAAGTTGAGCTATAAAACAGAATGACATCAATTTACCCCATGAAAGAGAGGCAAGAAGAAAGCCAATGTTGAAAGAAGGCTGTGCGGAGTTGGATTTTCCAGTTGGTCACATGTCGGGGCCACAGCAGACATGTGGAAATTACCATCTGATCAAATGATCCCAAAATGCAACTTTCTGTCCTACGTGTAAAACCGCATGTGTGTTGGTAATCGAGCGTTGCTCATAACTCTGAACACACCACCATTCCCACACTGACACACAGGAGCAGCATCATGCTGTGAGGGTGTTTTTAATTGGCAGTGACAGGAGCGCCGCCTGAGTCGATGGGAAGATGAATGGAGCTAAATACGGCGCAGTGCTGGGGAGAAACCTGTTAGAGGCTCTGAAAGACTTGAAACTGAGGTGGAGAGTTTACCTTTCAGCAGGATGATCACCTTAATCAAACAGACAGGTATGACAGATTGAAATGTGAATGAATGGCTCAATCCAAGTCCACACATTGATCCAATTTGTGTAAGGACTAAAAATTAATGTTCAGACTAAACTTGTCAAAGCCTTCACAGTAGATGTGCAAAGCAGGTAGAGACTTTTAGTAGCAATTGCATGAATGGTGGTTCAATAAAGGGTTGACTCAGGCAACGGGGATACAAACGCATGCAGACTTGTACATGCAAACCATGTTGAAAAGACACACTTAATTTTCCTTCCACGTAAGAATTAATGTGTATTTTTGTATTTCATCGAATCACAGTAACACAAAAGGTTCAAGAGGTATTTGAACTTTAGCAAGGAACTATAAATGTACAATGCTTAGCAAAAGAAGGCTCTATGCAATTAAAATTGAATTCACTTAATTTTAATCTTAATTGCATGTCATCACTCTTTAAACAATCTAACCCTTTGCAAGGCACCACAATTATCTTAGACTGCTGCTGACGCAAAGCTGTTTGATTAACTCTTTTGGGGACTGACATGCTCACCAACATTAACTGACTTATTTTATGATGGTACCTTCAAAAAAAGAAAAGAAAAAAGATCTCAGTGGTTTCTATTTTCCCCATTCTCAATCCTTTTATGTCCTAAAAAACCCCCAGAGTGGTTATAGATCAAGAAGAGAGCATTAATGAAACATGCTGTAGTGGGAATGATGCCTTTGAAATACCAGAGAAAAGAATAGAGCAATAAAACAGAGGGGAGACCTGGAGCATCAATTAACCTCTGTTCTTTCTGAGAGGAAGTTGATTGACTGTCGACTTTGCATGTGAGAAATTAGCATTAGCGCTGATTATCGAAAGAACTGCTTTCTTGACAAACAAAAAGAGAGAGAATTTTCATATGAGTTACACTGCAAATTTGGGTTTGATTGCATAAGCAGCTATGTAAATGGGTTCCACACGTCAATAGCATGCATGGGATTGCGTGTAGAGGTCGTGGGATCTCTGTGAGTTGTCTTTGTGGTTGTTTGCCGTGAGGCAGATGCACTTGCTAATATTTGCACACTAAACGCAGCAATATGCATGGGCTCTCACTATGTTTGCACCCTCCTTTTCACCCTGTGATCATGGTCTATACGCTTCTTATGTTATCTTTTTGTGGCAAACCAGACAAACACCCATCAGACAAACAAACAAACCCTTGATAATTCAGCTGTGATGACCTCCCATGTTGAGAGTTGAAATTATTTGGTTTGCTGAGTGATGAAGGAAAGTTCAGGCTGAGCTGTTTTCCAGCTGGGTGTCTACATTGCCTGCGTGTTTGATTGTCTTTTGTGATTATTACAGGCTCTGTGTGTGGCTGTGTGTTTGAAGCCTGCAGGGTATGCAAGTAGTCACACAGTTTGAAAAAATCTTCACGTTTGCTTCCACTCTCAGACGTGTAGTCTGGTAGTCTGATAGTGAGACCATGCAATTTCTGGAGTCTGTCAAAGAAATGACTGGTTGCCACTTCAGAACAGTGCTTGCAAAATTATTCATATCCCTTATGCTTTTTTTTTTGCATTTTGTCACTATACGACCAAAGACTTCCATGTATTGTACTGACATTTCATGTGGTAGACTATCACAGAATAAATTGTGTAATGTAAGAAAAATGATACATGGTTTTCAAAAATGTTTTGCCAAAAAACACAAATGAAAAACGTGGCATGAATTAGAGGTATATCTCCGGCAACTTTGCACATGTAAAGACTAAAAGGTTGAGAGCGTCTATGGAAATCGAGTTTTGCCACAGATTCTCTGGTCCTATGTTTAGGGACATTGTTGTGCTGGAAGGAGAATCTGTCCCTGAATCTCAAGTCATTGCAGCTTCTAAAAAAGGTTTTTTACCCATCCAATTAAATTTCCACACACATGCCATTTTGCTTTGGGTCAAAGAAGGGGTATTATGTAAAATGGATTTTTTTTTAGGTTTTATATCATGCCACAATGATAGTCCCTCATCAAAAACATGTATGCTATGGACTATGCACTCCTGCATTTTTTGTCACAAAGACAACTTGCCTGCACAGACAAACAGTATGTTAGGAATGGCTGCTCTGTCTGCTGCAGGCAGTGGTGGGAAGTAGCGAACTTCGTAACGAAGTAACAAAGTACAAGTACAAGTACTTCGTTACTGTACTTAAGTACAATTTTTGTGTATCTGTACTTTACTTAAGTAGATTTAATATTGGATACTTTCTACTTTTTACTCCTCTACATTTTGTATCTGTAGTTTCTACTTCTCCACATTTCTACAAAACTGTCGCATTGAACTTTTTTCCCCGTTTAAAACAGGTATCCCAAAACTTTTTCCTGTGAGGGCCACATAACTTTTTCCTTCTCTGGTGGGGGGCCGGAGTTAGTTTGTAACAAAAAAGTGTGAGGATTGCAGGAGAGCTTAAATGTAAAAATGTATTGTTTTCCAGAAAGCACAATCAAATAATCCTCTTTGGGTTCTTACAGAAAAGCATCCAAGAAGGATTATAGTCCGTATTTTCCGAACTATGAGCCGCACTAGACTATAAGCCACAACCCAAAAGTTTTTTTTTCTAAACCGGTAAACATACAGATACACAGTGTTGTATAAAGTACTGAAATCTCAGAGTCAATTAAAAGTATAGGTTCCTCTCCAAAATATGACTTTGGTAAAAGTTCAAGTCACTGACTGAAATGTTACTTGAGTTAAAGTCTTAAAGTATCTGAATTTTCTTGTACTTAAGTATGGAAAGTACTGTAAAAATGGATGTACTCAAGTAATGTAATGAAAAGTATAAGTAAAAAGTAAAACAAGGCAAATGCAGTTTGAATTACATTTTTTATATTTTGGTAAACTTGTCAAATACACTTAAAATAATAAACACAACCAAGTGCAGGCAAAATTAAACCTGCTAATAGATAAACCTGTAGGCATAATTTGGTTAAGAAAATTAAGTGCTTTACCTATAGCACAAGGTTAACTTAACCTGCTTTACAACTGAACCAGCTTCTGACATGAATCACATATCCATATGTGATCTCCGATCGGAGGCTGTTTATTACACAGTTAAGAAAATGGTGGGTTGACAATGACTGATGACAGCTAACACTTAAATGCTGTTGTTATTAATCTTTCCTTTTATTATATCCTTAAGATAATGAGTATCTGTGAATTTTTCAGTCAGGTTTCCCAAGGCAAAATCACTCCAGAAGTAAAGATACACCTCTCCGAGTTACGGTGGCCACGGTGGCCATTCTCTGACGTCACTGTGAAAGGGTCTCCAGAAACATTTCTGGTTGAAAAGTAAAACAAGCTGTAGTCAAATCAGCGATTTCTTAGGTCTCCACTGGGACCTACTTTTTCCGTTTTATTAATGTGTTGTGTTTTCTTAATGTCGTTGTGTTTTGGTTAATGTTGTAGTGATTTTGTAATGTTGTAGAGCTTTGCACCTCAGGGCCACCGTAGATATCTATCTAGATAGATCTATCAAAGCTCAATTCTTAATCTAATCTATCTATATCTATCTATCTATCTATCTATCTATCTATCTATCTATCTATCTATCTATTATCTATCTATCTATCTATCTATCTATCTATCTATCTATCTATCTATCTATCTCTATCTATCTATCTATCTATCTATCTACTACCTACTACCTACCTTAACCTGATAGATAGATAGTATCTATCTATCTATCTATCTATCTATCTATCTACTACCCTACCTACCTACCTACTACCTACCTAGTAGGTAGTAGTAGGTACCTACCTACCTTACCTGATATAGATAGTACCCATCTATCTATCTATCTATATATCTATCTATCTATCTATCTATATCTATCTATCTATCTATCTATCTATCTATCTATCTATCTATCTATCTATCTATCTATCTATCTATCTATCTAATCTACTATCTATCTATCTTTCTTTTGTAGGGAAACCGGAGCACCCGGAGAAAACCTATCTCTCTATCTAACCCACTTGGGTCAGCTCCTCCGGGGGATTCCCATCACATTTATTCGAGAGGGGAAATAGATGGGAATCTTACCGTTTTACTGGGGTGTTGGCAATTTTCAGCAAAGTGGACAGTGTTTGATTTTATTGAAGGAAGTTTGACTGGCTTGTCACTGCTAATTTTCTGACGACTCAGTAAAGGTCTGGGTTTTGTGTCGTCATGTATTTCAGCAGAACACACCGCATGTTTGTCAGTCAAAGGTACCGATCTTCTAGCACAGTTCTTGGAGGAACTTCTCGCTGGCAGAGTCGGGTGGCTCATCTTAGTATTTTCACCTCCACACACTCTGTCCAGTTGCATCAAAGTACGCATGTCTTTCATTTCAATCTCACAAATTTTCTTTTTCTCCTGTCGTTTACGTTGTATCTGAGAATCCCAAGAATTAGTCAGAGACTTCATAGCTGCATCTTTTTTCACTTCCTCCAGTTTTTTACGCGTTTGCACTGCAGATTCTCGTTGTTTCCTTTCTTTCAATATCTTATCCTTCATAACAGCCTTTTTTTAGCTTCTAGCTTCTTTATAAGTGACAGTTGGTCGTACACTATTTTTTTACGTATTTCACGACTTTTGTCCTTATCAGGAAAGTTGCAGTCACTCTCAGTGTTTGCAAAGCCATATTCATTCTGAACATCTCTTCCTTGCTCAGTAACACTGTGTGGCAGGTCCGTTGTGGTGAAGAGAGAGCTGAGTCAAAAAGCGAAGCTCTCGATTTACCGGTCGATCTACGTTCCCACCCTCATCTATGGTCATGAGCTTTGGGTCATGACCGAAAGAACGAGATCACGGATACAAGCGGCCGAAATGGGTTTCCTCCGCAGGGTGGCCGGCCTCTCCCTTAGAGATAGGGTGAGAAGCTCGATCATCCAGGAGGGACTCAAAGTAGAGCCGCTGCTCCTCCACGTCGAGAGGAGCCAGTTGAGGCTCGGGCATCTGGTCAGGATGCCTCCTGGACGCCTCCCTGGTGAGGAGTTCAGGTCCCACCGGGAGGAGGGGAAGACCCAGGACACGCTGGAGGGACTATGTCTCTCGGCTGGCCTGGGGACGCCTTGGGGTTCCTGGAGGAGCTGGAAGAAGTGGCTGGGGAGAGGGAAGTCTGGGCCTCCCTTCTGAAGCTGCTGCCCCTCGACCCGACCCCGGATAAGCGGAAGAAAATGGATGGATGGATGGATGGATGGATTGATGGATGGATAATGACTGTTGTCCATATGTTTTTTAGTCTCGACCTGTGTCTTCACTTTCTGCTGGGGATCCTTCTGTCTCCTGGCTTCAATGTTCTCAGCTCGATATCCAGGAAGCACCCCTTGCCTTTCAGTCCTATCCTTTTCCATCTTCTATTTCTGTTTATGTTGATATCGGGCAGCCATTTCATCAGCCTGAGGCTTTTGAGTTTTCTTCTCCTGCTGATGTGCGACATGTGAATAATTAGTAATTGTAATCCATCCATCCATCCATCCATCCATCCATCCACTCATTTTCTTACACCCTTGTCCCTTAATGGGGTCAGGAGGGTTGCCGGTGCCTATCTCCAGCTAACGTTCCGGGCGAGAGGCGGAGTTCACCCTGGACAGGGCAACACGGAAAGACAGACAGGACACACAATCGTGCCCAAACACACTCACACAAAGGGAGAATTTAGAGAAACCAATTAGCCTGAGAATCATGTTTTTGGACTGTGGGAGGAAGCCGGATGACACCCACGCATGGAAAGGGAGATCATGCAAACTCCATGCACCCAGAACCCAGAATCTTCTTGCTGCAAGGCAACAGCTCTACCAACTGCGCCACTGTGCAGAACTGTAAGAACTGGTTTTCTGTAAGAATTTGATACAGAAAACCTTACCTGAACTCTACTGTGACTTTTCAGTAGTTGATTTTATGTATGCCAATGAGTTTTAGCATAAACGATTCAATCTCACAGCCTGTTAGCATGAATGTTTAAAGTACTAGCATAAAGAGCTGCATTTTTGTGTACAGTGCCCACTAAGCCAATGTTTTAGTTTTTAGTCAACAGGTCATGTTTAATGAATGTACTAAATCTGGTAGCGTTGCGATTGTATAAATTACAGCACCGCTGCATCAGTACAGACATACCTCATGCTAAACACTTTTTATGCAATGTTACCATGGAAGTTATAATTAGTTACTTATACGTTGTTTTTTTTTTTTGTTCTTTTTTTTACGCTACCAGAGTTTTACCCCAGTTCAATTCAAGACGTTTGTTGAAGTTTGGTGGAGGTGTTGAATACTTTTTTGCTTTTTATTCACCCCTCTAAATTGTTGAACTCAGGTGTCACTTCCATGTTCTCAAACGTGTGAAATCCAGCCGTGAGTCCAGTTGTGGAATGATCTTGCAACTAAATATTCCACCAGCAGCTGGAAAAGTGGGGTTATAATGAAGTGAAAGCAATTGGGAACTACAGCAACTTAGAAACAAATTGTCAGGTCAGTCAAATCAAGAAGTGAGGTCAATGGAAGCTGAGCTGGGTTAGTGTGCAAAGGTCTTCAAAGTTCTACAGAGCCGATGACTACAGACCACCAAACTTTATGTGGTTGTCAGATTATTTTGAGGTTAATGGACAGAGAGCTTCACTGAATAGGTTCATGACTGAGCAACACAATGGATGAATCTGGATTTGGGAGTGTCCATGAGAACAGTACCTGTCTAACGGAGTTAGAGGATTTGAGATAATTGTGCTCTTCATCAGAAGTGTGGGCTCAAACCCTTAATTTAAGTGAAAGAAATCCTTAATGCTTCAGTATACCAAGACATTTGAACAATTTCATGCTCCCAATTTTGCACAAACAGCTTGGGGATGTCCCCTTTGCGTTCCAACATGAATGTTCACACAAAAAAGCGTCTGACTGGACATCTTTGGGACGATTTAGTGACTGTGAATGTAGCCATTCTCATCCAACATCAGTGCCTGACCACATAAATGTGTTTCTGGAAGAATGTTGAAAAAATCCCATCAATACCCCCCTAAAACTCAAAACCTTGATACGCTCCTGTTTCATAAAATTTAATTCAACCTCTTTCATAATTCATCCTTTCACAGGTGTTTGACGTTAAGATCCCAATGCAGATCCATCACAAAATGATGATATAAGGACAGAGTAATCAGTCAAATGTTTGACAAGACTCACATGTAGTTTCAAAAATCTTTTAATAGCTGTCTCATTTAGGTTAAACAATGTTATGATAGGTTCAAAGAAATCAAAGCTCAATTCTTCATGTCCATCCAGTTCATTCGCTGTTGGAAAACTCCTGTATTTAACAAGAGCTTGGGTCCAAACCACTTGCAGAAGGAGCAGTGTGCTGCCATAAAGAGTCAAAGAGCTCCTTTTTCTGTTCTTTTCAAATGATGGATAACTGAAGTGGTATACATACAGCTACAAAGTAATTACAGTCATCTCTCTGAAGGGCTTACAGTATTCATAAACAAACAACAAATCAAATATCAGTCTAAGTTTACTCTGTACAAACAAGCCAAGCCAAAGCCAAAACCATGAGTTAGTTAGAGTAGGAAAACACATTTTAAGCAATATTTTTTGTTTATAGTGAAGCAGAAGTTATATTCCTACAGTGTACTTTGCTGAAAAGAAATGAAAATCATATAGAGCCAAAATATAGCAAGGATACTCAAGTGGACAACAATAAAATACACAACACTACATATGCAAAACTGAGGTTAATTTTAACCAATGCCTAATTTACATTTCTGTAGTACAGATTTCTAGCACATCCACACACCCACGCCAACCACACACACACACACACACACACACACACACACACACACACACACACGGATGCCATATTTGCACCACCGGATCGGAACATTTTGGCTAAAGTTGGACATTTTCATCAAGTGTGGCCATCATTCATTCACTGCAGCTAAGATTCCACAGTAAGTCAGTGTTTAAGCGATGTACAAGGCATTTTTGAAAGTAATTACAGTAAAAATACTTTTTCATAATAAGCAGTATGACATGAGAAATGCGTATAAAATAGCTTGATAATAGCAACAGTAGTAATGCTTCTCTGCTTTTCCAAGAACTCCCCTCCGGCCGCCGTGAGTCGTAATGTCACTTTGTTCCACGAGAGCAAAATAGATATCACAGAGTAAGAAAAAGCTTCCCATACAAATCCAACTGTATAAACATTATACTAAGTTCCTGCTAGGTAAAGTTCCAGAAAGTGGAAAATGAAATGCACTTTTTTTCTCTTTTAAACTGCCTTCGACAATGATTATTATAAAATGACTCTGCAAGTAAGACTTCCTACTATGAGAGAGCAAAGGCAGGATGTTGTTGGCTGCACACCTTTGGAAAAAGATGAAACAAACATATTCGATCCTAATTTACGTACACGTTCTAAAGACAGCTGTAAATGTTCGCGTGTTATCACATCCGCCCTCGTGCCAGGCTATACCCGAGTGGTCGAGTGGGTGCTGGGCAAGCCTGTGGAGCTGTAGCCAGCGGGAAAGGTGCTGTACGGACTCATGTTGGATAGGCCCATCAGAGAGTTGGGGATCATGGTGATGTTGTTGGGGGTCATCAGGGGGATGTCATCGGGGGAGCGGCGCTGGCTCAGAGAGTAGCTGGGTGAGGCGTGAAGAGGATTGTGGAGGGCTTCACATGGGCTCCTCTGCTGGGACGATAGGGTCTCGTCCACCGTGTTGGTGTGGCTGGCATTGTTGCCTTTGCTCTCGCGCTGGGGGCTGGGCTGCTGGGACGTCTCCTGGCGACTGCGCTTGTCCTTGCGGTAGTACAAAGCGGCGAAGGCCAAAACGTTGAGGAAAAGCAACGACGCTCCCACGGCAATGGTGACGCTGAGCTCTGTGGAGTAATCCCTGGGGTTGGGCATGATCAGGGGACCCATCTCTCTACCGGCCTCACCGTCACCATGAGACGTGGACATGGGAGGCCGGCCGGTGCTGCCGGACCTCTTGCCGTTGGACTGGGTGGTGTCCAGAGGGGTGACTTTGGTGGTCGTTGAGGAGTAGTGGAAAACGTCGTGGAGGTTGTAGAGATGGGGCACCAGGTGTTTCCAGAAAGCTACTTTTGTGGCTCTGTAGTGGTCGCGGATCCGAGGCTTCAGGCCAATGTGCAAATACAGTTGGTCGTAGGGGTCATACTTGGACCAGGCCACCTCCTCGAAGCGATTGGCCTTGGTGTGGATGAACTTGGTGTCCTGCGGCACTGGCTTGTTAGGATCCCTGTAAATACAACACAGAGGACCTTAGAGCACATTAGATTCATGATCAAATCAGATTAGATTAGATTTAGGGTTGGAACCTAGATTTTAATGTGTTAAAAATGTTCAGTGCACTTAATCACACTTTTTTTTCCACGTCCTAAAGTAAAATTTTTGTATATACATCCACAAACAACAGTGGCAGTAGTTCCTTTTCCTGGCCCAGTGGAGGTTTATTTTTGCTTGGAAAAAAACTATCGTTCTGTACTTTTTGTGCAAAAAAGGAGTTAGTCAATAAAGCCTAAAGTATTACCTCAAAACTAAATACATCATCCCCAACAAAATGTCCCCCAACACTAATGTCAGTGTTCATGTCCACATTTCTAAAGATGTATTAGACCTATTAGAGATTCTAGAGACACTTGGAAGCTGAATAGGCCTAATAACACTTTGGACCAATATGATGTTTGCAAGTGCAGATTAAAACAATTAAATCTTTGTTTTTGAGATCATATTCAGGAGTTTTTGAATTAAAAATATTTATTTTGTGGATACATGTTTTTTTGGGTTTTTTGTTGACTCCTCCTTGGGTTGCCACCTTATCTTGGTGAAGGGGTTTGTGTGTCCCAATGATCCTAGGAGCTATGCTGTCTGGGGCTTTATGCCCCTGGTAGGGTCACCCAAGGAAGACAGGTCCTAGGTGAGGAACCAGACAAAGCGCAGCCCGAAGACCCTTATGATGCAGACGAACTTTGAATCTGGCGTTCCCTCGCCCGGATGCGGGTCACCGGGGCCCCACTCTGCAGCCAGGCCTGGAGGTGGGGCACGATGGCGAGCGCCTGGTGGCCGGGCTTTTAACCACAGAGCCCGGCCGGGCTCAGCCCGAAGAGGAGACGTGGATTCTCCTTCCAATGGGCTCACCACCTGTCGGAGGGGCAAAAGGGGTCGGGTGCAATGCGTCATGGGCGGCGGCTAAGGGAGGGAACCCTGGCGGTCTGATCCTCGGCTGCAGAAGCTGGCTCTTGGGACGTGGAAAGTCACCTCTCTGGTGGGGAAGGAGCCAGAGCTAGTGTGCGAGGCTGAGAGGTTTCGGCTAGAAATAGTCGGCCTCACCTCGACACATGGCTCTGGTTCTGGAACCAGTCTCCTTGAGAGGGGCTGGACGTACTTCCACTCTGGAGTTGCCCACGGCGAGAGGCGCCGGGCAGGAGTGGGCATACTTGTTGCCCCCCATCTTGGCGCCTGTACGTTGGGGTTCACCCCGGTGAACGAGAGGGTAGCCTCCCTCCGCCTACGGGTGGGGGGACGGGTTCTGACTGTTGTCTGTGCTTACGGGCCAAACAGCAGTTCAGATTACCCACCCTTCTTGGAGTCCTTAGAGGGGGTACTGGAGAGTGCCCCTCCTGGGGACTCCCTTGGTCTGCCGGGGGACTTCAACGCTCACGTGGGCAATGACAGTGAGACCTGGAGGGGCGTGATTGGGAGGAACGGCCCCCCTGATCTGAACTCGAGTGGTGTTCTGTTGTTAGACTTCTGTGCTCGACACGGTCTGTCCATCACGAACACCATGTTCAGGCATAAGTGTGTCCATACGTGCACTTGGCACCAGGACACCCTAGGCCGCAGTTCGATGATCGATTTTGTCATCGTTTCATCGGATCTGCGGCCATATGTCTTGGACACTCGGGTGAAGAGAGGGGCGGAGCTGTCCACTGACCACTACCTGGTGGTGAGTTGGCTCCGGTGGTGGGGGAGGAAGCCGGTCAGACCTGGCAGGCCCAAACATGTAGTGAGGGTCTGCTGGGAACGTCTGGCGGAGTCCCCTGTGAGACGGAGCTTTAACTCCCATCTCCGGCAGAACTTCGAACACGTTCCGGGGGAGGTAGGGGGCATTGAGTCTGAGTGGACCATGTTCCGTGCCTCCATCGCCGAAGCGGCTTATCAGAGCTGTGGCCGGAAGGTCGTTGGTGCCTGTCGCGGCGGCAACCCTCGAACCCGTTGGTGGACACCTTCGGTGAGGGATGCTGTCAACCTGAAGAAGGAGTCCTATGGGGTCTTTTTGGCCTGTGGGACTCCAGAAGCAGCTGATGGGTACCAACGAGCGAAGCGGCATGCGGCTCGGATGGTCGCTGAGGCCATGGAGAAAGACTTCCGTACGGCTTCGAGGCGATTCTGGTCCACCATCCGGCTGCTCGGGAGGGGGAAGCAGTGCAGCACCAACACTGTTTATGGTGGGGATGGTGTGCTGCTGACCTCAACTCGGGATGTTGTGGGTCAGTGGGCAGAGTACTTCGAAGACCTCCTCAATCCCACCAACATGCCTTCTGTTGAGGAAGCTGAGCCTGTGGATTCTGGGTCGGGCTCTCCAATCTCTGGGGACGAGGTTGCTGAGGTGGTCAAAAAGCTCCTCGGTGGCCTCAGGGCCCCGGGGGTGGATGAGATCCGCCCGGAGTTCCTTAAGGCTCTGGATGTTGTAGGGTGTTTTTGGCTCACGCGGCTCTGCAATATCGCATGGACATCGGGGGCAGTTCCTCTGGATTGGCAGACCGGGTTGGTGGTCCCCCTGTTTAAAAACGGGGACCGGAGGGTGTGCTCCAATTACAGAGGGCTCACACTCTTAAGCCTCCCTCGTAAGGTCTATTCAGGGGTCCTGGAGAGGAGGGTCCGTCGGATAGTCGAACCTCGGATTCAGGAAGAGCAGTGTGGTTTTCGTCCTGGTCGTGGAACACTGGACCAGCTCTACACCCTCAGCAGGGTCCTGGAGGGTGCATGGGAGTTCGCCCAACCAGTCTACATGTGTTTTGTGGACTTGGAGAAGGCGTTCGACCGTGTCCCTCGGGGGCTTTGTGGAGGGTTCTCCGGGAGTATGGGGTACCGGGCCCTTTGATACGGGCTGTCAGGTCCCTGTATGACCGGTGTCAGAGTCTGGTCCGCATTGCCGGCAGTAAGTCGGACTCGTTTCCGGTGAGAGTTGGACTCCGTCAAGGCTGCCCTTTGTCACCGATTCTGTTCATTACTTTCATGGACAGAATTTCTAGGCGCAGCTGAGGTGTTCAGGGGATCCGTTTTGGTGGTCTTAGGATCGCATCTCTGCTTTTTGCAGATGATGTTGTCCTGTTGGCTTCATCAGATTGTGATCTGCGGCTCTCGCTGGAGCGGTTTGCTCCCGGCCGCTTCACACTGAGCCGAGTGTGAAGCGGCCGGGATGAGGCTCGGTGCCTCCAAATCCGACGCCATGGTCTTAAGCCGGAAAAGGGTAGAGTGCCTTCTCCGGGTCAGGGGGGTCGTCCTTCCTCAAGTGGAGGAGTTTAGGTTTCTGGGGATCTTGTTCACGAATGAGGGAAGAAGGGAGCGGAAGATCGACAGGCGGATTGGGGCAGTGTCTGCCGTGAAGCGGGCGCTGTACCGGTCCGTCGTGGTGAAGAGAGAGCTGAGTCAAAAAGCGAAGCTCTCGATTTACCGGTCGATCTACGTTCCCACCCTCATCTATGGTCATGAGCTTTGGGTCATGACCGAAAGAACGAGATCACGGATACAAGCGGCCGAAATGGGTTTCCTCCGCAGGGTGGCCGGGCTCTCCCTGAGAGATAGGGTGAGAAGCTCGGTCATCCGGGAGGGACTCAAAGTAGAGCCGCTGCTCCTCCACATCGAGAGGAGCCAGTTGAGGCTCGGGCATCTGGTCAGGATGCCTCCTGGACGCCTCCCTGGTGAGGAGTTCAGGTCCCACCGGGAGGAGGGGAAGACCCAGGACACGCTGGAGGGATTATGTCTCTCGGCTGACCTGGGAACACCTTAGGGTTCCCCCGGAGGAGCTGGAAGAAATGGCTGGGGAGAGGGAAGTCTGGGAAGAGCGGAAGAAAATATGGATGGATGGATGGATGGATGGATGGATGTTTTTTGATGAAAATGTTATTAATTTTTCTTTTAGGGCACCGTTCTGTCTTTTTCAGGCACATAGGGCTGTTTTGTAGGACAATCCAGTAGCTCTGTTACCGTCAGTTGTTATAAAAATCCCATAAATCTCATATATTCTCCATTTATATACAGGATTTCTGTGAGGAGAAAGTGTGGAAGCTTCGAAGAGGAGCTGCAGCTCAGAGGTGGCGCTCGGTCCACCTAGGTGTTTTGCACAGCTGAATGGTTGCCATGGAGATTAAAGGATTTCTCAAACATAGATAAAAGAAGCAAAACAACACTACAGGTGTGTTGCTGATTAGGGAATAACATTATAACATGATGTAAAGCTAAAAAAAAGATGATTTTGGATAATATTACTGCTTTAATGAATTACAGATCCTGCAATAAACTCAATAAAAGATTAATTGTCACTAATTAGATTAGATTATGTATGCATAAGATGCTAAATAGTTATTTGAAATCCTAATTCTGGGTTTCATAAACTCGGCTTATTCTCGTTGCTCTTTTATGATTGTAGAATCACTTAGCATCTTAGCAGTTCTGCAAAGAACAGCAAGCACATTATGCACAGCATAGATGACATGATCGGTCAGAATAAAGTAATAAAATACAGGAGGAATTCTGATGTCATCCTTTTATAGCATATTAAAACATCTAAAAGAGAAAATAATGATTTTAATTTCCAGATTATGAACCATTCCTGAAATATGATCCTTGATAGTGATTTTACCTGCATTAGGAAAACATCATTTTTATACGGCTTTGCAAAATGTATTCATATATTTTGAATGTTTTTACATGTTGTCATGCTACAACAATTCTCAATGTTTTGAATGAGAATGTATGTGATAGATCACAAAACAGAATATAATTGTGAAGAATAAGAACAAGTAGACATTGTTTTAGAGATACCATTCGAAAAAGGTGGGTGTGGATTTTATTCAACCTCTCAGTCAACACTTTGTAGAATTAGATTTTGTAGTAATTACAGCTTCAAGTCTTTAGGGAAATGTTTTCCCCATTCTTCTTTGCAAAAAAACTCAGTCAGAGTAAATAGAGAGTGTGGGTAAAGGAAATGTTCTTACCTTTTTACAGATTCACAAAGGCATTTCATTTAGGATCTAAATCCCTAAACTGCAGCTTTGACAGCATGTTTATAGTTGCTGTCCTGCTGGACAGGAGTAAGGGATTTCCACAGCATTATGCTGCCACCATTCCTAGAGGCCATGTTTAGTTGATTTTGTTTGTGCCATAGTTTGTTTGAAAACGAATCAAAGAGTGCTCAATGTTTACAAATACTCTCCAACATATATCTGGGGGTCTTTTAGATCAGTTGGACGCCATTCACAAACAATATGATGTCTGAAGGCAAAACTCCATCCGTGGAGCTTCGATACATTTGTAAGGCACTGCTGTGGTGCCATGTTAATTTAAGGAAGGCCTTTCTGAAATTCTACCAAAAGGGAAGACAGATTTCTACAAATGAAAGAGCCAAATACATAGTGCAATATTCCCATCTCTCCTCAAAGAAACAGCTTTCACTTTTTCCTACACAGCAGCATTAGCAGCCCACGGTGACCCGTGCCGGGCTTTTGCCTTCTGCCGGGGTCAACCTACACAGAGATTTATTACAGCTGTAGAGTGCTTCCAGCAAAGCAGCAGAGGAGTCCTCCACTAAAATGAAACTCACTTAAGTGTCTCTTGGCTCAGTGAAAAAAAAGAAGAGAAAAAAAAGACCCAGCAAGGCTTTGCTTTAGAAAAAGGCCTGCAGAGCTTCGCTCTGTTGAGAAACAAGATTTTTCCTTTTAAACAGTCAGCATCAAATTGAAGCTCGTCTTGAATAATAAGCATCATTTTGCACATCATTGACAACGTTTTGAAATTTAATTTTTGATGTGATTTCAAATCTCCCCAAGATGAAATGGAAGAAACCTACAAAATCATTGAGACAGACAGATACATGTTTGTTGCTTTTTAGTCATATCAAAAGAAATAATTGATTTTCATAACAAATTAAAGATCCCAAAGGGAAAGATTATGAGATCCTTTGCTTCTGCCCTCGGATAACAAACTGATATCAGTGAATTGTGATTCTATATCAGCATCGTGAAAACAATATGAAAGAGAAAATCTTCTGTAAAGTTAGAAATTTATACATTTTATGGTTAAATCGTTACATTTTATTAAATACTTAATAAAGTTTAAGTTTGTGTTACTTTTAATGCAAACTTAGTGCATAAATGAAACCAGGAAGGGTCCATCCATCCATCCACAATGCACTGACCTTAGAACTGCATTGAATTGGGAAATAAGTTAAATCCTGCATCTGCTTGACGTCTAAATACAAAAAAATCTCACACTTGCGGTTGTGTACAACATGAATAGTGACATGAAAAAAAGCAAAACCGGATAAAATTAAAGAGCTTGTTGACATGTATCCTAATTAAAATTAGTCACAGCACAGGAAGCAGATCCTCGTTTCAGTTTTTAGGCTTTAAGGAATTTAATAAAAAGTTAAGCTTTTTTTTTTCCATGAGAGAATTTCAGCTTAATAACAACGAAAAAACAAACGAGATAAGGGTGAGAGAGGCGTAAGTGGGAATTCAGGCTGAACTTAATTAGCGGACTCCACTTCAGAGAATCAGGGAATCAGAAGGTCAACTACAACAAATAAACAAATCACAGTGAGGGATCTTGTCGGCAGCTGCTGATGTAACTCACCCGCTCTTTGCGAAGTTAGTCCAGTACGTCATGACCACAGCGCTGAGCATGATGTCATTCCTGGAGAAGTTGCAGGGGAACAGATCCGTGGGGCCCACCATCGGGATGCCAAACACGTATGGCACCTCGTCTCCGTGCGCCGAGTCAGACCACACGGGCTTCATGAGGCTTTGGCAGTGGTGGTAGAAGGCGTAGAAGTACGTGGGCGAGCCGTAGCGGGCGTGCAGGTCGGCTGTCACCACTGACGGCTCCACCCACTGGTGGTCAGTGAAGAGGGCGACCAGCGTCTTCCTCCTGGTTTCCGGATTGTCCTTGTCGGCCCAGTCCGTGTACATAAATTTAATAGTCTCCCTCAGGGTGTCCTTACCCTCTGGGTAGCCGTACAAGCTGTCCACAAAATCTGACACGGCAAAGTCAAAGTCGCTGCCGGAGACCCCGTCCTCCAGGTCCATCACGTTCTCCACGAAGCGCAGCCCTTCGCCCTGGTTCACGCCCAGCATGATGTCGTAGTTAAGGAACTCGCCCTGCTCCATCAGGATCTCTGGGTCGTCCGGGATCACGTCGCCGTCAATGACGGGGCCGAAAGCCACACGGTAGCGGTCAGCCTGGATGTCCTGCTCCACCAGCTCCTTGGCACTCTTCCTCTGCAGGCAGGACACCATGTCCACGGTGTCCAACACGTTGCAGCCAACCCTCTCTGCAAGCATGCGAGTGTACTTGACTGGGTGGTAGTTGACAGCCCAGCTGGAGAGTGCTGAACCGCTTTGGATGATGGCTCTGTGGAACAGACCTGGAAAGAGAAAATTCAAAAATTACAAAGAAAGAAAACACAGGATAACAGGTTGTGTTTCACCTAATAATTGTTTTCTGATTCATTTAGAAAAGCCCTGAGCAAAATCCTTATTCATGTCACACTGATGTAGATTCACAGTAATATGGTTCCATAAATACGGTTCACACATATGGTGACTGACAGGAAACATCATACTGATTCTGTTCAATTTAATTTGTGAGTACAGTTGTAAGCTGCTCCATCTTTTTTCATGAATGAGTATGAACTACAGGTTTTCTCCCAGTGCACTATAAGCCTGGTGGGCCACCAGGCTTTACTTGTGCCCCCACCAGGCTAATCATTGCTTATTTAAGTCTTTTAAAAATATTTGCATCTTTTTTTGTTTAAAGATTTTATAGTTGGTGTTCAGATATTAATATTCCAGTCTTTCAATAACACATAATTATGAAGTGATATTTTAAAACTTCCTGTCAACTTTAAACATTTTTAACTCAAAAACACAATGGCCGCTGGATGAACGACTGCCTTAGCCCCCAACCACCGGGCTTAGCAAGTTTACTGGGGGAAACCTTGAACTAATGTCCTCACCATGCAAACAAAATATTTGTGAATCCTCAGATTTTTTAAATGTAAAATCCTCATTTTAATAATTAAAGTCCTTGTTTTGTTTTTTGTTTGTTTTTATTATTACTTCTTTTTCTTCCATCTAGTCAGTGTATGCAAATTAGTAGATGTGAAAAAATATTTTGACCTTGTTAAAAACAAGAAATTTTTGAAGGGATTTCAATAGTGGAAATTTTCTAAAAATGTGGGGAAATCAAAATACAATTGTGGTGCATTTAAAAATGCGCTTTGAATGGGAGTTTGTCACACAAAAAAGAGCAGGAAAGTAAACAGAATATTGTATTTAATTGAACATGCATATTGAAAATAAAGAAAAAAATGATAAAATTAACCCCGGAAAAAAGGAATCTATTTACACCAAATTTATTTACAGCAAGGAGATTGGGGGATTAACAGATGAAAGCTAACAAGGAAATTTGTGATGTGCTTTGATAACTGGTCAGCAAGGCATAGAGGAGCAAAGAGTGATGAAACCAGAGCAAATGGAAGATTGGTAAGTATAGAAGTGTACAGAACTTCTCTCTCTTTTTTTAATGTAATGATAAAAATGTCCAACATTTAGTCTGCTCTTCCTTTCATGTCTTTCATGCATGGGCCTCTCTATGCAGATCACGTCTGGGCATGTCAAACTAATGGTCAATTTGCAACACTGTGTCAGCGAGTAGGCGTCGCGTTTTTACTCCACCGGTTCTTTGCAAACATACTGTAATTGTAGAATCGTTAATATGGTGTCTCTAACAAGCTGCAGGGCTTACACAGACTGCTGACGCCAACTGTACAGGGGCGGGTGTGTGCAGAGAGCTGAATATGCAGTAACCCTGATCCTTCAATGTTGATACAGGAAACAAGCTGCTCTTTTGAATTGTTTACATGTGGTGCATCACCTCCGTCTCTGGGGAGTTTGCATGTAAAGCTACACGACTCTACCTAGGTGCTTGAATGTGTACATTCAACAGAAGAATCTTGCAGCAGTGGTGTTCCTGCAGGTTTTTTTAAAATACATTTTTCTCAATTTCAGGGCAGCAGTGAGTGGATCTACTTCAAAGACAGCTGGAGGTCTTTGTGCATTGGCTGTAGCGAGAGAGAGAGTACATCCATACAAATTCCTACAAAGGACAGCTGCTGCAACCTCTCTGGCACTGATGAAAACACAATCTCTGCCCTTCTTCTGATTTTGTGCAACATCATTGAGGGAGCTGGAAGATTAGTAAAGCAACAATAAGAGGGTTCAATTCTCAGATGCTGAAATACAGACATCTGAGACTCGCAGGGAGGCTTGGAGAGGGCGTCTATCAAATGCAACGGCCGTGTGCTACCTGCTTTTCAAGGAGTTTCAATCACCGAGTGCGGTGGGTTGTATCTGCTCTCTTGTTGGGTAACATCATTAAATTACCAAAACAGGCCATTTTGCAGCGTCCAGCAAAACTGTCTAATATATTTTGTTGGGATTTGATGTGAGAGGCCAACACAAGGGTTAGATTATAAAAAAATAGTACATCACAGGGCACAGTTCAATGCATGGTATAAAAGTGGGAGAATATATACCTAAAATAGTAATTTTTTTACAGTTTAAATAATTTCAATTTTGGAAGGAAACATTTTTGAGGCTGGTCAAGACCTGAGACTGGGACAGAGGTTCACCTCAAGCTGGACAAAAGTCCTAAACATGCAGCCTGAGCTACAAATGACTGGGTTAGACAAAAGCCTGTTCAGCTGTTTTAATGGCCCAGTCAAAGTAAAAATTAAATCCAATTGAGAATCTGTGTCCAGGTTTAAAAATGTGATATCCAGAGCCATCCAGTCTGACTAGTCTTGTGATGAGAAAGGTAAAAAAAAATAATTTTCTCAAAATGAGCAAAGCTGGACGCAGCCCAGAAGATTTGCTGCTCTAAATCAAGCTAATGCTTTTTTTTTCCCATTTTATGGGACAGAAAAAAAATCCACACCACACTTTTCAGATTTTCTTTGCTGCACTTTTAAAACTATTTATAATTTTAATTTCCATGAAATATACTTTTGTGTTGGTTTATTATATTAAAATCCCAACAAGTTACACTTTGTAACTACAAAGTGACAAAATATTATATAAATACCTTTACAAGTCATTCAAATAGTTAAAGTCTTTTTTAATTTCAGCGCTCTGTTAGGTGAAAACATACTCCTTTTAAAGTTTTGAAATAAAGTTAAACCGATTTGTGACAAGTCACTGCTGTTTTTGGTAACTATTCAACTTTGCTGACATGCACACAATTGTAAACAACTCCATTGCAGCGCATCTGAAAAGCAAATTAGCTATATTGGTAAAAAAACAAACAAAAAAACCTCTAAGGTGGACCAAACGGCATGCTGAGAACTTTATAAAAACAACAGGCTTCTTTAAGAGATTCACATTTTAGGGGAGAGAGAGAGCTTTTAGACTGATTAGTTTGTGTGGAGAGGAACAAAAGCAATCACTTACTTAACAAATACCCCATTTACCCCACCCTGTCATCATAACACTTCATCTCCCCGCCAGAGCATGTAGAGCTATGCATAAAACATGAAGAAAGTTATAAAATAAAAGTACTTGGTTTGAATATGATTATTATTTAAAACAAAAAACAAAACTAAAAAACATGGGAAAGCCCAGTTGGAGCATAGTGAAATGAATGACCCAGATATTGACTGATGAAACTTACGTGTTGCACATTCTTACCCTCTGAGTGGTGGGACAGCGTCAGCAGACTGACACACGAAGCTCCGATCCCAGACCCAAAGACGGTTATGCGGCCTGGATCTCCTCCGAAGTAACCGATGTTTTTACTGATCCAGCGCAGAGCCTGAATCTGATCCAGGAGGCCGTAGTTTCCCTTCGCCGCCTGGTCACCGGTACTGAGGAATCCTGATGTATACGAGGAGGCAACAAAGGCAAAGCCTAGATTAAGGCTATGTACTACAGTGCAGTCACATCTTTGATCCAAGTCTGTTGCCCTGCAGGGAATCTCAATGAACAGAGACAGGTTCCCCTCAGGTGTAAATATGCTTTTACGCTCTCCCTCTGTGTTTCTCTGCTGTAGTCAGCTCCTCATGGTAGTCCCTCAGCACCGCACCCCTCTTTGTGAATAAGCTACTCATCAAACCTGAAATCTCCTCTCAGAATAGTCACTTTATCCCATGCAATGTGCATTAATTAAATTGATAAAATAACATCAAACTCAGAGGTGCTCTTGATCCCTCTGCTTGTTCTCCCTGTCTAGTTGCATCCAAAACTCCCGGATAGGAAGCAGACTAAGCAACAGCGACAGCAGCACTGACCTTGTGAATGCTGCAGCATTTATTAGTTAAAGCATTTTCACTCCCAAGAACGATACAGGTTGATAATTTTATCCTGATTAGATAAATATACGGTGAACAGAAATAACTGGGGATAACAAGGACTTCATGCAAAAAACATTTATGACGATTTGTGTTGTTATTGCACAAATAAAATGACAGCATTTCTAGGATTTCTAAGCATTTCTAACTTAGTTAGATTTTCCCATGCATTTGTGTGTTATTTTATAGTGAAAAGTGGAAAATAAAGACCACTTTGGCAGGCAATTATGTGGTTCATGTGGAGAGGTAAAGCTGTACTGCTGAGAAAAATACCATAACAGTCATTATTTCAGATATTAGGCATTTTGATTTTGACATCGAGTCTTAGAATATTATAGCTTTTTTTTGCCAATCTGCTGTTTATGAAGAAACACAGGTGTCATAATATTAGCTTGTTAGTAGGTCAAGTTCAGGTAGACTGAATGGCTCGCTGCCTGAGAGAATGCTGCTGCTCAAGCTTGAAAACTGAATTTTGAAAACAGCATTAATTACGTCTAATGGATGCTGCTTCCTTTCAGATTTCATACCAAAATGTTTAAGGGTTTTCACACCAGGAAATATGTCTAGACAGACAAAATTAGCTTTTCCTTCAGGTGGAGAAGAAAGTGAACTAGCTTTTTTTCAACCAGTTTATACACAGTCCAGTCACATTAATGTGACCACCACGTACTTTCCACTTCAGAGTTAAATAACCAATCACAGAAGGCAGGTGGCAGCACAGTGCAGTTGAGCGTATATAAAGGGTGTGTGTGGGCTTCGGAAAACATTTCAATCGTTGGCGTAATGCAGAAACGAAGCGATTTATCCGACGTCCAAAAGGGCATGATCATTGGCTTTCGGGCCAAGGGTGGAAGCATTTCCGAAACGGCTGAGTTTGTGAACTGTTCGCGTGCCGCCGTGGTAAAAGTGTACCGTGCATGGCAAAATGGGACTGTCCAAAATCAACGACGTGGCAAATGTGGTGCACCACGGGCCATAGATGACAGAGGCGAACGACGGTTGCGGAGATGCGTTCGGGCAGATAGACGGGCTACCGTTGAGCAACTGACCACTAAAATGAACCAAGGGGCTACCACAAGTGTCTCCCAAACCACTATTCAGCGAACATTGCTGCGTCTGGGCCTCCGAAGCAGACGCCTGGTTCGTGCACCTATGCTGACTGGTGTTCATCGACGACGAAGGCTAGAATTTGCACGCCAGTACAGCAGCTGGACGTCCACTGAGTGGCGACAGGTAGCGTTTTCAGATGAATCGCGTTTTATGCTCCATCGGACAGATGGACGTTGGCGTATAAGGCGTGAAACCTCTGAAAGGAACCACCCTGCAACCATTGCAGGAACGGTCCAAGCTGGAGGCGGGAGCATTATGGTCTGGGGAATGTTTTCCTGGCATTCTCTGGGTTCACTGATTATTGTGGAAGGCACGATGGATCAATACAAGTACGCATCTGTCCTTGCGGACCATGTCCACCCCTACATGCGCATTGTTTTTCCTCAGGATGATGGCATCTTCCAGCAGGACAATGCGAGGTGCCATACAGCTGCCAGTGTACGTGCGTGGTTCGAAGAGCACCAGGATGAGTTTACCATCCTCCCCTGGCCAGCAAACTCACCTGACTTAAACCCAATCGAGCATCTGTGGGACCATCTCGATCGAGTTGTTCGCGCCATGGATCCTCAACCGCGTAATCTAGCGCAGCTGGCCACGGCATTAGAGTCGGCATGGCTCAACATCCCAGAGAAGACCTTCAGGGACCTAAGTGACTCTCTTCCTGCACGTCTCGTAGCAGTTCGCTCTGCGAAAGGTGGTTATTCTGGCTTTTGACAGATGGTCACATTAATGTGACTGGACTGTGTAGTTGGTGTTTATGGCCAGTGTTGTCCCTATGCTAAATACACCTACAGGGAAATCTATACTCATTCCAGCTAATTCTTTGTCATCTGGTGAAAGAGACTTTAAACTCTTTACACTGACAGAAATTGTTAGCAAATTTGTAACCTTGTAAGATTCTTTCTTTTATTTTCTTTACTAGCTAATGCGTTTACATATGTGCAAGCACAACTAATTAAACGTAGCTAATCTTTCCTGACTTTTCTGAGTTTGTGTTAAAAATTTCTTGCTGGACATTTTTGCTTATTTTAATTGTACACAGTTCTTTAAATATCCTGTGAGTAAATATATATTTGCCTGTTTATCCATAACAACTGGAACTTTCAATATCTAGCAAGTTGTTTTCGAAGTTTACTGTCTAATAAAAGATCGCCCTCAGATTAATTTCACTTCCTGCTACGACGGGAAAGAAATTACCGTAATAACCCAATATTGGCTGGAAAGCGCAACGTCTCCCCTTTCAGAAACCGTTGGAATTCTTCAGATAGCGCTACGTGTGGCGGAATTGCGGTACTGCAAATTAGGTTGGATCGCCGGTGTTCTGACTATCCCTCCTTGTCAGATTTGGTAGGACTTTACGGGTAGCGCAGATAGACATAACACCGGCGCTCCGTTTAGGACAGGGTTAAACTGTGCTTTGGATCGGCCCTGCTTGGAAACTGAGGCGTTAATAAGACTAAAGAGGGTTAAACTGCGTTTTTGAAGTTACCACACAAGCACACAGTATAGTTACCTAATATTCCAATCCTGTAGTTGAGAGTGACGACAACAACGTTCCCATAACTGGCCAGAATGCTGCCATCCATCATGTTCCCAGTGCCCTCCATATAGGAGCCTCCGTGGATGTAAACCATAACAGGTCGGGCTTCAGAGTCCCTTATATCTGCAAAGTTGGCACGCACACACACAACCCACACACACACACATGCTCAGCAAACAAGTGCAGGAACAACAGCACTGAAGTGAAGAATTAATGGAGAACTGTTGCTGAAACTTTATATCACAACTGCCCAGTATGAGGTATGAGAGAGGTCTGCTAGGAAAATGTGCTTGGAAGCAAGCCAGAGTGGTAGACCTGTGGCATAAAAGCTGTAATGACAATCAAAAAATGCATGGTAAATACACTCTGACAAGAGTTATGAAACTAATCAACATTTTTTTTATGAGGCATGGAGGTGTCAGCCCAAGCAGACTTGCCATATGCACTAAATCTAAGGTTCTCTCTATTGGACGTAAAGAGAGAAGAAGGCTTTGATCAAAGTACTACACATGATATTTTTTTTATCCATATTTGAACTCATGAGCACAAGGTAACATTAAACGTATGCTCTCTGGTTGTATGAACCAGAAAAGGAAAAAAGTCCAGTTCACTATACTGACTAATGAGTTTCTTTAGATGGACCTATAAAGGAGATAAGCAGATATTTCAGTCTGCGGATCAATGCGTGGAACAATAGAGACGGTGCACTTACTGAAAAGACTGCAACAATTCTCAATTCAGGACAGGAGATGCACTAATAGAAAACCTATGCCGTCATAAATCAGATGGCCTTATTTTTATTTCACTCAAAGAGAGAGAAGGGAAAAAATGAGAACACAGTTGTTTGGAAAAAGGGGAAAAAAAGAGATTTGAACAAGAAGAATCCATGCATCAAAACTTTTGAGCTGGTAGAAAAAATACCTTCAGATATATGAATCTCAGCGTGTGAGAAAGCCGCCCCCCTTTTCTTGTGTTGGCTTCCTGGGATTCAGAAAGGAGGAAAAAAAAAGAAGTACAAAATTCAAAAAAAGCAAGGTAGATGTGACTGCGCCTCTTATTTAATATACCGCTCCAATCAAAGAGGCAGCATGAAGAGGAAAGAGCCAGAATCTCTTTCTGGCAAAAGAAAAACATCAGACAGTTTTAAGTATGGCAGTTAAAGAAATGGACAAACTGCTGCTTTAAACCAGGAAAAGTTTGTTTTTGAAGTACATTTCTGTAACCAATAGAGCTCCATCACATTTGATAGTCATAGATTCAAACGATTTAAAACTTAACATCAATTCCAAGATGTTATTTTGATTATTTTTGCATTATTTTCTCCAAGCTTTAACAAACTTTGATTCCCTATTTAATGACTTTTCACAATAATTTCACTCTAAATGTCAAGAAATCAATTTCATAACACTGTCGAGCACAACTGCATTTGTAAATAAATCCCCTACAGGCTATACATGTCAAGTTGATGTGATTTGGTAATTCTTCTGCGTGCTAAATATGAATTCCAAGATGATTTTCCATCCAGAGCATAATTTGCATGTTAATGAGATCATTTTTTAATTCCCCCGAATGAGTAATTATATTATTAATTCCACAAATGTCTATTAATCAGGCAACAGACAGACAAGCTTTACTTTAGCCTTGGCGCCACATTCGTATGTTTTGAGATGTTTCAGCCTAATTCAAGGAAGTCCTGTTTAAGTGATTCCCTGATTCTGCAGGTCTGACAGTAATTGGGTCTGGTGAAACTGAAACTGAAAAAAATTATAACTCATTTAGACAGGCTGGTTTGGACAGCATTTTTAAAATTAATCAATGAAATAAAGACCTAAAGGCTGATGTTTAATGTCTAATATTAAAATTTGCTGATGATCTGAAACATCTAAGTGTGACAAACATATTCAAAAATGTTAGAAATCTGTGAGAAGCATCTTTACATCTTCGCTGCAGGTGACAGGATTACACAGAGAAATGATTCTTTAGAGGGGACTGACTGAAGGTGAATCCTTCATTATTCCTGCAACTGCCAGGTCAATTGCTCAAGTAAATCACTGCAGAATACATTATAAAAAACACAAAGCGTATTGCTCAGCATAATGAATAATTAACAAGACAGAAGGTGCATTTTAAAAAGCCCAGAAATTGGGAAAATACCTAGTTTGGAAGTGGGGACTAGTCTTAGAGAAAACACCTGAGCAAAAGCGAATAAATATTGAATCACAAAAAGCACGAGGTGCATTTCAAATTAACAAAAAAAAAAAAAAAACAGAGGACCAAAAGGGTCATGTTGCTTTTCTAATGCATTTGAAAAGTAGAAATTTAATTGACTTGCTTTTGTGCCAGGTGACCAGGCCCATAGGGATCTCAGGCGAGGGGATTTATGAAATGCATAGCCTGCACCATTTTGGACAGCTACCTTTCAAGCAGGCTGTTTATCGGCTGTTGCTATGCTACCACAGGCTAAAAAAAAAAGAAAAGAAAAAAAAGTCTCAAAGAGCAGTGTGGCAAATAACACAAACAGAACCCAGTTCAGCTCTGAATGTTGAATGTTTTGCACCGAGCGCCTGCGAGGGGAGGTGAAAGCCTCTCAGAAATTGTGCTTAATTAGCACCTTGAAGTAACGGGAATTAGGAGAAAACTGTTAGTCAGAGCTGGATATCTGAATCACACAGCGTTGCTGCCGTATTACAATGTTCTGTTAATCTACAGATTCACAGCAGACACACAAAGTGTTCCCTCGCCGGTTCATTTCACAGCTCAGAAATAGGAAAGGATTCAGCATGCAATAGTCAGTTGACTCCTGCGCTTCTTTAATTGGCCCCCAGCAGACACACTGTCTGAACAAAGCAGTGACTCATTAATAAGAAGACGATTTTGGCAAAAAGAAATGGATTTGAATAAAGGAAAGTTATTTCTAAGCAGCCCTTACAAGGAAAGGGCTGAAATGAGATTCTGATGAAATGCCAGCCTTGCCATTGTTCTGTAATATCTATTATAATATGTTTAGAACAAGTTGCTATTGTTGGTTGTAAACTGGGGAAATGATTATCTGACTGACAACGTATATTTTTGTTGTTGTTGTTGTTATTTTGGTATTTTGTCTTAGATAAAACAAAATATAAAATTAGCACCTGTTACATATTTTTGCAGTTTTAAAGTTGCAGTATGTAACTTTTATAAACATATATATATATTTTACATATTTGTTGAAACCATCACTGTGTCATGACAGTATAACATGAGACGGAAAATAAATAAAGGTTCTCTGTCTTCTCCGTGTGGTTCGACAATCATCTCTAGAAATTGGTTAAAAACAACCTATCGAAGCCAGGAGGAGGGACTTATCACTGTCAATCATGCATGTGTATGCACTGCTCACACCTCTCCCACAACAGAGCCTGTCATGAATTATTTTTGGTGGATGACCAGTTTTCCTGTGACAGTGAGTTGTTTCTCTGCCAACACATACGCGAGCATCATTGACAGCACTACGACCTTCCTCCTGGCTCTGATAGTTTGTTTTTGATCAGAAGCAGCATATTTTTGCAGATGGTTGTAGGACCATAGGGAGGTGACATAGGAGCTTGATTTTTTTTCTCCACAGATTGTTTGTTTCATGTTACACTGTCATCATATAATGACAAGTTTTAACAAATATGTAAAAGGAAAGAAAGATTGTTTATCAAAGTAACATACTGCAGCTTTAAATGTTTATTTCTGAAAAGCACAACTACAAGCTGGTTGATTAGTCAGGCTATCTGCTCTGGTAGCAAGTCAGCATTGCACTACTAAGTAGGTCAGCCATTCACAGCTTGCTTGCTTTAATAAGACTGATGCATGTTGCTTTTTTTGCATAATGACTGTCTGTGTTTTTCACAATTACTTTTCCAGACAGCCACATTTTTTCTTTTTTTTCTCCTTTTTTTAGTAGCCTTCATTCGCTGGCTGACAGGCAGTGTGCAGCAAAATGTAAGGGAAGGGCAGTGCTAGGTCGGATTTTGTAGTGACTGTATTAAAGTTTTAAAGTTGTGACACAATCATTGGTTGCAGTATGAGGCCTGGAAAAGCTCACCTGGGCTCAGTGGCTGAACTGGATATTTTAAAAAAAAGAACTGCTGAATCATAAGGAGTCACCACTTAAACTCTCTGGAGATAATGATCCTGTTTCTGCCTCCACAGTGGGAACCTCTCACAAAAGAAAAACAACCAGGATAAATGGAAGTTTTAGGAAAATAAGTCCCTGTGGATAAATGTTCCCGGTTTGATCATCAAGATGAGCCTCTGCCTCACTAAAACTGGTCCTCCTATTGTTCATTTTAACACAAAACAAATGCACCATCATAGATGATAAAACTGCAGTTTTGCACAAAACCCCCCACATCCATTATCTATTCTTTTTATATTGAGCACCCTGTCTCTTTTGTGCTCTACTACATGAAACTCTGCTGTGTGGAAAACAGGTTCCACCACTGACTCCCACAGCAAGCTGAGCTTATGACGCTTTTGGTTTGAAAGCTCTGTTTTGCACAGGGTGGGGAAACTTTTTAAAAAAATTGCTGTCACTCGGTCTCTTTCTCTAACATCTCATTAAAAGGTTTCTAAACTGCAGAATGTTTTCAAAATACAACTTTTTATAGCCTGCCGAAAACTGGTCAGCTCCTGTTCCTTCTGAACACTTTTGATGCCGAGGCTGTGATTTGTTAAAAATTATTTTCAAATCTATAAAAGCAGCCTTGTTTACTTTCTGTGCAGCTTCACAACACGTTAGGTGCTGGTTTTAGAGCATCATGCTAACTCACAAACCAAACATTTCTGCTTGTGAGGTGATGGCGTCATGTAGAAAAATGGCAGCATTGCTTAGAATGATAAACCAGCCTTTCAGTGGCAGCGGTGGCATGAGCAGTGGTCGCAGAGTTCATGGTGATCACAGAACAACGAGCAGCAGCGGCGGCGGCGAGAGGCAGACATGGACCGTCACGGCTCTCGTTATTTATTTTTTTACCCCACCCACTCACCATCCTCCGTCGGCGCGTAGATGTTCAGGTACAAACAGTCCTCGCTCTGATCCTGAATGTACGTGGCTACTGTGTCCAGATTATAGGTGAACCATATGGGCATCATGATCTCCGGCGCCGTGTTGTGGATGTTCTGCGGGCACACGGGCATGAAGTGGGTCGCATTCTTGACCCCGGACCACGGCGAGGGCTGCTCGGGGGGCATGAAGCGCTTCTCGCGGATGGGCGGAGCGGCGTAGGGGACCCCGAGGTACTGATCGACAGGTCTGAGGACCTCGCTGGGCACGGGCACCCGGAGGCCCCGCAGTTTCCCAAACTGGGTGGTCACAGTCGGGTAGAATTTCTGGCTTGTGGCTTTGGTCAAAGACCAGGAGGAGCATAACATCCACCAAAGAAGAGCACAGTGAGCCACGGTTGCAGTCCCTTGCTGACGGAGCAGGTGTGCAGGCGACAGATGGCCTTTGAGTGTAGCCAGCCACATGGTCTGGGCAGGACAGTGCTGTTACACAACACAAACGCACACTCTAGTGTCTGATTAGACCCGCTGCACTGACCCCGTCAAACAGGCATCACTCGATTCGTCTTGAAATCCAATAGTTATCGAATGCGGATGCACCTCGGTCAGGAATGGATCTGCCCTGCTGCGTGTTTTCATGGCAGTGCGTATAGATCTGAAAATTAGAAGAGATCAGTAATATAATTAGATCACACAACATTTAATAATAGTTTGGAATCTTTACTGTGCAGTGAAGAAATTGAAGTGAAAACTTTTACTTAGAAAACTAAGCACTCAGTTTGAATCTCCAGCAAAAATGAATACGCTAATGCGGGGAAAAATATCTAAAGCAAGAAGAGAGTCTAAAATTTACAATTCATATTGTATGTATTTTATTGCAAATGAGAGACTAATAAAAATTGAAGACCGATGTCTGAGATGCTCTTTGACTGAGGTAGAAAAAATATCCTGTGACAAATTGAACTCTGGGATTCTGTTTTTAAATTATGGCCTGTTTCCCTCTTAGCTAAAGAGGAGGACAGGATGTCATCAATGCAACGGCACAAGAAACAATAACCTGCGGCTATATAACAAGGCGCACTGCTGCTCATGGGACGAGTAAGCTACACACTTTACAAGCGATAATCATTATGATACATTGGTTTGGCTACCAAAGTGTGACGATTTTATTCGGGAAGCTTTCTCTCTAGTCGGAAGGACAGTTCACAGCACGAGCATGCAGTGACAGACTCTCATTGGTTCGACTGAGATCATTTTTGATTTTTCAGTTTTTGCTTCTGCATTTCAGTTGCACTTTTTGCAGGCCAAGAACTTTCCTTCTTAGCTTTGAACTCCCCGACGATGGAGGACTTGTCTCGTGCCACGGCGCCGTGACGTTTGAGCCAAGGATTTCAAGAGGATAATTGAGGGTGTTTAGAACATATCAGGGCAGCTGACCTGGATGGCATATGACACAGCGGAGGTGGAGACTTGTGTCAAGGGGGTGAAGGGTGGTGGGGGAGAAAAGGGGGAGCGTGTTTGTGTGACCCGGAGGAGGCGCATCGCGGATGCAGAGCGGCTGTCTTTGGAGAGGCTGAACTGCAGCCGGTGCTGAGTCATCACAAATGTAAACTGCAGATTAAGTGGTGTAAAACCGTACTCTGATACACTACGTTCAAGTTAAAGTCGCTGGTTGCAGCGTTGTTGTTCTTGGCTGGCTTTATTAAAGTAGCGTGTGTGTTGATATAATATATAGCTATATGAATCGGAAGAAAGAAGTCTAAATATCTAGACCTCTAATGCCTAATAGAGAGACTTCTTGAGGCCAGACGAGGCAGACCCTGGTAAAAAAATGTATACTTTAGTACACTTCAAACATACTTACATTTGTGAAAGTACACTTTAAGTATGCTAATTATTAAGTGTACTACCTATAAGTATATCTGAAGTATACTAAAAATACACTTGTACCAATTTCGAAATTAGTACTTTAAACACACTTAAACATAATTGTACCAAAATACACTTTTAATACATTAAATAAAAGTATACTTTAAGTGAACAAAATCTGAATGAATATGTATGAACTTTTACGTGCCTTAATAATCTTTTACTATTTATTAAAACTGCATACAATGCAAAAAGGATAATCATGATATAATTTTTAAGAAAGTATCCAATCAATTTTCAGATGTGTGATGTAAAACCCTTATAATCAACGGCATTAGCTCCAGTTCACACTCCAGACCAGATGGTGGCGGTATTGCACTTTTTCATTTATTTAAAAAACGCCACAAAGAGAAGAAAAAACTTGAAGCAGGTTAGATAACAGACGCTGTTCAAATTCACAATTGTTACTCGCATAATATTGCCTTAAAAGTAGAGAGGGCCTTGAGAATAGTTACTAATTTTGTTAAATTCAAGCTGGTGACGTCCCAGTCCGAGTTAGACGACAACTCGACGGGACAACAACCGATGGAAATGAAATGTGTGTCACAAAAGGAGCCCGGGGGGATGAAGGCTGCTAAGTGTTGCTAGCTGGTGGTAAACGTACTTATTAATTATCTTCATTTAATTATAAACAGTGCAGTAAAGATATATAACTTACACTGGTTTCTTAAATAATAAGTTGTTCCAAAATAGTACAGTTGAAGTGCATCAATAAAAGTATATTAAAATTTAGTATACTAAGTATACTCTTTTTTTTTTTTACCAGGGTTATTTAAAAAAATCCACAATTAATTCAAAGTTTTTGTGCCTAACCTTTGTAAAAAAAATTAAAAATCCACGGTCTATGTATTATCAGTAGCAGGATCTCCATATCAAGCAGTGTGATTTACTTTCCAACTTTCAGCAATTAACATCGGCTTTTCTCACAAGCTTACCGAGTGTTTTTACAGGAAGAGGCGAAACCACGCGGCGACAGATGAATCCCCGTCAGAAGCGATTCAAAGCTTTGCTGTGGCAATCCAATTTGGAACGAGCACGTATTTTGTAAAAAGTTTACATTTTTCAGCTCCAGCTTTCGGCTTGTGCTTTCTAGATGTAAACACATCGTTTGGCTGAGTTGCAAATCAATGCATTTTAATTTATTTCATCACATTATGCACACAATTCTGTCTTTGTGTAATACGAGGAAAAAAGGGAGATAATTGAGAATTGTTTTGAGTTAGAGAATCTAATGTTTCCCAGCATCCGAAGCTATATACACACGCTTTTACCCTTAAATGGAAAAAAAAAACACGTCTATATGTACTGCAGAATACTAATCTCCGCTGATCTATCTTATCAGTCAAACTGAAATCTGAAAAGCACTTCTCAAGATAAAAGGCGTTAAAAGCTCCTTTTGATTCTTTGGTCAAAGGAACAAGACAAACAGCAAATGAAATAAAATTCTTTCAGATATAAAAGGCACATTCTCCAGGAATCATTTAAAAAAAAAAGCTTCTGACCTGCGGATGCTTTCACTGTTTAATTCTCAAAACCTCTGCACGATGAATAGATTATTTGTATCTTTCGTGTATCTTTCTGTAGATCTAAGCAGCTCTGTTAGAGGCTGACATGGAGATGCATAATGGAAGTGTTGCACATTCCCAGAATAAACATGTCTGATGGGACCACACAGACACCGAACCCTCAGCATACAGCAGAGTAAATTTAGGCTTGCTGAAAGATCCGACGAAATCTTCCAGAAAGCTGAAACAATCTGTGTTGAAGGTCTCTTTGTGGTGGATTTTTTAAAAACAATATGTGGTTTTGTTTTACTTTAGCTCCGATTTGTCCCCATTACAGCAACAACAAACTGATTACTAGAGACAAAGATTTTATTAATCTACGAATCTAATAATTTTCCGGTTTCAAACATAACACCTTGTAACGTCAAACACTTGAATAGATCTCGCTGATTGTGTATTTGTTTTTGTTTTTTTTGTAAAATCCAACTTTTAATCTGAGAGCATTTATTCAGTGGGTGAAAAAAAAGTCCAATGTTTAGATGCAAATGCAAGAACAAATTCCTACAGTTACTACAAAATAAATATAGCATAGCTTTTTTATTTGGTCTTCACATAAACTTTATAGGGCACTATGATGCTTAACTGCTCTTCAAAATGGAAAAGACAAGAGAACATGCTATTTATGTTCCATGTATTGATTTATAAAAGTCAGGAAATGACTAAAAGAAATCAAAACTGCTTAAACTTGCCCACATCTAAAGTATGAGTAAGACTTAAGTAGAAACAACCGAGATTGTGAAGAGTTAGGGAGTTTAAAAGATCCACATCATATTATAATGTTGCAATAAGACATTAACTTATTGAAGACTTTAAAAAAGATTATGATCTGGTTACCAGTATTGTTTATAACAAGGTTTTAGAAAGTTACTTTCAAACTTGCTAAAACATTCGCCGTGCCATTTCTACAGATTGCCATTTTCTGCAGCTGTATGGCGCAAAGAGTGATCCAGCATTATCCTTCAACACCTGCTCCTGCACACTGCTGGTCAGATGGCCAAGAAAAGATATCATACTTTTTCTTTGCTTACATCAAAAACAAATTTGGCAACTTGGAGATGATTCCAGTCATGAAAAACATGGAAAACCTTAGTGTGTAAATTAAAGAAGTACCATTTGTCAATTTTATAACAATATTTTTCAAATAATGATGTTTTAAAACCACAGTTTGCAAGCAAACACAGCAAATCTGGTAAGCAGCCAACACCGGGATCTACCTGAACAGAGAGTTTGCTTTAAAATCATCCATCCACCATTTATATCTGCTTGTCCTAAACAACTGACTTTTTTTATTTTTGCTTTTTTTCTTTATGACAATGAAACCCCATCGCCACCACAACCCTAAACCCAAACTGTTAACAAGCTGGACATTAAAACAAGCTGGATAGGAACAGCTGCGTTGCTTGTCTTCCATTTAGCTGGTTTGTGATGAAAGAAACCTGCGTCCTGTCTTATGCCAGCCTGTCAATGAACAAAGCAAAACAAGCTTGTTAACCTAATCAGATTTATTGATGAGTTTCGTCAAAAAGACTGCTACTACAAGCTCAATTTTTAATCTGATGAACCTATCAACAGAGGGGACAATTTTCCTCAACTAACTCGCTAAAGTAATTAACCATATTTCTGATGCACCCAGCTTTCCTCTGCCTCTGCACCATTTTGTATGCACTATAGGGAGTGTAAACACCTAAACACACGCACACGCACTCATTTAAAAAAAAAGGTGGCTCTGTCTATCTTTCACAGGTGCTGTGTATCAGCTAACAACAACATCATTACTGCCTGCCAATTTGTGAGCGATGAGACAAATCAGATCACTTTCCCTCTCTCACTATCACAGAGGTTCATGTGAGAGGAGTTGGACTCGTCTGCTCCGGGTCCAGCTTTGTCTGTATTAATTAACAGTCATGAATGTTCCCTACGGCCAATAAAAAAAAAAGAGAGAAAAGGACAAGGCTTTCCTTTGTCATCTATCTGCCATGACAATGATGTAAAGCTCCTATGACAGTAACAAGGAAGTAGCAGAGCACCTGGCTTCGTTCTGTGTAGACAGGGACACGTCTTCTGTAGGTAACGTGGGTAATGCGCCCCAAAAGCATTCGTTTTTAGTCGTTGTGGAAAATTGCTTTATTAGGAAAAGATGTTGTAATGGTAAGTTGCCTGAAGTTTATGAGGAAGCGCCGACAGAAGAGATTAAAAACAACTGGAGGTCCAGAAAATTTAAATGAATTCCTAAGATAATTTCCCTTTAAATTACACAGACGTGGCAAGTATCAGTCAGCATGCACCTTTCTTCAATCTGACTTTAAACCACACATCTAACTGGCTGTGCAAAGCTATTGTGGATTATTTCAGAGGCATACACTATGAAACAGGATTTTGTTTTAGAGTGGAGTTATTTAAATTTTAATGAAATTTATTAGTTTGTAAATTGAATATTTAATTAAGGTTAAATTCTGACAACTTTAACTGCTTTGTTTTGTTAACAAACCATATGTCTGATTGAAACCTACAACACAATGTTGTTGGTTTGTCTGCCACCAATATTCCCGTTTGTCAAATCCAGTTTCCAATAGAAAATGCTGAGACTTACTAATATACATGCTAAAATTGGTCTTATTGTGAAAGAAAACATAGTACAAGTTAACTACTCTCACCAAATGTTCCAAATGTTTGTGTTTTGGAGTAAGAATTTAAACTTGTGTCCAGTGTGAGCTACATTAGCAAGTGTGCTAATCCAGCTATTATGTTAGCAGACTAAGACATCGTTTTAGAATAGATCTGAAAACTATAACTTAAGCGATAAAATAGGTCTATTTCAATAAAGTTTGAAGCTTAATGACCCAAAAATTGTCCTTTTTTATGTTTGTATTTTCTAACATGATTAACAACAGCAGATATGACAGAAACAGAAAACGTTCTTGTTGGTCACAGTTTTTCTACCAAGTAGCACCAAACAGAGGTTTATGTTGATCTTTGCAATTCTTTATTGTCTTACACATTTTGAAGCCCTACTTTAATATCCACTTGTATTGTTGTTTGGTGTGCAACTTTTTATAATTTTATTTTCCTTTGAAAATGAGAATTTATTTCTCTAAATAAAATTAAAAATTCATGACTGCAGTTGTGAAACTGTATCTGTGGGATTATTTGGTGCAGATCAATCAGATCGCGCAGGCTTTAGATGTGTGCTATATTTTGTAAGGTGATTCGGGGTGGAAAATATAAACATGCTGTCACAGTTTTTTTTATTCACTGTTGACTGGCAAATACTTGTATCTATTTATTTTATAAAATATAAATGGACAGATATCGCATTTCAATGATTCTTGAATGATACTGAAATCTATTTGTGTAAAAGGATTTAAGGTTACTTAGAATTTTGTTGACATTTTGAAAACTGGTTGTAACCGGCTGAGGGATTTTTGTGTGATCTACCAACACTAAGTGACACAAGTGGAAGAAATATGATTAAATGTTTTACAAATTTGCATCTGAAAATAAAAACATGCAGACATTAGATCCCTCAGACTCAATAATCTTTTGCAACCTCCTTTCCCTGCAATTATAGCAGCAATTACTTTTAGGTATGTAACTAGCAACACTGCATATTTAGAGGTAGACGTGCTTGCATATTTATCTCTGCAAACGTTCTCAAGCTCAGTCTGATTAGATGGAGAGGGATTTTTTAAGTCTTGCCTCAGGTTCTCATTTAGACTTGGGCCTGGACTTTGACTAGGTCATTCCAAAATAGATCTAAGCCATTCTATAAAGCTCTGTGTGTGCGTGTGTGTGTGTGTGTGTGTGTGTGTGTGTGTGCATGTGTGTGTGGTTGTTGTGTTCCTCTGGTGTCACACTGACCAGTTTCCCTGTCCATGCTGATGAAGCACATTCCCACAACACGATGCTGCCTATTGCCACAGCTCCTCCAATTACCATGTGGCTCTTGGACATTTTGTTTTGTTTTTTGTCATTTTCTTTTTTCATTTTTAAATGATTGTAGTTGAACTAGATCTGTCCAGGGTGTACCCCACCTCTTTGACCACTGAAGACTGGCATCCTCCATTCGCTATAGAACATGGATGGACATATTTTTTAAGGTGTACCAATTTACCGATTGCATTAGTTAAGTTCAAATGGTTTGCTTTATCAGTACATCTATTATAAAGGATTCTGATGTTATTCGCATGTACCACAGCACACCCTGAAAGAAGCAGTTTTCTAATCCGTAATGGGAAAGAAGGTTAAAAAGCCTTATGGCGAGCATTGCACAGGTTGAGTTGACTGGGTAGCTTAGACAGACATTATACCCAGAATTGAATGAACAGCATAGCCACCCCAAAAAACTACAGCCAGATGTTTATAATTATGCCATTTTAGTTTGGGGAATTACTTCCCACAGTGGCGCCCACAGGGAGAGGGATAAGGAGAGCGATGGCTGGAGCAATTGTCTTCAACAACTGTTTATTTATTAACATATTAATGCTTTCATTAATGTATTATTTATTCATTACTTACTTAGCAGCTCACTTGAATGTCTGCTAATCACTTATCAGGCCCCCTCACATCCAACATTTAATAACAACATAATAAAGCTTCTGAAAGTCTGTTGGATTTTTTCTCTTTTTCTTTTCTGGGGGGGGGGGGTGTTTATGTGTGGGTCGGTAAATGAATGTAGGAGCAACCCCTTTGTAAACTTTCTGAAGGCACCCCTGTTTCATATAGGAAAATCCTTAAACCCTTAAACTCCAATTTAACTGACTCAATCCAGGGTTACAAACCTATTAGAGGGATTGCTATAATCATGTTTCACTCTACCAATACCATTTCTGCACCTACAGCATCGACAACAAGCACACAGTTCAACACCTATTCAGTGCAAATAAAAATTTGTGAGACTTCTCATCGATTGTAGTGGTTTTGATGCCTTTGGGGGGGGAGAGGGAAGCTAGAAATGAAAGCAGCTGAGATGATTTCAAGCAACGGGACCAGGCAGGCTGCACAATGTCCTTGTAATCCGACTGGCTTGGAACAAACGGTGTCCCCAAATCCCCCCCTACCCCCCACCCCATCCCCTGAATTTGCCAGTGGACTAGACAGGAGTGGGGATGGATGCATGAATAAGGGGAGCATGTAGGGATCACTCAGCATAATAATCAATGCTTCATAAATTAACGCAAGGATCCAAACCCTCAGAGAAAACCAAGCCACAGCCCACGTAGCATCGACAAAACTGCTGTAGTGTGTGTGCGCGGTGTGTCACGGTGTGACTGGGAAGCTTGTTTAATCTAGGTCTAGGACGGTGGAGAAAAAAAAAATCGGACAACGTGGAAGGGAAATATCGAGAGTGAAAAGGAAACCAATGCATAACAGAGAGCAATAGGTTTGTGGAACAATCAGCCCAGATGTCAGCTATCAATGAGAGAGAAAAAAACCCCAGCATCATTAGATTAACTCACCTGCTTCTACACCAGCTGAAACGAGCTCCATCCCAACATTTTCCTCCATACCATTCCCTCAGTCAGGATGCAAGACGAGGAGCTGGAGAAAGGAGAGAAGGAGGTGATGGTGGTAGTGGGTGGTGGTGGTGGGGGGGGGGGGTCTGTATAGAATATTCCTCCGGCTTTAGGATATCAGACACACGGATCTTCGCTCTTATCAGCCGCTTCGCACAGCCTGTGTGCTTTGCGCATTCACGACGCCAAGGTCAGGAGCGCCAACGGTTTTAATGGAGCGCCCACCACACAGATCTCTCTACGGCGCCCACTGCCAGCGCGTTACCAGGCAACCACCGGGATACGCCAGTGCATTACATCCCCCCCCCCCCCCCCCATCCCCAAAAACTAATAATAATAAAATAAATAAAACTATGGGATTGAGAGAGAGAGAGAAAGTGAGAGAGAGAGAAAAAAAAATCCCCGACTCATTTCCAATTTACAAACCATCAACTAAACACCTTCGACCTCCGACAGCACTCATGCGAGCCCAGCGCTTTGTTGACGGGTGCAACCCATCTCTGCCTTTGACCGACCGAGAGAGAGAGAGAGAGAGAGAGAGAGAGAGAGAGAGAGAGAGAGAGAGAGAGAGAGAGAGGAGAAAGAGAGAGAGAGAGAGAGAGAGAGAGAGAGAGAGAGAGAGAGAGAGAGAGAGAGAGAAAGAGAGGCTATTCAAGAGGTGAGCAGGTCTGCAAGGAGAGACGATGCCGTGCATTTGGAATACACGGTTTGCATTGGAGGCAGCGTTTCTGCTTACTGTGACCATGAAGAAAAATGAACACACCCTAGAAAAATAAGGACGGAAACATTCCGATGAAGTGTTCGCTACTTTGTGACAGCATTCATAACTCATTTATTTATATATATGTATATAGGCTATATAAACAGACGTTAACATGAAAATGGATTTGGAAAAATAAATAAATAAATGAAGGAAGGAAGGAAGCGTTTGCTTGCTTTTCTTCTTTAATGAGATACCCATAATAAAATCCAGAGCAATCATTTGCCTTCAGAAATAACCAAATTTGTAAATATTGCTCAGCTGTGTAATTTCCTAAATAGCAACACGAAGACCGAGATAATGTAAGGGAGAAATTTAAAGCATACCAATAATAATAATATCCCAAGCTTTTAATATCTCACTGCAATCTTCCTATCCACTTAGGTCTGTGGTGATATCAAGAAAAAAAATGGAAAGGCGTCCCAGGGGTGAGAATACTTTTACAAGATTCTGTATGTATTAAAGAAATAATAAGTTTTACCTGTACCTGAACTCCCTTGCTGTATTAGGAAGGCTGTATTATGGGTTTTTTTTATCTGCACAGTAGGATATTCAGGTATTAATTTAGCTTTGTCATGACAGTGTTGGGGTTTTAAAATAAGGTGTAAAGGTGAGGAAAGTAAAGTGATTTTTGCTGCTTGCACTGTGCCCAGAATAGAGCGCTCCACTTGGTTCAAGCCTCCGCTCTTCTCCCAGTATATACATAGAAAATGCTATCAAAGATCCACAGCAACTACTCACTAACCTACAGTAAGCAGTCTGTGTGGGCCAGACACATTTGCTGACAGAGCAGACATACTCCCCTTATACTTTTCTTCTTTTAATAATGCCCGGTGGTCATAAATGTGATGCATAAGTGAGGGATATTTTCACACTTCTTGGGAGAAATGCTGGCCAACATTTTTTTTTCAAGCTCAGTTACCGTACAAAAGCTTTTAACACAAGCTAAACTGGGTTATTTTATTTTTTATTTTTCGTACACTCTCAGAAGCTGATGCACTGTTTGAAAGATGGGTTTCTATAGCATTTCTGCTATGGCTGAAGTATATTGATTAATGCATGAGGCTGATTGTAAGCAAGTTAGGCACATGTTCCCTGTGGTTTCATATTGTTTCTTTTTTTTTTTAATGTGTGCATGGTGCTTATTAGCACCCCTGTCACATATAAAGGGTCCAAGTTAATTTGCATACTGAGACATTTTAATTAAAGACACACTTTCCGGTCCACATATTTGCAGCCATTGACACTTTCTCCACACAAACCCTATAGTGTAGGCTGAATCAGCTTGATTGGGGATAAAGCTAAAGCAGCTTCCGTGACCAAAGGGTTGGCTAACACTCCCCGTGTTCTTTGTTTTGAAGTTTTCTTTCCTAATGAAAAGCAATAAGCTCCACAGTAGCAGTTCATAATTTAAACACTCTTTTTAAGTGTCAAAATGACAGACACAGATCAAACCGTGACGACTGTTGCAATGTTTTCACATGCGTTTTAGACTTCTCTGTGAAACTATTGAGACTCTGCGAACTTGTTAAAGTTTTGTCACTAACAAGATTGTAAAGCACTAAAATGAAAGACCCACAAACACAAATATGCTCTTTAATAAAAAGAATAACTTGCAGGGATTTTGGCTACCTCCAGTTGCATTAATAAGTTCAATTTTATTGCTAAACAGCACAAACTAGACCTTTATGTTGTTCTTGTTGTGGAAAGGCTTTCATCTTGGAGCTGAGAGAAGCATCTTTATCGCTTCTCTCAGCAATAACAGGCTGATTAAACAGCATCAAATAGAGTTCACCGTATAATCACAATAAATCAAAAGTAGTGCTGGAAAAGCTGTGGTGAAGGATTTTGGATTTCTATTTAGATTTCTATTTTTAATTACATAGACCGTTTTCCTTTCCACTATTTCAAATTTTTCTGTTGCACTCGTAAAATGTAGTTTTGTCACAAAACAGGGAACTACTGTGCTGTCTTACTGTACCATGAAAACATTTGCATTTCTTCAAATGTGATGTTTCTTTGCTCACATTTTGGAAGTTGAGGACTTCTTCCATCAAACTGGAAAAAACCTCCTGGTGTTAGGAGATCTGCTGTGGGGGTCTCCAGGTTCCACACAGAGAACACAGTGAAGGCGGGACTCCACTGGAATAACAAATTTTCCTGGCAGCCTTTTTCTTTTGAAACATAGAAATGAGAGAAAATATGTAAGCTGAATCGAGGATGTAGGATTTTTTTTTGTTATATGAATAAAGACATGTATCTATTAAAGCTGTATTCCAATATTAATTTATAGTTTTATCACTGATTTGGTGCAGTTAAAGGAAGATGTGTGACTTTCCGATCAAGAAAGCTTTCTTTTAGAGCCAATGTACACTACATTTTGGAGCATTCATTTCTTTATTTTGGGATTTTTCATGTACAGTCAGCATGCCTTATGGAACATTTTTTGTAAGAACATATTTATATTGTGTTTATTTTGCCATTGTACGCTAATTGTTAGACTAATAAGTAGAGTTGTTAGTTAAAATAGAATTTAAAAAAACTGTACACATTGCTTTCTCAAAAGCTGTCATAAAAATGAAAAAGACTCATGGTGACATGAAGTGAATCACAATCCGCTGTCTGATGAGATATTCTGATTTCAGATCTATAGAAGTGAATATTTTTGTTGACAGTTCACTATCTGATGTTTGGCTTTGTCAGGATGCTCCAATCAGCCATCGTTAGTCCTCAGCAGAAGGCCTGATTTTGATGAGTGAGAGATCTTATTCATTCTGTTCCTGATGGCTCATTCTAATTCTTTTATTCCTCTGCTTTGTACTTCAGGACCTTCTGCAGAGGCCCTGTGCCAGAGGGATACAGCTTTAGTTCAAAGGTGCATCATTAACATTTCCAGCACTCCTACTGTGTTCAGTAAGCACCTCTTGTGCTGTACTTCATTACTAAATCATATAAGATCCACAGCCTTTGTGCCACCCCTAATCTCTCTTTATGGTTCCCAATACTTTGGTTTTTATTAAAGGTAATTATTCATTAATTGCAACTGTTCTTTCCCCCTCCCTTGAATCTATATGTGATCAGCTATGTAAATGACTTGAACTAAAATGTCTCTTTGTCCCTTGAATAAAGCATAAATAGATTAGATTTGATTAAACTTTAATGAACCCCCAGGGGGAAAGTGGGTCATGGCAGCGGTGGGGAACAGGATATACTGTTAGTAAGTGCAGATAGAAATGGCTGCTGTTGTTGCCAGAAGAAAATATAAAGCACAAGAAACATGTTTATCCTGTTCATATGAAAGTTAGGATTTTGATCTTTTAGTCAGAGGGAGATGCATTTACAATTTAAGGCATAAAAACAGTCAATGGGTATAGCTAACAAATATGTAGATAAATTCAGAGATTAACAGCACTCTACCAGCACTCAAAATTGAATCATAACATTTATTAGAAATAGAAAACAGCTTTATGAGTTTTTGTATTCAAATTTTAAAGAATACAACGTGGCTTTTTGCTATCCTTTCCTGCTATGTATCTGTGCAGCAGAGATAGTTTGGTTGTCAGAACATTCCCAGGAAAGGAAATCTGCATTTCTTGAAGACAAAAAGGTTTTGAAATTGTAAATTGCTTACAACCCAAAGGGAATTTAAGACTAGACATCACCTATTTTATATGACAATTAGATAGTTCCTGGGAGAGGCTCCAAAATTTGTCAAAGGCTAATTTTAGTTATGGGCTGTAGACAATGCCAAATATTAATACTGCAGAGCATGCTATAAGGCATATGATTCTCTCACAGAGCACAGTAACTTGTAGATGAACAAAGCGTCAAAACTCTCTTGCTGCCTGATTTCTAGAGTCCATAAATTAAGACTAAGAACAGCTACTGTATGAAAAATGTTACTTTGTTTTTAGGAGCAATGGCTGAAAATTCTACTGAGACTTGAATTCTGATAACTAAATTCAAAGACCAGAGTGGTAATGTTTACGCCATATAAGTCACTTAATTGGCATGTGCCAGATCACACAAATGAATAGATCACCATGCTACTGCTAGCTTAGATGCTATCATTAGTCAGCTAGTTTCAGACTTTACATGGGTTTATATTATCATCAGTATTTTAACTAGTTTTAAGATTTTAGCTAATTTTAGCTTTTATGTTATTTTTTTACATTATTTTTTTCAGACCACATGTAGGTCAACTTACTAGAGATAGCCTACATGCTATTATTAGTATTTCAGCCAGCATTAGCTTTTTAGATAATTTTATCTTGCCTATCTGAGTATAATTTTGAAACCAGTGTTCTGCTGAAACTTTTCACTCCTCTTCAACAGGTTTCCTGTATGCATCTTTGCCCAATTCTTACATTTCTGCTATTTACTTCAGATTATTCAGCAGTTTTCACCAAATACATTCAGCTCAGCATTCACGCTGTGTTATTGGAGGAAATGCATTTCTTTTATAGTTTTGATTATTTCAATTGTATTATATAAAATGTTTTGAATTGATTTAAATTTTATAATGAATGAATGCATATTTAAAATTTTATATATATATATAATATATATATATATATATATATATATATATATATATATATATAAAATATATATATATATAATATGTGAGAAGAATTTATATATATATATATATATATATATGGCATATATGTATATATGCCATATATATGGAATGCTGTTGGAATGCTACTACTCAAGAAACCCTAGTCAGAGGGGCTACATGCAAAGACTGTGGGGGAATGGTTAGTTTGACATCCCCAGTCAACACTAACTGCCAAACAACTAGTAGCTCAGTGTTCCAACATCCGCAAACGGCAACTGCTGTCACAACTTGAGATTGACGAGGTACAACACAAATGCTACGGCAAGGGGGAGGAGACAGGACGCCAGGTCAGAGGGGAGTTAATTACAACTACCCACCCAGAGACTGGGTGGGTAGTCTCTGGGTGACTACCCACCCATTGTTCAGTCTCCACCAAGGCTGGAGACTGAACAATACTGGAAAGGCATATGGGAAAGGGAGGCGTCCCACAACAGCAATGCAAAGTGGATAACCTCTCTACGAAAGTACCACAGCAACCTCCCTGAACAAACCCCGGTAACCATCACTGTGGCAGATGTCCAAGAAAGAGTCTCGGGTATGAAAAACTGGACAGCACCAGGACCTGACATGATCCATGCCTACTGGGTGAAGAAGCTCACTGCCCTCCATGAGCAACTGGCAGCTCAAATGAACCAGCTGCTACAAAATGGGACTCACCCTGAATGGTTAACTGAAGGGCACACAATCCTGATACAGAAGGATCAGTATTCACGCTGTGTTATTGTAGGAAATGCATTTCTTTTATAGTGCATTTCTTCTTCTGATACAGAAGGATCCCTCAAAGGGTTCAGTCCCATCCAACTATTGGCCAATAACTTGTCTCTCTACAACATGGAAGCTCATATCAGGCATAATAGCGGCTAAGATAAGTGGTCACATGGATAAATACATGAGCACAGCACAGAAGGGCATTGGCAAAAATAGCAGAGGAGCCAAAAACCAACTCCTGGTAGACCACACAGTCGCCCGAGACTGCAAAACTCGACACACCAACCTGTGCACTGCCTGGATTGATTACAAGAAAGCCTATGACTCAATGCCACACACTTGGATCAATGAATGCTTAGAGATGTACAACATCAATAGGACTCTAAGAGCCTTCATTGCAAACTCGTTGGGGGTGTGGAAAACCACCCTTGAAGCCAACTGCAAACCACTTGCACAAGTGTCCATCAAATGTGGCATATACCAAGGAGATGCTCTGTCCCCACTACTGTTCTGCATAGGCTTGAACCCCCTCAGCCAAATCATCAACAAGACTGGCTACTGATACAGACTCAAAAATGGGGCCACAATCAGTTACCTCCTCTATATGGATGACATCAAGCTGTACGCTAAGAGCGAGCGAGACATCGACTCACTGATCCACACTTCCAGGATGTACAGCACTGACATTGGGATGTCATTCGGACTAGAGAAGTGTGGTCGGATGGTTACAAAGAGAGGGAAGGTCGTCCGCACAGAAGGGGTCTCACTCCCAGAAGGAACAATAGCAGACATAGAGCACAGTTACAAGTACCTGGGAATACCACAAGCAAATGGCAACCTTGATGAGGTCACAAGGAAAGGAGCCACAGCCAAATACTTCAAATGAATAAGGCAAGTCCTGAGAAGCCAGCTCAATGGCAAGAACAAAATCCGTGCAATAAACAGCTATGCCTTACCAGTAATCAGATACCCTGCCGGAATAATCAGCTGGCCAATGGAAGAGATAAAGGCCACGGATGTTAAGACTCGGAAGTTACTAACCATGCATGGAGGGTTCCACCCCAAATCCAGCACCCTGAGACTGTACACAAGCCGTAAGGAAGGAGGCAGAGGACTAGTGAGTGTGAGAGCCACTGTCCGGGATGAAACATCCAAGATTCATAAATACATCAAGGACAAAGCCTCAACGGACGATATGCTCAGCGAATGTCTCAGGCAATGGGGAACAAAGGATGAGGGGCTAGAGGTTCCATCATGGGAGAACAAGCCCCTACATGGGATGTACCACCGACAAATAACTGAAGTGGCTGATATCAGGAAATCCTACCAATGACTGGACAAAGCTGGACTCAAGGACAGCACAGAGGCTCTCATCCTGGCTGCACAGGAACAGGCCCTAAACACCAGAGCAATAGAGGCTCAGATCTACCACACCAGACAAGACCCAAGGTGTAGATTGTGCAAGGAGGCCCCTGAGACAGTCCAGCACATAAGAGCAGGGTGCAAGATGCTGGCAGGGAAAGCGTACATGGAATGACATAACTAGGTGGCGGGCATTGTGTACAGGAACATCTGTGCAGAATATGGTCTGGAAGCCCCGAGATCAAAGTGGGGAACACCCCCAAAGGTGGTGGAGAATGACTGAGCTAAGATCCTGTGGGACTTCCAGATCCAGACAGACAAGATGGTAATGGCGAACCAACCGGACATTGTGGTGGTGGATAAAGAACAGAGGAAAGCCGTTGTGGTGGATGTAGCAATACCAAGTGACTGCAACATCAAGAAAAAGGAGCATGAGAAACTGCAGAAATACCAGGGCCTCAGGGAGGAACTGGAAAAGGCCTGGAAGGTGAAGACCACAGTGGTGCCTGTGGTCATCGGGGCCCAAACTGGAGCAGTGGCTAAAACAGATCCCAGGAACAACATCAGATATCTCTGTCCAGAAATGTGCAGTACTGGGCACAGCCAAGATACTGAGCAGAACCCTCAAGCTCCCAGGCCTCTGGTAGAGGACCCGAGCTCAGAGGATGAAAGAGAGAGACCACCCGCAGAGGGTGAGAAGGGAATTTTTATATATATATATATATTACGGTATATATATATATATATATATATATATATATGCGCAGTTGGTAGAGCTGTTCCCTTGCAACAAGAAGGTTCTGGGTTCGATTCCCGGCCCCGGCCTTTCTGCATGGAGTACTCCGGTTTCCTCCCACAGTCCAAAAACATGACTGTTAGGTTAATTGGTTTCTCCAAATTGTCCCTAGGTGTGCATGGTTGTTTGTCCTGTGTGTCTCTGTGTTGCCCTGCGACAGACTGGCGACCTGTCCAGAGTGAACCCCGCCTCTCGCCCGGAATGTTAGCTGGAGATAGGCACCAGCAACCCTCCCGACCCCACCAAGGGACAAGGGTGTCAAGAAAATGGATGGATGGATGGATGGATATATATATATTGCATTCCTTCCTTTAAAAGTATATAATAACGCACCAACACCAATGTGTTTGACCTTTCTGGCTGCTTAAAACCTGCGAGACAGTACTTAGGGAAAAGGAACACCCGATCTGGGTAACTTCCTTCTACTTTCCCGTGATGCACTGCGCTTGTTGTTGAAGAAGCATTTGAACGTTGTTTGTTAAAATATTAAGACATGCTGCCAAACAAACGTCCTCATGTCAAGTGTGTTTTAAGTAAAGCTAAAGTTAAAATGTAATGCTAACGGTCACCTCTACTACGCTCTAACTTGTTACTACGGCAACGAGGACTGACGTAACACGACGGAGAGTAAAACAGCAACATTCGTCCGAACATTTCCAACAGTTTCTCGTTTTCTGTAGGATTTTCAGTCTCCTGTTGCACATGGAAAACCAAATCTTCGGAGAGGAGAGGCTCATAGTGCCAAATGACTTCACTACACCAAGTATGTTCCGTACTTCATGTTAGATTAATCTCGGTTTAGTTTTTCTTACTAACTCCCAGGAGAAGGGTCCCATCGACCCTACATGTCTGTTTTTAAGGGGCATCTCTTAAAAACATCATGTCACTGTCAGATTTTGTATCGTTTTGTTCATAAATTATTTAGTCTCGATAAAACCCATCCCATCCTTTAAAGTGCTTCAGTACAAACATGCTTCTAGTGACATCACATAAATGATAAGTCAATTGTTCAGTTATTTAAAAATAATATTGTTTTTGAATATACTTTTTTTTATTCGTATCCATTCGTCCTTCAAAGATAGATATTTGTTCTCCGCCCTACTGCTGCTGTTTGAACCACGTGTATGAATGGTGTTTGGATTTCAGAAAATATAACAGCTTTGAAGGTTTTAAATGTAAAAATCTCAATTTACTACTACAATGGCCAGCTTTTTCAATACTATGTCTTGAATAATATTTGTGTTAGTCTTAATTTTGTACATTTTCTCAATCATTGCTTCTGTATATCTGTTGATCTAGCTATTGATCTATTATTTTCTTGGCTGTTTTAAGCTTTGGCTTAGAAATGTGACAAAACTACAAGCCCCATGATGCATCACAATAATGCTGTCAATCTGCTTTTGAAACAGGCTTACTGTAACATTAGGCAGTTGAAATCAAAATGTTCCTCTGTTATTCCCTCTCATCTGCTTGGTCGTAGGAAAGTTTCTGTTCAAGTAGGTAACGAGGTTTGAATTGAAAACGGAAATTTCAATACTGAATCCACAGATTTTTAACTTACCATATATTGTTAATGTCAAAGTTACGTGTCCGGGGTCTAAAATAATTTAAGGCACACATTTGAGTTGACAAAGTTTGAGTTATCATGTTTAATTTTTCACGTAAGCTAAATATAAATAACTAATTGACATAGGTCCATCTCAGTGTTTTGTTTTTAACTCTTAAATTAATCTTTTTGTAGAAGCCTTTTACAGTAGAGCAGTTTGTAAAGAGAACAAGTTCAGACTGGAATTGGCAGATTTTATTGTCCAAAAAGTTATAATTTAAAGTCAAGCTGCTATAAAAACATTGTGTCTGGTTAAATCAATCTACTAGGATATTTTTAGAAGTCCAATGTTTCGTACAGCTTCAATCCACTATGTTGATGCCCCGTAGGATGCCAGCTACTGAAATCCACACAAAGCAAAATTAGCAGTTTTTTTGTCCTGTGTACTCTTTGAAAACCCTATTAGTATATTCTGGTTAATGTGAGAGTATGAGACAGCATCTTGAACAGCTGTGGATTTTATCGGGTTTTGCTTTGAAACACAAGGGACATTTAGTGATGGTTCGATCTGCTTGTTAATGCACTTCTATGTATACTTTGTGTAACTTAATTTAGGGAATATTCAGGAGGATCTTGTCCCTCCGTCACATTTTGAATCAACTGTCCCATCGACTGAAGCTCAGAGAGCCTCAGGATCAACATCCCAACCACATCCTCCACACATTCGCTGGGTGAACCAAGCAATAACAAGAACACCACCAGAGGCTCCCAGCATTCTCAAACCATGGCTCGCCATCACACAGACCCAGCAGGAAACTTTTGAGATGAAGAAGGAAAATCAGAGAATCATGATGCTACAAGGAAACAGCAGAAGAGGAAGGATGTCTGCAGATCCCCTGCCAGATGTTAGAACTGGGTATTTCCATTGTGTTTTTTTGAAATATTCTCAAACATGAAATAAGCACAGGTGGGTTGGATGTTATATTCTCTTCTAATGCAGACCTAGTGAATGGAGTGAACAGTGGTCTCAATGGGCCTCAGAGTGGCTACGGGAGACAGAGAAGCTCAAGGCCGAAGCTGAGAGGTCAAAGGGTCAAGTGGAGGCCCTAAAGGAGACATCAGAGAGGTACAGGGAAGAACTGAGAGACAAGGACATCACTTTGAGCAGGTATCCGAACAGTTCATGTTGTGCAATTAAACTTTGTTGTAGTTTAGTTTTCCATTTGTTTTGACTTTAGGGAGAGTCAAAAGTGCCACAATTCAATTCATAAATAAAGCAATAGATTCTTACGTGTGATAAGTAAATTGTTTATAAGTAAAAAGTAATTGCAAAGTAGTGTGTCAAGTTTATATTAATTTAAATGTTTATTTAAATTAATAGCTTGCAAATAGTATCCCTGGTAAGTTAAATATTTCATACAGCACATGAAGAGTTCATTTAATCTGCCAGTCTTGCCCATTTAAAGTCAGTGGGCGGGGCTAAAACTGCTCCAGTCAAGATGATTGATCAAAAGTAAGGTTGCTGTGCCGTTTAACCAATTAGCTCCTCCGTAGAAAGTAGGTTTGTTGTGTGTTACATCCCAGTAAAAAACTAAGTCGTACAAACTGAAATAATTATAAAATAACCAACTACCTTATTACACCGACCTGTTCTACTCCATGTTTACACAGTTAGCTGTTCAGCCATTCACAAAACACCATGGTGCTGTGCAAAACGCCATGGTGGATCTAGTTCCGGCTTAGAGATGCAGCTCTTCCTCAGAGCCGCAGTTTCCAACCTTCCGAGGTTCCGCATCACAATGCAGCCACTCCCCCCATTCAGCTCCTTCAGACTAGCCAGCAGTAATTAGCAAACATTTGTGGGAATTGCACATCTGCTGAGCTAAGTAGAAAACCATTTTTCAGTGAAATGCTGGTTAAAAACCTTTTTCAAAGGGTTAATAACTGAGGAGAGCTGTTGTGACTTCCTGAAGGCGGAGTTTCAGAAAAAGTAGGAGTTTCTTAAAGAGACAACCCCAATTTCAACGCCTCAAATTTCAAAGTCAAATTTTTAAAGTGATACTTGATATATACAGTATATATATTGCATTTTTTTAACTGAATTTAACAGTTACTTGATTGTACTATAAAATGACATTATGTATCAGGAAAATACATTATTCTGCCCCTTTAATAAAATGGTCAACCTTGTGTTTACTTTGACCAGCCAGTGTCTGCACTTTTACATACAGCTACACTTACATTCAAAATCGTGTTTATTCTTCATTTTAATTAAGTTCAATTAAATATTGACATATTTATTTATTCAAAATGTAGTTTTAATTATTAATTGTAAAAATGATTATAATTATTTTCTTTTTTGTTTTTATTTTTGGATTGTGGCAATTTTGAACTTGCACATTTATCAACAACGAGCCATAAATACTTATTTTCTTTTCAATCAACCTAATGTGGGAGCAGACAGAGGCAGGAGATGGAAATGATGCACGACGAACTGTCAAAGGCTAAGATTGAACTCGACCGGCTCAGGGAGGAGCTCAGTCTCAGCAGTGCGCAGAAAGAGGAAATGAGCTTACAGGTAATGATGTTGACTGACAAAACATTTCATTTCGACACTCCAGCAGACAACAGCCACCAGAGAGTTACGCTCCTCTTGTAACACTCATCTTTGCAAGACACTCTGCTGCTTTAATACAGCTTTCAGTCTTACTAATAGCCTACGCTGACCTTTAATTTAGCAGGTTTTAAACAGGATGAGACTCAGAAATTAATGGTGTTTTTGTTGTTTTTGCTTTGACGTTTGGGCTGAAATCTCTTTTGCAGGTTGAAAAACTGCAAATAGAGTCCAGTGAGCTAAGGAGAGACGCAGAGAGGAGCGAGGAGTTGTCCAGGGAGCTCGCTCTTAAGGCCGAAATGAGCCGGTTGCTGGCCGAAGAGGAGGCCAAACAGCACGGTCTCAGACTGATGGAGCAAAGTGAAGAATTGAAGAAGAAACATGAACTGGAGGTATGACATTAGTCTTTTTTTTGTTGTTGTTTAGGAAATATAAGCAGTCATAATCCTAAACTTTTTTATATCCAAATTGTAATTATCTTCCTTCTAGGCAAATGCTATATGACTAACAAATGCTCATTAGGTGGCATCAGCTCAGCTGAGCTGAAACGGTGCAGCAAGTGGAGTGAAACCTTCACCTTAAGCTATTGCATCATTATTTGTTGGTGCCCTGAAATCCTCCTTGTTTGCCTCTCTTCCTCTCAGCTTCAGCAGTTGAATGTATCCTGTTGTGCAGAGCTGAGTGCAGCCAGAAAAGCAAACAGTGACCTGCAGGACGGACTTCAGTCACTGACCGCTGAAGTGCTGCAGCTGAAAAGTGCTCTGATGGAGGTATCTACAGAGAGAGACGGGCTGAGAGAACATTTAAGGTCCCACAATTAATTTAAAACTAAATGGAGCGAAGCATCCAAAGCGCTTTGTAGCGAGATTCCCTTGTTTTCCTCTTTGTCTGATAATGTTGCTTATATTTCAGCCAAATGGGACAAGCCTTTGAGACACAATCTGCAACACTGCACAGCCTCAGAAATTACATCGGCCAGCTCGCCCCCGAGAAAGGAGAGAGAGAGCGATTAAACGAAGCTGTTGAGGTGAAGAGAATCTAAGCAGTACTGATCAAATGAACTTCCGCGATGTTGCTGCGTGACACTTTTATTTTCCTCTTCTCACATTATTAAAAGAAGCAGTAACTAAGCAAGTGAAAGCCTAATTTATGCAGCAACGCTCGTATCACAATAATCCACAGCTTTTCTGTTCTAATCTCGTCTATTTTGCAGAGGCTGAGCAAAGAGAAAGCGGCTCTTGAGACGACCACAGAGCTTCTGACAGTCAGGCTTAACTCTGTGAATGAGATTCTCGCCCTCCAAGAAGAGGAGATAGTGAAAAGTGTGAGTGTTTTGTGTCCCCCCCCCCCTCTGCACAGCAATGCAGGTCAGACGCCTTTTAACTGAACACTTTGAGCAGCATCTGCTGCATCTCTGTAGTTATCTGGAATGTTTTCAAAGAAAATCTTACTAGAACATCCAGGTGTGATGGAAAATGTTTCGGCACCCGTGGTAAAAAGGTTAAAGATAAACGCGTATTTTTTTTTGCAACAGCAAAATCTCCCTCTGACATTTAATTTGATTAAACTGATTTGATTTACAATATATCATGCTACAAGTGCCACAAATAGTTGTTCTTCTGAAAGTCCCCTTCAGAATTCAAAAAAGACTCTAAAAGCCCTTTCTCTGTATTCTTCCGCCTTGAAATATTATGCTAACAATGTTTTTGTAATAAGACAAACAGAACAAAGCAAACAACAAACAATCATAATAAATGTTTTTTTTCTTTTTATTTGTTTATTTTTATTTGTTTTTTTAGATTTTTACCTGCTGAAAAAATATGCTCAAATGAAAAGTTTTCTAAAATTTCGTGTTGCGGTTAAACTAGTGATATAAAAGATGAATTCATTTCCAGAGCTTTTCACACATCCTTATCAGAGGGGCCACTAAATGTGGAGGGAGGCTAAATAAATCATCCACTTTCTCATTTTTCCATTGGAGGTCACAGAGGGTTTAAGTGGGAACAGGAGCGATGTCAGACAGAAACACAAAACCCCAATTCCCTCAGCTGACTTGAATGGCGCTGCAAAGATTATGTTATGTATATGTCCTCTTCAGCGTTTTAACTTTTGAATGCCATCATTACAGGGAGTTCAGCTAAACATTGCTTTGAAAATTTCTTAATGCCTTAAAATTTTAAGTGTAAAGAGATTTTCATCTTCTAAAGAGGAAGTTGTTCTTCAGTAATGCGCTTCTGCATAAAAAAAAGCGCTGACCATAAGATTCAATTCTTGGAAACATCAGGGTCCCAGGAAAACCATTTTATTCGCCATTATCAGTGGCCATTCTATGCTGCTTAGCTTTCATGGCAGGCTGTGTTGTGGCAGAGGGTATGAGTCACACATACATGAGGATGATTAACAGTTCTAAGACCCTCCTCCGGGCTCTGATTGGTTGTTTCTGAACAAGCGGTGTATTTCTGACGATGGCTGCTGGACCACAGACAGGAGGCAGAGGAGCTTGATTTATTTTATTTTTTTTCACAGATTATCTGTCAGGACATAGTGACAGTTTAACCAATTTACTTACAGCCTTAAATGACCAAAGTTTAGCTTTAAACTGGTGGGAGTTCAAGGAACTACAGGTCTGTAGTTAAAGGGAAACGGTTAAATAAAATGTTAAGGTTACTTATACAACACTATAAATATATTTAAAGATCCTACATAAATCTGTGGAGAAGACAGTCATTAAAACAAACTTCTACCTTCCACCTTGAACTTCATAAATGTCTACCTTTGGAAATAATACATAACGCTCTAAAATTATTGTAATTACGTTGAGCTTTGGCCACAGTGACTGATGTTTGAGTTTCTTGCAGACCTCAGGAGATCTTCTGATGAAGAGTGGATGCGGGGGCCTTCAGGTGCTTCATCTGTGGAGGGAGAAAGTATTCAAGCTGTGCGTCCAGCTTCGCTCGAAAGACATCGAGATACGAAGAGAGAAGAACAAACTTCTCTCAGAAGTATGTCAAACCTTCTCCGTCTAATTCAGAACGTTTGAACGGGGATAATGGGAGTTGTTGCTCGTTTCAGGTGAGCTCCACAGAGCTGCAGCTCCAGCAGGAGCAGCACCGAGCGAGCGTGCTTCAGCACACTCTGCATGACAGAATAGCTGAGCTGGACCTGGAGAGAGTGGAAAATGAGGTGAGAACGTGATTTACGTTGTTGCCTGAAAACCTGATGACACGCCACACATTTGGGTCTAGTTAGGAAATGAGAAAAGGCGCGTTCATCACGAGCGCGATGCTGACTGCGCAAAAACTTTTGTAAGAATGGAAGAGATCTGAAAAAAGCGACCTTAACAGATTTTTTTTCCCGCATATACAGATACAGATGTGTTGGCTTTGTTTTTTTTTCATACTAGACATTAAAACAGAACCTCGCCAAGGCTCACAAAGAAAACGCAGAACTGAAGTCACAGACCCTGAAGGTGGAGGCTGACAGCAAAACGCTGACGGAGGCTCTTCAGAGGTACAATGACATCATCGGCATTTCTCAAATGTTTTTATCAAACATAATTTTTTTTTTAATGTAGCTAATTCCTGATTTTCAGGTTCAAACAGCAATTTGAAACCAAGCTGGTGGAATTGCAAGCAGCTAAAGCAACGCTGAGCTGCTGTGCGCAGAGACTTTGCTTTGGTAATAGGAGAGTGGAGATAATCCAAGGTAGTGATTCTACCGCTGGAGGCGGCTGTTTATTGTTATTAGCTTAATGTGGGTAGCGTTTGTGTGGAAGAGAAAGTTCGTCACAGTTTTTGCTTTGCAGGTTTGGTCATGAGGAGGACAGCTCTGAAGAAAGTAAAGCAAGCTTCCAAACATTTGGAACAGGATAACGACAGGTAGGACTTGAAATATTAGGGTTTTTTTTTTCTTGAATTTCATGGTTGTAAAGAATTGTGAAACATTTTTGGAAGATTTTTGCAAAGCAATGCATACAGGAAGTCACTTTCTCTCAGTGGTTCTTTTAGCCTAAAGTCTCTACCCCTTTTCTCGTCCATCTTGGTTCTTGTTGCCTGGCAGCATCAGTAACTTGAAGATCGAGCACAGATCAGTGTGCGAAGAGAGAGACAAACTCGCTCAAGAGCTCAGAAGAACCCCAGAGCTCATCGAGAAAGCCCTGGCCGACCTGAAGCAACAATGTGAGAACCTTGTCATTTATAATTTACTCTGAATCCATGTTTAAGCTGATGAATGTGATTTTTAAAAAATTTTTAACGCCCTTCACAGATGAGAGCAAAGTGAGGCAGCAGCAGCAGGACTGGGAACACAGCTGCACGGAGGTCAGGCTGGCTGTGGCTGCTAAGGAGCAGGCTGAGCAAAGCTTGCAGGAGATCCAAGCCCAGCTGGAGGAGAGCAACGCCAGTCTGGAGAGACTCCGCTGTGAACTGCTTCGCCAGCAAGAGCAAAGCGAGCATGGTGAGGCAGCGGCTATTTTAGGATCCTGCACTGCCCCTTTTTTTTTTTTTTTCCTCTCCCTTGTTTTTCCTCCTCCTGGTTGTATTTCACACTTGGGGTCACACATGTTGACCCAGGTACTCAGGAGCTGTAGTGAAACAATTTGAGGGTTTATTACAATCTTAAAAGCACACTGGATTCAGGAAGTCAGAAATGGTTAATTTTATTTGATTTCAGAATCAAAGAAAATAAACTATTTACTTTAAGAAGCAGCTTAGAGTAGCAACTTCTTGTAAAACAACGGTAATGATTTGGAACCGGTCCCCTGAGCAAAAATAAATATCCACCAGTAAACATACACTTGAAAAAATGGATGTAAATTTGTCTTGTTTATAGATGCATGAAAAGGATAAATTTGTTTTGTTCGTCGTGTTTTTTGTTTTAATTGTCCAAAACTTGCATTAAAAGGATTTCGTAGGGACTGTAGTATGCTTCCAGTGGAATATATATATGCATTAATTATTAATGAATTTAATAATTTATTCTTAATTAACCTAATAAAATGTAACAAGTCATAATTTATACATATAGCCTATCAATTATGTAAGCCGTTATTACAGTTTTTTTCTGAAACTAATAAAATATAGTGATGAAAACACGATTAGTATATTTGTAAAAACTATCCTCTTCTCTTTTCATGCAGTTGTTCAAAAGCAACATTTAAGTCATTTATAGGATGATAAATGCTACATATAATATTTTATTACAATTTAGGCTTTTTAATAAAAAAAAATCTTTCTAAATATCACTGTCCCAATGTCTCTGTCCTGTTTTCTACTTGCTTCTGAGAAAAAAAAAGTTTTTTATTGCTAAATTATCCAAAATTATCCAAAAAGTCTCGTCAATAAGTCCGTAAATGTACCGAAGGTACATGATCATACCACCTTTTAAATGTTTAGTTTTTCACTGGTTTATTTTGTACTTCAGAAAGTAGAAAGCACCAGAAGCTTGTTTCTGAATAAGTAGGACTCTTGTGGATGAGACGCAGATGTGCAGGCATGGCTGGATGACTGTTTGGCAGGCAGACATGTGATGACCCACACTGCCTTAAACAGCAACCTAATGCAGTTGTTGCCAAACCTTCCTTTAGAGGACGACCCAACAACACACTCCACTTAAGAACATCATTACCACTGATTCTTTTGCACATAAACACAATAAAAACCGCCTGGGACTTCAGAATGACAGAAAACCCCAGTGAAATTCGGGTGAGTCAATCTGGAATATGGAAATGAAAAATGTATAGGAACCCAGATCTTTTTTTTTTTTGCCAGCTATGTTCAATCTAAATGAAACAATAATTATGTTTGCTCTCAAATTCTGGTGCAGTTAAATTGAGCCTCCTGAGTCGTACCAACTTATAAAGAGTCGGTCATTCTCCCTTCACATGGCTGTGCGCTGCTTGTTAGCTCCGGCTAAACGTCACCACAAACATCTCTACATGCGACACACACTGACGCACAGTTCTGACTCTCCCTCTGTCCCAAAACAACCGAATCCAAATGTAGGATGAACGTTCTCTCACTGTGTTGCACTGTTTTTGTTGCAAGCAAGTGGCACATACAGAGACTAAAGTTGGCGCTGCTGCTTTAGCTGCGTTTTGCTTTAGTAATCACTTACATTCCTGGTTCTCTGAGGCCCTCTTCAGTTTCCACATGGGGTTCTTTAAATAATCTTTCCTGCGCTTCTCTTTCCAGTACTTATTATTGTGGGGCCAGAGCTGAATCATTTATTGGTGGCAGTCTCAGCTCACCATTACAATTCACCTTTCAAACAGAACACGCATTAAAATACTTTGACCAGTCCATTCTTTGCACGTTTATAAGGAAGACTATAAAAACAGTTGTCATGGGGTCGCTGCTCTGATTTATGCTCTCTCTGACAAATTTGTTTTAAGTCAAAGGCCTGAATCGTGACTGTACTAACAGCTGTCTAAGACGCTCTTAGTAACTTTTCTGTGTATTTTTATGCAGATTCTGCATTGAATGTCTCAACAGAACTAATGAAAGATTTTATTTTAAGTGATTTCTTTGTCATTGGCTACAAACTAAATCCTTTTTTCTATGTATTAGAAAGTTTCATTCAAGAAAATGTTTTCACAATCTTTTACCTCTAAAAGCTGAATATAATTTTAAAAACCTAGTTCTTCACTATTAAGTACATTTTATGTTGCAGGTCTAAAGGTTGACAACTTGACAAAATGGTGTAAGATTGGGCAATTGGTTGCACTGTATGTTATTTGGGGTGTCAGTTAGGAGGGTGGAATGCAAATGCACCCCACACTTTTCAGATTTTTTTTGCCATTTTTCATTTTTCTTTTCACAATTAAGCTCTGCTTTGTGATGCTCTGTCATATTAGATTTCTTTTAAATGTGTGGGTTTTTGTGCTCTAAAGAAAAAATAATGACATGGGCACAGACCCGATAATCCATGCTGCACTAGTAACACGGAAGCTGACATGAATAACAGATTTGAAGGGGTAGAGGAAGGCTGGAATCACAGGGAGTCAACTGGAGACATGCTTGAAACCTCAAGCAGCTTGATTTATACATGAAACAGTGGTGCCTTTCTTTGACCTCTTTGCTGCGGTGCTTTGGGTTATGCTCTCTGTTATTATTTCTTCTCGTTCAGCCCTGCTGAAAAGAGTGTCTGAGGTCGAGAGCCGATGTGGCGAGAAACTGAGAGAGATGGAGGTCCAAGTTAATGTGGCCAGGAGAGAACACACCAAAGCAGGTATTGTACTCGGTCCCAGTGCCGCCTGAAACCTCAACAAAGGAGAAGGAGTTTTTAATGCAGGCTGCGATATAACGTGACTGGATCTGTTTGCGTAGTGGCGTAATATACCAGCTTGTCCCCGTGGTTTATGAGATGTCTGCGTTGTCTGTTGCAGTTATGACTTTGCGGGAGTTTCAGCAAGAGGCAGCGAGGAGGCGCGACGTGACGAGAGGAACCCGACATTTGGATGTTGACAAGCTTGAAACGTTTAATAAACAACCGGAGGGGATGGAGCAGAGCAACGACTCAGCTTCTGTAAGAATCAAATAAAAAAAATGTTTTAAAAAACATTTGAAATGTTTTTATTTTTGCTTCACCATATAAAATAACTTTGTTCCAGCTCAGGGTTATTGAAAGATTTTCGACAGGAGACTACAGACACAGTCACACAACAGCTGGACAAAACTCTTTTCCTCACCTCAACCAAGAAAACCCCGCAGGAGCCCATCTACCTACAGGTATTAATAAATGTCCTAATCCTGCATGTGTCTGACAGGTACCTTTTTTTTTTTTTTTTAAGTTCTGACATTTACACAGGTGCTTCCAGTCTGACCAGCATCCTGTCTGTATCTTCACAGAGCGACTGCTGAGCTTTTTGGAGGAGCTCCATACGCTCAGTGCCGCCGTGGTAAACAGCTCAGAGGACTCTGCAGAGGAGGACGGACAGAGCGACGGCGGTGTGAAACCATCAGCAGACAGTCTGCACAAGTAATACCTGGAGATGAGTCACTGAAGAAGCCAAGGAGAAGGCGCGTTGCATTTGTACAAAAAGGTGGGAAGTGGTGTTGATGCCTTAAAGCCGACTGGAGCAGGTGGATGAGCCAGACATCAGAAAACCTGTGCTTAGGGATGCAACAGCCGAGGTGGGCTGGGACTGTATAGATGTGTTTTGCTAAATTATAAATCTGTCAAAACATACTGGGTTTTTATCTACTGAAAATATGTATTTAAATCCTTGTAGTTCCTTTTTCAATAAAACGGCGTAAAGTATAGTTTGCGATAGAGTTGTGTGTTTTTTTTTTTCTTTGAGAGTTTTCAAATAATCTAAGTGATCTTACTGTCGACGGTAACTGTCAGAGCAAGGGCATCAAAAGGTGAAAAGCCTCATCACACTGTGGTACAATAAGACAGACACACATCAATAACTAGAAAAAGTAAGTAACACTAGTTGTTTTCCCATAATTTACTATAAAGAGAAGTCTTCCAAATTAAAACATGGAAGCCTGATAGCTATAATGAAGGAGAAGCAGGGATTTCAGGTTCAGATTGTGTTTCACAGGTGACAACAGCTACATATATTCTCCATGTCTGGTCTAAGAAGTTCTGCAAAAACATCCATCATGTCTGTTTGAGACTCAAAGGAGAGGTTTCAGAAAAAAGTTGCCAAAACTTGCACGCTGCTTACGTTGCATCACTATGTAGTCAGCGAAGAGAACTAGGAGGCAGAGCTCCACCAAGTTACCAAGATGCTGCAAAGCAAATATGTGCCTGGATGTAGCATCAACAACACTCAGAAGTTGTTAAAAATGCAAAAAAAAAAAAAGGTGCATTTTTGGACTTCCGTAAGTTTATATCTGTGGGCTTGACACTTCCAGTTCATCAGTGAGCCGTAAACACAGACTCCCATGGGGAAATAAAAAGCTACCTGAAAAAATCTCCAGGATCTTGGTTCAAGACTGAATGTTAACGCTTTGCCCCCACTACCACAACTGAAGGCTTATTTTTCTTCTGGAACTAAGTGAAGAAATGCCCCCTCTGTTACCAGTCGTTGAATTTTGGTGTTACAGAAAGTCCCACCAAATCCTTCACAGACAAACAGTTACGTCCAACTTTAACTGGACTTTGAAAGTCGGCGTACTGCAGACGTTACTCCCTAATCTGCATTTTTGAGTGTTTGTATAGATTTGGTGCTTTTATGTACAATCTTTCTCCTGACCATTCGTAGCAGATTTGCACAATTTGTGAACATTTTCTAGGGAAACATGTAATGAAAGGTGTAATGTGTGTGTGTGTTTGTATATTCTATTCAAAATTCTTTAATACAGAGCAGTCATGCAGAATGATGATGATAAACTCCATGATAAACCAGGTAATTGTGCTATTTGTCATGTTGTCATGGGTTCTGGTAAATTTCTCAGTAGCTCAGAGTTTCAGGCCTCAGGTAAAGCCAGCTAATGGAGATCCCGGTGAGAGTCAGCGCACTAATAAACTCCTGACTCTTCTTCTCTGAGATAATTTGCTGGGACACTTATTACTTCAGGTGGTGATTCATCATTTCAAGCAGAGCACAAATGCATCGCATGCAATAGTTCGGAAGAATAATGCTGGTTTGATAAACTTTGTCCTGCTCACTTTTGACTTGCAAGATCAGAGAAATGTAAGAGGAAAAACAGTGAGGCAATTTTAGTCTAAACCTGTGCCCGATTATGTATAATTTATTGTCACCAAAATTAATATTTAACCTTTGCTCGTCGGGGTAATACTGTGGCTTGTATTTAAAATCTCATCTTGCGAGCAGCGGTGTGCCATACATGTTAGGCAGCGCCATAAATATCCCAGTAAGATGAATAATTCCGTGTCATGTTTGCAGCTGCTCCTGCAGAGCCGCTTCAACCACGCCGTCTGGTTGAAGATGTTATGCATCTTACATCCAGCAGAGGGCAGTCTCGTCAAAACTGTCGTCAAAACAGTCCAGCGGTCTAAGCCTGTTTTGAAGAGTGGATTCTGGATATTATTGAAATTCAATCTGAATTCCAGTAGGACCAGTATGTTTTACTGGTTGCTATTCTTACCTCCAGCTCAACTAAAGCATTATAACTTCAAGGCTTTTATGTCTACAAATCTATTATTGAGGCCTTTTTTCTTCTTCTTTGAAGCGTCAACTTAATTTAGTCTCTGTTTTTGGTTTTCTGTTGAAACATTTTCATTGAGTTTTTCCAGCTATATAACAATATTATAGTGTATAATCGACCACTTTTCAAAGTCATGTTAAAATGAAAAGATATTAACAAAAGGCGTTTAACCTCTAATTATTTCACATTTGCTACATTGCTCTACCACAAACTTTAAAGTTGAGATTTTATGGAACAAACTAGCTTAAAGTGGCAAATAATAGAGGAGAAGAAGAAAAATATATTGAATTCTTGTGTTTTTTGTACGATGGCAGACGTGAAAACAGGATTAATCATTTGTATTTGCATCGTTTCGACTTTCCTCTGACAGGTGTGTTCAGAGTGATGAGCAGCATCACTGTTGGTTGTCTTGGCAACAGATTTCTGAACCTCCTCCGGAGGCGCAATGAGACACTTTTCTGATTAATGCTCTTCTTCTCCATGCTGTTGGTTTTATTTCGGTAAGTTTTCAGATGTAACACACTCTTTCAGTTTTTAGATGATGGGTCAGAGCTTCAGATATTTATGACCTAACTTTAAACTTCTCTACAACTTTCTCCTTGACCTGTCTGCTGTGTTCCTTGAACTTCCTTCTGGTACTGTTTAATATTTTATAATCAACCTCTGAAGCCTTCATGGAACAACTGTGTTTCTACTGAGGTTATATTAGGTATAGTTGAACTCATTTAGTAATTAGCTAACTTCTGAAGATAATTGGTGGCGTTAGATTCAAGGAATCGGATTAAAGGAGGAAGAATACAAATGTTTGCCAAAGATTTTGTTACAATCATTTTATTTTTATTTTTTTGTTCAAACTCTGCATTTGAGAGGGACAAAAACGAACGTTGCATGAAGCAACCTGGAGCAACGCATTAATAAGCCTTTAGAGAGAGAAGGGGAGAAAAAGGGCCAATGCATCATGTTTGGGGAAACTCATAAATACTTTATTAGCATTTCAGTCCACTGGGGAAAATTATTTTGCAAAGGTAATAAAGCAAAGACAAATTTTGTTAGCAATTTAGGTGTGAAGAAATTACTCCAAGTAGCCCAAAAGAGAAATGTCCAACGAAGTGATGGAGAACTTGCAGACGTGTTCCCTCTGGCGTTAAACAAACCAGCTGTGTAATTCCTGCTTCACTGACTAATGTTGGTATCAAACGATTGGGAAGCGCTGTGCTGTCTGCAATGGTGTTGGCTTCTGCAATCGCACCAGTGTAAAATCAGGACATGTGTTATCAACACCCAGGAGGAGATTTTACTGTCAATCATAAATCACATCATATTTCCTGTAAAAAAAATAAATAAAATAAAAAAAAAAATAATAAATTAAAAAAAAAAAAAAAAAAAAAAAAAAAAATATATATATATATATATATTTTTTTTATATATATATATATATATATATATATATATATATTATATATATATATATATATATATATATATATATTTCTACTGCACAAACAATTAGCTTGTTATTTGGAATACTATCGTGCACCAGCTACCTTATGATCTATGGAGATCATATTGAAAATATTTAGGCCAGATGTCCCACAGACAATATTGATTTAATTTTCTGTTCATACACATGATCCTTTAATCACAAGGAATAAATCTTAGGTTTTATTCCTTGTGATTTTCACTTTTATCTTTCAGGGCTTCTCATCAGAAATCTAATGTTTCCCGTAACACTGGCTACTTTACCCAAAGTCGCGCTTGGAGCTTTAATTTTAGTCAAAGCCAGAAATGACACCACCTGCGATCCATTTTGTCACACTTTGTCAAAAATCCCCAAAGCAGACTCCTCTTGGGGGCAGTCCTCATTTAAGTCTGGCAAGCCTTTAAATGAGCTGTTTTTTCCCTTTTACCACTGCAAGCTCTTGTAGATGTTGAAATTAAAATCTTATTGTGTTTTCTAAATTTTACTTCATACTTCTCCTACAACTGAAACAGAATCATTTGCCTGCACTGTATAAAAAAAAACACAGCATTTTTATTCTCCCCTTTTTAACGTTGAATGAGATTAAATCTTTACTGTGTTAGGCTGGTTGGGAGTATGAAAGCAATAAATGCCAAAATAATGAGATATAAAATAATAATAATAATAAGAAAAAAAGTTTCTGCACATGTATAAGTTTACAAACATTAAGGCTAATCTGCAGAGCTGTTGCCTTGCAGCAAGAAAGTTCTGGGTTCGATTCCCTGGTCTTTCTGCATGGAGTTTGCATGTTCTCCCTGTGCATGTGCGGGTTTTCTCCAGGTACTCCGGTTTCCTCCCACAGTCCAAAAACATGACTGTTAGGTTAATTGGCCTCTCCAAATTGCCCCTAGGTGTGAGTGTGTGTGTGCATGGTTGTTTGTCTCTGTGTTGCCCTGCGACAGACTGGTGACCTGTCCAGGGTGAACCCACCTCTCGTCCAGATCGTTAGCTGGAGATCGGCACCTCCTGACCCCATTAAGGGACAAGGGTGTAAGAAAATGGATGGATGGATGGATGGATGGATGGATGGATGGATGGATGGATGGATGGGAGGCTAATCTGCCTTTAGTAATTTGGGAAATCCCAAATTGAAAATGTGATGGTCTTGTGAAATGTAGGAACACTTGTAAATGTTTTATTTTTAACATCCACGCTGCCTCCTTGGAAAAGATTTACAGTATAAGCTAATACACATGGTAGAAAAATGTGTATCTCCACAAGTCTGCTTCATCCTTTTTGTGCAATGTCCAGATGCCTAAATGTGTTTAAATACTGGAAGTTAAACACCATGGGAATGTGCAGCCATCAGGAAGTAGACACGTCCCAGAGTTGGATGTGTTTTTGTTAAGAAAGTGTCGTTATTCACGACGAATGAAGTTCTGCACAGATTAGACTGAGTTCAGATTAGCCACTCAGCCGGGAAGAAGCCACTGTTCCAACAGCAACATTACAACCTGAAAGAAGTTTTTTTGGGGGTGTGGGGTTGGGGGAATATTGAGAAGACATTTTAAGTCACTAGCCAAGACGTTAAAACTGGAATACAAAACGATGGTGGACAACGACCCAGATTACATAGTTGAATCAGTTACAAAGTGTCTTAAGGACAAAGTTTAAGTTTGCCCATCACAAAGCATCAGCCCCAAAGAAAATGTTTAGACAGGGGAGAGAAGGCATGTGTGAGCGAGGAAGCCTGTAATCTTAATTCAGTTTAAATGAAATTAAATGAAATTTTTAAATGAAGGCGTTTATTATTAAAGGAGAAAAATCCAAACCTACAAGGCCCTGTACGAAAAAGTAATGGCCCCTCAGATCACACCAGAGTTCACTGCCTCTACTGGACAAACATGCAACAAAACCAAACAGGAAATTAGTAAGGGCGGAAAACACTTTTTCACACCACTGTGTTTATTTTAAAAGCATCTGATCTTATGTGCTGCTTATTATCCATCTGCGATTTGCAAGCCACAGACTTCTTGCTGGTAATCCAAAATATCTTGTAAAGTTCTGCCGGGCCTCGGGGTCGTGGCAAACCGAGCTGATGTGATCCAGCGAGTCAGGGCCGCAGACCACCAGGGCTGCGTGCTGCATGAGATCCTCAGTGGATGCTTGTGTGCTGCCGTGGAAGGCTGTGCTGCGGGGCACAACAGCAGCCTCAGTGGCTGTGTGAGGAAAGGCCGCCAAGGAGTCCTATTTATAGACGCAGCCAGGCAATGTGGGGCATTGTTTCAGGCATTTACAGTAAGGAGAACTGTCCAATCTCAAGTCACTACAAAGGTTTATACCGTTCCCTTCCTGGGTTGTTTGAATTTTAATTATTTAGCTGGTTATTTATTTTTGCCGCTGCTGTGTTGGTTTGCCGCAGGCAAGTCTGCAGATGTCTGAGCTTCAACCCTGTTAAGAGGCTGAACTGAAGGACTATGACTAAGCTTCATTTGTTTATAACACAATAATAGCCCCTTTTGAAAAAAAAAGCTCACTATGTCACCTACCTATCTGGGCTTAAAACAGAGACGCGTTTACTCTGATCAGGAAAATAGGCCTAATCAACATCTGGCAAGTTCCGTACAAAACTGTCAGTGTAAAATGTTATTTTGGGAGTAAAACCAATCTGTTATTAACAGCAGGACGCAAACTTTTACATCCAACCCAAATCTGCACAAGAAATCAAGGTTTGAGGTGAGTGTAAAAATTATGTTTCTTTTTAAATGTGACACCTAAGATATTTCAATCAAATGTATCCGGTGTGTTAAAATGGGAATGCTGAACAACTGCATCTTAGCAATCAAATCCCACCTCCTACCAGACTTCATGAGCCTTGAAGACCATAAAGAGGAAGAGAGATTAGTACAGTGATAACAGAAAATATCCTTTTATATTTTGGTACCTGAGCAATTTATCTTGTGGTTCTTGTTATACAATATCTGCATCTCTTTTTCATTATTTAGTTCTCTCTATGTCTCAAATAAGGTTTTAAAGTGCAGCTGCAGATTCTGACAGATTTATTTCTCTTAAAATTACACCAAATCCTTTTTTTTTTCCTTTCAAAGTATCTATTTTTTTTTATTAAGCTGCTATTTTGTCTTTTGAAGTCACTTACAGCTTGGAGTGTTATTGTGATTTTCAGTGGTGCATTATTACTTTTTATTATTATTATAACAGACATAGCTTACCGCACACTGAACCGAGGTGATGTGGAGGATCGTCTCCACCATCTGCACACAATATCTGTCAGCATTAGATTTGAAGAAATGAGCTCTGCCATAACAGGCGACTGTGATTCAGTCTTCCATGAGAAAAAACGTGGCCGTAGGCTCCCCTTCGCATATGCTGCTGTTTGTTGTTGTAATGCAGCAAAAGGATGCATGAGATGAAATAGGAACATATTACGGCGGCGGGTCAAGGACCTACCGACAGAAACGGTTTGCTTTGTGTTTTCCAGAACAGTCATTGTTGTTGTAGATGATTACGAGAGCGCTTGCAATCAGCTTTTCAGAAGATAAGATTAGTGTTTGTGAATTCACAGAAATGTGCGTAGCAATTTTGAGACGATCTGTGCAGTTCTAACAAATCTGACATGCTCCTGTTGTTTTTTTTTATTTTATTTTTGTTTGTTTTGTAAAGGGCGAGAGGTAGATTGCTTCAAGAAGACTGTGCATTTATGGGGAAGGATGATGCCTCCTTTTTCCTTCCATCGACTGGCAATCAAACGAAGAAAAGTTAAGAAAACTCAACAGGCTTTTATTTATCAGTGTCCAAAACAAAAAAGATTTGTCTGCTGGATTTGATCTGAAAGTACTGTTTGTCTTTTTTTTTGGACATGAATGCTTCCTGTTAAATCGCAAAACAATGTCACAAAAGATACGCTATCCTATCTTTTAAAAACAAATTCAGGATTTGTTTTTAAAATTACATTTTTTTGAGCCAGAAAGAAATCTCAAGAGACGTCAGGCAAAGCTAATCACTTCAGGATAGATGTGGAGGCGGGGTTTTAAAATAGATGGCACGGCTTTCCACCCAGGGCTCTATTTCATAACGGAGCAGCATGAAGGTTAAAATAAGTTTTCTATTGCTTATTTTTATGTCCGGTGAAGGAAGAGAAGCCACTTCCTCTGCTCCGGTTCATAAAGTTTAATTCTGCACATTAATTAATATGCTGGTGTTAGCACAATAACCACTGAAAGAAAATATGGCCAGTCATTGGGACTGAAGATGTGAAGGTTCATATCTATGACACAGACTGTTCTAGCAGTTCATTTCTGGATACAAAAAAGCACAGATTCATGTGCTTTAGCCACTGGGGGTTATTGATTTACAGGCGGTCACTGAAATTTCAGACAGACGGTCTAGGCCTGCTGTCAGCGAGGTGAAAAAGAGATGCAGCTACAGTGAGACCATATTTCTGTGAATTCTGACTACAAACCTGTGCAGTACACTTGCACTTATTCATCCGGATTCTCTGAAACTCTGCAACCAAACTGTGCACAAAATGTCCTTACACACCAGATGTACTATTAAAGTCTCATACAAAAACATTTTTCACAACTGATTCTAAACTAAGTCAATGATTGGGCTTTTTTTTTTCTTTTTTGATGACTTAGTCAAATTGTATCCGATGTGCTTGATTGCAGACGGCGGTGTCTGAAAACTAATTCTCACACTGGATGTGTCTGTATTTAGGCCACTTCGCTCCCTTAGGCTTACAACTTGTGTGCATAATTCTGAGGGTTATAACAAGGAGTTGCTATTTATAAAATAAGGTTACCACTTTCGGAAACAGATGTATTGGCGCTGGCGAGTCATCGAACATGTCAGCGCTGCACTGACTGCTTCCGCGTCGCACGGCGGACACGCTCAACTTCCGGCGACGGAAAAGACTCTGCGTATTTATTTACGTCGCGCAGATCTGTAGCGGGGAGACTGCAGCTTTAGCGAATGGTGAAGCTCCACTTTTGAGGTTTATTTGATGTGCAGATGATTCTAGTGAGTGCATGTTTCTCATGAGCCTCATTTATACAATCGGTTTACATTTCTGCAGCTCATTTATCAAATTACATCAGCCTCCTGCAGTGAGTAAGCAATACTGGAGTGGATAAAACAATTTAACTTTCCGTATCATTAGGGAGATAAATGTTCACCCCAGTGGAAGTTCGGCTGCAGGAATCTAATAAGGGTGTTTCAGCGTAAAGTCATTTCTCATCGCGCTGCAGCATCATAATGTGTTTTAAGTCATAAAGTGCGACAAGACATGAAGAGCAACAGCTCAACAGCAAACGGTGAAAAATCACATTTGACGTAAATGGGAAGCTTTTTTAGATGGTTTCTAATAGTCTCACCAAGTGGAACATGTGGGTACGGGAAGTCAAGCAGCCCAAAAGTGTAATAACTGTTTGATTTTAGGGTCATGCTAAGAGGTGTAATATCTCTGTTACATGTGTATTTCAAAAACTAAACTGAACTGAAAGGGACGTCAAAGAAATCTCTTTTTTTTTTAGTATTTCAGTTACATGACGCCACTGCAAAAAAGGGAAAATAATAATTTAGAGCTTTGTCTTTGCTATTGGTGCCAATATTTTGGGGATTCATTATACTTGCAAATATGAAATGTTGTTGTCAGTTATTATAAAACGTAATGTCAGCGTTAAATGTCTTTTTTTGTTGATCACAAAAAACTATTCAGTTATAAATGTCATTGTTATTTGCATTTCTGTATTTCAAATTAAATACACATGTTAATTACTGCTATGTGGGTTATATTGTTCCACTTAAGGCAATTCTTTAACAGTTTTCGGAGCCCAACATGATATTTTTTGACAAAGATGTTTAGCTGCAGCACTACGGACTGCGCCTTGACGTGTTCTCGTCCCACAATGCACCACAATGTGCGGGTCTGCATTGCAGGCAGGTCAGTTTAATTCCCACACTCTTACATTATGGAGGATCCTGGTCTATAGGTGCAGAGTGTGGTTTGAGTCGGCTCACCTGAATTCAGAAGAACTTTCCTGGATTGAAAAATCTTTACTGTGTGGACTTTTTTTTAAAATTTTTTATTAAAAATGACCCTTTTTATGTGCACTGCACAGAAACCGACTTTAGCCTCTCTCCTCTTTTTTACTGTAGAACTGGTTGTACTGGTAGAGAACCTGAGCAGTGATTCGCACAAAAACATTCTGCACATCAAAATACGTCTTGTGTATTCACACTTTTTTATTTCCCGCTAATTTAGAAAGTCACATTTAATAAAATTTAAATCACATGCTGAATACCTTCTTATCTCAGCTGTTGCAATGGCCACCAAACTAAATAAATATGCTGGCCTCTCCACTGGCACCCTGGCAGTGTCATGAGCCTATGCTTTATGAATATGAATATAATTTTAATAGAGTAGAAGAAAACTATCAGAAGCAAACAGTAACCCTCTGTGCAATAAATAATTTTTTCTGACACAAGAAAACAATTCAGCAATCACAAGAAAAGGAGCTTCGTGATTACAAGAGAATAGGGGGGGGGAATGATTCTGAGCTTGCAAGGCAATTATGGATTATGAGAGCTAAATCTGTTACACTCAATATGATATGAGTTATGCAGACCGTGAGTGGTACTTAAATGTACCGTCACGGTCTGTCTGAATTTGTAGCCACAGAAAGCTGTAGCAGGTGAACAACTACAACCACGCAGCCATATGACGTAGCTAAACTGAATGGAAGACAATAATATTCTGATTTTTAAACCATAACTTTATTTTGAGCTCAACGAAAAACAGTTTTTTGTTTAATCCTCAGATATCCTGTTATGTCCTCGTGTGCAGAGGCAGAATTGTACTCAAGTAGGAGTAGCACTACTACTTCAGTTGTTACTCAAGTAAAAGCAAAAAGTCGTCGTCCAATGAAAATACTCAAGTAAGAGTACGAAAGTATTTGGTGAAATGGCAAGCCAAGTATTGAGTAAATATAATGTCTGATTTAATATTTAAAGGGACAGTGTTATGTTATAATTTGATTCCATCATCAGAAACATACCTGGAGTGTCGCTGTGATTATTTCACGCATGTTTTGAGTAATCCTCTAATATCCCAGTTGACCAAGCGCCGCCTTGAAGGACAAAACTCCTCCTCGAAGCTGCAGCTTCCAAGTTTCAGAACATCTGAGTACCACTGAATATCATTATTACAAAAATAACTAATCAGGCAAATTAAACACTTCTAAACGTCCTTGGTTCTTGTTCTGCTTGCCTGTCCCGACATTTTATGAATAAATAAACTTTCTAAAATTGCCCATGCAAATAACCTAACCTGAAGCTCCTCCTCCCTCCATTCATTTATTAACTTTTTTAATCACTCTATGCTTCTGTTCGTATAAGACGTCTGTTCGATAGGCTGTGATTAAACGGGAATAAATCAGCCCATTTGGCCCGCAGTTACAGTTTCTGCTCTGAAACACCTGCAGGGGACAGAGCAGGATTATGCTGTGTGGAACTACACTGCACCCACACACACAACAGGGAAGGATGCTGGGATGGATGGATGGGAAGATGGAGAGAACATTTTTACTTGTATATATATATGTGTGTGTGCATATATATATATATATATATATATATATATATATATATATATATATATATATATATATATATATATATGCACACACACACACACACACACACACATATATATATATATATATATATATATATACACAGTCCAGTCACATTAATGTGACCATCTGTCAAAAGCCAGAATAACCACCTTTCGCAGAGCGAACTGCTACGAGACGTGCAGGAAGAGAGTCACTTAGGTCCCTGAAGGTCTTCTCTGGGATGTTGAGCCATGCCGACTCTAATGCCGTGGCCAGCTGCGCTAGATTACGCGGTTGAGGATCCATGGCGCGAACAACTCGATCGAGATGGTCCCACAGATGCTCGATTGGGTTTAAGTCAGGTGAGTTTGCTGGCCAGGGGAGGACGGTAAACTCATCCTGGTGCTCTTCGAACCACGCACGTACACTGGCAGCTGTATGGCACCTCGCATTGTCCTGCTGGAATATGCCATCATCCTGAGGAAAAACAATGCGCATGTAGGGGTGGACATGGTCCGCAAGGACAGATGCGTACTTGTATTGATCCATCGTGCCTTCCACAATAATCAGTGAACCCAGAGAATGCCAGGAAAACATTCCCCAGACCATAATGCTCCCGCCTCCAGCTTGGACCGTTCCTGCAATGGTTGCAGGGTGGTTCCTTTCAAAGGTTTCACGCCTTATACGCCAACGTCCATCTGTCCAATGGAGCATAAAACGCGATTCATCTGAAAACGCTACCTGTCGCCACTCAGTGGACGTCCAGCTGCTGTACTGGCGTGCAAATTCTAGCCTTCGTCGTCGATGAACACCAGTCAGCATAGGTGCACGAACCAGGCGTCTGCTTCGGAGGCCCAGACGCAGCAATGTTCGCTGAATAGTGGTTTGGGAGACACTTGTGGTAGCCCCTTGGTTCATTTTAGTGGTCAGTTGCTCAACGGTAGCCCGTCTATCTGCCCGAACGCATCTCCGCAACCGTCGTTCGCCTCTGTCATCTATGGCCCGTGGTGCACCACATTTGCCACGTCGTTGATTTTGGACAGTCCCATTTTGCCATGCACGGTACACTTTTACCACGGCGGCACACGAACAGTTCACAAACTCAGCCGTTTCGGAAATGCTTCCACCCTTGGCCCGAAAGCCAATGATCATGCCCTTTTGGACGTCGGATAAATCGCTTCGTTTCTGCATTACGCCAACGATTGAAATGTTTTCCGAAGCCCACACACACCCTTTATATACGCTCAACTGCACTGTGCTGCCACCTGCCTTCTGTGATTGGTTATTTAACTCTGAAGTGGAAAGTACGTGGTGGTCACATTAATGTGACTGGACTGTGTATATATACAGTATATACATATATACATATATACATATATATATGTATATACATATACACATATATATGTATATATATATATATATATATATATATGCATATATACATATATGTATATATATATAATACAGATATGTATATATGCATATATACATATATGTATATATATTATATATATATATATACATATATGTATATACATATATACATATCTGTATATATATATACATATATATGTGTATATGTATATACATATATATATGTATATATGTATATATATATATATATATATATATATATATATATATATGTGTGTGTGTGTGTGTGTGTGTGTGTGTGTGTGTGTGTGTGTGCGCACGTCAGTCAGTGGTATATCGTTGCTCCCTTTTGACTTTAATGCCTGTGCGTGCCGCTCAGCCTCTGCACCACACACACCCACACACACACACAAACACACACACCCCAATTCTGCAGTGACGCGGGGAGGAAGGCTGCACTTATTATAATTCAACGTCAGAACAAGTTTGATAAACGCCTCCTCCCTCCTCCCTCCTTCATCCTCCTCTTTCTCGCTCTGGCCCATTTCAGTGGTCTCTCCATCCACACAGTGAGGAGATCCGGTGGCCCGGCTCATGCGCTCCGCTCCACCACCACCATCTTTGAGATAAACCACTGGCTTTAGGTTCTTAGAGCAGCAGCAGCGGCAGCGGCAGCGGCAGTAGTAGTGGGCTGGCGCTGCAGTTGCGCTGGCACACATTCAACGTGGGCGCACACACTGTGTGTGTGTGTGAGAGAGAGAGAGAGAGAGAGAGAGAGAGATCATCCGCCGCCGCCGCCGCATCTTGTGGATTTCTTTGCGCTCCAGTCCGTGTTCATGATTCTCCCTGCTTCTCCTCGTCCACAAACACGCCAGGAGTTGATTTCACTTCTCGGGGAAAAATGTGGAGTCGCAGAGTTGCGGCGGTCCTGGTTTTACTTCATCTCATCGGGGACTCGCTGGCAGGGTTTCCAAACCAAATCAACATCGGTAAGTTCAACTCGGGTGTTTTTAAAGGCTCACATTTGTCCGTCAAGGACGAGTTTTTGGCATCTGGTTTTCACCCACTTAGACGGTTGCGAACTTAGTCCACTTCTTTGTACCCATCGATCTCGAATTAAAAAAAATAATAATAAAAAAAAATAAAAAATAGGGCAAATCCAGATAGTGTACATCGCCAGTTTAACAAACAGCAGATCATTGTTATAAAAAAATGTTAATATTAATAACTAGCTTGAAATCTAAAGAGGGCCTAAAACTGCCAGAACACAATAAATACATATTTTATTGTATAAATATTTTTAGAAGTTATGTTTAAAGTAAAATGTTAGCTAATGGAATAAATAAAAACTATTTAATTCGTCACTTTTGCACCATTAAAAAATAGCTCCACAAAGAATGAATTAAAATCAGTGTGGAAAGAATTGATCACTTTTATTTTTAATGAATTATTTCCTGTTACCTGTGCTGCAGTCCATCATTAAACAACATTAATAGTCACTATGGCGCTTCAAATAAATCCCGATGCCTGATTGGTTAATCTGCACCAGAGGTCAACTGCAGACCAATCACCTGCTCTATGGCAGTATTACACCCAACCCACTCATTCTGACGGGTACATAATTTTGATTTTTCAGAAATTTCCATAAAATTATGAATGTTCTGCCCTTTTTGTGGTCCAAATACGTGTCCATTAGATTTATTTTATCAGCCATTTCTTCAGCCAAAAGATTGTTTGTTGCTGTATATTATATTTTTCAGCCTTAGAATGAGCAATGGAGAATATTTTACAATAAGTTACATCCTGACATTAAAATATAAGCTATTTCCAATTGTTTGAGGAATCCTAACCTTGTGTAACCAGCTAAGCACACATTAACAAATTAAATTGGTTGATTATTGGCATATTTTTGAAAACATTACCCAACACATTTGCTTTAAAAAAACTACTGTTCTTCAGGTAAATTAATGGCTCTGATGGATACAAATCTCAAGTAGAGGGCATTTTTGAGGGGACAGTGGAGCCAGTAGTGAAATCATAACAGCTTCTACACATGCTACTATAACAACTGGTAAATAGGCACAAACCAATTTCAATGTTTTTAAACTTTCTAACCCTTAAACGTTGAGGATGGTGAGCAACACATTCGATGTAAATCACCTGATGGACTCAGAGGAACCTTCACAGGATCTTAACATGGTCCAGGCCAATGCTGTGATTTTTAAGCCACGCCCCTTTAGCTCCACAATCTCAGCCTTGTGCGCTGAAAGCACACAAGGCCCATCGTTTTGTGATGTCAAAGGATTCAATTTGATACAAAAGAGGTTTATGGTTACATGTTTATTGAGAAGCTCTGATCTGGAATGTTTTCAGAACGTTTAGCTAATAAAGAAGAAGAAGAAGCTATTGTTAGCTTTTTCTAAAATCTGACAGGGCACTTTTCTGTGTGACACTCCCTGCAGGTGGACTGTTCATGCGCTCCACAGTGCAGGAGCACAGCGCCTTTAGGTTCGCTGTCCAGCTCTACAACACCAACCAGAATGTGACAGAAAAACCTTTTCACCTCAATTATAATGTTGACAACTTGGAGTCGTCGAACAGTTTCTCTGTCACACATGCCTGTAAGTAATCGTCTTGTTTGTTGTTGTTGTTGTTTTTTTTCTTCTCTTCAGTTATGTTGTTTTACGTCTTGCCCTAGATGGATGCAAATATTACTGCAATTACTGAAGCAAAAACACAAAACAGCACAAAGGTTATGCTAAGCCTGTCTGTGCGGCATTCAAAACAGTTGCACAGAGGTTTTATGAAGACACTCGTGGTTATAAAAAAAAGAAAACGAAAGGACTGAAACTACTGCCAAAGCGTCTGGCGTGATTCCTTGGCTTCTCGCTTATGGCATCCAGAATCCTCCAGCTGGATTATGAAACCTGATGGTCTCTCACTGGCCAAGCAGGCCTTCTTTTTGGAAACAAAGCGAATGTATAATTAAAAGAGAGTAAGCAGTTCTTAAGATTGTTGGACTACGACCTAAAAGGAGCAATAAATAGCATTTTACTTTATGTTGAAGTGGGGAGATTAATTATGTCTAGTGGGTAGCGAAGGTCCACATCACAAACAAACTGAATATTTGTACAATGCTCTCAACATATTCAAATCATGCTAAAGTGCACATTAAATACATAAGGCTGGTTATAAATGTTTAAAAAAATTGCTTTGATATTTTAAGTTAAAAAGTTTTTTCTTATGTTCCCTGCTAACTTCAATAGTTTAAATTAGAAATAATGATTTGGTTTAAGTTAATTTGCATCACTTAAAGGTTCAGATCTCCACTTCCTCATTGCTTTCACGTCTTATGGGTGGCTGTCCATGTTGGCATCAACGTCCGGAGTCATACAGTGCCTTGCAAAAGATTTCATAGCTTTTGAACCTTTTCCTTTTCATACTCACTGACATTAGAACCACAAATATGTAGCATATTTTATTGAAATTTCATACAATAAACCAACCTTGAGCTGAAATTTTTTTAAAGGTATCTGTCGTCTAGATTTGTTCACCTAGAGACTGTAAATTATGCCCCTTTTTTTGCAAAATAGATCAGATTCACTTGAATTTCAGAATTTAGCTCTGACTTCAGATTGTCAGGTTTGGACTTTGACTAGGCCTGACTGTGCGTTCAGAGTTGTTATCATGCTAGAAGCAAGCCTATTTTGCTTAATCCATCTTCCCATCCAGCTTCCCTGTCCCTGCTGAAAAAAAAAGCGTCCCCACAGCATGATGCAGCCACCGCCATGTTTATTTACTGGTATGGTGTATTCAGGGCTAAAATAACAGTGTTAGATTACAAGGTTCAAATTCTGTCTTGTCTAATCAGCGTACCTTCTTCCACCTTGTGACAAACCACTTTCTTCCAACAACACATTTCTTCTTGCCTCTCTTCTATAAATGCCAGATTTGATGTCGATTAATTCATTATGTCGAACGTATAAAAACACTAATGTTAACAGAGAAGAAAAATAATATGAAAATAAACACAGAAACAACACCAAAACACAAAACTAAAACTTTCTTATTCGGTTCGAAAAGGAGTAGGAAGAAGCCGGTGCTCATTAAATCCTACCACTGAACTGACTCATCCACGCTATACATTGTGCATCTCAGTCTGGAATGCAGAGCCTAAATACTTCCCACGTTTTTTTATACGTGTAATTTGGTCTCCATGCCTCAATTACTCATTCTACAAATAATGGGGCATGTTATTCCAAACCCAGCTTTGGATCTCTACAGATCCTTCAGAGTTAAAGTGGATTTTATTTTGGGGTGTGAATATAAAGAGGGGTTTTGAATGACACATGCATGCACGAGTAACAAAGGGATCTGTGAAAACCACGTCATTCTCCTTCCAGCTTGCTTGATTTTGATTCCTGTTGATCTCTCCCATTAAATCCCTGCGAAATATATTTTTGTAAGGCACCCTTGAGGATCACACGAGGTTCCCTCAGCACCCTAGCCTGTAGGTGTCTCTGTCTACATCTCTGAGTATAAATAGCTCATTGTGCCATCCGCGTGGCAGTCTCCGCAAACATGATGGTTTTGATGCGAAGGAGCGAGGAGCGTGACGCTGCCTGATAGCTGCACGACGTGCCCCCATCTCCCACCCCGCGCCCCCTGCAGGGTGTTGAGTCCTGTCTGGAGAATTAATCTGTTATCTCTCTTCCCACCAACAGCACTTAACACTTTACCCTCGAAGATCAGCTGCAGCTCTCTGAACTCTGTCAGCTGTCTCAGAGATGACTGCGAAAGCTAATGAAGTGAGAACGAGCCTGCTAAAAAGAAAGGGAAATTTGAACGCAGTGGCGCATCCCCACATTCTGAATGTGGGGAGGCATCCGATGGGGTGGGGGGGCCGGCCTCGGCTGTCCTGTAGGTGGACTGCTGTCGTATTGTCGGTAAGCGGTGGCGGTGCTCTCGCAAACTGCATTTTAGCGGAGTCTGGCATGCAGCAGCAGCAGCCGGAGGGGAGCAATCGCTGCCACAGGCAGGTTGACACACTTTCACAGTCTCACGCCACGAAGTCGCCCGTGTTCCACTGCAACCCTGCTCCGTCGGCAGCTGAGTAATTACACCGAAGCAGCTGTTGGGTCAGTGCTCAGCTCAAGGGCACTTCAGAAGCCGGCGCTGAGGAAGACACGCACGTTACCTGCTGGGATCGTCCGGATCTGGTGGGGAACATGACGTCCCCCCGTCCCCCACTCCCTGAATTAACACAGACTAAATCCAAACTCCATTGTGTTTGAAAGGAGCTTATGGATTTTCCTTTTTAAGGGATCAGAAGGAAAACCGTGATAATCAGAAGGATTAATTTCAGTGTGATAGGCTGACGCAAGCTGAGGATAATACTCACTAGTTGACAAAGAACATTGAGTGGCTCATTATGCAGACCAGGCAGGTCAGCCGGTGACTCCAAATAGCATCCAAGCTACACGGTTACATATATAGCAGGCGGAATTGCATAATGGCCTGCTTTTCTTGGCAGGTGTTGATGTTTCCGATGGATGTTGTGATGAGGATGTGACACATATCTTCTTTTGGCAAGAACTGAAGGAAAGTCCGAGCTGTGCTTTTTCCCACATCGATTGAGAAAAAAAAATAAATAAAAAAATTAGCATGTGTTATGATGACTGAGATGTTAAAGAGGATGTTCAGTATTTTTTTTCCCTTCTTCTTCTTCTTGGAGATGTGACACAGAGAGAGAAGCAATAATGAAAAGGTCAGAGTAATTAGTGGCAGGTCAAAGCTCGTCTTTTGTTTTATGGATTTGGGTTGGAGTAAAAAACAGGACAGTGACAGTGCCGCTTCTCACCTTCCCCCTCCCCCCCCAGCCGGGTCGGTACGTAATGGCTGTTACAAATCCCTGATGGCAAATGACTCTGTTGTTGCTGGCAGAGAGGATCAATAAGGTGGCCGGCCGTTGTCCGGCAGCGGTGGCGTGTTTGTGTTTGTGCTCGACTCTGGCTTGTCCCCTAATACGGAAAAATCAATTCACGCCAAACTTTTTTCTTTTTTTAACACTCTCAACTTCTCCCCTGAGCAGAAACACTTGCATTTTGAGCTGCGATGCTTTGACTGCACATGTAAAAGTGACCATAAAACTACGAGGTCAATAGTGCACCGCAGCAAACAGGTCCGAGTTGTGAATGAATGAATCCTGACAAAGAGAACTTTGCTGTGCCGTATTGTCTCTCCGCCACCTATTTGTGACTGGAGAACGTATTGATGTGACACGTTGCTGCAGGCTGGGACTGATTGCATGCATAAAAGTGGCAATGGGAAGGTCATATCCATCAAGACTGAGGTTAGGAGTGGGAAATACAAGAGAAGAGAGAGCTGGACATTGGTTACAGAGCGGCATGGCGTTCGTATGATAACCACGGATAACAATAACTTGGTTGCAATGTAGTGATGAAAGAAAACATAATATAATCGGATTTGTTTTATTCCCTGAAGACTTTGCTTTTTCCAATGCAATAAAGTTAGCTATCATATTAAAGTGTCATAAAAAAACATTTGCTGCAATAAAGATTTCTTCTGGTCAACTAAACTTTAATTAGCTGGTTAATTAGGCAGCCTATCTGTTCAAAGACTGTAGAATCAGCTGCTAGACAGACATGCTGCTCGTAGCTTAACCAACTCTTGTATTTAAACGCTGTGACCTTCAAAAGAGTGATGCGGGACACTCCTTTAGTTTCCTCTGTCCATGTTTGTTCTTGAACGGAACATTTTACAAATAAACATGTCGGAATGAACCTTTTTTCAACCATTTTACCTGCAGTGCATAGCCAATAATTCTGTACAAATGGTTAATTTCTTAAAAAAAATACTGGTATAAATTGAAAACAGTAAACGATATTTGAGGATCCTAAAGTGTTTGAGTTTACTTTTCAATTTTGTGTTACATGTTCATTCTTTTTTTTTTTTTTGGTATTTTATAGATTTTATCTTTTGGGCATAACACTAACTCCCCATGCTTAGTTAAGATAAGAGTTTTTCTGTGTCTATTAGTCATCTTCCCTCAGCTCCTCCAGTTGTGCTCTCCACACAGCTGTTTCTTACACCCACTTGTTCCTGAGTCCATAAGCATCAGGTGTTCAAGCTCTCTGCTGTCAGCTCTCTGAGCTCCAGAGTTTTTTTAATTTATCTTTAGACTCCTTTCCTTCCTCTGTTCCTCATCACTTCCTTTATGATTCTACCTACTTCCTGTCTGTATTGGGGTCCTGTAAGTTCACGAAAGAGGACCTCATGCTTACTAAAAAACACCCCCCATTAATTTCTCATTTTTATTATCAGCTATGTCATTGTATAGCACAATAAAAGATATTTGTAGATTTCAAAACTACATTTCAAAGCAATTTCTTTTAGGAAGGAAAGCCAAAAATATTCACAGTGTTTCTTGCAAGAATGTTTGTTCTAAGCTATCAATCCTCCCCCTGCCGTGACTCAACCAGTGTGCTACCGTTCAGACAGAGGCTAATGTTAGAGCACTTCAGTGTGTAGGCAACGGACAGTCCCACTAATGCAGCACAGACCAGTTCATGCAGCCAGATTTCCTCCTCCTCATCCTCCTCCTGCTCTTTTTCTTCTACATTGTTAACACTGTGCTCAATACTTTGACTCATTAGCAGCCGTCCCCTGATTAGGACATTTTTAGTCTTTGCAGAAGTCGCATCCACATTAGCATGTGTGAAAGATGTGCACACAACTTTGATGGCGTAAGCTAATGGGGGTGTTTATTCGATTAAAACTCTCCCCTCATATTTTGAAGTGTTTTGTGTTATTTGGATAATAGACGCTGGAAGCAATGGGTAGAAGAATTGCAGCAGAATATCATTTTTAAATAATCCCAATAGCAGACTTTAGGCCTAATAACTCAGAGAAAAGTACATAAATTTATATATCAAAAAAACATATTAAAACAGCAATTGTTATTTTGAACATCATAAGAGAAACATTGCTTCTACAAATTGTAGAAACATTTTAGCTCAGTCTTAATGTGAAGATCTGACAAAAAACATTTCCTAATTTCCACATTCATCAGACTTTTAGATAATGACTATTTATGTTGAGCCAAGCTTGCTTGTTTTTATCAAAATTAGATGAACAAATATTCAAGTTTGCAATGGCCCTATGAGACTCACGAGTCCTAATGATTTTGCTAAAATCTTCAACAGTTTTTTTTTTAATGAAAAGATAAATTAATCATCTGATCTTGTTTCCTATTTTAGATTAGAGTCTTGGAACTTGTGAGGACATTGTAATATCTCATGGGCAAACATCGATTGACAATGCTTTACATAATTTTCTGTGGCAGTAAGTGAAGCAAAAACAAGCACGCTCCAGCGTAACCAAACAACATAAAACAACCCTGAATTCATCATAACCCTGGGAACTCATGTGAACCGACAGTCATGAATGATGCATGAACATCAGAGACGAGGTTGTCAAACTGTTTGGCATGAAGGAGAGCAGTCCTTGTGATAGCTTCCATCCTAATCCCCAGCTAGACCACAGTGATAATAGCGCAGGCACACTGAAAATATTTACTCACTTTGGTTTTCCGCATAGTGCCGAGGTCAGAAGGAAAGAAAACATTTGGATTTGGGATGCAATGGTCGTATTTGGTGGTGATCATATTTTGGCTTGAAGAGTCATACATCATGTAGTTGTTTTTTAGCTTACCTGTCCAGATATTTAGAACAGTGATTAGCACTGTTAGCATGATGAAGGAAGCAGCCTCATAGGCTACGTTCACACTGGAGCCTGAAGTGACCCAGTTCCGATTTTTTTGTCAAATCAGATTTTTTTTTTTGCCATGACCTGTGTTTTTCAGTGTGAACTGCAAGCGACCTGAACGTGTTCCGCATGCGCAGTAGAGGGCGCAATAGCGTCAGCTTTCTGCCAATAGCCACAGAAGAGGAAGTGCTCAGTGTTAGTGGAAGTGAACATTTTGATGCTAACGGTGGAACACAGCTTACACATTTGAAGTTCTTATCCGACCGAAGCCAGCACTTTAATAACCTAATGCTTATTATCGTCCGCCATGGTTGTTGTTTTTCTTCTCGCTTGGGCGTTTCAGGACGCAGAATAGTGACATTTGTCGAGTATCAGTGACGTTCAAGACAGATGAATGCGACCTGGACGTTAGGTCACATTTGAATCTGATGCATCTCGGTCTGGGTTGCATTCAAAAAACAAAAACTCCAAAACGACTTGTGTTGTTCAAAGTGCCATGAAAAGATCAGATACAGGTCGCATTACAGAAAATAAAAATCGGAGTTGGGTCACTTAAGGCTGCAGTGTGAAAGAAATAGTGTCTTACCTGAGATTTCCAGTCGGATGCCATCTCATTCAGGTTTTGGTGGCGTGTTGGGGGGGAAACTAATGTAGGAGTGGCGGTGGGGGAGTTGAAACTAGTGTAGGCTAAGGGTGCGTTCACACTGCAGCCTAATTCCGATTTTTTTGGCAATTCCGATTTTTTTTTGCCGGGCCTTCACACTGCCAGTAAATGCGACCTGTATGCGTTCTGCAGTGTGAACGGGCAAACGACCTGGAAGTGACCCGCATGCGCAGTAGAGGGTGCAATAGCGTCAGCGTTCTCAGTGTTCTGCCCATAGACATATTATGTCTATGGTTCTGCCAACTGCCATAAAAGAAGAGCTCAGTGTTTGCGGAAGTAAAAATGGAGGCTAACGGTGGAGCTTATCTTACATATTTGAAGCTGTTGTCCGACCGGAGCAGCATATTAACAACTTAATCTTCCTATTTTCCGTCAAGGTTGTTGTTTTCTTTCCGCTTGCACGTATGAGGATGCAGAATAGTGAGATTTGTTGAGAAACAGTGACGTTCAGTTCTAATGAAGGCGACCTGAACGTTAGGTCGCATTTAAATCGCATACAGGTCACATTTGAAAAAGAATCCGACCTGTGCTGTTCACACTGTCATGCAAAGATCAGATACAGGTTGCAACACGTCAAAAAGATCGGAATTGGGTCACTTCAGGCTGCAGTGTGAACGCACCCTTAGATCGAAGAGGAGGGGGTGCGCCATAATACGGGATGTTTACGGTAAAATACTAATAATGGGAGTACGGCGAGAAAGGAGGGTTAAAAGCGGTAGTTTCCCCGGCCAAAGCGGGAGACTTGAGAAGTATGTACCAACGTTTTTTTTTTCAAACATTGCTTCGTAATACACAAACGTTGAAGGCTTTAAAATGTTTACTCAAAACACTTAAAAACGAGCCATGTGATCGCTAACATACATTACGATGAAAATGTGTGAGAAATGGATGTAAGGTTTCCAGCTGTAGATTATGTTGCATTTCGGAAGCAAGAGTGTTGTGGAATTATACATTATTTGAACCCTTGTCCATGTAAGAATTCATGTGATGTCTCACTTCTTTCAAGGATATGAGGCTTTGAATGGTGAGTTGGACATTATTTTGCAAAAAAGCTATGATTATTATAAATCATAGCTTTTTTGGATCATATATGCATATGAATATATGTAGTATATTAGGGCTGTATAATAATATCGATATCGCAATATATATCGATATTTTCTCTCCTAGAAAAAAAATCGATATTCATCTGCAAGTATCATAACACCCAACTGTCACCTTTCTCACTCATTGCTTGCTTCGCACCAGGTCATCAGGTTTAGAGTGATTCCTTCAGATGTTAAGTGTCAAGGTTTAAAAGGTATCAAACTAGTCAGAGCAATACTTGGTTCACTTTATATACTTTACAAATGCATGTAAGCTACAGTTTGTACTGTTTCAATTAAAAGAAACATGTTTTCTCACCACATCTTTTGATTCATTTTGTCCAGCTGTCCACTTTAAGTCTGTGTCCAATTGTGTAGTTGGTGCTTTTAATCAGTTTTCAGTTAAATTAATTCAATCCAACTTTATAACAGTCACAAAATATCACCAAAATCACTCTGTCCCTCTAAAATCTTTCAGAAAATCGCAAAAGTGTATTGAATTGTATCGTTTGCTGAATATTGCAATATATATCATATCGTGGGGAGAATATCGTGTATCGCATCGCATCGTGAGATTATTGTATCACTACAGCCCTATAGTATATGCCCTGCCCGCAGGACAGAAGAACATTAATGGATAAAACTGATCGACTGCAGTGACCCTTCCTGTTACCTGCTGGAAGTCTTGCTCTCTCTCTGACTCACCTCAACATACTGCGAAAAATAGTTTCCTTTTCAATAGCTCCTGTGTTTCCTCTGATTTCATTTTATAGATACTAAAAACAGCCAAATTCAACACTCCGAGCTGAGTGTTGGATTTGTTAAGCAAGCGTAACATTTCTCCGTGTATCTCTAATTTGCATACATCTTTTATTTAGGAATATACACTTTTCCATAAATGTCTTCTTCTGATAATAACCTAGAAATGTTCAAGTTTTAGCTGCTGCATCCAGTGGGTTGTCAGCTCGGTGAACTGCGAGGAATTGAAAAGCAGTCGTCCTCAGATTTGTTGTGGCGTTTCGAAATAGAAAATACACGCACACATCATTTTCCAAGCAGTGTATTCACCGACATGAATAGAGTATTTGACCCTTAGTTTAATAAGAACTTTTAACGTCCACCGCTGCAGGGTGAGACATGATTCATACGCCATCGTGCTCATAAATACATTTCTTTCTCTGAAAAGGGAAGTAAATGTCCTTAACTTCGGCAGCAGTATTTAAATAACAGCCGAGTGAGGCTGCGGCTATCAGTTAAGTTCCAACTTTCCTATCCAAACAAGCTCACAGCCTGTTTATCTCAACTCCGAATCTCATTTCTAGTTTTCCTCCAACCCAGTCACTAAACTCTGGGCGAAGATAAGGCTGTGAAATGGCAGAATAGTCTTGAATAGCTTCGGGGGCAAACCTCTGGAGATGTGCAGTTAGTCTTTCATCCCGTGCATCTAAATGTGCTTACATGTCAGCGCTGTAACAGAGCGACTGTGATCGCTACTGACAAGCTACAGTGATGTTGCAGCAGTTCGTTTGCAGGCTTACACAATGTCCTCGACCGATGAAATCTCTGTTTTTCATTCAGCGCTGCCTCGGATTATTCAAGGACAACAAGCCGTGAGCCACGCGGAGTAGTATCAAAGAGTGGAATCCAAAGATGATATCCGTGCAGTGAATAATTTAGGGAGCTCCTTAAAGAGCTGCTTTTGTGAATTTGTAGAAGTCAGTTTTGAAGATTAGGCTGATTAAAATATATATATATATATATATATATATATATATATATATATATATATATATATATATATATATATATATATTTTTTTTTTTTTTTTTTTTTTCCCTCTGTCAGGCTGATTATCTGCATTTGACTCAGATAATTCATTTCCTGCTGGGGCATTGTCGTGAAAGCGGTTGAAGTATTGGCGTTCAAATGATAAATGCAGACAAATTGCACAACGGGAAGTAGTGTATTTCAAGAGGCGGAGTTGAAATTTAAACCTTTTTAATAAAGAGTTGCACGCCTGCGAAAGATTCAGCTGATTCAAACTCCTTACTTGGATGAAATATTAACAATCCATAACATTTTAATTAAAAACAGGATTTCAACGCATCACATAGCACTATCTCATGTGTTAAAGCAAAATTATTCATCCTTCACAAACTTTCAGTGTTTTTTTGCCATCTTAAGTGGGTTTTTTTCCCCCTCTCTGTCTCCTCTTGAATCACTCCTCGGATGATGTTCTTGCAGTTTATGTAAAGAATGTGTAGGTGGAAGGTTTGCTATGCTTCTACATGCAGTGAAACGTTCAAGTCTATTCGTCTTTCTAACGCCCCGGTGGCCGCAGGGCAAGTGTACGACAGTATGCATCGACTGCTGTAGATTTCCACCCCCCCGTCATGTCGCTTTAGCATGAGGACTGCATCTAGTGGTATTCTTCACATTAGAGTTTATCCAGCGTCTGTTGTCGCTCTCTTTAAGTGCATAATGAACACATATATATATATATATATATACATGGAGTCACACGCTGAGGGAAAACATGTAGTTTCACAAGAGGGAACTCCAGCCAGCATGTAACGGCACCGCCTGAGGAGGAACACCTACTCAGCCTTCACTTTATATGCGCCCTATTCTTTCAATGTGGTTGGTCATCTGAGACAAATTGTGCAGCATTGCAGAGCGTGATGTGTTTAAGCATAAAAACAGCTTAAATGTTATTACAAAAAGATATCATTTTACCCATGTGCCCTTTGCCTTTAGCTTCACTGAGTCACATTTCGACTATACTGCAGACCGTGTGATTTAACACTCTTAACTGAACCAGAGGGTCATTATAATGAGTCGAGATGATTTTGGACGGTGTGAGATACATCAACAGGCAGTTTAGTCACTGAAAAAGGGTGAACGACTCGTCGCCATCGTTGTTGTTTAGTGTCTTCTGCTAACCCTCGCTGCGGTCTTATTTTGTGTAAATATAATACACTAATTAAAATACCTCAACTGCAGACGGAAATGTGAGTGACGCTGTAAACATCTAAACGTAAGTTCTCCTTATGAGATGGATTCAGCCTTTTCACCTGCAGTGGTTCTGACTGACTCTTTACCTGTAAGTCTTTACTTGGATGGTTGGGATCGGTGGTCGACAAGTTGGAACTAGAAATAAACTTTTCCTATTCGTTAACCATGAGCACACCAACCTGCTAATCAGATTTGTATTTAAATCTGCCTTTCAACGCTAAAATGTTGGCCAAAGACAATTTAATTCCCAATATTTCATTGTGCTGTGCAAACTCCTTGATTAATTTTCGTAATTCAAAGTGATTTCAATATTCACCAAAAATGTAATTATACATATATTTTTATATTTAAGGTTCACCCCGTCTTTAATGCCAATAATCAACTAGTTATATAGCAAATGGAAACAAAAATTGTTTTAAAGATATTGCTAAGCTAAGCAGACACTGTTATTTATTATAAAGGCAAAGAGGTCCAAAGCCCAAAACCACCACAGACCAAAAAATAAAAATAAAAAGTTAAACTAGCCAAACAAACACAAAGGCATTTCTAATTTTCCATTAAAAAGCTTTGATGATTCTCAAGAGTTTGTGAAAGTATTTGACAGAATGTTGAGACACAATTCAAATTATTTGGAAGATTTTAATCCAAGCTAATGGAAAACAAAGACAGCATTTTATTTATTTATTTTAAAAAAGGACATGATTCTCATTAAACACTCTAATCATGGTATTATAATCTGGAACAGAACAGCTCAACCCTAACTAGAAGGTTGATTTGAGGGGGGAAGCATTTATTTTTTTTGCACAGAATAAGAGAAACATTCTGTAAGGGGGAAGATACTTTTTCACAGTTCTGGATTTCATACATAACAACCCAAAGAACAGTTGGTTTCCTATCCTACCCTACAAGGTGTAACAATACCTTCCCACCAAGCATCAATACACACAAAGAGCTGTTATCACAAAAAATAAAAATGCTGCAGTGTTCAAGGCAGCGTTTCATCTTTTAAATCTTGTGGCACCTACTGGCGATTCTGTCCTAGAAAATGTCACCTCCTCATCTTTCTTGGGGCTTTTCCTTTTTACCCAGCTCCCTAATGCCGCTTCTTTTTCGCAGTCCTCGTTCTTGCGTCTCGTTCGCAGGCCAGCCCAGCAGCTCCAACGCTGCTTCTGTTCAGAAATGCAGCTTTCAGAGTTCAGTTGTTGCGTCCCTCCATTAGCTGACGTGGTGGAAAGCTCAGACATCCACGCAGCAGAGTTCAAAGTTGTGTTTAAAACGGGGATGCTGCTAAGGATGCTGTACCTGCCAGTTACGCCTAACAAGGTGGCGAGAGCTGAAGCTAAACAGAAGGTGAGGGAGAAAGGAGAGAGAGCTGGAGGAAAAGGGAAAAAAACCCAGCAGTGACAGGCAGATGTGGGTGTTTGCACAGCGATGAATAAGACTGGAGTTGAAGAAAAAAAAAGTGAGAAGAGGTAGCATTTTCCATCTGGATATTAGTCATGCATAGAAACATCCAATGTTAATAATCTGAACTGAAACACACAGAGCAGAAAAATACCACAGCATCTCCTCTGCGATAAAGTAAATGATGCGTGTCTTCATTTAAGGCTGGGATCAGGGGAATTTACTCATGGTGGCTGATGTTTATGAGCTGAAATGCGTTATTTTATTAGTCCTTCAGGAGAGTGGGCTTCCTAGCTTCACGGGAAACTAAAATGTTCGCAGGATTGATTAATGCTAGACGAGCTACTCGTGTTGTGGTTGTCAGCGTTGGTCTAATAAGCTGAAGCAAAGAGAAACCTGTGAGTTTATTATTTAGAACGGACTCATCCACCACGGTGGCTTCAGTGGGCATCACAGGACAGCACAGAGACATGCAGGGCAAACAAGCTAAGGGCAGTTTAGAGTGAGAAATTAGCCAAACAGTCTTATCTGGGGACTGTAGAGAAAACCCTAACCCTACAGAAACCACTGGGAGAACTTGTGCAGAAAGACGTCAGGCCAGGATTCAAACTGGGGACCTTCTTGTGTTGCATGACGTGAGCTCGAACCTCTCCACTTGGTCTGTCGTGACAAGAAATTTTGCTGTATGATGAATTATTGTTGTAGAAGTTAAATGATAATGTAGTTTTGGGACCATTTGTAAGTACTATTATGGTAATTTCATAATAATTCAAGAACACATTCTCAAAGATAAATAAACTTTAAAACTCTAATGAGCATTTAACAATAAAACTGGAAGACATTTTAAATATCCAAAATAAATGAACAAACAACAAACTGAACAAAATGTCCGCCAGCACCCCTGCTGTCCTCTGAACGTCCCTTGGGGGGGCGGTACCACCCACGTTGAGAACCGCTACTCTAGATGTCCAAAGTTGATGGAGCCACACTCCAAAAGACTATCAGCTACAACTGCCGCAAACGGTTGGTTCGGCAAAGTATTTCCTCAGGGAGGTTTGATACAAATACACTTATCAGCTCAAAATCCTTTTAAAGAAGATTATCTGAACATTCCCATCTCAGTTTTCTGACCAGGAAACTGTTGAGTGCACATCAAAAAAACCTATGAGAGCAGTTATTGTCACAGTACACATGATAAATGTCTTTAATAAGCACAAGCAAGTTTTGAAGCACATGTAGGCAGAGCAAACTCACCTCCGCAAACTTATATTAGCACTGATTGGACAATGAATGTAGACAATACTCCTCCTAATGAGCAGTTTACAGTATATAACCTCATTTAGCAACTTAATGTTACGGACAGGCTTCAGAGTTGCGTTAAGATTTATGGACGTAACAGCAGATTCTTTAATTCGCCACATTTCCCCGGGGTCTATTTTTACTGTCTTTGTTCCCATTTATCATGTGCAAATAAAACAAAATAGTTAATGTCTCTTAAGGCAATCAGTATCTGATGTTTTTATGGCTGAAATTTGCTTCCAGAGACCCACAGATGGCCACAGATAGGCCCTGTTATAAATCTTTTATAGCACAGAGAGGCTCAGCGCTGGAATATTTGCATGCTCATGTTTCAGGGAATTTGTCCATTAAGAGATGTGACCAGAGCACTGACTTCCCTATTATTTCTAGCTGATTACCCAAGCAGCAGCATTTGCAGGAAGGAGAAGTGAAGGGCAGTGGGCAGCAGAGCATGGCCACAGGGAGCAGACATCCCACATGGCAAACATTTATTCAGATACTCGCTACTTTATCCACATGATTAACACTCATCACGACCTCACGTTAAACATTTCCTACTCAAACTACTGCAACTTTTACAGGAAAACTTTCACTTAAAGGCCGGCGTTCTTCCTCTGTGACCTGAATATGCCCTTGTTTTTTATTTATTTTTGTCATTGTCTCCGTATCACCAGTCTGCTCCCAGTTCTCCCGGGGAGTCTACGCCATCTTCGGCTTCTACGACCGCAAGTCCATGAACACGCTGACCTCCTTCTGCGGCGCCCTGCACACTTCCTTCATCACGCCCAGCTTCCCCATCGACGCCGACGTGCAGTTTGTCATCCAGATGAGGCCCAGTTTGAGGGGAGTCATTCTCAGCTTGCTGGACCATTACAAGTGGGAGAGGTTCGTCTATCTTTACGACACCGACAGAGGTGAGCGGGCCCCTCCTGGGGAAACAACAAAAACCGTTGGCGCGCCGCTCTGCAACGCGAGCGAGCTAAAGATCAGGAGCGCAGATGTGACGCGGCAGAGAAACATCCGGACGGCGGGGGGGGGGGAGGGAGAAAAGAGAAAAATCTGTTTCAGACCAAAAGCCAGCTCAAGCAGATGTTTTATTACACACTGTATATGATCGGGCTTTAATATGTAAATCCCTCATTTCAGTCCTCATTCGAAGCAGTCAGATGCATTTTGTTCTCTGACAGTAATGATCCTAAATTGCGTCTGTATGTGGGTGAATCCGGCTCAGAGAGGCACTCAATACTTCCTTGCTTCTGGTAAATGAGTCATTCACAGGTGCTGCTGTAGTTTGACTACAGCCGTCTGAGTCTATAATCCCTCCCCCCAAACCCCCAAAAAACCGGCAGATTATAACTTTGCTCTAATTGGATTAGGTAAAGGGAGTGTGCAAAAACCTCCAACTTTCCTACGTGGTTTAGGCCCTCAGACTTTCTTCGTGTGGGCCCCATCTATGCAGCGGCGAGGGCTGTAAGGGTCGCCATTTGTAGGCGTTAAGAAACAGCAGAGCAGTTTGTTGGAAAATAAACTGCAAGCAAGTTACATACCAGCTGTAGATGAACACAAACAGCTCTGATCTGCCCCAGGATATCAGTATCAGTAGCTTTTTCATTATTAATTTACTTGGATTTATTTAGATAGCAGATATAGAGCATAAAATGTCGTACCAATAAACCAAGCAGCATTTTCTCCTTAATTTGCTCAGATTAGTAATCAATAGTTCAAATTATTTTAAAAGATAACGTTGGTGTTACATCTTTCGTACAAATAAAGTTTGATGTTCTGGGATAACATTCCCTGATACAGTTTTAACAACAATGCCTTAATATTTTGCTGAGTTTTTTTTGTGTGAAATAATATCAGTATTCACTCCACGCAATTAAATGGATAAGTTGGAAACCCCTTTTTTAAATGAAATAACAGTTTGCTCTCTCATAAACTTAAAGTCAGATTAACATTTTTTATCACATGGTTTGATGCTTTGTACCCTCAAAGCAAAAACTTGTTCTCTCTTCCAGGGTTGCTGGGAAAAAAATTGCTGTCACTGTGTTTTGCAGTTTTCATTTGGTAGCTCTTGCAGTAGGCGTTGTTCATACACCTGTGCAGAGAAGTAGAAATGGTTGCTGATGTTGGAGAAAGATTTGTTCCAGCTTGAGCAAAATTCTCTCTTTTAGTGGAATTTGCCTTAAGTTTTGGTTTAAAACAAATTTTATTCAAATAATTTTGCATTAGCACATCAAAGATAATACAGCAACTATAAAGAAGTGACTGAATGCAGTGTTTGGTTTGCTGAAAAGGTTTAGGTTTAGGTGCATTCAAACTCTGCTTCCCAAAAATAAATTTAGCCAGTTGGACGGAGTTTCATTTCCCTTTATGCCCTAATCCAGTATAGAGCTTAGTGATCAAGATGCTCTGCAAGAGAGCAAATAATGGGGAATTTGGAAAATTCAATCAATAACAGCAACACAATATTCAATAATCACATTTTCACATTACATATTCATCTCATGCAGCCCTAGTTTGTTAGCCCTAGTCAGGCTAACAAAAACCTGACTGCTACATCTCTAATTTAATACGTTTTTTATTTTAACAAAGAATCGTCTAATATCATCACAGGGCCAATCAACTTAAAGGTACAGCTACCAACTTTTTTTAATTACTTTGAATAGCAATCAGAAAACTTCAGGAATTGCTTCTATGTTTCACATCTCTTTTTTTGGCTATCTCCACTGATTTTGATTCTGTTGCAGCTTTAAGAACTTTTGAACAATGTCCATGTGTTTTGTAAAGAAATTAGGACAGAACTTATTGAAAAGTAAAAACTTTCTCAGATTCAATTTTTTTCTTAAACATTCCTTTTTTTTGTTGTCTTATAAGTGGAAAATGACTTTCCAACAGAAGAATCTTTCTTCATGCCTGGGTTCAGCTGCAAACCTTAAGGTTAAATTTATTGATTGACTCCAGTCCTCCTTCTGCTTCCCGTTCAGAAAGAGCTCAGTAGCAGTTTTGGTTGTGCTCCAAACTTTGCAAAGTGGCTCCGGCTCTGAACAGATTTAAAGAGGGAGATTCTGGGCTGTTTGGTCTTTACCTGTGTAGGTGTGCGTCGATCAGTCCAGCGAGAGCCTTTTTGATAACGAGAGCCAAACACATGCTGATCTAGAGAGCTTAAGATAAGTAAAAACTCCTGCAAGCTTCTGACAGTTCAAACACGTACCTGAAATTCTCAATGACATTCACACCTGCTACAGGTGGAGGTTACTGAAATTGTACAGCGTGTGATGTTATGCGCAACATATTTTAATGTCACCGCTTTCAGAGGAGTAAAGATTTGGAGAGCGTTGCTGGCTTCAGCCCGACTTTGAAATCTGGACAAACTTTTTGCAACTGTGGATTCCAGCTATTTTTAAACCTTCGTCGAGCATTTCTAGGACAACTAAGGTCCTTTATGACTTCCTCTGCTTTCTTTCATGCATCTTCAGCACAGATGTCTCATCTACTGCAGCAATGAATCAGATTGTCCCACTTGACCACAGAGCATGCAAATGGAATTTTCAAATATGTATTAATACCAAAAGAAATCCTATCAAGATAAGAGCTTTTTGCAGCCATATGCCTTCTCTTTTGCTACACCTGGTAAAGATTAATGATGCACTTTTTTTCCCACTTCCGACACAGGCATCTTAGGTTTAGAATCGTCCTATTCAGAAAAATAGTGTTGAACTGACTTAAAATGTGTCTCTTTTTTAATTTACTGAATTACAAAATTATTTAATAACTTTTCACCAGTGCATCACACTTAAGTACACCAATAGCCTCACAAGCTTGGTGAAACATGAAAAAAACAACTTTAATTTGTTCAGCCAGTGCATTTAGGAGTACATATGAAGCAGAAAATGTAAATAAATAAATAAAGAAAATGAAACTGACGATTACCTTGGTTAAAATGTAGAAATAAACTGTGTAAGGTAGATTAGGCTCAAGGGTCAGAAGGTGTACAGAAAATCAGTCCAAGCCATTGCTTCTGAGTCTTCAATTTCTTTTATTCTGGTCTTTTCCTTTGACTTCTCTCCTCCTGAGCAACCAAAGGCTCACTGTTCTTATACAAAATTGGCACCACACCTGTGCTTGATTGGACACAGCCACCAAGGAACAGGTCAAACAAACATTTAAACAGAAAAATACCAAAACTACAAATCCATTTACAAACTCCTACATAATAAATTTTTCTACAAAATAAATCACATAGTACAAGATAACTCAAAATGTTACTTTGAATGAACACAAAAGAAAAACCCTCTAATTGGTAGAACCCAGCAAGGTAATTACTGACATCATCCAGCCATCCAATCAGGAAGCACTGGGCCGGCCCCTCTCATACTCCTGCCCTGCTGCAGATCTACAAGGACAAACAATGGTGAGTACAAAGAAAAACAAATAGTTTAATAACTATACCTTGAAACAAATTCAACCCATAATCCAGAAATAACTTTAACCTAAACATGCATAGATGGATCCTGCAACATAATGCCAACACAAACAAACCTGGGATAGTAAGTGAAGCAAAATGGCATTGTTTAAATTAATCATTATAACCAAATATAGAAAGTAAGTAAATGAAAAATAATAAGGGACAAATGGTGAACATAAACTGAACCACTTTGTCACAAACTGCAACAAACCTTCTTTCAAATGCTTCAGAAGGTGCAATTTGGAATGTGAAATATAATGTAAAATAAATAGTAAAGCATAATGTCACACGGAGCACAGAGATGTTCATTTTCTCACTTTAACACCAGCATATGTGTTTAGCAAGGTTGGAAGTGGAAACAGTGATAGAGGACCGTCATAAACCTGAAATATATAGAGCTTGCAGAAAAGCACAGAGTTAATGGTATCATTAACTCTGAAATACTAGAACATTTCTTTTAAATCCAGCGGACTCGACTAGTAAACTAAAATAGGTTGTCATGAGATCTTTCAACAAAGTAACCATTCTAAGCATAAGACCAAATCAACACAGAGACGGTTCACCAGACAACCTGCTCATTTGTCCATCTCAGGCCTCAGACCTAAATCTCAATGGAGATAAAAAAAAAACCCCAACATATATATATATATTTATATATGCAAAAAGGGAAAGGTCGAAGACTCCTCTCGCCACTGAATATATTCTAACTTTAATCTTTTGATGTCGATTTGAAATTATATTTGTGCAATACAAGATGGTGTTATTTTAAGTCTTTTCTTTTTTTTTTTATAAATCTTTACCAGGGGTTGCCAATAAGTGTGGCTGGTACTGTACGCTCAGCTACGTCTGGCCTCATTAAGAAGCTTGTTATCGCTCCCACACGAGCGGGAACCTCAGTCTTATTGATCTGGGCGACGTGTCTGTGGCAGAATGCGGGCGTCTGATAATTGGTTTGTGTGGCGTGGAGAGACAAAAATATTTACCCAGTTTATTGCCTCTCATTGGTATTATCAGCCTCGTCTGAAGTGCCTCCTGATGCGGCCCTTGGATGCTTGTCCTGTTTCACTTTGCTGGCCTGTTTCACCTGCTGCTGCGTGGCGGCTGACAGGCCACCATCTGTAACGCTTTGGCCACTTTTGCAGAGGAAGCCCAAGCCGAGGATGTATTTCTTTGTGCTGCACAGCTTGTGTTTGTTGAGAGACAGCTTAGTCGTCCCGTGTTGGCTCGTCTCGCTCATTGCCATCCGAGCTCCGGAGCAGCCATTCCTCATTCAAACGTCACTTTAATCTTCATTATAGGAGCTTATTTATGGGGCAAGTGAGGAGTCTCTGAGAGATAGATGCTGATGTGAGTGCTGATGGTTGGCTTGGGACAATGACCGAGTAATGGCGCCGCAGAAGGATTTAAAATTGGTATGTAGAAGGTCCGTTACCTTTAAAATTTGCAGAACAAAGCAAGGGCATCGTAAAGTCGCTCTGGAGTCAGAAAAAGCATGAAAATGTGTTTCTCTATCCCTTTTAGATCTCGTAAAATACACTTTCCATGAAACATTTTTCTTTTATTTACCAAACCTTTATCCATATTAATGGATTTGGATGATAATAGATGATTTTATTGTTATTATTATTATTATTATTATTTTTTGTTTTTTCAAAACGTGGCCCAGGATCGGATTTCACATCAGATTTTAAATTCCAAATGGTGTCGACATCAAATAGGTTCAGCCTGGCTTTGATGCCGGATATTGGCCTGCTCCGACAGGCTGAAACACTTTCCCCTGACATCTTTGCATTAATTATCAAACCGTAAGAAGAGTTCTTTCTTCGGGCCGATCTTCACAGGGCTCCCTCCTCCGATTCATGCAGCTCGTTTTCAAGGAACCGATTGGCAGATAAACAGAAGTTAAGCAGAAGAAAAAGCTAAAGAGGCAAAAAAAGACAAAAAAAAGAGGTTGTGGTCATTAAACATATAGGCTCTTGTGCTGCACTGCAACACTACCTATTTATCCTGATGTGCTGGCTTTGAAATGGCCTCATTAAATAGAATAATGACTGCAGGCAGAAAAGACCTCTTGAACCGAAGAACATCTGGTCAGCACCACCTGGCCGCTTATAGAAGGACCCTGCCAACTCTTCATTTTTTTGGTTGCAAATTTACTGCAAATGGCTCCCATTCAGCATTTGATGTTGTCATAAATAATCACTTATATTTCATAAAAAGGATTTAAAGCATTTTTTTCTATAACAAGGCTTCCACAATTTCCACTGACAGTTGTTTGGCTCCAAATGACTTCTGTCTCCTTTTGGCTCCAATAGTTTTTCCTCTTCAAACGTGCATCGTTATCGTTGGGTATGTTCTGCTCGCCAGCGTCTCCCTAACTGTTAACAGGAGCCATTTTGCAGTCATTCCTAATACAGTTTTAGACTGTTTTGATCTCCTCGATGTGTGGTTGCGCCTTACAGAAGTATTCACAGCTCAAACGTTTTTGTACTTTGAAATAATTTGTGGTTTTAACTTCGTCCGTATTTGCAAAAGAAAGAAAACGATTTAAGAGTTTTCAAGAGTGTGGCATTCAATTGTTGAGTACAAATGAGTCGATGCGAACCAGAACCAGCTTTTGCATCTAGATATTGACATTGTTGTCTGTTCTGATTTGCGAAGTAGTTTGAATTTATAGAGATTAGATGGAGAACATCTGTGAACTTTGATTTTTTTTTAAATTTTGTCAGATTCATAGCAGCATTTTTTTGGCCCATTTTAATGCCTGGTTATGTTTTGATAGCTCTGCCTGTACATTTAGGATCATTTCCATGATGAAAAGTGAATGAATACACATTTCTTTTGTAGATTTACCAGGATTACTCTGTAATTACCTCTATTCATCTTCCCCTCCCCTCTGACCAGCTTCCCGGTCCCTGCTGAAGAATAACTCCTTCACATACGACGCTGTCAGTGCCATGTTAGGCTGTAGACAGGGATGTGTGTGTTACTGTCATTTCCTTCACACATACTGTTTTTGCTTGCGGGCCAAAACGATCGATTTTGCTCTCGTTTGAGAATATCAGAATCAAAATGAGAGTCGTTCTTGGCCATGTCTGCAGACACAAACAGGGACTTTGACTTTGGTTCAACCTTGCTCTCTCATTTATGATTGATAAAAATGATGTCCTCTTTTCCTTCCATTTCACAATTATGCAATACAAGATGCTGTTATTTTACAGCTTTTCACAAATCTTTTCCAGGGATGCCAATAAATGTGGTCGGTACTCCATACTCGGCTATGTTTGAGCATATTTTAATGAGATTTACACAAAAAATCCCAATTAAATATAATAAAATTAATGGGTGTAGCTTAATAAAAACAGCACCTGGTTAAACAGAAGACATCTGAATACAAGCGTAGATCAAATCTATTGACCACAGAGCACATTGGGGTTGATAGAGATCCATCACACTTTACATAAAGTTATATGTGTAATGATCTAGTTTTTAATGAGTGATGTATATTTATTAGCTTTGCAGCCGTTGGGAGTGCGTAAAATAAATACAACTACTTAAATAAATGCAGCCAGCCCTATAAGTAATAAATATTTCTGTTTAGTCAAAAAGAGCAATTTGGCGTACCTCGTCAGAGCACATGCTCATCTAAACCGAATTAAAGCACAGTGCATTAGCAAATGCGCTTGTTAAAGATCCCGTTGTAATGCTCTCCGTCTCCCTCTCTGTTCCTGCTGCTTAATGAACTCTGCATAATGAAAAATAGATCTTTAGCTGCCATCAAAATGAAGCAGCGCCATTTAGCAGCATTAATGGCAGCGCTCCCTGCTATCTCCTGCAGACAAATGGGGACAGTGGGATTGGTGGAGGGCCTGCATTTGATGTGTAATCACACTGCCCCGCTGCTGAATGTCTCTTTGGTTTTGTCTCCGCGAGGAAACATCTGATTAATTGCATATGGCTAAAGCGCTGCACTCAGCAGTTAAGCATACGGGCTGATTAACAAAGAAAAAAGGGAGGAAGAGAGATAGCAGATTGTGCCTCCCTGAGAACGCTGTGCCGTGACCTCACTCCCAGACCGAGCGCCGGGCCTCGACATCCTGCGCTCCCCCTTTTATGAAGCCGCCACCCTTCTGTTTAACTTCTTTCTTTTTTCTTTTTTTTTTTTTTAACTCTGAGACCCTAATATTGGGATTTAGACACCAATTTATCAGCCAGGCTCTGCTTGAGCCTGGCTGATAAATTGGTGTCTAATGGAAACAGAGCTGTTATCAGTTTCCATTCAAGGACTCTTTTAGGCTTCATAGTGAACGTCCAAAGAGAAAAGAGGCGACTATAACAAAAAAGGTCTTTTTTTCCCTCTATGCTGGTTTCAATGGATTCAAACTAACTTGATGTGAGCTTCAAGGTTAAATAGAACAATCACATTTTTTGACCTACTTTTTTTTTAAGTCACATCTGAGAAGGTTTTATTTTTTTTTTACTCCTGCTGAATAAATTTGAGCTTCTCTGCTGGACTAAGCTCGCCTTAAGATTTACTGCAAACAGAGTGTGTTTGGAGAAGCCGTTTGAGAGCTGCATGTTTATCTTTGAGTGTGTGTGTGTGTGTATGTGCGTGTGTGTGTGTGTGGTTGACCTCATTGGTGAAAACCTCAAAGAGCTCTGTGCATCCACTGAGAAGGTACAGCTGAGGCGTTGGCCGTCTCCAAGTGTTTCTGCATGAACCGAGCCTCCTCTCTTTACGCTGCGCTTGATCCGCTCTGCCAAACACCCAAAATGGCAACGATTGATCCATGCACATTTGAACACGGAGAGGCTGTGCGGTTTTAAAATAAGCTCACAAACAACATGTAGATCTCCACTGTGCAGCATAAACTGAATTGTTAAATTAGTAATTGGGAAGGTTTTCTGCAGATCAGGTGGTGTATTTTCACCCAATTTTCTGTCTTTTGTGTCTGTTTAGAGAATACAAGAATTCTTATCGTGTGTCTTTATGAACCCTTTTTTCCCTGAATTGATTGGTGGATGGCCTTGACAGAGCACAAATCCTAAGCCGTCTTCTCAGTTTGTTTGTTTTTTTAAAAAAGCTGAGCTGCACCCTTTGCTCTCAGTCTTATCCAAAGATTTTCCACTTTATGCGTCACCGCTTGCTCCCAAATTTGTTTTGAGGAAAAAAGCCACGGCTTAGTCAGTCTTGCAGTCTTGAGCACAACCCAAGCAAGACCAAAATAATCTTTAGTGGACAGTTCATGCTAACCTTCACTATTCATTTTTCGCTCCACCCTTTAGGCATTGTCCGCATCCCGGTATCCCGCTGCTGTCTTGCGAAAGTATTCACGCCCTTTGACATACTTGTCATGCAGAATTCTAGTTTTATTTTATGTGATCGGTAAACACCTAAGTAGCAATAATTATGAAGTGGGAGGAAAAGTATTTGTGGTTTTAAGTTATTTTATGAATAAAATTCTGAAAAGTGAGCCGTGCATATGTAAATATTTTAGTAATCGAGTACTCTATAGATTATTTTTACGATTAATCGAGTATTCGGATCTCTCTCTCTCTCTCTCTCTCTCTCTCTCTCTCTCTCTCTCTCTGTCTCTCCAGCGCTCTTCCTACGGTTCCCTCTGAAACGCAATGACTCCTTTCAGACAGCAGAAAAGCGCAATGCAGGGAAAACGCCCAGCATCGTGCCACGCAATTTAACGAGACTTTGCTTATTTGTCCCCCAACACCTGGCAAAAAGCTGGAAATTTCGACGTCATGCTGCTAGCACGTAGCAACAACTCGTAGGCGGAAGTGAGAGCGCTGCCCACAAATAACGACCCGGCTGGAACATGGTGCGGCTAAATAATAAAACATCATTTTAACGAAGTTTCGAGGCAGATACATTTTCCTAGAGGAATTTTAATAATCGAGGTACTCGAATCAGTTGAGGAATAATTACAGCCCTGCTGAGGAGAAACAGGAGTTCTGCTAAAACAAAGGAAGTTTACCAGAAATAAATAAAGGGATTAAACTTAAGTTGGTCCAGAGAGACCAGAAATGACATGTAGGGGAGTTGAGCAGCAGTTGTAGCTTTGACGTATTCCTTGTTCATGCAGAAATGGTAGATGCAATCAAACCAGCGAGTGATTCTTAACGCTGCATCTTCTAACAAGAACAGAAATCCATCGTCTCCCTGTTTTGCTCGGAGTTTGAATGGGGGAGGCAGCGCAAGTTTTATTTCAGGTGAGACAAAGGCTTTTTTTTATCCTCCCCTTAGCTTTGCCTCGGTGTCTCACAGACAGTAGAAGGACCACATCTCATGGAAACGTAAAGACAGAAGAGGATCCGAAGAGTCAGCAAATCCTTTGTGCCTCTTTTATAAAAAATAAATGCTGAGCACCAATCAGACGTGCTTGTCAGATGCATCAGATGCCATTTAACTCTTCAAATTTCAAACATCCTTTCACCTCTGAACTTTGCGTGGGTTAGCAGGAGCTCGGCTGGCCAACAGACTGGAGACCCGCTCTAAAAGCCATCGCTCTCGTTTTTTATTGGGCTTTAAGCTTCATTTTATGCTGATCATCAGCTTCTGCTGACCTTTTTTTAAGGGCATGTCTTCAAGATAATGCTGTGCAAAGTAGTGACAGTGGGGGCACCAGCAAGTCTGGCGCTTTTGATTTGACTAAAAACAATAATTTTCTAAAATATATATACATTAAGCTAAAGTTTCTATTTTTCTAAAAATAGTCAGTATGAAATATTTCAGTTTTTCTGGACTCAAATAAATGTAATTCTGTTTTATAGAAAGAATTTCTGACCCAAATATGATGAAAACTGTTCTGATTAGCTGATTGGTAAATATGCAGCATAATATAATATTTATATAGGCAAAATTCAGTCACTTTATTTTTTTAAACACCTTTTGGGTTTAGGTAATGCAGTTGAAAGAAATACACCAGTATCCACACAGTAATTTTACTGAAAAGAAAAATCAAGACGCCCATCACGCCGGCCTGTACGGCAGCAGAACTTTGACCAGAGATCTGTTTCTCTAAGCATCTTTCTTATATGACTTTAGTTTGGATTTATCCTTTCTTATAATGTGAAAGTGATATTTTGTGACTTGTAAATGAAACCCTAAGAATGTATAAAGTGGCTTCCGCCAAATGTTTTTTTTGGGAGGTTTTCAGCTTTTGTTGGATAGAAAATAATCTATTTGATTATTTCAGATGTGATATTTAGTAGGAGTGGGTGGCGTGGAGGTGACTGAGCTCATCGCAGTTCATCTAATTGGAAGCAAAGAGCTGCTATCTACGCTGGACTTCACTTGGAGTGGGTGTTGTCAGACTAATTGTACTCAAAAGTGTCCTTTCGCTGTCATCTGCCAACTTGAATTCATTTTAATTTGTCGCCTCCGTCTGAATGGCCCACTGAAAACCGCCTTCTTTGTTGAGCCACGCGATTGAGCTCAGGTTGTTTTTCGAGATTTTTCCAGAAGTAGGTTCGGTTGTTCTTATCTAAGGTCGCTTTGATGTCACGCTTGGCTCGGAGCGTCCCGCCAAGACGGTGCTGTTAGGATGCCTCCGAGAGGATCGTAAGGAGGTCACCTTCTCCGGCGCAGGGGGAGGATCGACTGAGTCACAGTTGAGGCTGCACACTACGCTCCTCCGTGACTCGTCATGTGATCCACTGCCCAAGACTTGAAGGGAAGGAGGACACAGCCTGGTGCCAGAGCAGCTTCAGTAACACACAGAGGATGCAAATCCTGTGTTTAAAATTCTGCAGGAGGGCAGAGAAAGAAAAGGGGAGCCTAGAAAAATCTGTACTTCCAGATGGAATTCCCTATCCCTTTTTTTTTAAGATATTACATTTATTACATATTTTGATTATTGATACAGAAAAAGGAAAAAGGTATTAGAACAGAACAGATCTGATGCAGCACAGATAAATCCCATCAGGAGGCATTTACATAAATTACAGCAAAAGAGTTAGTTATTTTCTATTTGAAAAACCATTTTTTGCTTCATGTTTCTACAGAATGTTTTGTTCTCATGATTGTCCACCAGTCCATTCTGCAAACCCACGCAACATGATGCTGCCATGTTGCTTTTGAAGTAGTGACCTCTTCTTAACTGAGCAACCTTTCAGCCTGTGTTCAGGACTCATTTTAATGACACTGTTGACTGACTGGACTTTTCCACAATTTTCATATTTGCTTATGATCTTTTTGATTATTGGTGTACCCAACAATAAACGTGAGTTTTGGTGGTCCACAATCATTTAAAGGCACAGTAATGTAGGTGTATGCAAACTTATGATCTATGTTAAGTGATGTGTTAATATTTTGGCATTCAACAAACTTTGGTCATGGTACGGAAATACATGCTTCCATCTCCATTCATCCATCCAGGCTTAAAATTAGCCTCCAGCCCAACAGGATGTATTTCATTTTAAATAAAAATATATATTCATTTTTTATTGCATTACTTTAAAAAATTTAGGCCTGGCATCGTAGTCTAACTCGAGCAATGTGGGAACCATTAATTAATGATGTCCAGTAATTTGCCAATAACAATAATAATAAAAAAAATCCCCTCTCCAAAGTAATATAAATGATTATGAGCCCTCTCCAATTTTATTTTGCTTACAGTTGGATCTCAAAATGTTCTGCTGTGTAAAGCCAGCAGTCCCAGTTTTAAATAGTACTATATCAGCAGAGTACATACTGATCGCCTTGGCAGAGCTGTGTGGGCTGCAAAGCTCATATATTCTAGAGATTCCCACGTAGCAGCCAACTCTTCATTGTGCTACACACCCAAGCAGTCGCTGCTGTCTTTGGGTTTTTGTGGTGAGCAAACTCCCAAATAAAGTCAATTCTATGCATGAAATAAGTTGCAGTAATTTTCCTACAGAATCGGAACATATTTGTGAAGCTTTGTAAGAAGTTTCCCAAACCGTTTGAGTAATTGAACCCTTCTGCTTCTTCTCCGTCTAATTGGTTCTTATGATGCTCATTTGCACGACATCTAAAATGTGAAGGTTTTTTTTTAAACCACTGCTGTTATGTCGAACGCCTGCTTCGTGTCGCCATTAATCGCTTCAAGAGAAAACTCTGTCCTTTTCCCAGTCTCTTGAGTAGCAGTCTATAAAAACTGATTTCAGCTGATAAAAGAGCAAACCGTCGGTTTGAATGCTGGTGCAAAATGAGCTTCAGAGGAAGCATATGTCGCGTCGCTGGATAATTTCCCCTCCATTTTTGTTTCAGGGAGAGTGTTTTTACAGACTCAATTATTCAACATGGAGGTTCGCCTTACATCGGGACAATGACCTTCAACGAGAAGCAATGGAATAGCGTAAAAGAACTATATTTCTCATATACAACAGCCTAGTCAAAGTCCACACCTAAATCACCTAAAAAAAAATGGACATTTTTTTCACAGATCCTTTACTTGGCCTATTAGACAAAAACATCTACACACTTTCTCACAGAAAGGTTGCTACTCCTGGTGGTTGGTGTTAGGGCAGTCATGCAACCAGAAGCCCGCCGCGTTTTTGAGTTAAAAATGTTTAAAGTTGACAGGAATTTTGAAAATATTACTTGATAATTATGTGTTATTGAAAGATTGGACAATTAATTCCTGAACACCAATTATAAAGTCTTAAAAAATGAAAACATTTTAAAAATACTTAATAAGCAATGCTTAGCCTAGTGGGGGCACAAGTAAAGCCTGGTGGCCCACCAGGCTTATAATACACTGGGGGAAACCCTTCTCTCTGTATAAATGTGCAGAATCGCTAGAGACAAATCCCAAAATACCTGCAGCTGGGATTCCAAAGAGAACGCCACAAACCTTTGCTTCAGATTTCACTGTATGACCCTTTCAGTGTCTCATGTCTATCACATGAAATTCCCGTAATATGCAATAAACGTTATGATCGTAGTGTGACCAACCGTACAAAAAAAAAAGAAAGAAGTTGGGGACTATAAATATTTGCAAGTTGCAGAACAATATCAAGCACCTCCTAGAAAACAAAGAAATGATGGTGAAAAGCAAAACGAGCCATGTGGAGCCGCCTGTTGACTAACAAACGAGCTGAGGCAGATCTGTTGTTCAGTCAGGCGCTGGCTCAGATAAGATCAGTCAATCAAAAGCTGCTCCGCATGTAAAACTAATCTATTAGTCATCCTTATAATTAAACATATCAATGCAAGGTCATCTTAGTTTCCTCAAGCGCTTTCTCACACTGCAGCATTTAATATTAATACTCTTTAAGCAAACAGTTCTGCAGCCTTTGGTCTCCACCGAACAGCAAGAGGGATTCAGTAAGTGGATTCTTAAAATGTTTGACCTACTTTCCTTTTTTGTTTACTGCAAACTGCTACCTACTCGGGAAGGTTATAACGAACAGCACAAATGCAGGTTGCAAAACCTAAAAAAAAAGCTAAATGCCCTGCAGACTGGAGCACATCTAAAGACTTGTGGAGCTCGCTGGAATTAATTTCCATTAGCGTCCAGGTAGGTTTGTTGAGTGCTGCAGCGGGAGAGATGTGTGATGTGCTATAATTAGCATTGTTACAGTACGCTCCCAATTTTGAATGTGTATAATTGTTCGGGTCAGTGCTGAATAATTGAGTCTGTAAAAGCGCCCTTTAACGGTCATCCTGCCTGCTGCCTGTTGTAAAATGGACCATCTGTTTGCAAAGTCAACCACAACTGTGAGTCGTTTTGGACAGCAACCAATAAGGCCGTGCAGAGTTTATACTTTCCAAGAGGCTAACATATCTTTATTTTGAGGTTTTTACATACTTGTGAATTCATAGAAGGTCAGGCCGTTAGAGTTCATTTCTTACAAATAACAGCTCAACAACAGCTTGCGCGCATAAACGTCTCAGTCCAAAAATTATACAGCTTCATTCTAGTGCGAGAAAAAGGACGAAAAATAACACTCAAGGGAAACGTGCAAATCCCCCCCAAATCCTTTTTCTAAAGCAGCTGCTAATACATTCTAAAATGTCATACGTATCCCAGCTTATGATGTTCAGAGTCACACATCGCAGAACTGGGAGGAGAGCTGCCACTCAGCTTCCCCCCCTTCCCCCCCAAGTATAAACACAACCACATGTCACTGCAAATGTAAGCTGGTACCGTCCAGACTGAGGTCAGCTTCTTATTAATCGTTAGACCTTCTTGCTTAGCTTCCTGACAGCGCGCCGCCATCCTTGTTTGATTGCTTAACCTCTGCGCGTATCAAACATGGAAACGTGGGTCTCTTTCGCCCCCTCACTACCACCACCACCACCACCCACCTGAGGGGCTGGCGTGGCGGCACACAGTGAGAGCCACTTGTCTTTAAAGGCCAAATCTGATCTGAGCGCTGTCTGCTGAGCACTTCACTGTGAAGGTCACCGGCAGGGGAAGGGAGGGCGGATGTGTCAGCTAAGTTTGCTGTGCTCTGAATACTTAGCAGCTCCGTGCCGAACACGTCAACTCGCAGGTCTGAAACGATTACCAGCAAAACGGCCGAGCTGGTAACGGACAGCAGCAGGTTGTTTCTGTTCCAGGAGCGACAAAGAGAAACGGCCAAATTGTAGACAGTGCCGCATATTTATTCTGGATCCTTTGAATGCTCAGAGATATGCTTGTTTTAAATGATTTTATACCTTTTTAACACGTTGTTTTTGCTGCATATAGAAATTCCCCCCTGGAAAGATGTTGCATCGGTGGCGGCAGCTCCAGTCAGCTTTGAGGTTTCCTGTTGAGCTCTTTATCTGGTTAAAAAAATGTGATTTTTGTTTTTTGAGAGGTTTTTCTGCTCTGATATAGAGGCTGTGTTGTCTGAGTCATTTCCGTTGGTACTTCTGCCACTTTTTACAAATCTTTTATGATGAGTAACCATGGTAGCAGCAGGGTTGTTAGACTGGGGAGCAGGTGATTGAGCTTTCTAACTAATGCCCAGATCAAGAAGTTACATGATCAAAAAGGAGCTGAAAAAGAGACGTTTCAAACACAGGAAGCAAATGGTACAGTGGACGGCTAAAGTATTCATACCCCTTGATATTTTCCACATATTGTCATTGTTAAAACTACAAACTTTCATGTATTTTAAGTGGAACCTTTGATATAAAACAACAGTGTAGAAAGTCAAACTTAGCTTTTTGTTTCAGCACCTGGTCAGCTTGCTGCAATTAATGGGACAGTGGATTCAGAAAACGCAGCGAAACAATATTTGATCATCAAGTTGTGCCTTTAGGCAGCACCACACTCACAAACTGCCTCGGCATGGCTTGAAATATAAATGTCTTCAAGTGCCCTAGGACGTAAATTTGATTGTGGCATAATCTTAAATGGTTTATTTCAGTTTAAAAACGCTCCAAGGAAGGTGAATGGAAACAGTTCCTCAAAAGAGAGTCGGTGCAAAAATTCCTCCACAGTAACGTCAAAGACCATTTTCCAGTCGGTTTAGTTTTGCTTTTTTTTTATGAAGCACTGCTTTATTTTTTTAGTGATAAACAGTTAGCATTGACCTGCCGTAAAATTCATTTTCTTGCAGAGATTACCTGTGAACATTGATTTTCCAATATTTTCATAAATTGCCTTATTCAGCAACTAAAATATCTACAATTCCTTGCAGCTTACTTCCTCTAACATACTACGATGCCTCTCATTTTGTATAATCAGTATCTATTCTGGAGGGTATTTTTTGTCTTTAACTAGACATATATTTAACTCTATAAGATTCTTACATTTTTCCACCGCCTGACATGTTTTCTGTATCCACATTTCTGATCTATTTCCAATGTTGTGAGTCATGCATGATACTCTTAGAGCGCTTACAATGTGAGGTATTTTAACACGAATAACACGAGCAGCTGTATGTATTTGTTCCATTTGACATCTAAATAAAGCCGGTTTTAGCTGTGCAGTTTGAGGCATACACACATTTGACAAGGGACACATAATATTAAAAAGCCTCATGCCTGTGGCTCTGTCCCATTTTTCTCTCATACACATTTATTAGCCAAATGCTGGGTTTACAAAGATCTTACCCAGGAAGCAGAAAAGTAAATGTAATTTAAATATATGTAAATAACCTTTAGAAATGAGTTTACTTACTGCACTCGGTGTAAAAACTAATAACGTTTCTTGTTTCTCAGCAGCTTATAAAATAAAAATTACGCTTTCAATATTAGAAGTGTTGTTTCATATTCATCCATCCATCCATCCATTTTCTTTACATCCTTGTCCCTTAGTTGGGTGAGGAGGGTTGCTGGTGCCTCTCCAGCTAACATTCTGGGTGAGAGGCGGGGTCACCCTGGACAGGTCACCAGTCTGTCGCAGGGCAACACAGAGACAAACAACCATGCACACACACACTCACACCTAGAGACAATTTAGAGAAACCAATTAACCTGACAGTCATGTTTTTGGATTGTGGGAGGAAACTGGAGTACCCGGAGAATTGAACCCAGAACCTTCTGCTGCAAGGCAACAGCGCTACCAACTGCACCACTGTGCAGCCCCTTGTTTCATGTTCATTCATATACAAATCTAGAAATGTTCAATTATTTTACCTGCCGTCAATTAACACGCAGCAGCCTCCAGTGTTATGTTGTACCTCTAGTATAGATTTATTTAATTTTTTTTTGCAGAAGCCTTATTGTTTCTTTTTTCAACCCTTCTGATGGTTTTGACATCACCTTTTTGCTGCCTCGTTTTCTAAAACAGTTTATAAGTCTGATGCACAGGGAGACGTCTTTAGCCGTTTCTCTCCTTTGTCTGGTTAAATTTTGTGTTCTGATCTCTAGTTGTATAAGATTAACAACTGAAATTGCCATGGAAGAATTAGCCTAATTTGGGGAACAATTGATATTAAATTGCAAATGTGTTTTCAGCTGCTGTCTTATGGAGAGAAAAACAAAATAATCATTTTCGCTGACAAGCAGAAGTGACCACATTTTATTTAAAATCTGGTATTTCAAATAGCCCATGATGTCATCACCAACAGGATTTCCAGGGTCCACAGCATAACGGTTCCCCCACCATGCCTAACAGAGCATGATCTATTTTCCCCTCCCAACATTTTCACCTTCTGCTTCATGCCAGCACCACATGCAGAGTTTGAGGTTAAGTTCCTGTTTATTTAGCAAAGTCGTATCTTGCTGTGCGTTTCAATAAAGGAAATGAGTTGTAAATGAAAGTACCGTCAGACAGCCGTCACTCAGCATCAGCATCAAAATCAGTGCAGGTTTCTGTACTTGGAAATAAGAACAAACAGGTAAAACATAGCGTATCAAAAGACTAGCTTACATATCTTAACTATCAGTTACTTCTATGGAAAGAGTCGATGATGATCAAGGCACATCTCCATCTGTCAAATTTGACAAGTACACAAATGACCAAAAATGTACAGAAAAATGTTTCAGAGTATCCTTGAAGTGCCTTTTTTTATTAACATGTGAAAGAATGAAAGAATCTGCAAACATATTTTAGTTTTTTTTCCCAGCATGCCTCCTAAGTCTCTCGTTGGCAGATAGATCTTGTCATATGCTTGTTAAGGACAGTTGGTGACTTCAAGATGCCACTTTTTGCTACAACACACAACTTTCTGCCTGCATCCATTGTCACCATAAACTCACACAGTTCAGTGAATCAAAACGTTGATCATTGGACTTCAGCTGGGGGTATTTTTTTAAATAATTTTTTCTTTAGAAAAGGTGACTTCTGACTATAAAACTAGGCTGAAACGATTGATGTGTGACATAATGTTAGTTTAATTTCCTTTCAAGGTTTATTGTGGAGTTTACACACATTAGTTCTACTTGGAGGTATTTGGTTCTCCTATTGGCATAATTCCTGTTGGTCACATTTCCACTTTTCCCAATCTGAAGAACAGCAACACATGACACAAGTATATTTAAGTATATTTAAACTTCAGAAAGTACAAGCAATTTTCTGAAGTAAAGTTCCTTGTACTAATAAATACTAGAATACTAATAAAAAAGTAAATATTAGAGTGTACATTAAAAAGAAGAATAGGGCTTCAGTAAGAATAAGGGTGGCAATGGTTTTTAAAACAGTAAGAATATTACTATAATTATAATTCAAGCAGTTACTTCTGAACTTGGGATTTTGCTCCACTCAATAAATATCCTTGAATTAAAACTTGGATTTTTTTCAGATATTAGCCTCCTGCACTAAAAGATGAAGTTTTTTCACATCCTTAAACAAGTGGCCACAAAAAAATTGCTTACAAATAACATATTTAACTGAAACTTTATTCAAGTGCTTCAAGCAAATTTTGAACCCTAACACTGATTTATGTAATTTAATTGAACTTAAAATATTAAGAAGTAAAAGAAAAATAATTAGTTGTGTTTGTTTTCAGCTGCTTTATTTTTTTTCAGTCACTTGTAATGACTGCTGACCATAAATCCTGAAACCCTTAATAAATCGCGACCGTTTAGATTCTCCCGTCATTGTGATGAGACGTTTTAGCATCACAGTTCAGCCCTGTTACTGTCAGCTCAGCTTCTTCCTTTCTTATACCTCACATGCTTTCATCACCCTCTGCGGTGAGCTCTGCAGAGTCGACACGCCGCTAAGTTACATCAATTGTGTCGTCTGAGCTGCAGCCCATTTTACTGCATAGGTGTCAGTTCGTTTTGCGAGTCTTATTGTTGCAGTTCAGGTTAATTCTTGGCTTTGGATTTGTTAGTAGTTTGAACTCCTTAGCATGAAACGGCTAAGTGTGAGATGAGACATCTAGTCACCAAACACCAGACCAGAGGACAGGCCGTTATTGCCCAGTCAATGGTTTAATTATCCTCTCTAATCCTGCTATTTAGGGTGAAGCACTCACAGCTTTGACGTAATATTTTTGTGGCACCAGTCTGTGAAACTCTTCAGTCTATATTATCTTTGTTGTTTCAGTTATTTTTAACATTTGTCTTTACTGTGGCTAATTTAATCTCAGTATGAGCTTTTCTGTGAAGGTTTGTTAAAGAACATAGTGAACAAACATCATGGAGACCAAGGAAAAGACAGGTCAGAGAGGTTTAAATGCAGGGTTAGGTTATAAAATAAATATCCAAAGCTTTGGACATCAAAAAGAATAAAGCTCAATTCCTCATCTGGAATTAGAGAAGGTCTGACACAACTGCGAAACAGCCAAGACCTGGCTGTCCACCTAAATTGACAGCCTTGGCAAAGAGAGCATCTATCATGTACGAAGCCAACAGGGCTGATGTAACTCTGGATCCAAAGCTCAGGATGGAAATCTGTTGCCAAGGCAACTGTTAGTTGTGCACTCTACAAACCTGGCCTTTAAGGAAGACTGGCAGAAGTAGAGAAAATATTAAAGGCAAGGCAAAAATAGGTGCAGCTTAAAGTTTGCAGATACCAGGTGCTCTGATCACAGAAGAACATAAATGTAGGCCGAAATAGAAAATGCTGTCTGTGGGAAGGCTTTTGTTCAGCTGGTGGGAGTTTAGATGTTGGTGGAAGAGCGAGTCGGGCAGACTGTGGTGGTTCGAATCCCTGCTATGTCTGTCTCTGTTTCACCCGGTTTGCCTGCTGGTGTAATGTACCACCAGTGCGTGAATTGGAGAATGGCTGAATGTGTATAGGCCATTTACCTTTTTCCACCAAAGAGATGCAAAGATTGAGGCAGTGGTTTAGCTTCTGGCATGACATTGACCTAAAATATACAGCCAGAACTACAGTGGAGTGGTGTAGATCAGAGGAACCTCATGTCTTTCAACAGCCCAAATCTAATTGAGAGCTTTGGCAAGACTCAACAATAGATGTTTTCAGACGCTCTCTGTCTGTTCTTATTGAACTTAAGGTGTTTCTCAAAGAACAATGGGAAAGTAATTCAGGTAATAAGGTTTCCCTCAGTTTATTACAAACCTAGCGGGCCACCAGGATTTACTTGGGCCCCCAGCTAAGCATTGCTTATTTATTTTAGGTTTTTTAAACGTTGGCATTTTTTTAAAGACTTTATAGTCACTATTCAAACAATAATCTTCCAAAAGTACATAATTATCAAGTGATATTTTCAAACTTTCTCTCAACTTTGAAATGTTTTTAGCTTAATAAGAGGGCAGGCCACCAGACACAGTAAAAAATGCTGGTGTTGAATTAACACCCAAAAGTGTCTATATGTGTCCAAGTCGGCTGGTGTTAAAGTAACACTTTTGAAAGTGTTAAAAGATTCACACCCATTTTTAAAATTAAATTAACATTGGTCTATAACACTGAAATGGGTTTAAGAAAAGTTAAACTTTCCATTTCTGTGTATTGTTTTGAATATTTTCCAATTGATTTGATTGATATTGGCACCTTGTGGGGTCAATTATTTACTTTTTTAACACCACATTATGTTTTGTGATCAACACTACACTGATGTTACTTTTAACATATTTTAACACCAACACCGTTGTAATGTCAATGTGACACTCTTTGTTGTTGAATTTAACACCAGCTGACTTGGACACATATAGACACTTTTGGGTGTTAATTCAACGCCAGCATTTTTACTGTGGACTTATCATGTTTTCTGGGTTATATGTGCACATCTGGTGAACATGTGCCCCCCAAGAAGACTGGACTGTAACTATGGCAACAAGTCATTAAATAAGTTTTGACTCAGGGATGCGGAATACAAATGCATATCTATGATTTGTTTTATGTGAAAGAAAAATCTTGTTCTTTAAAGTTAAGCAATACTTTGTGTTAGTCTGTTACCTAAAACTGCAACACATATTTAAAATTTCTAGTAGTAATGTGACAAATATCTAAGAGTTTCTTTAAAAAACTAACTGCAGGATCACATTTGTTATGGAAATGTTAAACTTTTGCAAACTGAATCTGTGCCTTTCTTTTTTCTTGATCAATCCTGTTAACTTTTTTTTATGTTTGTGTGTTTCTCTGTCATCCAAAAAAAAAAAAAACCCACACAGTTCAGTAATGGAGCTCTCTCCTCTTTATCCCCCCCAAAGGCTTTGCAATCCTCCAGGCCATAATGGAGTCGGCTGTAGCCAATAACTGGCAGGTGACGGCTCGCTCTGTTGGGAACGTGAACGTCTCAGCGTACACACAAATCATCAGGGAGATGGACAACCGGCAGGAGAAACGTTTTCTCATCGACTGCGAGGTGGATAGGATCGACTTAATACTCCAGGAGGTACTGAGCCAACACACACTGCTGCTTCGGCCTAGATCTGCTAAAGAAAAGTAGCACACTGGAAGCAAACCTGCCCTTGAACATCAGAAAATAAATCTTTAAGATCGTGATGTTTTTTTTTTTCTTCCCCTCTAGCCCAATTTTTCTGCATGTTTTCTCTTTAGAAAAAGAGAAAACATGTTTATTCCTCTCGTTCTGCAGACTTTATGGCCTTAAACAAACTCTGTAAAATAGGACAATTTTCCTGGCATTTGGCTTCTCGATTTCCCCCCGTTTTTTGTTATTACCCTAAGCTCCTCGAGTGCATCACGATTGCCTCACATCTCAAAATTCTCATTTTGGAAGCGATGTTGAAACAGGCAAACTGGGTGCTTTCAATTAAAGCTTGTTATTCCCTGTTCTCTTTATTTATTGCGCTTGTATGTGCATGTTGCACGTTTAATTACTTTGGTTAAATTTCAGTGAGATTGAATGTTAATTTTTCAGACAGCACCACAGATTTTCCTTTGACTGGGCCTTTCTAAAACAAAAATATTAGTTGACCTAAAACAGGAGGCTGCAACATTTACAACTATTTTTACACTTGGATCAGCTAAGAAACCTTGCTTAGAGTATCAAATGTTATATGAGGATTAGCAAAAAAGATAAATATCTATTGTAGAAAATTTATCATCATATTTAAAGAACCACTACTTTACCTAAGGTTTTACAAAAAGAAGATGGATGCATTTTCTTCAATGGAAATACAAAAAAAACAGTTTTCAAATTAATGACAAAAAATCCACTTTTTTAAATTATAAACTTCAATGTCATTATGTCATGAAAAAAGATAAAAACATTTAAAACCTGCTTTTATACTGTATCTATTTGTAGCAGGGATTTATTGCTATTGTGTCTAATTTTGATCATTTGATTGAACAACTATAAATTCCTAATGATGTTTGAAAAAAACAAGAAAAAGTGGCTGTACAATGAGAATGGTCTCTCTCTCTCTCTCTTTATAGAGATATATCTATATCTATCTATATATATGTAGATATATATATCTATCTATAGATATCTATAGATAGATATATATATCTATCTATAGATATATATTTATATATTATCTATAGGTATCTATAGATATATCTATCTATATATATATATATATATATATATATATAGATATAGATAGATAGATAGATAGATAGATAGATAGATAGATAGATAGATAGATAGATAGATAGATAGATAGATAGATAGATAGATAGATAGATAGATAGATAGATAGATAGATAGATCTATCTATCTATATATATATATGTTGTTTTCTCTTCTTTTGGTTCCATTAGAGCAGAGGTTCCCAAACTGTGGGGTGCCATGCCATTGCAGGGGGGTCGCTGAAAGCCGTCTGGAAGAAAAAAACAACACAAACGTTGTATGCGCTCGGTTTTAACCTTAGAATGGCCAACTCTCTGTTATTCCTATGTCAATTTGATACAGTAGGGGCTTCCACATTTCCCATATCTGTGTCCTCTGTCACTTTTATCAGCAGTTAATACTGTTTAATCCGTTAACGTGTCGTAACCTGTTTTTCCGAGTCGCCTTTCAACGCAACATGAGCGCTATGACGCTGGCCCTGGGTTTACACCTGTGCTGCATTGAAGGAGACCTGCTGCTGCTCTGCAGAGCTACGGAGGTGTTAGAATCATGGCAGCAAACCAGCAAAACGCAAAGAACCTTACAGAGTTTTTCCCCCAAACTAACCGACTGTAGAGTAAAGCTGTTGGATGCAGGTAATGTTAGCTAAAAGATGACTAGCTAGCTAATATCAATACATCACCTTAAACTGAACAAGTAGCCTGTAGGTTACTGATGTTGTTGTCTATGTTCAGCTATGTATATTTATTTTGCTCCCAAAAATGTTGATCCCCCCTCCAGGGACAGGGAGTCTCCAAGAATCCTCTCTCCCCCTTCGCTCCCCCTCACACACGTCGTTCAACCAGACAGCCATTGTAATCCATAGGGGGGCCCAGAAAATGTTTGGAAACCACTGGGGGGACGCAGGAGAAAAAGTTTGGGAACCACTCCATTAGAGCACCAATAAATATTAAAATAAGATGATTAACGTAATTTCATGTTTCTGTAGCTTTGACTTCAGTGAAGAAGAAAATAAGTTGCAAATACAATTCTCCAGTATTTAGTAGCATCTGCAGTGTTTAGGGTGATGTTTTAGTGTTAGTCATTTTGCTGCACAAAGAATTTTCTATGTAGGCCAAAAGTTGACCTATATGCAGAAATGTGGGCCTCCTCTGGCCAAAGGACCTTGTTGCACCTGTTTTCTACTTGGTTTGTTGCAAACAGGACTCCTTATGACTTTCTTTCAGCAGTAACTTTCTCCTTGTGGGGTTCATCACTAATAGCTGTCCATTTAGCATATTCACTCACCTGAGCTGTGGATCTCCATAGCTGCTCCAAAATCACCGTAAATGTCAACAAGGTTAGAGGCTTTTTCTCTATTTTTCTTCATCTAATATTTCTGTCATAAACCTGCAAAGGTGAGGTGCTGCTGACCTCCATCTAATCATTCATAATTCACAAGTTGAGATGACGATATTTAGCTGCTTATTTACTCTTTTGAATTCAAAAACTCGCCACTCGCACCATTAAATCATCCTCACCCATGAAGACGACTTTGTTTAATGAAAGTCAGCTCTATCTGCCCCTCTTGGGATTCTTCCACTTTGGAAGTTGTTGAACATTTTTTGAAGCTGAAATCTTCAATGAAGTATAACATTGTGATCACTTTTATGTTTTCTTTAAAAGAATCCTGTCATTCTCCACACTTCATCCCTGACTACTTGCTGAGCTTGTGTCAGAAAAGAAAACCATCTCCGCAATACGATGCATCTGAAATGCAGAGATGGTAATCCAAATGAGCAGCTTGAATTCTTACACACACACAGTTGGGAATTGTTGCCAAATAATTCCGTATTTGCTTCGTTAAGACAGGATTTTTCCTCTTCTGTTCGGGGTATCCCCAGCTGACCGCTATGTGGCTTTTTTTGCTGAAGCTTGACTCTTGTCTGACCACGCTGCCAGACTCACAGAGAAGTGCACTGATCGTTGTCCGCCCGTATCATCTACTCAGCCTCATGGCTTTCTGTCTGACCGAGTCGCTTTACCTTCATCACTCCTCGTCAGTGTTAGTCAGGGGATCTGGGTAGCCAGATCCACAAACACTGATGTTGTTCCCAAACCGATTCCCTTGGTGACTCATAGAGCTTTCTGTTTTTTTACTTCTCCAAATCTCTTGCTTAAAATAAAAGTCATGTTTTGGATTTCTGCAGGCCCTTTTCTAAGTCAGATAGCTTGTTTTTTCTTTTACGCTGAACACAGTGTGGAAACATGGGTGTGTTTTTCCTTACTGTGCCCGTTGTTGTAGAGATAGAAGTGTATATGATGATTACAGTAAATTAAAATTGCTTGAGTCTCACTGTATTTTCACAAAAGAAATTTAAACAAAATATGAGTCCATTCTTTAATGTTTTGCTGCTAAAAACAAGAAACATAATTTATCCATCTGTTATCTAAACGCTTGACTTTACAGGGTCACAAGTTTGCTTATCTCCAGCAGTCACATATTAGTTAAAATAGTTGTAGTGTCAGTGACATTTGTTGTCACTTAGCTCCATCACTTGCTAAATTAGCAGCATAAGTTATGCTTTGTTATGCTGTTCGTTTTAGAGCAGCATAATTGTAACAAGCTGATATTAACTCATTGGCATGTTTTTTTTCCCCAAGACTTTAAATATTCCCCCAAATTCATGTTTATTGTAAACATTAGATAGTTGTAGTTGCCCTCTGCCAGCCAGCTGGTGAGCAGTGCTCAGTAAGCAGTGCTCAGTAACAGTTGGGGGATGGTTGGCGATGCGTTGCTCTTCGGTTCCCGTGACCAACTGGTGACACAGTCACTGTCTCTAACATCTCAACAAAAAGACTTGAATCCAGGAACAGCAAAACATATTATTTGTTGAGTTATAACATTTTAAAATGTACTGTGTCATTGCTTCAGACAACAGGTTTTGCCTAATTAGCCCTTTTACTAAGTGTTTGATGGAAAGGAAAATAACCAGGGTTGCTGTTTGAGCACTTTGTCTTAATGTGAATAATTTCACTAAAATGACCAAAGTGCTTTTTTTGCATCTTTGCTTATGTGTAGCAGAAAATATATGTAGTGGCCTCCAACACGCCAAATCTGACCTTTCACACACACGTAACTGCTCTCACCAACTACCTTGAAAATAATCTTGGCCTTTCACCTCACACCGAAGGATCTTTTCCAAGTCTTTGACATGCTGGATGTTATGGCTCTTGCTCAAAAGAAAAATCTCTGGTGTCTAATCTGTTATGTGAATAGTTGTCATTTAATAATTTGTAAAGAACAGCCTCATTAATCCACATAAATTAGTTTAGACTGAGCCAACAGCCTGACCCTCAGGTGGGCCGTCTCTTCTCTGCCTTTTTATGTAAAGGTGGTATTCTGGTGCTGGGAAAATCAATGAGCTCAGAGTCCTAAGGGCTTAAGAATAAGGCAACTGGAAAGTTTGTGCTTTTTAGTAGCTGGACCTCGTGTGACTGGTTCGAACTCCCAATCTGTCATCGTGCTCTTGGGCAAGACGCTTCATCTGCCTCACCGCTGCAGGTGCCACTTTGCTTCTGTCACTCAGCACCAGGCCAGTTGTGGACACCAAGCAGTCAGCACATGGAGACTGAATGTAGTGTAAAGGCTGCATTATAGTCGTGCTCTAAGTGTCTCGCATGGAGCAAACCGAACAATTTTGTTGCTTTTCATTTTGATGTGTACCTCGGTGCAGTATTCTCTGAAAATGAGCCCTCGTAGAGGGAAATGCCAGAGGGAAAATTCAGACCAGGCGCCACGACAATGCACAAGGTGCAAAGTGCAGGTGTGTTTGGTGCGCGCCCCTCTCTCCCCCAGTTCAGTCCATCTACAACTAGCTTTAAGCGTTTTGAAGTTCAAAAATTTGACAAATCGCTATGGAAGCACAGGCCATTTACCATTTATTTTAATTTAAGTTATAATTATAATTTTTCATTATGTTTAATTTCTTTATGATGAAATAAATCCTTATTCTGATAAATATCCAGACTTCTACACATCATGAAAATACAGATATCTGCATGTAAATGGATTATCTATAACCAAAAAACTTTAGATTTGGATTCAATTCCAGTGAGGTGCAGCCAGGTATTATTATAATAAAAAAATAGTAGTTTACAGACAAAATGAAGAAAACATAGAAGATAAAAGCTGAGAAATATGTGTAAATTAAAAATAACTCAATTTCAAATCATTTTGGATTTACATGTCGGTGCTTCCTCTTTGCATGTTAAGACACTTTTATCCTCATATAAAAGCTTCAGTGTCTTAACCTTCTGTTCTCCGTTGATATTTCTGAATATGACTGCATAATGATCTTCATTACAGCTGGACAAACTTTACTTTGACCTTCATCTGCATCTGTTTCCATTACTCTGGATGCCCAGGAGTGGGGGGGGGGGTGTGGGGGGGGGGGGGGCGGGATTTGTTTTATGCTGCTCCGGGAAATGTGTGATTAATCAAGAGAAATATGAGTTTCTCTATCTGCCCTTCACAGTCATACAAAGCGTTTCTTCAAACAGTTTTGGATTACATTCCCATTAAACGTAAGCCATCCAGTTAGACACCGGAGGTCTCTCTCCCTCTCTCTGCAGCACATGAAGCAGATTCTGAGAGGATTTCTTGCCTGCGGCGCGTTGAAGTCGAGTCAGATTCGACAGATTTTCGTCCCTCTGCTGGCCACGCCCTCGCCTTGTGAGGATGATTCCTTATACAAGCGAGAGTGACATCAACACTTTTTTAAATGTAATATCAGCTCCTGTGTAAGTAGGACACACTGTCCCGTTGCAGCAACAACAATGAGCCTACTATAAATAGCCTACTCTCCTAGCCTGAGGGAAGATCTCTCATGAAGGCAGGAGTGAGCAAACGCGACTTAGATCAGTCAGGCATCAGCTGCTCTGGACTTGATGTGTTTTTCAATCAGTGAGACGTTTACCTTTCATTTTCTTTTCATAAATGCAATGCAGTCAAGATGCCCTATCCAACCATTGATGCACGTTTCTAATTTGCAGACAAAGTTCAGAGTAACATAAATTAACCAATCATGAAACAAGCAATAAACATTGTGTTTTGTTAAATTCCATCAAATGTATGTCAAATCAATGTTCCAGTTTACGATTACCGTATTTTCCGCACTATAGGCGCACCAGATTATAAGGCACACCTTCAATGAATGGCCTATTTAAAAACGTTTTTCATATATAAGGTGCACCGCATTATAAGGCGCATAGAATAGACGCCACAGTTATGTTGCCACCCGTCAAATCATGTCCCGGTATTGAACGGGACATGATTTGTTCCGTTCACTACAAATATGGATGTCTAATAATAAAAAATTGGTCCCGAGTACTATATATAGCATCTGCACTAGTCATTGTTTCACTCACGGTTTTGGTGTTGCCAAATTGTGCCCAACTGCTTTCTGGTTAGCACAGACCAACGACACGCTGCCGCCGCAGCCTCTGTCTCTCTTCCACCGACCCCCACGGCTTTAAATGTATAGGTGCTGGTCCCTTGGTAACTCTAGCCGAAGCTCCAGATAAATGTCTAAAGCTACTTTGTTGACATAAAGAATGTCAACAAAACAGTCCGATTCCAGTCGCCTGGAGAGCGACTGGAATGTGGCGTCTGGGCCGGACGATTGTCACCCTTCTCAGTTCGCGCACAGCATGTTGGTGGAGAACATGATGCTAAATGACCTGCAGACGACCTGAATTAGGTGGGTAGGTAGATACATAGACATGTCTATGGTAGATCGGTCAGTCAAACTTTATTAACAAACCAGTTTTTTGACAACATCCCAGCATGCACTGCGCGCTTCTACGGGGAAAATGAAGTCGGCATCTGCTTACCGTAGTTGCTCCACCTGTTGTGGCTCAATATTGGTCCATATATTAGGCGCACCGGGTTATAAGGCGCACTGTCAGCTTTTGAGGAAATGTAAGGTTTTTAGGTGTGCCTTATAGTGCGGAAAATACGGTAATCAAAGGCGTCTTTGCAGTTTTCTGGAAGTTCATTTCCAATTCAAGGGTCATAAGGGTCTCCATGCTTGGGTTTGGTTCTGGAGATGCAGAGGAGACTTGAACCAGAACACCTGCATGACATAATCAGGGTTTCCCCCAGTGCATTATAAGCCTGGCGGGCCACCAGGCCACTTGTGCCCCCACCAGGCTCAGCATTGCTTATTTTTTTAAGTCTCTTTAAAATGTTTGCATTTTTTAAGATTTTCTGGTTGGTGTTTAGGCATTAATCGCCCAATCTTTTAATAACACATAATTATCAAGATATATATTCAAAATTTCTGTCAACTTTAAACATTTTTTTAACTCAAAAACATGACGGGCCGCTGGATGAATGACTGCAGTAGTGAACAACCACCAGGCTTAGCAGGTTTTCTGTGGGAAACCTTCTATAATAGACAACATATATTTGATGTGTATAGGCTCTAAGTCATTTGGTGATTTATAAACTAACAACAGTGTTTTAAAGTCTGTTCTCTTAGTTACAGGGAGCCTCTGTAAGGACTTTAGAACTGGGCTGATGTGCTCTACTTTCCTAGTTTTAGTGAGAACTCGAGCACCAGTGTTTGAGATCAGCTGCGGCTGTCTGATTTTTTACTGTGAAGACATTGATGTAGTAATCAGCACAACTAAAGATAAATGCATGTATGAGTTTCTCTAGATCTTGCTGAGACATTAGTCCTTTAATTTTGTTGATAAAAGACCAACTCTCTGCATGTGTGTCTGAAGTTCCAGGTCACTACACCCAGATTTTCACTTATTTCTAGAGTAATAACCGAAGCTGCTCGCTGATTCTGGATCGTTCCCCTTTAGGTCCGAAGACAATAACTCCAGTTTTGTTTCTGTCCAGCCGGAGAAACTTGTGGCACACCCATGCATTGATTTGTTCTAAGCATTTGTTCAGTGCTTGGATGGGTTCAGAGTCTCCTGGTGACATTGTGATGTAGAGCTGTGTTTCCTCCTGTGCAGTGGAAAGCCGGGGAGCCGGTTGGAATCGATCTTGTTGAGTCAGTTTGAGGCTTAGATAGAAACATGAGCAGAGCCGAGCACCCAGAGGCGCCCTGGAATTACACTCCAGCTAACGAACGTGGAGGATCACATGCTCCACGTTCTGAAATCACTGTGTTTTGTATGTCAATTGTAGTGCATGTTTTGGAATCTGCCTGGATTGTTTTTAAACTCTGTACTGGCATTGATGCTTTTGGTAAATACTTGCTGCTTTTTTATTTTCTTTGGACGTTCAGTTGATGACAGATGTCGCAAATATCAGCTCTGTAGTGATTTTGCCAAATGCCTTGCATGGCAAAACATTTGCAAATCTGCTAATGCAGCATAAAAAGAGGCAAAATTTTTTTTTTGAACACTCTGATATTAAACAAGATTAAACTTTGTTTTACAGTGTATTAGGATGACTGAAGATAATTATACGTGCTAAACAGCAGAATTACTGGAGATTTTTTTCATGTTACATTCTCCAAAGTGAGTTTGCATATATGTTTGAATTTGGTAGCATTGTCTTTTAAACTAAACGACTTGGTCAAACATTTTGGGTGTTCTCAAATAATCTTCTCACAATATGTTGATGGTATTTTGACCCATTGCAAAATAAATAATTCACTAAGTGAAATGTATACAGATTAATTACACAGAGACTGTTGTTTTGATGCCTTTATTTCTGTTAATTATGATAATTTTCTTCATACAGCTGATGACAACGTAACATTAGAGATAAGAATATCATAAGATTAATATAAATGTACAAAAAGTATGTTTAATAGCAATTGTTTATTTTTATATATATACTTTTAATCTGATAAACAAATGTAATATTTGTGTTTGTAAACTTGTGATTTTATAAAAAAAAGTAATACAAATATTCTGTACAAAATATTTTTCTCAATATTGTGGCGTTGAGCAAATAGTGAATAAATGAAAGATTAACTCCAAATAACCATATTTAGTCTACTTAACTTAGTTTAGTTACTAAACAAATGTTATGTTTCTGTCTTTCTAAGCTCGTAACATCTTTACCGATAAAGGCAAACGTGAAATTCCCTTTATGTTACTCCCATTTTAAAATAACTTTATATAAAATAGTTGGCAAGACATAGACTAGCAGATTTGCGCTAATTTGTTTCTCCCACCAGTTACTAGCTGAAAACTTGCCACACTAAAGGATGGCGCATCTCTGAGGTCCTTTGTCTGGATGGATTTTCTGGTACGGCTTTTTCTGCTGAGGATATATTTTGGACTTGTGTATAAGTTTAATTTTGTATTTTTTTTTGCCAGTCTCGGAGTTGATTTTGAGATCACAGTTGAAAAATCTAAGGTCTGAATACAGACTAAATGCGGCAGAAATTTAAAGAAAAACTTTGAAAGACCTTAAGACATCCTGCTCTATTTATTTAACAGGAGCTGCAGTGCAGCGACCCTCTGCCTGAGCAACAAATTCAATATAAAAATATCATCATGAAAAGTGTATGTGTGGTGCGCCAGCCTCTACTCTACTGCCTGTCGAATATATCCCAGTTACAAGACCACCGTATGTACATAAAGCCTAATTTTCTTTGGCTTCACCTTCACATCAAGAGGACAGGCTTCAGGCCTCTGAAACAGTTCAACTTTGAGCGTAATGGAGGAGGGTTTAGCACTGGTTTGTTTGTTGTCAGGCATCTAAAGAAGACCCTGGAGAAGTCTGCGTTGAAAGCAAATCCAGGAAAAAGAAACGACATCAAACGCATTTACAGCAGGAGAGTTGGCAGGCAGGTGTACAGCTACAACAAAGACTTTAAGAACATTACAGGTTTGGATTTTTTTTTTTTTTTTGATAAAACTGCTGCTCAGTAAGAAAACTGTGATGTTTAAAATTATGCAGCTGGTGGGCTACTACAAACAGAATATTCAGCAGCTTCAAAATGCACAGAGGGAAAACATTTCTCGCTTAGCGGCTTGTGTTATGCTGAAATACGTTGAGCGATGGTAAGAGTAATATGTTTTTTCTGTATTCCTGCAAACGTGCTGATGCAGGCAGAGATTTCATTACGCGCTGCTGCCAGGTTTTGATTAAAGATTCGGCTTTGCGGAGGGTTTCCACCGAGGTATTTGAAGCGACGTTTGTCTGCTATGTTGCCACGTCCTTCTTCCTCTGTAACCAGGACTGTGAACAATTAAATTCCTTCTCTCGTCTTGCCCAGTTTTTTGAGCATCGTAACTGTAATTAGATTATCAGTGTAACAGGACAGTCATTGACTTCAGGATGTGCGCTCCAGTTCTGAACAAGTCAAATCAGTGTAACGGAGAAAAGCCACTATCTGTGAGAAGAGAGGCAAATCCTCTTTGAGACACTCGGGCAAACATCCAACTCTGTGCAGGACTGTGGCTCCAGCCTGCTTAATTAGAGTCGGTTCCCCCAGGAATATTTAGGTCGATTGTCCTGCAGCTCAGCCGTGCTTCAGACAACATAGTGGGCGGGAAGAGCCCTAAAGATGGACAAGTCTAGAAAACCTGAAAAAACGTGGTCTGAACTTCACATTGTGTGTTTTACGCATCTTTGTGCAGTGAATTGGTTCTTGTTTCTCCAGCCTGAACATCTCATGCTATAAAGCAAAATATTTACTTTTTTTGTTTGTTTGTTTGTTTTTTTACATATCTGTTAAAACTTTCAGTGTGTCCTGACAGTAAAATATGAAACAGATTATCTGTGAAGAAAATTGAGCTCCTCTGATATCTCTCTCTGCCATCTGCAGGAATAATCTGCTTGTTGTCAGAAACAACCAATCAGAGGTCTTAATACTGTCAATCACACTTATGTATGCGCTGCTTAAGATTAATGTTTTGCAGCAGCTACTGATTATGGAGAAACAACTTACCCTAAAAGGAAAATTGTTTGTCTGCCATCACTGCTGGCTATGCTAGCCTGAGTGTTCATGGCAGGCTCTGCTGCAGGAAAGGAGCACATACACAAACATGATTGACAGCTCTAAGACACTCCTCCTGGCTCTCACCATGGGAATTTTTCCCATTTCCCCTCCTCCTCCTGGATCAGATCATGGGGTCAGACAGGGGCATGTAACAGTAAATATCAGAGAACGGCTCAAAAACACAAAAGGTCTCAAATTTGACACCAGAAATAATTAAAAATAAGTCCGAGTTGTAAAATCAAACAGCATAGGCAACCTTGAAAATACGTTGAGATGGTTTGATCATTTTAGAGAGCTCAGGATCAGTGCCCTTATAAATCTGATTTGATTACACCGGTGGCCCTCCAAGGGTATCTGGGACGATCTGAAGAGTTTGAGTTAAAGTAACCGACTCTATATTTTGTGATTCAGGCATCCTGTTTGAATTCCTGCCAACACGGACTGCAGAGAGAGCTGTGAGCCATGGGGCTTTTGCTTTCTCTTCCATTTAATGAACATTAAAAATTAAAAGCAAGTGAGTTTAGTTGGTGCCTGCTTCAGGACCTCATATTGTTTTAAGTCCCAGAGTCTTCCTTTCTACTCTGTTAACAATTGCTTTTAAAACGGCTTTCTTTTCTTTTTTTTTACCAAGGTTCTTCTGGTCATGTAATAATAAATGAGTAAGTCTGTTAACTGTGGTGATGTCTAACCTCTGTGAGCGATTTTTACACTGGCAGAAAAAATGTTTTGAATCCAGGGATTGCTGAAACTGGAGCATCAGAGTCCTAAAGATGTTTTCATACCCAGATGCTTGGTTGTTTTTTTTCTCTCTCAGAACAACCTTGACATCAGAGGGGTAGTTTGTAAGTGTAGTAAATCTAATAATTTGTTGTAAGAATATCAAAAATAAGTTTAACAACATATTGATATAAAAACAGAGACTGATGAAAAGTGTTTACAAAACAGAATCTGAGTGAGAAATGAAAAGGAAACATGTTTGATTTATTAGCATATCGGATCTGATTTGCCTTTGAAATTAAAACTCAATTTTATAATAGTTTTTTTTTTTTTTTGGCTGCTGTTAGCAGTTTAAGAATAACACATTTCTTTGCATCACTAAAGGAATGTGTTCACAAAAAGGGATTATATAGAATTACTACATTTTACAGCAGGAAAATGGGAGATTATTAGAGGTGTGGATAGTTTATTTATACAGGGTTCGCCTCTGCAACAGCCATATCGGATACCTTTGGCCCCTTTTGGATTGTTTTTATACCCAGGGTGATAAAAAATCAAGAAACAGCTAAACCAATACTAATAAAAATAAATAAATTTAAAAAAATTGGTAACATTTTATTTGAAGGGGTGTAAATAAAACTGGCATGACACTGACATAAATATGACATAACACCTGTTATGAACATCTTTGCATTAAACTGTCATTATTTACTCAAAAAATGCAAAGTTGGCACTTTTAAATGACTTTTAATGAAACCTTTAAAGCAAATTTGCATTAAAAGTGTCATTATGTACTGAGTGACGCTTCATGGCAACAGTCATAAACATTCATAATGTTGCCTTCATGTTTACAACAGTAACTACATACTATACTATACTATACTATACTATACTATACTATACTATACTATACTATAATGTCAGTCTCATGACACCCCTTCAAATAAAATGTTACCAAATAATTAACTGTTTAACTCATTTAAAAGTTTTTTCCCCCTCTTAACACATTACATTATACTGACCACTTACAGAACGATGCATGCTAAATGTAATCGAGAAAACATAAAAATTGTAAAATTAAACATCTTCATGCAAATGTAACCTTTGCATATTTAACTGACTTTTTTTTGTCAAGAGAAATTCTTTAAAAACTTAACTGTTTTTAGACTCTGGGTCCCATCCAGGTTTAATTCAATCAACTTCGGTGAAAGTCGGTTTGAGGTAGCTTTTTAGAAACTTTGTTTTCTGTGAGTTCAAAGGAAATTGATTCAGTGTTTATAAAGAACTGCCTTAATGTTAGATATATATATCTCAATCCGCAGTAAATATAGATTTTTTTGACAATTACAAGTTAATAAGTACAGTGAAGAATCCAACAGCAGCTACAAACACTGAACCAACCTTTATCTCCCCCAAGATTAAGAAACTAAGATAATTGAAATAGACTTATTTACTTTTTATGTGCTGCTCTTGTGTGGATGCGCTGCCAACTGAGCGCAAACTAATTAAGCTGTTTGGGAATTTTTGTTTTCACTCAAGTCACAGCATTGATTGTTCTGAAATGAGTTACTTAAGTGAAAGAAGAAGTGATAAACGAAGCAATCAAATATGCGTGAAGCAATACCGAGTCAGCATTTATTGATTGAGGATGTATAGTGTCAGCTTTTACTGACACAACCCAGATGCATACAATTAATTTGATTTCCATTTTATTAGTGAATCTGAGCGTTTGAAGCTTGCAACAGCTAACATGAAGCATTAAACTGAAGTGGTTTGTTTGCACAATTCCCTCTCTAGGTCCTTGGTTTTGTTTTTTGCTGGGGGCTCTTCATAAGTCATGTTACGGTAAACGCAAAATGTTTTCGTCTTATTGTAAACAGCCATCTTAATAATTCTTTAATCTATAAAGAGAACATTCTGCATGTTTCTCTGTGTGGATTATTTGCTCGTTTGGAAGTGTGTCACCGCCGCATCTCTAAGATTTGTAGCTAGTCTCTAGATACCGCAGCTTCATTAAATGTCACTTTGGTCACGGCGACTCAACTCTCGCATGACTGGAAAGCCAATCGAAAGCTTCTTCAAGAAAATATGGGAAACAATAAGTCGGAGAAGGTGCCAGGAATCTGTGCTTGTGTTGAAAATTTATGATGTGCGACTTCAAAAGTGAAGTCTGAGCGCAGAATGTTGAAGCACAATGAAATCAGTTTGTATCTGCGAGAGAGGTAATTGGATTTATTGTTGAAATTGCTCAGAGCTATAAAGCTGTCGTGGGTTCAGCCTTGGGAGCATCGGGGACGGTGCCCCTCCAGAGACTGCAGTGAGACGGGAATAAATAAAGGGCTTCAGGGTCCAGAGGTGTAAGGGGAAAACAAACTGTATGGGGAACGAAGACACTGAACGCAACTCGGTGCTTGCAAAAAAATATTTATTCACATTTTGTCACTTTGTGACAACATATCTACTGGGATTTTATGTTGATTGTCGCGCAGACATTTACCTACGAGAGCACTTGTTTTACAAAATGCTTTGCATAGAAAAATCATAAAAGTGTGGTGTGAATTTGTATCTCCAAGTCAATACATTGCAGATCCAGGGTCAGAGCTAGAGGTGGTGGTCAGTGTTGTCCTGGAAACTGGTTGGAAAGCTCACTCGGTGTCATTCAAGGTGATTGACAGGTCACTTCACCCAGAACTGAAAGATTTGCAATTAGAGTAAAAGATTTTTTCAGGGGGTGTTTTTGGGGTCTTTCGGTCTGTATCGCATGTTCCCATTTTATAACAGTCCACAAGTAGTGCTTATCAAACAAGAAGAGCAGCAAGGGAGATGCTGGAAGCATGTTTGTTTTACCAACATGTGAAGAAAAACACATTGGGAATTGTTGCAAGTTTGACAGACCTGTAAAAAAGGTACAACTATGACGCCAATCTTTGTAATTAGAGATGTATTAGAGATGCAGTCTTTGAAACAAGCTACACTATCTTCCATTGTTTAACAATCGGAACTACAGGGGATCAGCTGCACATCAAGCAATGACTATAAAAAAAATGAAATGACAGCTCAATATTAAACAAAAAACTAACGATTCACACAGATGTATCAGTAACCAGAGGAATTACCAGAAGCGTTGCAATGGACCAAGGAGAAAAATGACTGAACTGTTGCTCGATGGTCCAACGTCCTCTATTCATTGTACAGTATTTTATGGGGAAAACAAGAGGCCACAGTACGGAGGAAGAGAGATGCAAAGAATCAGAGTTGCAAGGGTTTTGTTATGAAGGTCTTGCCAGAGCCAAGGCCTGATACAACTCATAATGGATAACTGTAAGAGATTAATTATAAGCTGTAGATTTATTTGCAAAGCATTTTTCTTTAGAAAATGCATGTAAGTTTCAGCGTGACATGTGAATACGTTAGCTCCTGATTTGCATTAAACAAAGGGGGATCTTTCGATTGCAATACTTCAAAACATCATGTTCAGGCTATTCAAGCAGTTTGAATCTATCAAGCTGTGGAGGAGTGCAGAAAAAAAACAACCTTTTCCCGCCCCCATGGCATCTTTTTAAAGCTTCGTTCTTTGTAATGCAGAAAAATATACTTTTTTTTTCAGGAGCTGAAGTTTAAAGAAATCACTGAGCTTTCTTAGACTCCACTTCCTCTTACAGGTGATTTCACAACGTTTGGGTTTAATTAAGTCTAATGTTTGAATGAGAAGAAGCAGACTGCAGGAGCTCAGGCGGCTGCAGAACGAAAGAGGGAGGCCTGCCAGAGCCATGACCTTATTTTACACGTTGAAGTTAATGGGAAGGAACAAGCACTGTCATTGCGGTTTTTCCCCACCCTGCATGTGGTGCACACACATACACAAACAAACAAACAAATTTGCTATCATGGCCCTACTTGCCCCGGTGGACGTTGCTTGACATGTTTTTGTTTTTGCATTCTTTCCGACGCGTATTTTATTTTTTTTTTAAATTAAGGGTCTCTGTCATTTCTGATTCATTGCTTTGTAAATGTTCTCCGACTCACTGTGTGTGTTTTCTTCCAAAACTGAAGGTGGTGGCCTTGGGGAAGAACACCAGGGGATACCACTATATCGTAGCCAACCTGGTAAGAGCTAGCACAGACTCAACACACAATCGTGCTCGGTGTGATGCAATTAAGTAAAAAAGAGTGTAACCCTCGCATTTAACTCCATGACAAAAAGTCACACGACTACGATGGAAAAGCTCAATCGCGTTCTAAAGTTTCTTGCTTTATTATCAGCTAGTGGTGCTTTTTGCTCTCAGGGGATCTCCAACACGAGTCTGGACAAGGTCTTTTCTGGTGGGGCCAACATCACAAGCTTCCAAATCATCAACTCAGACAGCCCCATCGTGCAGCAGTTCCTCCAGCGCTGGGAGCGCTTGGATGAAAGAGAATTTCCAGAAGCCAAAAACACTCCACTGAAGGTCAGCGAGGCGTAGCTGCCGATACTGCAGAAGCTTTTATTTTTTTTATTTCTTATTTATGTTCAAAGGCAGCGTTTCCCCTACTGCTCATTTTACAAAGTTCAGAAGTTTTAAAGTAACTGAAAAAAGTATCTCTTCCTTATTGATTTCTGAAAAAAGCTTTGATGACCTGTGCCCTGAAATTCAATGGAATGTCTGAGCAACACAAGGTAATTCATAATTGTGATGGAAGGAAGATCCTATGTGATTTTAGCCTTTTTTTTATTTTAACAAATATTTTAGAAGAATTTGAATAGTGTTCCTTTTTATGCAAAAGGGCTGCAAGGCTGTTGGTGTCTGTTCCAACTTTAAACATCTGGACACCCAAAAGTTGCCGAACGATGCCAAAATCAATCAGATAAGTTAGAAAGCAACTGTGGACTTCAATTTTCTATTCTCAAATGTACTGGACCAGTCAAGCACATGATCGTGAATTAATCTAAAAAAAAAATCACTGCGTTGTAACTGATCGTACGTTTAGGGTTGTTGCTCTGCTGGAGACTTCTGTAGGAAGTAGATCAGACTGGATTTTTATTTATGAGTAACAAAGTAAAGGGGTCCTTGAACAAAACACTTCAGACTTTCCCCTGTAACTAATTTTGTAAACCCTGTTTCCTTTCCCTTCCACCTCGCAATTATGTGTTGATTTATTGACGGACATAAAAACAGACACATAACATCAACAACCAAAAAAAAAAACAAAACTTGCTTGTTGTTCTTTTCTAATTCTGTGGTTGTCATGTGACAAAGTGTGAAAATGTTGTATGAATACTGTTTCAGTGCGCTGTACTTGTAGCCTCTTGCTGTGATGGTGCAGCAGCGTTGCGTCGGGTCACTGTGACGTAACGTCTTGCTTTAAGGTTCTCTTTTGGTCTTTGTCTCAGTACACATCAGCGCTGACCCATGATGCCATCCTTGTGATCGCGGAGGCCTTCCGGTATCTTCGGCGCCAGCGCGTAGACGTGTCACGCAGAGGAAGTGCTGGTGACTGCCTCGCCAACCCCGCCGTGCCTTGGAGCCAAGGCATCGACATAGAGAGGGCACTCAAAATGGTAGGACTGAGGAGAAACTTTGTCTCCACTTTGGTCCATTCTGAATGTCTGTTTCTTATTTTGTTAGATTATGTCAGATTATGTCTGGTGCCATTACTTTGATCATTTCTACAAGGGAAGACTTACAAATAACAACTCTTGATAGACCTCTGCTGCAAATGGAAACATTACTTATTTATCTTTTTTAATGTGCGACAACAAAACATGCTGAGTCTTTGGCTCATTTTCTTCCAGGCTCAGTGTTTTCTTTCTTGCTGTGCGCTCAGAACAGTGTTATAATTGTTTTCTTGGTACAACGGCAGGTTCAAGTACCAGGTATGACAGGAAACATCCAGTTTGACACATTTGGGCGACGGTCTAATTACACAATTGATGTGTACGAGATGAAGCCCAAAGGTCCCAGGAGGGTAAGTGAGCACGTAGCGTCAAAAACAATCATAATTTAATTAATTCTAAATGAGTTTGTTTCTTGAAGGACCAGCATATGATGTAACTATCAGCATCACTGATAGTTTCTCATTGAGTGCATTGAGTCAGGAATACGGGGAAGTGTAGGACACCACTGTGGGGTTTGTTTTCTCTTTCCTTACTAGCTTTACAGCTGCTGGCTGTAGCTCAAGTCTTGCAAATCCTTCTTGTGTCACCTGAGATATAATTTTCTCAAAGATTTTGATTTGAAAATAATCCTTTCAGCTAAAAATAGCCTGGAGTAGAACAAAAATAGGATTCATTAAAAGAGAGTGTGGTACCCAGCCCAAAGTATAGCTTTCACACCATAATATTTTTCTGCAACCACATTTAGCTTTGATTAGTGAGCACATTTGCATGTGATATTGTTTAAATAAGTTTACAAATGCAGTTTTAACAGAAATTTCTTCTATATAAAACTCGTTTTTTATGTCTTGACTTATAATCTTGCTTGTCTCAAAAAGGTTTCATATAGTTAAATGCTCACCTATGAGATGGACAGTGAAAATATGTCACTCCTTTGGATATTTAATTAATAAAAAAAAGCAACCACTGCATCAGTTAGGATTAAATAACTCATTTCCAGGTAGAGCTTAATAATCAGTATTGTTTGTTTCTGAAATAATGTAGAAAAAAACTCTTAAAATGAATTCGCTTTTATTGCAGTAGTATAATTTCACACTTAATAAAGAGCTTTTAATTTGTGCACATTTAAAAAAAATCACTGCTGGGATAATTATTATATAACTGAAGCACCGTTTAATTACCTTCAGCCAATTTGTAACTAACTTGCCAACTTTACAGGCTTAGTGTCAAAAGTTTTTTTTAGGTCATACAGTCATAGGGTTTAGGGTTATTTGTCTTTTGATAGAGTGCATGTAAAGAATTTGCCGCTGTTCCTATTTTGGGAAACTGAAAGCCATAGAAAATCTTGCTTGTTAAATCAAATGTACTGTATCCAAATACAAGAGTATATTTTCTCACTATCTAAAACTCAATAGAAAAAAAGTAGGCTGCCATTGTTACCCACAAATGTAGGCATGAGTTAAGAACTTCAGCTCACATTAGCATTCAGCTGGAGCTTTTCTATTTTGCCCACAAGCTTGGACCTTGAGCCTGGGATTGCTATAAGGAGCTAGCAAACAAACGCCTGCTACCAGGAGCTGCACTCATTTGGAAAAGCCATTTAGCTTGTTAACTTGACATCTGTAACAGACGTCAATGCTTGTTAGTTTACATGCTGGACAGTTTCTTTATAGCACTGACAGGGCTGCTGTAGAATAAAGTTAGCTTGCCAACGGTTTGCCTGTAAGCCACAATCAACAGTTAGCATTAAGACCGCCCTACAAACCCGTATGTGAATTCAAAGTCATATTTAGGTTGAACCTTTACACACATTTAGCTATAGTTTTGAGTGCAGTGGTTGTGTTTGCGTTATTAAATATTAGGCAGGCCAAAGGCATGAAGAGCGTTGTCTAGAAGATGGTAACTCTAGCGCGTAACTACAGTAGCTCCATGACCCTGAAGCCCCCCACAGAAGCTGACAGCAAAAGGGAGCGGCCCCATAATGTCCGTGCAGCTCAGCTCACAAGACGGCGCACATCAGCAGCCCCCTCATGTCCCGTCTCAGTGTGAGACGATATGCAGTGACAACAGAGTGTCTGCAGTGTATTATTTCCACCGGAGAAAAAAAAAAGAAATCTGTGTGGCTGAAATAAACAATGCAGCTACCGGAATCATCTCAGGGTAAGACAGAACAAGGCCATTTTTATGTCCAATGATGCTCTCTGTCACATGGTAACGTTAAAGTAAAACAGAATGACTGCACTTGCTATACAAGGCATTTATATATATATATTTATATATATCTTGGATTTTTCCTCACTGGTATTAATTTTATTCATGTTTGGTTGCTTTAGTGGTGCTGGTTTCTTGTTATGTAAGAGAACATTTGCTGAGCCAGGAATAGATTACTCCTACTCTGCTGAAGTGTAGCCCAGGTGAAGTGAGGAGTGCAGCTACAAGCTTTTTATTAAATCATAAATCAAGGAAAACCAAACTGTCTCCAGCTGTACACACAGAGCGGAACAACACTTTACATGCTTGGTGGTGCTACTGTGCAAGCAGGTCCGAGAACCTTTAATAATACCACTTTCCACAGTCACAGAGTCGTTAGTGACTTTAATTATAATTATTTATTTACCTTCAAGTATTTGTATATTAATTTCTCCTGGCTTTTTTAAGTTTGATACTCATGTTACGCAGGTGTCGCTTTTACTGAAATTCACTGTTTTTACCTTGTACAGCATATTGACATAATAAACAATTGTTTGAAAATATGCTTTTTGATCAATTTTGACCTTGAATTAAAAATATATATTAAAACAATTGACTGAAACTGTTGACAATGCTATTAAAGTAATGTAATAATAATTATGATATAAATATTTATAATTGACATGAGCAGATATATACACAGCAATATGTTTCATGCAATTTTAAATTTTTTTGTCATTCTGCTATTTTAAAGTAACACAAGTGCAAAAAACTTTTTATATATTTTAAAAATAATTTTCTAAAACCATGGATCATCCTGACCAGCCCGCTGCAAAATGTGCTTTCCACTTCCTGTGATAACTGTGAACCCTCTGTGCCACTTTTTCAGATCGGCTACTGGAATGAGTACGAAAAATTTGTATATATTATGGATCAGCAGGTCACCAACGAATCCTCTTCTGTGGAAAACCGAACAATTGTGGTCACTACTATTATGGTACTCACTCTCAAAGCAGGTTCTAAGTGTTTCACCATAAGATTTCTGCCACTCAAGGTCAAGGTGTCCATTGTTGCAATCTGTCCTGGGAGGGTAGAATTATTTTACTTTTCAGTTGCTTTCCATCCACTCACTACATGTTGAAACAGTCGACTCACAAAGAGTGTTTCAACTGTATCCGTGTGGGTGCCAAAGCATTTTGGTTTTTTTATATTACAGTGGGCTGTTGTAGTAGTGACATCACAATAACGGCTTTGGTAAAGACTAACTATAAAGATAGACATCATCTTATTCACATTCAGTGCGTACGTAAGTAAAAATCTTTCCGCCTCATTAAGTAATTTGTCAGTGATGGTGGTTTACATAGAGTTAAAATGATCAGTAGGTAAGGGAGGGTTAGGGTTTTTTCTAAAATAGACCAGGATCAGGACAAGACACAGCGCTAGCGACGTTAGCTTCAGGTTAGAAATCATTAGCCATTTTTAAATGTACGATAAGGTGCTCCTTATCGTACATTTAAAACCATGGCTTTCTCGTTCCTTCTGACTTTGTCTATTATGTCTGCATCTTAGGCAAATTCAGAATGTAATAGTCACACATTCCCATTTCAGCCTCTGAAAACTCATTGTCATCTCAGCTAGAGTGGAAGTGCTATTCAGACTGAGAGAGAGGAGAAGTAGTAGTGTAGTGCCATCGCGTTACTGTCTGTCAGGCATGCTTTTGGTTTAAACAAAGACAGCTGTTATTTTAGTCATCTCATTGACTTCACGTTGCGTTTTCAACTCTTCATAACATTAAAGAATGACATATTCGATGAAAGACAACTCTTTCATGTTGCTTTGTAAGCACGTGTCGTGCAAAACTGTTCCACATCAGCAGATGTGGAACGTGATAGCTGATCTCTTGGGTCAAATAACCTCTGAAAAACATGTACATGCCATGTGATACAGTAAATGCCTGTTGATTAATACCTCAAGGTGACATTGATTCATCTTTAATGGCTAACATGTTTTACAATTTGGGGTAAAAAGATGTTTTCTTTGAATCTTACAAGCAGAGGCTATGTGCATCTTTCAAACTATGTAATTTAGACAACAAGCAGACAGACGATTACTTCCCTAAGAATACTGTGGTGGAGATACTCTGATGTGGTTACCAGTGGTTACTTGAGCAAACACATTTTCTATAAGTTTAAATGACTTTAATGTCTCGGATGTCACTGACGGTTACTTTATGAACTGGAAACGTGCTCCATTCAGCTCGTCCTACAATCTACATGCAACCCTTTGTCCAATAAGCATTTCCACACATTTAGATAGCATGACCAAGGTCAACAACCTATTCAACCTATTCATCCTGCTTGCTCATTCATGTCCTGTCCCCCTGTAGCATGCCTGAGAGGTGTTTGAACCTTTTTTTTAATGTGTCCCACAATTGTTTTTTTTATTTTCGCCTCGCCTTGCATGCGTGCATGCTTATTTATCGATTTAGGCCTTGCGTGACCCATGAACTCTGGCCGCTGTGGATGTGCTGTTGCTTTCACCGTGAACTCAAAACTATGTCTAATTAACAGGAAGCGCCGTATGTGATGTACAAGAAAAACTATATGCAGATGGACGGCAATGACAGATACGAAGGCTACTGTGTCGATTTAGCTTCTGAAATTGCAAAGCATGTGGGGATAAAATATAAGCTGTCGATAGTGCCAGATGGAAAATACGGAGCCAGAGACCCGGACACAAAGACGTGGAACGGGATGGTGGGTGAACTGGTGTATGGGGTGAGTGTCTGCCTGCCTCATTTATTGGTTTTTAAAAGAGAAATTCCACAAGTCAGTAAATTGAAACCAAACCAAACGATTACAATGCTGAAAAACAACATGCGATTTTGTCATAGTGCTTTACAAATGTCTTCATGCTCATTGAACAATTTATTGAATTCGAATTGTATTTGACAGAACATAAAGTAATTTAGAAGTATGTGGTAAAATATGTGATGCATGGTTTACTTTTTATATAATAACATGAATTATCCTAGCACTCCTAATTAAACTCAAGTGCAATCAGACATATTCAGAAGTCACCTTATAAGTTAATAGTCCATATTTTTGCAGTTTTTGTTTCTCAGTATATATCCGGCTGTTTTGACACAGGAACAGAGCAGATGACTGAGGGATAAAGTTAAGAAGTTTAAAACATTAAGTCCCAAACTTAGAACATTTGACAGAGCTCTGTTCAATCCATCAGCTGAAAATAGAAAGAGCACAAACTTTCCAAAACTTGATTAACCAGGGATGTTGAACTCCAGTTTTAAGGGTTGGTATCCTGCAACCTTCAGTTGTGCCTTGGCTTCAACACGCCTGGATCAAATCATCAGGTCATTAGTTGGACAGATTTTTATTTGTAAAAAAAGTATAAATGAAAATCCTTGCAAAGCCATGGAAATCATCCAGTACAGATTTATGCAATGTTTACTTAATATCGGTCTGTGAACACGACAGCACTGAAGTGTGTGTTGGGATGTCAGTATTTTTGTGTTGCATGAGAATTTCTTTCCATAGAAGAATGCTGAACAGTTCAAGTAGTCCAGTTTTACCCTCAGGAGTGTAACACTGACTTTCAGTCAAGCTTTCATGACCTGAAAATGAAGATCGTAACTGTTCCCATATCACATAACAGAATGCGCATAACAGGCATCGTAATATTAATTATGTTCATGACGAAACATGATACTTTATCTACTTCATCCACTATTATGTCTGATGGCCAGTTTTATGGTGACGTTGGTATACTAATAAATTCAATAACGTTAACACATTCCATGAGAAGATCAGTAGAAGTACATTCATTTTGTCTACAAGTGAGTGACTTCTACATAAAACCTTTTTGAACTCTGAGCCCTGAAATCTACTGCGCGGTTCTTATCGTGCAGCTCAGGAATAACTTGCAATTGAAGTGGCTCTAAAGAGATGATATGCATCTTTTATTGAGACCTCAGCCACTGAATGACTAATGTTGGAAATCCAACTCAGAAAAGCAGATTGTGAAAAAGATGTGCATGCAAACTGTGTCACTGCAGAATTTCTGATCTGGCTCTCGGGCATCTGCAGTTGTGTCTGTCCGTTTTAGTAATTTAGATCGACAGAGATGCCCCTCTGTTGTAATTGAAATGGCTATGAGAAGACCTCTGTATCATCAGTACGTTGCTGTTGCTGTTTATCAGCTCCACAGCTGATGAAAAACCAATGGAAAGCAGCTTTTGACTGACTTAATGTTCAGCATTTGTCAGTGCGGTCTCTAATACTAATTGCATGTCTGTGAGGCTTTGCGGAGGATCTTTCAAGGCAGGTTCTGGATTTATGAAGTGCTTGCATCAGCTCCCCCTTCCTCTGTTTTCCGACTCTCGCTTTGATTCACGACAGAGATTTGGATCGAGACAAAGACATTAACCAACACAAACGCTGAGTAACTCATTTCCAAATGGCAGATTTGCTCCCACCGGCTTTTTAACATGTCTGTTATTCAATATATACTTAATTGCTGCATTTCTGCAGGTCCACGCTTTTTACTCTGAATGCATTGTAAAGCTGCGTTGGTTTGGTTTTGTGTTTAATCGATATTTCCTTGAAGTGATTAATATTTTAACCCTGCTTGATTTTTGTTTTTTTATGGCTTCTCCAGCAAGTCTAACTACCTCCTGATGTTCCTGCTTCCATGTTTACAGAGAGCTGACATAGCCGTGGCTCCTCTCACCATTACGTTGGTACGGGAGGAGGTGATAGACTTCTCTAAACCCTTCATGAGTTTGGGAATCTCTATTATGATTAAGAAGCCTCAAAAGTCCAAGCCAGGGGTGTTTTCCTTCCTGGACCCACTGGCCTATGAGATTTGGATGTGCATAGTGTTTGCCTATATCGGCGTGAGCGTGGTGCTCTTCCTGGTGAGCCGTTTCAGCCCCTATGAGTGGCACTTGGATGAGAACGATGAGGCCAAAGACCCTCAGAGCCCCCTGACCCTCCAAACGACTTTGGGATTTTTAATAGCCTGTGGTTCTCCCTGGGCGCCTTCATGCAGCAAGGATGCGATATCTCACCAAGGTTGGTTTGTTGTGTTCGTTCTCCACCACTTTTCTGATGCCCTTTTCATGTCACATCATCTCGTTGCATTTTATAGTCCCGTACATGCATTTCCATCCTGCAGCGGTGCATATGGGTTATTTTGAGCGTTGCTGTTTCTCCTGTCCACTTAACCTCATGCTCCACTTCGTTGCCCCTTCCTCCCATTTCTCAGCAAGAAGTCTTCCTCCTCTGGTCACTCATTTGTTTTGGATCTGCATGCTGTCAGTGATGACCTCCATCCACAAAATAACTTGTATCCACCATGCTGAGGGCTGTAAAATGCACTGAGGTCATTGCGATTCATCCCAGATAACAGCTTGAATTCCTCACGATTCTTGGAGGGCTACCGTGTTTTTGCTGCATGTCTCATTTTACGGTCATCATCTTGGCGCATATGAAGTATTTTGTGAGGAAAAAAAAAACCTCATTGTTGCATTAAAAAGACATCATGTACTGCATTTTCATCCAGTCCCTCCACATTTCCACCCATCTATCGCTTCATTTGTTATAACCTTGCTTGTGTTGACTCTATAAGATTCTAGAAGGATTTAACACATTTTGTTTCTTTCTAAATCATTTTAAACAGCAAATAATCAGGTTTATCAGATATTTTCATATTACCTTATGAATTATGTTTATGTTCTTGGCAGAGGTCATGTGTTCTGTAAAGACAGATGTTGATTCTGCAACTTTGTGCAATTATCAAATAATCAAATTGTTTCAGGTTTCTTTTTGTTCTTACAAATATGTGACAAACTGTCTTTAAGTTCTCTCTTGGCTTTTACATAGTATTTGTCCTTGATGTAGAGCTATTTTAAGCTAAGAGGTCCAATAAGTTCAGAAAGTTCAGCTTCTGTCACAAAAAATTTTCGCAGTTTTGAAAAATATTTTACACTTTTTTTTGTTTCAAAGCAACTTGGTGAAACAAACTCAGACGTTTGAACAAAAATGCTAATCAAAAACACTCCGATTTGAATGTCCAATTTCTCTGTTAGAGAAGTGATATTAGAAGAAATGAGGATGACCTTGAATGTATTTTTTTCCAACTTCCCTACCGGGGGCAATCATTAAAAATGTCTTTAAGCAGTAGAGTCATCATTGTGCTACGTTGTGAATGCATTCAGCGTAAAGGAAGGTCTTAATATTTATATTTAATATTTGACCAGTTTTATTCTTTAGTCGTTCATGAATAACAAACCAAGCCGGCGATGTGTGGACTGGACCTCAGTAGGTTTCATACGGAGCGTTTTACATAACGCTAGTGTGTCACCAGGTTGAGATCTTATTCGTTTTATTCCGTTTTCAAATGTCACAGCTACTGAAAGAACTTCCCTCGGCTGAAGTCGGGTCATCTGCGCCGTCTCGGGGCGTTTCACACCTTTGAAAACTACGTTGAGACCCAGTCAAATCGCGTTAATGAGACTTGATATTGCTCTCAACAAAAGAATCATCTGTCTAGGCAGCGGTATTCAGCTGATTATTAGCATGTTATTAATATCTGCATAGGCCACCGGAGAGAAAATGTGATTTTATTGTTCAGTTGTTTACGAATTGAGTCAGTCTTGATCTGACGGACACAATGGGAAGTGATCCCTTCTTCCTCCTCATGTCGATCTGAGCACTCCGCTCTCATGTCTGCTTCTCTTCCTCCTCCTCCTCATCCCAGGTCTCTGTCGGGCCGTATTGTCGGGGGAGTGTGGTGGTTCTTCACCCTCATCATCATCTCTTCCTACACGGCCAACCTGGCTGCCTTTCTCACCGTGGAGAGGATGGTCTCTCCCATCGAGAGTGCAGAGGATCTGGCCAAGCAGACGGAGATCGCCTACGGCACGCTAGACTCCGGCTCAACTAAGGAGTTCTTTAGGGTGAGTGTCTCAGCTGGCAATCCCCACGCTGCGTATAGATAGGCCCGGTCCAACCCGGTGCGTGCCAGAAGCTCAGAGTCTCTTGAGCGTTCCTTTGGGTTTTGATTTATTACCTGCCACGTAACAGATTGAAGTATAATCAATAAAAATGCCTAGAACTGCACTTTTTCTTTTACTTCATACAGCACTTTCAAAGTCCAGAAGCCAAAGAAAGTTTTACTACTGTTTCACCTGATTAGTTCACTTCATCATGAATGGGGTTTTATGAAGTAAAATTACACTTTACTAAAGGAGAAAACAGTTGAAGGTCCTGCTGTCATTGTAACTAAATGATGATACAAAGTTTAGGAGAGAAGACCTGCGAACGGCGTGTCCACAATGCATTTTATTCACAAGATTAACTTTGGTTTCTTCAAATTAACTTTTTTTTTTGTTCCCCGTACAATAGAATTATTTCTGCCATGAATCTGGGACAATTATGCTCCCTTATGAGCCTGTCTGTGGAGTCATAAACCAAAGTTTGATTAGCTTTCCCACTAATGTGCACACTCATTTCTATTTTACATTTCTCTGGAGTGCTGCTGAAATGCAAATATAGTTATTAAACCTACCTCAGACGTACAGCCACTTGTAAAGGTAGTCATACAACTTTTTCATATTTTGTCACTTGTCAGCTACCTTTCTGAGGAGTTGCAGTCTTTCGGGACATGCTTTGCTCATTTAGATACTGAAATGTATGGTTATTTTCTTGACAAAACAGCTCGTGCTCATTCAGTTTGTAGAGAGAACCTCTATGGATGTCAGTTTTCGACTCTTGCCACAGATTCTTTGTTTGATTTACGTCTGGACTTGGAGATGATGATTCAATGAAGGATTCCTAATAAAATCAAGAAATTTCTGGACAACTCTTGCCATCCTCTTCATGAGAATGTCTTGGGAAAACAGAATGTCTTCAGTCAGAGGATTTTTCAAATTCACTGTAAGCTACTGGAGATGTCTCCTGCCAACAGCCATCACTGTTTAGAATAACTCTTTGAAGAATTTGAATTAATATTTGTTTCAACTTTTCCTTTGGGATCCTGAAAGTCTTTTTGAATTTGGATATGCTTTGATTCAAACTCGTCCTTTGCAGCTCTGACTGTATGTTGAGGTCAAGTCATTTGCAGCCTCTAACGGAGTTTCTTTTTGGATTGCTTCGTGTATTTCACATTCCATCTTCTCATCGCTAATGTCCTCTAATGACGTCACAGAGCAGATTCATTTAAACTGAGATTAAATTGCACAAAAGTAATTAAGTTAGGGTCTAGAATATTTTTTCAACTAGAATGTGCAAAAATACAAAATCTTACTAAGAATTGTCTTTATCTAGTTTCTAGTTGAAATGCCTTAAGAAAAAAAATACAAAAACTAACTTGAAACTAAGTTTTCAGTAAGAAAAGAGCTTATTTAAAATCAATAATTCCAATAATTCCATAATGATTACTTTTAATACCGTATTTTCTATAAGGCGCACCTAAAAACCTTAAATTTTCTCAAAAGCCGACAGTGCGCCTTATACTGTATATGGACCAATATTGAGCCACAACAGGTCTAGCAACTAGGTAAGCAGCTGCCGACTTCATTTTCCCCCGTAGAAGAAGGGGGGGGGGGGGGGGGGGGGGGGGGGGGGGGAGAGAGACAGAGACTGCAGCGGCAGCGTGTCGGTTGGTCTGTGTTACCCAGAAAGCAGTTGGACACAATATAGAAACACCAACATCGTGAGTGAAACAACGACTGGGGCAGCTACTATATAAAGTAGTCGGGGACCATTTCTTTACAAATGTGGATGTCTAATAATAGAGTACGGGACAAATCGGCAAACCAAACTGAAGCGTCTATTCTGTGCGCTTTATATGTGAAAAAAGTTTTAAAATAGGCCATTCATTGAAGGTTCGCCTTATAGTGCGGAAAATACGGTGCTTTGCAGTGCAGTCATTTTGAAATAAAATAAAAACTACACAGAAGTGTTTAAACTGAGATGTCTCAGTCCCATCAGAGTCGCTCCTTCTGATGAAAACAAGGTTTGAACAACTCAAAAATAAGACTCTAATCTGCAGGCTTCTTTTCGCAAAAGTGCATTCTCACAGATGACGCCATGTTCCTAGGAAAAAGAAATGACATTCACATCCAGAGTCCAGCTTAGAGCCGTTTCTATTTTTAGCCCTTGTCGTTCTCGTGGTGTGATTGCTCGGAGTGAGACTGCGACATTTGATAAATATAAAAACCAAGCTCTCCTTCAGACACTGGGAGCAATCTGGAGGGCATTTTGCATTGCTTGCATCAGTCCACTGGGAGCAATAAAAAAAAAATTACATCTTCCAATCTCCTCTCCTGAGATCCAAACAGCAGGAATGCAGCAGGTTTCTGTCTGTTGGGTTTCATTGTCTGCTGCTGGGTAGAGACGACTTTTTATTTCAATACACAGCCAGCTTTGGAATAATAAAATGAACAAAAACTCTCCAAGAGAGAGTGCGTTTATTATTATTATTGTTATTATTATTATTAATATCATTTTTGTTAAAGGGGAAATGAGAGGAAATGAGTTGGTAGGGATGTGACTATTTGTAAGATCATTGTGACTCAACGCATGAATGAAGGCATTCAAGCAGGATGAATTTAAGTGCCAAAGTTAGCCAAGTTCTGAAGGAATGGCCTGAAGCATGTTTTTTAATTTTTTTTTAACAATTGTACACAAGAAAGTGTAACTTAGAACCTCCCTTATGCGGTGATTCAAAAGTACTAACAAATTGATTCAGTGGAAAACAATATCTAATTAAAATCTGATTAGGGGGATTTAGGATGATTATATTCCATTCTAAAAATAAAAGATGAAAGCATCTTTAATGCCTAACATGCCAAGTTCTAACCACAAACCATAAAATAGCTGTATTTAGATTCATTTTATGTAAATTTTATGTCAATAACCAAACATTTTTAACATAGCATTTTTTTCAAAATGTGATAATTAAATCAAAGAGCATCACAAAAACACACTAAAAAACACACCAAACCTGTCCATTTCCTGTGAGGGGAGAGCATTAATCGGGGCACAAACACCCTCTCAAAAGTGAAACAAAGTGGTGGCAGTATCATGATGTGGGAATGTTTGCCTTGAGACTAGGATAGAAGTTCACCTTTCAGCTCAACAACTACTCCAAAAAAACAGTAAGAGTGACAATTGAAGGTTCTAGCTTAAAGTGTATTAGTGTAGAATCTGTGCCAAGGATTATTTTTTTACTGGACTCTTAATTTGAATATTTTTCAAGCACAAGAAAACTGAAGATGAAAAACCAAAAATGTCGTAGATATAGAAAAAAAAGTAGTGCGTCTTGTATTTCCTGAAACAAATTGGATAAAAAATTGCATGCTATACATTACTGACACGTGTTTTACTGTGTATATCAATTTTGCTTGTTTGTTTTTGTTGGAACTTTTCCTCACAGTTGGAAATGAAATATTTTAGAGGCTTCTTAGTGACTCATCCCACTGAAATCAGCTCAACAGGCAGCAGCTGGAGTCAGGAAATGCTCTAATCAAGGGTCTGTTTGGCAAGACGCAGGTTATTAAAGGTCCTCATGAGCAGATAATTGACAGACATGTTGTGACTTTGTCTGGAACGAGAAGAGTCAGTCAGTTTTTCCGCCAGACTAGGAGAATCAACGTTTTTAAGAAACAGTTTTTGAATTTAGGAGATCAAAAGTCTCATGATTGATAGCAGCTATGAAATTTCATGCTAATTATCAAGGAAGATGCTTGCATTAATACAGATGAATCACAGGGCTCCGGGTGCATAATAAATGGAAGTAACTAAAATGGTAATTTCACTGTGACTTTAGCTTTTCGCCACGTCTTTAAAGGGGATTTTAGTTTTTTTTAAACCACAGGGTTTTATGAAGCTTTGAAGTTGGAATATTTAGCCTCTGTGGGGGTTTCAACTTTTTACATGTCATATCTTCTTTAAACTACATGTAATGAGTGACCTTTCATCCTCTTTGACACTGTTAAAAACTCCACAGTGAAATCCTCCAAATGAATAGAAACACAGACAGGAATCACATACGGCGACATCGGTTTTTCAAAACGGCGAAGGCGATTATCTTAACGCCTGTTTGGAATCATAAACGGCAGAACCTGATCTTACATAACGATGACAGAATCAACACGACATGCATTCCATAAACTATAATTTACCTACTGTAGTTATTTGTTTTCTCCGACCGTGTACACGCAGTAAATGAGTTCCAATTCATAATTAACGTGCATGTTGCTACCAGATAAATATTTAACTTCAGTAAAAGCGTGGCGGCTTTGTTTGGGCTGTCGTCTCTGTTTTTGTTTGGGTAGCGTGACAAACATGCACGGCGCCGTGAATCACTCTCATCTCTGTCATCTGCTGACAGACCATCCAAGGAGCTGCAGTTCGTTTCCTGAGCGGTCGGCTAGATGTAGACGTGAATTTTGCCTTTGCCAGAGGCCGTCAACAGTTTGTCAGATCCCACGTTGAGGTTCAGTCAGTTATTAATTGGAAATATTTGTCAGTCGCTTTGTCTCTGCGAAAAACAGCGGCTGCGAGGAAATTTCTCAGCGGTTGTTCCGAGTCTTGACAGCTCGAGGAGTCTCGCGGTTTTCCACACAGATGACCATCCTGCTCCTGACAAGCAGTTCATCTTTATGCACCGCAGAACGAGAACTGCTGTTTTCACACTGTGGCCAGGCCCTGTCATCAGCCATTATTGTCATGTGAGGTGTGTTTACATGCACACTCCACTGAACTGAAATTGTGCATATGTCAAGAATGATTCACTTACTTGCCCGAGCCCACAATCCATTACATGTCTGATGAATTATTTATTTTTGCCGTGCACAACACCGAGCTGCCATGGTTTGTCAGCTCACCCGGATGTTTTCATTCGCTCTGACCTACGGGACGTGGCGTCCGGCTGACTCATGCCCGCAACCTGGAGGAAATCAGGACGTGGTTCCCTCTCCGTCAAACGCTTCAAATGAGCTAGCAAATATACGGGACCCTCTGTAAAATGCTGTCATATGTTAACATATGTGAGGACTGAAGCTCACATTAAGTCTGTGATGCATCTCCTCCCTCTTGGTGCCTAGATTCAAGAACAGAAGGTCACGCTAGCCCAGTTTAAAGCAGCCTCTTTATTTTCTCCTCTATTGTAGACAGCTGTGTACTCGTGCTCCCCAGTGACCGGCGATCAGCCTCTCGCTGGCCATTTTTAGCAGCGTACTGAGTGTCATCGGGGTTGTGCTGTGCACGTCTGTAGCAGCTCCAGCTGGCAGCTGACTGGGCCACAGAGGTGAAGCTGTCAGTCTCAGAGTGGAGGGGTCAAACGTGTTGAAAGACAGACTGCCCTTAGAAAACAGTGCTGGAAACAACAGAAACGTTGGGGGTTTAGACTTGACTTAACATTTGGCACGGATTCAATAATATGTTCTTGTTATCAAAATAGGTCTGAGTTGAGTAATTGTCAGGAGTTTAAAGAGGCAGTGTTATGCAAAATCAACTTGCAGGAGCTTGATAATGTTTTATCATTCCCTCATAAAACACATACCTGGAGCTTTGCTTTGACTCATTCGTGCCTGTTTTGAGAAATCCTTAAATCTCCTGCCTATTTTCCCAAAGCTCCTTCAGACTAGTGGCAGCAACTGAGCTGAGACTGCTGACCTCATCCTACTAACTACACCGCTACTAAAAGCATTTATTAATGGCAGGGAGAAGCAATGTAGTAATGACATGTAGAAGGGGGAGTGTCAGAAAGGATAGTATGTTCTTAAAGAGATAAGAGGTCCAATTTCAAGGAATCAGAAACCAGATTTCTTTTAAACTGAGCTTTTAAGCGACAATATTTTTTATAACAACTGAGGTTAACATCATTGTGGTATAAAATGGCACCATGTACTTGGAAAATACTTAAATATTACTAATATTAACACTTTCCCAACCAGTTCTTTAAACTTTTGCACAGCACTTTCGTCTTTTCTATTAAAACCAAAAATTCCTACCTTAATTTATAATTGGTAAACGATGTAAAGTTGACTCAGGCTGATCTTGCACCATACATGCTCATGTCTTTTATCAGTTAGGAGGAAACTCAGCTCTGAGTGGTTGAAATTCACAATGATGTCGCACAAATAAACTACTTGAATGTCGGCTTGCATAGTGCAGTCACAATCGATGGGATAGAAAACGTGAAAACATCAATCTGTGTACAGTTAATCTATGTAATTAATGTTGCCAATTGAAACGAGTTACTGAGATAAATTGAGTAAATCTGACCATTTGTCATCACTTGGTAAAGAATGACAGATTTGTCAGGGTCAGATACAAGATGGCCAGAAAAACAATCATGAAAACCAGTTCATGATGAAAAACAATCATGAACCATGACGTTTTTCATGCTTCATGATGAAAAAATTAGCCACATGGCAGCGTCTGTATCCAATCCCATGCTTTTTATATGGACTCTGATGTAACCCACTGTAGAGTAATGCAGCACATACCTTCAACAATATTTAACACACATATATATATATATATATATATATATATATATATATATGTATATACATATATATATATATATATATATATATATATATATATATATATATATATAGAGAGAGAGAGAGAGAGAGAGGCTCAGATCTACCACACCAGACAAGACTCAAGGTGTAGGTTGTGCAAGGAGGCCCCTGAGACAGTCCAGCACATAACAGCAGGGTGCAAGATGCTGGCAGGGAAAGCGTACATGGAACGACATAACCAGGTGGCGGCATAGTGTACAGGAACATCTGTGCAGAATATGGACTGGAAGCCCCGAGATCAAAGTGGGGAACACCCCAAAGGTGGTGGAGAATGACCGAGCTAAGATCCTGTGGGACTTCCAGATCCAGACAGACAAGATGGTAATGGCGAACCAACCGGACATTGTGGTGGTGGATAAAGAACAGAGCAAAGCCGTTGTGGTGGATGTAGCAATACCAAGTGACTACAACATCAGGAAAAAGGAGCATGAGAAACTGGAGAAATACCAGGGCCTCAGGGAGGAACTGGAAAAGAACTGGAAGGTGAAGACCACAGTGGTGCCTGTGGTCATCGGGGCCCTCGGGGCAGAAACCCCCAAACTGGAGCAGTGGCTAAAACAGATCCCAGGAACAACATCAGACATCTCAGTCCAGAAATGTGCAGTACTAGGCACAGCCAAGATACTGAGCAGAACCCTCAAGCTCCCAGGCCTCTGGTAGAGGAACCGAGCTCAGAGGATGAAAGAGAGAGAGAGAGAGAGACCACCCGCAGAGGGTGAGAAGGGAATTTTTTTTTTATATATTTTATATCATTCACTGTAAAAATGTTCATAAGGGTGTTTTGTTGGATATCTACTATGGATAAGTACATGTTCACGCTGCATTTTAAGCTGCACTTTAGAACAAGATGTATGCACCGTGTTAAAATATAAAAACTTCTCACGCACGGTGAAGGGACATGAAAAACTCCTCAGACAAGGACGTTATGAATAATCGGCTTTAAAAAAAATATGAAAATGGAATGATTGTGTCACCAGCTGTCACCTGCTGGTGGAGCATAAACTGAGACGGGGGAGGGCTCATCTGCCCGTTAATATTGATACTAAACAGGGTCTGGAGTTTACTTCTGCTGAGCTGCCAGATTGTCCGACTTCAGGCTGCTGGCAAAAAGCCCACTATATCTCTGCCGTGTGCTTTGCATTCAAACGGTGAATCCTCTCTGATGTAAAAGAGAGAGAGCGATAACCGTCAGGCTGATGTATGCAGAAACGTTCGAGCGCGTTGCTCGTCTGGCTTTGACCCGATCTATGATATCATGGCATGGTGTTAATGATTTAGAAAACCTGCTGTGATGCCGGGGCCCTCAGCGGGGTCACGAGGAGCAGCAGCACTTATTTTCACTTTGGTTCAGAGCTGCTTGCTAATTACTAGCATGGACTTTCAGAATTACGCTCTGAGAAGTAAATAGAAAACTGATGATACGTGAGACTGAGTGCTGAGTGGGGAGTCAGAACCTCAGAAAGGTGACATTAAGGGCTGTGCATGGATCAAACCCATCACATTCATAGAAGGTTAGATTTTCTTTCTCCATAGGATTTTTTTTTTTACAATTTCTTTGTATAACCCAAATTTCTCCCTTTTGAAATTAAAAAAATAAATAACACTTGCAGAACCGAAATAAGACAAAAAACATGATTGATTTCATGTTCATATATTGGTAAGCATTAAAGTTGATGTGTTTTGTGAAAGTATTTGCTGGATTTATCGCGGTTCGACCTTCCACAGTTCAAATTCATTTCTGTTTAACTACTGATACTAACATTCCTCAGATAGACATGATTGCTATTAGTTCAAGGTTTACTTCCTGAGACTCTAAGCTATGTGAAGCAGCTATGGACGTTCTAGTGAAAGAGTTCAAATAAAATATAAATTGCCCCTATGCTTCCTCAGTTAAAAATTGAATTTTACCACACTGCTGTAACTCTATAAACTTCCACAGCAAATTTCCAGAAGTCAAGCTGTACCATATTCTCGTAAAGATATGTAATAGTGTTGGGAACTGTAAACCAGACTCTATCAGTAGTAACAGATTTTTACCAGTATTTATCGTATATTAAAAGCTGGTTATTGGGGTTCTATAAGCAGTTTTACAAGGATCACGACTAGCTGCTATAATCAAAGCACAATCTCTTCTGAGCTGCAGTGACTGATCGCCAATCCAACAGAGGACAACAGAGAGACACGGGACAAACAACCACACGTTCACTGCTGAGGGCGTTTTAGACTGACCAATTAATCCAACATGCATGTTTTCGGACAGTGGAAAGAAATCGAGTGCAAACCCAGAGTGCCAACATTTGCATGGGGAGAACATGAATGTGAATGCCCAAAGCTGTCATTTGAACCCAGGACCCTCTTGTTGCTGAGCAACGGTGCTACCAAAGGTTAGCAGCGACGGTCGGTGCTAATCTTGAACCCAAGACCCTCTTGCTGCTAAGCAACGGTGCTACCAACCGTTAGCTACACGGCAAAAATGACTTAATCCATTATTTTAACATTATTGAAATACTTTTTTTTTTTAAATGCTCTACTTAGGTTAAGTTATCCTTTCTATAAATAGTTTCTATATCTTTGTGATAACTTTGAATGACAGCTCTTGTCTCCAGCAGATTTGTGTGACAGTTTCCATGCCTGATATCAACTAAACCTCCCCTCTCTTCTCTCCTTCTCCCTTTGAATGCAGCGCTCCAAAATAGCCGTTTATGAGAAAATGTGGTCGTACATGAAATCGGCCGAACCCACCGTGTTTGTCAAGACGACACCGGATGGGGTCTCCCGGGTCCGGAAGTCGAAGGGCAAGTTTGCCTTTCTGCTCGAATCCACAATGAACGAGTACATAGAGCAGCGGAAGCCCTGCGACACCATGAAAGTGGGCGGCAACCTCGACTCTAAGGGCTACGGTGTGGCCACACCTAAAAGCTCAGCATTAAGGTGGGTGGGATAATATAACAATATCCTGTTTGTTGTTATAGTATTCCACCTACCCTGATGTTTCCTTTTGTCATACTCTTCTTCCTTCACTCCTTAATTCTTCTATTTTGTTTCCAAGTGCATCTCTAGGTGAACAGTATTATGGGTTATCTGAATTGAATCAACACACATTTATTGTCTTGTCCTATGTTTCTGGTTTGACTGTGTCGTTTTTTTATTGTTTTGTTCCGCAACGTTATGGTATATGACTCACTTTCTGTGTCTCCACTTGGATGTCAGTGTGCAACTCCACCTCCTCTTGATTGTTCTTTCAGTTTCTCCTACAAGCTCTCCTCCTCCTTGTTGTCTGTGGTGCTCCTATTTTTTATTTATTTATTTATTTATTTATTTTGCATTACCCCTACTTTAAATCTGATTTATTCCTGAGTCATTTTTGCTAGTTTTACATGCTGATCTGTCAGTTGTGATGAATGTCAAGCTGCATGCTGGATGTTTGTTTTATACTTACTTCAACAATGACAGAATGTCCCCATCCCGCACACTTCAGTTACAAGCAATGTAACCCTCCATGCCACCTCTCTAATATTTAACATTTCGTTTTGCTGTAAAAGTGCTTTTTATCCCTCCACTCCTGTGGAACTCTTTTACCAATTTGTCCCTCCCGTGCTACCCTTCTGAACCATTGATATTGATCACTATTTCCTACTAATTATTTCATATTAGATTTCTCACGGACCTGTTCATTTTCTTACAAGCTATGTTTTATCGTTTCAAGAAATGCTGTTAACCTGGCAGTGTTAAAACTGAATGAGCAAGGCCTCTTGGACAAATTGAAAAACAAATGGTGGTACGACAAGGGAGAGTGCGGCAGCGGGGGAGGTGACTCTAAGGTCAGCCTCGATGTCACCAAAATCGGGTATCCTAGAACAGAGTAATCGGCAAGGCTGTCGTCACTGACTGCAGAATCAGGGGCCAAGCGCCCGTTGACATGTAACTGATTTAAAAAAGAAAAAAAACAGCCTAAAAAGGTTGTTTTAGTCATCTTTAATCTACTGCTGTGATCACGTGGGAACCCTTTACTTGGCTAATGGAGGAGGGGGAAAAAAAGTATGTGAGAAAACCTGAAGTTCTGTGATGTAAAAGGACTATATGCAGAGTTTGTGACTGAGTAGCAGCTTGACCTGTGGTTATGAAAGGCAGAAACCACGTTTTCCTCCGTTTTTTATACCCACAGGCCAATCAGGAAGTCTCTACATGTCTCTATGTGATGAACGCCGGTAGGAATCTACTCTCCGATCTGCCGCCTCAGAGTTTAGGGCAGGCACGGGAAACAGCGTTGTCTTGAGGGGACTAAGCATCTCAGGCAAACGTGAGAATTCTAATGACAGAGTGACAACTAACAGGACAAACTTTATTTTTGTCTTTATTTAATTTTTTTTTTTTGATTTCCTCTAACATCTTCCCACCTTTTGCTTGATCTAAGACCAGTAAAAGTCGTTCCATGGCCACCCTCACTTGGTAAAAACCCGCTGTAGTAAAGAGAACCACCAGAGGGGTATGAAGGGATTTGATTTGATTATCCTCTTGTCAGTAAGATGTTGTCTCCAAATATGGTAAGCAACAGAAAACTGCGAGACTATGCAACCTTTGCTAACTTATCCCATCCGGCAAAAAGCCCAAAATGACACATGACTCATTTTTTTGTGACACTGGTACATCTTAATGAATCAGAGAATCATTGATAACGTTATTAATTCACTAACTTAAATCAAAAAGTGAAACCATAATGCTTGTTAAATTTGCTATGCACAGAATTACCATATAAATTTCAGATATTTATTCCTGTTCATTTTGATTTGAATATTACACAGAACTAATTAACAATGAATCTTTAAGAACTAGAAAACAATCACCGTGTCCAAGCATGGCTATTGAAAGTTGTGTGGAAAGAAAAAAATGTGTCAGTAAACAAACCTTTAGCAGGTTGTGGAACAAAATCCATTCTTGAGTTTGGGAGATGTTTTCAAGATGTGTCAGATCTTCACTCTATTGAGGTTTTTATTGCTCCATCTTGCCACTTTCTCTCTGTGCCTGTTTATTGTCTGGATTATAAATGCCAGTAGTGCCACAAAAATATTTTTAACAAAATGCCATTTTTGAATCAGCGACAATGTTGGCAGCCTCTTAAACCATCTAAGGAGACATAAGGACCTGATTCTCTTTCAGAGGTTCTCTTTTCAGATGAAAATAAATGTATTTGATTTGAAAATCGATGTCTAACAGAGAGGAACAGATTCTATGTTGCTTGAAGTCCAGCCTGAAGTTTCCACAGTCGGTGATGATGTGGAGAAACCTCGCCATCTGCTGGTGGTCGTCCACTGGGTTTTTATCAAGTCCAAATTCAGCACAAGACATTTTAGAGCAGCTTCTCACAACTGAAACCTTGTTTGATGGCCATGATATCACCGCACATCACTGACCTACCATGTCTCCTGACCTGAACCCCATAGAGAAACTAAGAGGTATTGCTGAGAGGAAGATGAGAGACAACAAACCCAACAATGCAGATGACCTGATGACCAATATTAACTCTTCAGCAGAGCGACAGACTGACTGGCAGCATCACTCTGATGCAGCAATTCATGCTATAAAGGAGCCCAGATCAAGAATCTGGTGCTTATACTGTAGGACGGGGATGTCCAGACTTTTTACCCTTAGGGACAAAACTGACAAATTTAATTTACTGGTGGGCCGAAAAATAGATTAATTTAAAAAAAATAGTCTGTGCTTTTTTTTTTTTAATTGCTAAATTATAATTTTTAAAAATGAAATCTGTTTATCATTAAATATACAAAACAGCACAAAAATAGGACTTCAGAATGTTGCCTTATTGAAAAAAAAAAGAAAAGAAAGCCAGACATTTTTTGGGTCGTTAATTGTTTTCTGTTTCTTTCTGCCACACTTTGAACACCTCTTCTGTAGGACGCACTTTTTAGTAGGCTGACGTTTCCATTGTAAAATATTTTGTATAGCTATTTTGTCTTACATAATAGTTTTTTCTTTTTACATGATCAATTAAATAACTTTTTCATGAACCTCTAATTCATTGAGATGTACCAATAAATGTCGAAATGAGCAAATGACTCCTATAATTAAAATTTCACATTTTCTTCTCACATTTAATGTTAAAGATGAACTTCTATTTTTTATTTCTGTTTTTCATTTGTCATGCTGCGAGCATTTCTTAGATTTAGCAGCATGATGCCGTACATGAGCTCGGCCCTGCAGAGCACCTCGGATCTTTTCCTACATCATTCATTTTGACGATATGACCCCCCACCCCCCACCCCACCCCCTCCCGGCCTCGCCCTCCTGTTTTAGACGCCATACTGTGGTACCTCTGAGTTCATGTCTGCTCTCCAGCTTGCATCACGACAGCAGTACCATCAGAGAGGAGAGCAGGGCGACTTTGCTGTCATTTTCTGTTGATATCCATTTCTGAGTGAGCAGGGTGTGGAAGCTGCCAGAGAATAACACAAAGACGCCTTCCTCCTCTTGCTCAGCTCGGCGCTTTTCAGGCATGGTTGGAAGGAGACGAGACGATCAGTCAAACAGTACCACGTGCGACTGCCACGTTTCCGTTTACTTATTTCGCTTTCAGAAAAGCATGCGGGTTGTGTAGGAAGGAATGGAAAATATATTGTATGTAACGACCACTGACGCCAAAGCAAACCCAGAAACGATGCAAGGGAAAAAGCGGAATCCAGACAGAACGCTTAAAGTCCCGTTTCTGTCCGTCTTTAAAACTGATGATTTTGAAACATGTCCCGTATTCTCCTGTGTGCTCATTCGTTCTCATGGTCTGTGATTTTGAGTCGTCGTTTTGTCTGCATGAGTTGTTTTGTGTTTGTGCGAATGATCTTAAGTGTTTTCGGACTCCATTCTCCCTCGTCCCGCGTTCCTGTTTTGCAGACAGACTGGAAGGTAAAGTCACGATTTGACATTCTTGCGTCAAATCAAACTCCTGTACAAAACACACAGCAACAAATGTGCTCTGTTTGGCTCTTAGATTTGATATGATGTAATCCAGCCATTCTCAAAATAAAATAAAAAAGACAAAGGAAATACAGTCTTCCCATAAAAACGGTAATATAAAAATATGTCGTTTTTTCCCCCCATCAAAATATTTTACACAGGTGTTTGTCATATTTTCTCTTCTAATGGTTTTCTCTATTAGTTGAACCTGGAATTTGTTCACAGACACATAAGTAAAGTAAAACTTTTATATTTAGCATTAATAGACAGATTTATTTATTTATTTATTTTACTTATAAAATGTTTCCAAAATAACAAATATGATACAGGGTTTTGAATGCATTTAAATTGGTCAGGGGGGTGAAAAATGATACTTTGTTAAAGACTTTTATAGCCATGATTAGGTTAATTAATTCTTATTATCCCAATAATTAGAGTAATAATATATGTTTTGTGTAAGGTACACAGTGACATAATAGACGGCACACTGATGTCTTAAAAAGTTTCATCAGTCAAAAGTAAACTGAATCCATTAACTGGAGTTTGAAAATCAGAAAAAAGAATGTTGTAAAAAATAAATATAAAAATGTAGAGTATACCAATAACTGACAGCTGCGGAGATGTTTTTTTAATGATCCCCTTAAATACACTGATACAAATTTCCCTGTTAAAAATGGCTATTTTGGGCCATTCAGTCTAAAATGAATTGATCCAACTGATGTGGATTTTAAAAAGACATTTTAAGCCATGAAAAATCTGATGATTCTTCTCATTTCTTCTCTTTGCCATTTCATATTGTCATACCGTAAATTGGGTCATTTTGTTCCAAACTTTTTCAGCTCCATAAAGAAGCTGTCTGCTGTGCCAATCTTGAATTGGTTCTTAGGATTATTTTTTTTTGGGGGGGGTTGGGGTGCTTAATACCAACTTTGATACCTGATGATTTATGGCAGTGTTTTATAATCTGTCTACTCACAGGAAATGTAGTTAGGTGAGTCTGTCAGATGATGCCTCCCAGCAAGGAGTTGCTCAGACGTGTTTCGGTTTGATCAGAGTTTCCAGTCTGTCATTTTTTTAATAAACCTCAACTGACTAATAATTATTGGAAGCCTGGGTGGTGTAATATGAAATTTTTAAAACATAATCTTCAATTAAATTATACTTATGGCATTATTTATGTCTATATTTAATCTAAATTCAAACTATTTAAAGACATAAACTGATATCCAGTGATGATGTATGCAGGTAGAAAATGGTTTTGTATGGAGAGAGCTGGATGGGGAAACTGAAAAGAATAGAGCTGTAATAAATATGAAAATGTATATTCAAACTACATATATGGCAGATTTTTCAAAGCTTCACAGGAATCCTTGTTTAAGTACATTTTAATGAATCATAATCCAAAGATGTCTTCAACTACGAACTGCAGTATTTACAGTCTTGCATACAAATTCCTTGTTTCAGATAACTCATTAAATTAAAGACAACCTAAAAACTCCACTTACTTTGAATAACATGTGAAGAGCTGAGATTAATATTTCACTTTGTACTTTAAATTCTGTCTGCTGCTGTGAAAATATGCCCCAACAAAATTGTCATAGATTAACTTTTCTTTCTTCTGACTGGAAACCAGGACGAAACGCCACCCCACCCCACCCCCCCCTTTCAATTTCCATTACATAACAGGCTCTATCTGTTCGACTGCAGAAACACAGTGGTGAATACAATATATTTGATTTGAGATTATAGACACCGGAACCTTTTCTGAGAGGAAATAAGCTTGGAAATGGAGCAGTTGAAACTCGAGCATAATGTCTCGCAGAACAAGTTGACGTCTGACATCGGCCTTCAGCGTAGAGCTTCTCGTTGTCGGCGTCTCTGTCCGTTGCGGAGCGGCAGACGATTCGGTCAGGAGAGCAAACCAAACCCAAATTTGTAGGAGTCCTTTGGGGGGCCGCTCGCCCTTTTCAACAGGTCAATCTGCGAGACATTAATCTCAGTCGGTGTTTATGTAATTATCGCCCTGCTGTTGTCGTCTGTTAGTCAGGAAAGGGTTCCTGTTAGATCCACTTTGCCAAACGCCAACAAAAGGCTACCAAACAGCCAAAAAAGAAGTGCTCTCAGCAATCATTGCCTCTGTTTCTCCTTCATTCTTTGAAAGCTATGCAGCAGCTGCTTTATTCTGCACAGTTTTACTCTCTTCTGTTCTTGTGATCAGTGTGTGCCGATTACTCAAAGCGATACAGGTGGGGTCTGGCATGCTAGGTTTAGCCATGGATGGTGAAAGTCTTTTATTGCTATACGATGTAGTGCTGCTTGCTATCTGTGACATGTTGGCCAGGACCCTACTCTATCGCTTTGTACAGTATACAGTAGTTTAAAGAAGTTGAATAACATAAAATAACATATTACAATGTTATTTATGTTATTTCCCACGTGAAGAACTCCTGTAAACCTTGCAGTATTGAAACTCAGTGAACAAGGCATCTTAGACAAGCTGAAAAACAAATGGTGGTACGATAAGGGTGAATGTGGAACCAAGGACTCTGGAAGTAAGGTCAGTCGCTGCAGGTCTTCTTATACTGATGGAAAAAATGCATTTTACCTTCACTGTTCATATGCAGACATGTAGCGCATACATCCTCAGACATGTTGGCATGAAACACAGTCACGGAGACTAGATTACCTTCACACACCGCAGCTTAGGTTATTTACACAACAGGGCATTGATGCTTTACTTTTAACTCCACACCATTACCTCTCTGTGCAGACACATAAAACTGCAGCATGATTACACACAGTTTGTATTCACCCCATTAAACTCTTAAAAAGTTTAACGACAAGAACTGAAACCATTATACTGCTGTTTCTCATCCAAACTTATATTGAAATTTAGTTTGCTGTTGGTCTTATTCATTTGTATATGGAGTTGTTGTTAAACCCTTTGACAAAAAGGAAAAAAAAACAAACCAAAAAACTTGGGCTGCTGTGCAGAATGTTCCAAAAGTGAACTAAAACCAGAAATTCATTATAATTACAAGTAATTAACATAGCAACATGTTTTATAAAAAGAAGGACAAGTAATGTTTACTGGACCTCCCTGGTTTAAGTTTTTGGTAGGATGCTGTAAACAAACCACCTTGGCTCCCAGGTTTTGTAATTTTTGTTTGTTCACCTGAATAGTTTAATTTCTTTAGAGTGCAGTTACCCATGAAGATGTTGAAATAAAAAAAATGTATATTGGCACATTTTCTTTTGGATTATAGTATTTTTGGACATGCTTATTCCTACAGATGTGGATCTAGCAAAAAAAAAAAAAAACCTAACTAAAAATCCTTCCTCTAAGCAGTGAGATTTTTATAACTGGAGTATTTTATGTGTGAAAAGATCACAACTAAAACACTCCACGAAACAAGAACGTGGGTTCATATCACTCCAGCTCAGGCAGGGAAAACGTTATAGGTGGGAGAATGTAGCTTTAACCATTCTTTCAAAAGTGCAATTGCGAGGTTAAACGCTGATGTTGGATAAAAAGGCCTGGCCTACGATCTCCCCTTCTTCTTGGTGTTCTGTTGGGTTAGTGTCGGGACTCAAATGAAATTCTTTCATAAAATCCTCTCTCATTTATGTCTTTATGGACTTTGCCTAGTTGACTGAAACTTAGTTGTTTGGGAAGAGGAAGAGACCATCTCCAAACTATTCCCCCCTAAGCTAGCCTAAAACTCTCCAAAATGTCTTGGTGTGGTAAAGCATTAGGAGTCCCTTTTCGTTGGAAACTTTCCCCACTGCTCTAAAGTCCAGTAAATGGACATTTACATAGCATCCAAAAAGCCACAGTTGTCATCCACCCAATGACACGACTCTTTGCTTTGCACTTGGATGTAGACCAAGTTTGGATGCAGCTGTTGGTCCATGAAGTTCTTTACTCTAGTCTTCTTGAGCTAATCCGAAGGCCACGCAGCGTGTGAATGCTGTAGCCTTGCAGAAAGTAGTGGACCTCTGTTCTAATCGCTTCAGCCACGTTTTATTCCCACTAGCAGTCGACTTCTGACAGTCAAGAAGTGAGGAAATTTCACTAAAGCCCTAAATGCACATCCAATTAGACTACTATGATGGGATTTACTAGACTTCAGAGAACAACCCATCTGTTCCCAAATGCTTGTAGAATTAGTCTGCATATCTAGACGCTGGATTTTATCAATCTGGGAGGGACTGAAAGACCTGACTTCAGTGATTTGGATTGGTTCTTTGCCAATGACACGATTGTCACCAAAAATAGTTCTGCAATGTAACCTCATGCGTATTAGCACACTACTGCTTCACTGAGCTGCCTCTGGTGTTTATGAATAAATCAGGTAGAATGGCAGCAACTTTGTTACTCTGATAACACTCAGTTTGTGAAATGAAAGACAATGTTTTAGCCTCCTGTCTCTTCTTTTTGATATGTTGCTAAATATTTCTTCAAGCTATTTTCAACAATCATTATGCTATTGAAAAAGAAAAAATAAGTTAAATTCTTTCCTTTTCTGCATTTTGTGCAGCTGCCCTTTTTTTGAACACAGAAAAAGCCATTGTTGCCCTGACAAAACCAAAGTGACCCTTAAATAGCAAGTAAGTGGGCCAGGGAGATATTTAATGGTCATAATATGACATATGATGGATTGTCAGAGTAACAAACATTTTTTTATGCATTTTCAATTATAAAATAACTAGTTTGCATGCAAAAGTAATCTGACTTTTACCACATAATAGCAGATTTAACTGGTTTTTTGTAACCGTCCCATTGGGTTTTAATGCAAATGGTAACACTTGCAGAAATGAGTTTCAATCTTATCGTTTGGCTTTTAAAAGCAGCAAAATGGTTCAGTTCCCCTTTTTTACAGCTTGCTACTCTGACTGTACAGATGCAGTGTTGTCAAGGTTGAGTTCAGCAGCTACGATAGTGAACTGAAGCTAATCTGTAGACCTGTACGACCACGACCGCCTTCCTCTATGTGTGGCCTCGTAAAGAGACCACAAAGCAGGATAGTCGACAAGTCTCTCTACATTCACCTTTTTAGGGATTTTTTGTTTCTTTTTTAGATTGATAAAGAGGAGGAGGTCTGTACATGTACTGTTTTTAGTCAGATTAGGCAGTTATACTTCAGGGTTCTATACACACAGTTAGCGGCCTCCTCAAAGTAACTGCTAGTGATAGAGTAGCAGTGTTCATGTTGGTTTTGTGCCTCTCAGTGTCCGTTTAAAACCCCTTAATGGCGGTTTGTACCTCCCCCAGGACAAGACAAGTGCATTGAGCCTGAGCAACGTGGCAGGCGTCTTCTATATTCTGGTCGGAGGGCTCGGCTTGGCTATGACCGTTGCTTTGATAGAGTTCTGCTATAAGTCACGGCAGGAAACAAAAAAACTCAAGCTGACGAAGAACGCCCAAAACTTTAAGCCAGCCCCTCCAGCAAACGCCCAGAATTTTGCCACATACCGTGAAGGCTACAACGTCTACGGGACGGAGAGCGTGAAAATCTAAAGGGTAGGTAGGTCTTGCGTCATTTCTCACATTCACCAGCACCAGTGGGTTTCTTTTCGATAGGTCAGTTGGAACCTGCAACTCTGGAAAAATTTTTCCAGACACACTTTCAAACTTAACAGATTTTTTTTGTTTGTTTTTTTCCCCAAAGAGAGTTCTGTATCAAGGTTAATTAATCTTCCCGTTAGTTACGACCAGATGAAAAACGTCCTCACAGCATGATGTTGTATTCCCCTGCTGTATTTCACTATGGGGAAATTCCACACCAGACTTTACAGTTTTCCTAATATTTAAGAAGAAAATATTTATCTAGCATGAATTGCCACAAACTTAGATTAACTCCTTTTTCCTAGAAAAATCTGAACATTAAACACTCTCAGTGTCTGTGGGTCCTTAAGTTTATAGAATATAACAGAATTATCTTTGTCATTCTTGTCTCTCTGCAATGATGTTTCTTCGTCATATACATTGTGAGAAGTTCTGATGTCATGTAATGAAATGTGGGCATTTGTTCTTCTTCTTTGGCCTCTAAACAGCTCCAGTTTAAAATCCTGATATAAAACAATACATACGTCAGACCTGACCTGTTTTGTCTGCTAGTAATAGAAATACCAACTGGTAACTTTTAATTAGAAGATTTCAAAATTTTCCATTGTGATACTAATGTACAGCAGCTGACACTGACCACTTTTAGATTATTTTTCTTGATTTGTCGCCTCTCAACTAAATCAAAAAGATCCTCTCACCAAATTTGAGCAGCTGGGAATCTGAGGCGCTCAAATTGATCTGCATGTTTTTTCTGTTTCGCAGGTGATTCTTAAAACCCCACTGGTGCATAAAGGATAGAAAGAGCCACTCCGACACGTGACCCATGACCCCGACAACCCTCCACCCCTCGAAGGTGGACAATCCTGGAAGCGATGCCTTCCTCGTCATCAGCTTGGACTCAAGCAAATAAGTCAACAAGTGCTCATTTGGGGTTATGAACCGTCACACTAACAGAGGGCAATCACACGCATCTGGACTTCTGTTTTGCGGGAACATGGGAATTGCCTTTTGTAGTGCCTTAAGGAGCATTTTGGCGTCATGGCAATGCAGATGAAATTAAATTAACTTGATAAACACAGAACAAAAAAAAAAGAAATGGCGGCGATTGGATAAGTAACGGCTTCATGTAGATGGACTGATGTAATTACTGTTTTATATTTTGAAGACAACAAAAAAAGCCATGGTTTGCAATGAAATCCCTGAGGTACTTAAGTAATTTAAATCCTTTAAAGAGATATTTTTGTGGTGAAACCTTAAGTTGGATAAATGTTATGTTTAGTGAGGTAAAGTCCTTTTCTTGTGTTATTATAAGGATATTTCCAGTGTCAGAACATTTAGGACAAGCATCAGTAACAATAATAAGGTTAAGAATCAGTTGAACTGGCAGCGTTTTCTACCAGTTTTTGTTTTTACTCCAACTTCAACACGTCATGCTTGTGTACATCTGAAACAACTGAGGTGATGTTTGTTTCATAGCCTGCCAGACATTCAACCAACTCTGTATTTACTTGGATGCTTGTTTTAAATCAAGTATGTCATTTGTTTAAAACTGCCACTTTGGTGGGAGGGGAAAGAAGACATTTCTACCGAAGAGGTTGGCTTCTTTTCAACTTGGCGCCGCGTTACTGAGATCGTGACAATTCCCAACTCTTTAGACAAAAAGGAAAAAAAAAAGACCCCGTTTTACGTAACAAAGCATTTAAGTCGATTTTAGAAGAGCTCATGGTTTACGCTTTGTACACACACACATCAGCACTGCTCTCGTGTAGGTGCGGTTTTATCGAACGGTTTTGGTAAACGGCGGTGTGTCGTAGCTTCTTTGGGTCGCGATGAGCTTCCTGTGCGTTTCGCAGAGACCTTCGCGACGAATCCAACATTTGTATGACTAAAACTCTGCAGTCCGTAGGGAGAGGCTGACATTACAAACCGTTTGCGCCTACACCTGTTTGATAGATCTTTCTCATCCTTTTCATAAAGTGCATGTGAATTTGGTGGTAGTTTAATCAAATAGCAACTCCAAACGGACCCCGGTTTAGTCGGCTCTAAAATGACTTTTATTCCAGTTTGATTTTAGGGGTGGGTTATTTTTGGGTTCATTTATTGATACCTCAACCATGAGAGTTGCATGTATGGACACAACAAACCTCTGTGTAGAGGTCCTGTACAAAGGATTTTATTACATTTCCTTAATAAAAGAAGATTTATATTCAGCTTTGGGATTTTTCTTCTACTGCTTTTCTAAAATTACAAATCTTGACGTGTTTTAAAAGGTGTACATTATTGAGGTCGAGGAATTGCTCTAAACACAAAAGAAACTTAAGGAAGCAGAATGAGAGTGCATCATCCTGCAGCATGAACTCTTCTGCTGGGACTACTTCTTAAATTTGGGCTTTCGATGGTTTATTGAAGATTTTGGTGCTGTACTTGTGGATTTTTTCCCCCCAGTTTGCACAAAGTTTAAAAGCTTTCATCAAGCATAGCCAAACTAATGACTGGTTGAATGTTTCTAATCAAACTACACCCAAAACATGTTTCTTACAGTCATCAACAAGGTTCCTGCATTATTTCTGGCTCATTTAAAGTGTTTTAATTATCTGGCCTCGACCAGATGGTGTGTTTAGTTCCCACTAACCGCTTTAGACGACTCGGTGAGTTTAGATTCATGTTTGACGTCAAACATTCAATTATGTTCAAATTTTAGCCATCCCAAATTGTTCCCCTCAGGTGAAGGAACCTGGGCTCATGTTTCTCATGAAGTGAAAACTGCAGCAACACCAGTGTGACTACAAAGCAAATCCAGCTGCAGATCAATGCGGACCGAGACAGAATCGCCCCGATTGAGCCACAATCTGGTCACACGACAAGACATTATGTTGGACAAATAAAAGTGACGCTTTGAAAGGGGATCAGTCAAACCTGGTGGTGGCAGCATCACAATGAGGGTCCAACAGCAGGACGCAACTATAAACCATTTCCAGATAGTTAAATCTTGAATACACTTACTGTTTCATATTGATAAAGATCCAAACAAATCTGTAGCAAACAGGGTTTAATGAAGCTTTCAGAGCGACTCCAACTCACAGCTTGTTAAAAGGAGGGGAAAAACTGTTTAAGTCAGTTCAGCAGCAGGAAACAAACCAGTTACAAGGAACTTTACAAGAATTTTGCCTGATGCTTGTTGAAAACGGCAAAAGGTGTGTTGCACCTATACATGTCACTATTGAACAAATATTAGTGGTGGCGAAAGTGCAGCGTATAGAAAATGTTTTGGATTTATTTCAGATTAGAAATAATTTAAGCCAAGACAAGTAACCAATAGAAACCCCATAATAAGTTAAACTATGGTAAAAGGAAAACATGTAAACTAAACTGAAATGTCAAGAACCATTTACTCTTATGTATAATGTTCAAACATTTTTTTTAGCAAAGCAAAGTTTATTTTCACTGCTCTAAAAGTCACTCAGACCTTATTACTATTTGGCTTCTTCAATTAATTAGTCAAATATAAACAGAGCCTGTCTGGCTGAACATTCATACAGATCATCAAACTTCTCCAATCCACAGCTTTCGTTCTTCCAGAGAGGAAAAAAAGAACAGACACAGTGTTAAAGTGACACTAAGAAAACTATTATTTATTAAGTTTCTTTTTTTTTCTTAAAAAACAAAACATACACTCATTGAGTACAGCAGATAAAATCTCCAAACGTCATTTTTGAAACAGTTGCATTTGGAGTACAGAGCGTCAGAATTTTTCTTTACAATTCTACATCTGAATCAAAGTTGAACCGACATTTTTCTGTTTTTTTTTTTTTTTTTTTTTTTTTATAAATTATGTAAAAACCTGATTAACACAAATTCACAGAAGAACTTGCATGGGACATGGAAAAAAAATAAAAAGAATGAAATAACATGATGCAAATTTCATGTTATGTTTTTTTTATTATTGTACACAATATACAAACTGGTCCTAGGTATTATTTCCTCACTTATGCTTTGCTGTCCTACTTAGATTAAAAGGTGAAGATAAATAAATAAAAGGATCTAAGTAGCTCAAAAAGGATATGAGGTAAGTGAGTATGGAAACGCAGGTTATATTCAATAAAACAAGCAACAACAAAAAAAAAAAACCGCAAAGCCCGACATTGTACAAAAACAAAAATAAAAAACCAAAAGCAGTTTTCAAACATGAGATTATTGAATCCATGACCATTTGCTACCAAAAGATCATTTCATACAGTAACCACATTTCTGGTAGGAGTAACACTGTGATTACAGCAGCACCTTGTGCCCAAACTATTTTATTTATATTTATATATAGATATATATATATATATATATATGTACCTATATATATATTTATATATATGAAAAAAAATGTATTCAGCTGGTTTATCGTCTGAAACAGGAAGAATAATTGGGTGATGTGTGAATTAACCACAGCTAAGAACAGGCATGGGGGAGAAAGAAAAAAAAAGTAAAGAAAAATACAATGGTAAATAAGAATGAAAGTCAATACAGGTGGAGTTGTGGATGTCTTGCAGATAAAAGTACAGCTTATCCATTTCTGCTGCAGCACAGAGAGGGGAGGAAACAAAGAGCATCAGGCGACTGCAAGGCGGCTGATTGAGAGCGGATGAGAAAGAAGCTGAACGGTTCTTACCTTCACTGATTAGTGCACATTATCTGTGCTTGTCAGACGACTTATGAGTGTGATCGTTAAGGGAAACTGAATCACTTAATTAAAAAAAAATAAAAAATAAAAAAAACGAGGCACTGTTGATTGATTGTCTAAAACGTGCTCCGTCGATATCCAGAGGAAAAAAGCTCAGGCGGGAACCAGAACCGCTTCCTTTGATATTGTTGAACATATTTTAATTAGCATCTCCTAAAAGTTTATTTAAAAACAGTCAAAAAACACTGATTTGTGTAAAGAGTGTGGGCAAACTATCAATATACAGAGCAAAACTTTTCACCAATTGGGGGATCAGGTTCGAGTGACAGAGAACATGGTTGGTTTAAACCCCAACATAACCACACAGGTTGGAAAAATGACCTGTTAGACACTTGAAGCTGTTAAAAGATGAATCTGTGAACCAGTTCTGTTGTCTGTACACAGCAACACTCGTTTGGACCTGAGCAACACAGCCGAGTGAAAACACGATAAATGATATCAGGATGGAAGCAAACAGAAAACCCAAGTTAACTGGAGACGGATTCATAAACACGCAGAGCAACGGAGGAAACTATGGCTGCTTAGATTAGGGTGCCGAAGTAAAGACGGGCATCCGACGGAGACTGCTTGTGTCAAAAATATACAACTTGTCAAAGAAAAAAAAAAAAAAGATTACCGGTAAGATTTTCAAGTCACTGTTCACTCAAGGATATTGCTTTTTCTCCTCCTTCCCTCCAGCGCTGTCCCTCTTCTCCTTCTTCTCAGACTTTTCGTGTCTGGACTCCTGCAGGACAAATTAAAGGTTCACTTTACGAATAACAAATATGAAACCAAAGTATTTTTCTTTCACTTCACAAATGTGAAAACCTGCACATACGACCATTTTAAAAAAAAAATGCAAACAAAATAAAACGTATGGGTTTTCATCTTAACAGGCTAGCCAAACGCAGGTGAATAATGAGAGTCGCCGTAGCAACGAACGCCGGGCTGACCTTCTTGCCTCCGGAAGACGTTCGTTCGGCTTTCACCGACTCGGCCTTCTCCTTGCTCGAGGATTTGGATCTCTTGGTCTTCTCCTTCTCCGGCGTCAGAGGAGAGTCGCAGGAAGGACTCGTGCTCTGGCTGTTTTTGGAGGAATCTGGGGAGAGAACGATCCCGCCGTCACGTTTCGCGTCTCACTGCGGCCGTCGGCCGGCGGGACAGAAAGCGCTTACTGGTGCCGTTCTCGTCCTTCCTCCGCTTGGACTCTTGGCTGGCCTCGCGGTCGTTGACGCCGTAATCCTAAAAGAGAAGCGACGTCGTTAGCCGTTCGTTGAACGGATCGCAGCGCTTAAAAATGCTAAAAAATGTTCTGCCGCTGGTGGCAGTTCAATGCGTCTCTGAGCTGAACAGCCAACCGCCTTCCCCGTCCGGTTTCTAACTGGTCAGTAGTTTTAAGCTTAAAGCGCTCACTCGTTTTCTCTCTTTCCGTTCCTTTTCCTCCTTCTTCTCTTTGGATCGGCCTTGTACGCTCTCTGTGTCTTTCTTCTCCACTTCCCTCTCTCTGCTCTTGGACCGGGCAACTGAATTAAAGTTGATGTGCTGCTGGAAACAATCCCACATGAACAGAACACAAACAAGTTGAAGCCTGACTCTGCTGCCCCAAGCCTCAATAATGACTTGCATCACTCTAAGACGACGTCGGTATCCGTTTCGATTCCAGACAGCGTATTCAGACACCTTTTTGTTTTTATAAATAATGTTAATTTTGATATAAGCTAAACTATTAAACATAGTCAGGCTGTAAGAAATCCTTACAAATTATTAATATAAACTCAGTTTTGCCCGTGTGACTCATCGCTGCGCTCGTCTTCCTCCTCGTGTTTGTATTGATTTTTAAACATTGCTGCTCACCTTCAAAAGCCCACATGGCCTAAATCCCCCTCATCTCTCCTTAGATGCTCTGGGGTTTTAGGACGGTTCTGGAGGATGAACCCAATCACATTAGGGATCTTCAATAAAACTCGTCTTTGATTTCTTTTCCTTTTCACCCTCCTCTAACACACTCTGAGTAAAGACCGGTTGCCGTGGTCTTAGAGAGTTTGCAGTTTAATGCGATTCTTCTATCCTACTCTAGAGGGGAACAGGAAAAATAATTCATTTCCCTCAAAAAAAAAAAAAAAAGATTTAAACCGATTTTTGTAAGTACTGGAGGAAAAACACCAAAAACGTAATGGCAACAATGACGAGACAAAGGAGCTTTGTGCCACTAAAGCCACACGAGCAGCAAACATCGATTCGCTCATCAACCTTAATTCAGACCGATTAAATTATTATTTTTTTGGCCCAACAAAATCTAAGTTGATGTAGATTTGATATTTTAAGATGAAGCAAAGACACCATTCCCTTATTTTCTCCCTAATTGTTTTCTAATTCCAAGACGCCTCGCTCTTAGTCATCAGTACTCAACCTGATGCAACATTTACTCTGCCATTAAGAGAGCGATACAAAACGGCCACAAAATGCAGCCACTCAGAAAAGACGACACAGCTGTGAGGTCAGACAACGTGTAAAGTAACGGAAGGGATTTTCAGGAACATAATCAGGGATTAGCAAACAGATCGACTCAGCTGCTGCAGCTCTTCTGTTTCCCAAACATTCAACATCGGAAAATATCACAACCGAGAAGAAGAGATTTCACACGAGTCATTAAAGAAATAAAATGCCATCTTCCAACTGAGCAGATCAAGTTCTGCAGACATAAACGAGGAAGAAAATCTATGCAAACGAAACTTGTCCAAAACCTGAACAAATAGACATCAGAGTTTTACTATTTTCTACGTTTGCTCAAAGGGAATATCGAATATTACATTTTACAATATGATTAAATTCAGTCTAGTGATGCAAATCTGCCTTCTTTATGTGACTGGTGTCCTAAAGACCATTACAAATGGGTTTGTTTTTCCAAGAGCCGTTTTTATGAATGCGTTGCTGTGCTGTGATCGCCATTAAAGAGATAACAAAAAATTCTCATCAATTTTATCATGATCACAAAATAGCTTGAGAAAACTTTAAGTCCATATTACCTGGACTTCCTGCTCTGACTGACCTGGAGCTTAAAGCTGGGAAACATCCTGTCACTGTTGGAGCTGATTGGTTAGAAGATCAAAACCGATAAAGTGGACAGATCGGATCAGTCCACTTGCATTTACCATTTGAAAGTATATTTTGCTACATTCTGCATTTCATAAATGAACAGCATAAAGTCTAAAGCAGGATTATTGTGTTGAAGCCCCTCTGTGCCAACAGAAACACTTCATGAAAACGAGGAAGCAGCTCCCTTTAGGAGCTGCTTAGAGAGAACTCTCACTTCTTAAACATTATTTTGACTTTGGCCTTTTTTTTTTTTTTTTTTTTTTTTTTTTTTTTTTACATAGAACATGCATTTGATCCATTTTGTGCCAAAAGTTTAAATTAGAAACGTATCAATAAGTAAAAACAAAATTTTAAAAAAGCAGGCACCTGTCCTCTACAGAACTGGACCATCCAAACGATGCACTTCTGAATTCAGAAGAATGCAAAGCAAACACCTTAAGACCTGTGTTTGTATTGCAAAGAAAAAATTAAGAAAATGTCAAGTCCAAATACCAGCAATTTTTTTTTCTTCAAATCTCTAGATTATCAAACTTTATAAGTAAGAACCCACACATATGCCCCCCCCGACTCATTTTCGAATGTCCTATCAACTACTTCTGCACATTTCCAAACTTTGCCTCACTCTCTCCTTCTCAGATGGTGAAAAGTCGGTCCATGTCTTTGTCTCCTGCAGACCAGAAAACTGCAACACACTTCAATTCTCACAAGCCTCCAGAGGCTCCAGTACGTCCCAAACTCTGCAGCTACCATCCTGACAGCGAGCAAACATTCCCACCGTCCTCCTCACACCGGTGTGTGTGTGTGTGTGTGTGTGTGAGGACTCCTTAAACCTCAAAGCACGCTCCATTTGCTCAAGGAGTTAATCTCCACCCAAAACAACAACAAAAAAAACTCCTTAGAAATTTGTTTTCACAAAACTACAAAATAAAGGAAATGGACACCGACGCTGAAAAGGAAGTAAAAAGAGAACCTTTTCCATGATAAATGAATATATTTACTAAGACTTCAGTGATAGTGCAAAGTCAGAAATTTGCAGGAAAAAAATAAACATTTTCCAAAATGTCCGAGTCGGTTTTCCAGCATCAGAGCATCTTCCGGGTTCGGATCCAAAGCGGCCGTGTTACAGCATCTCCATCCTCGCAGTCGCAGCAGTTTTTTCCAGATCCTTTTTCAAGGCATTCATGGACAAACCGTTTTAATGTTCCACTCTGGAAAATATCCAGATGCACTTCTCTTAAATTCACCACTTCACCTTAGGTGACTTCAATTTATTTGACATTATAACCTCTGGAAACTTGAGGGTTTTTTTATTGCACATTTCTGACTTTACAATTTCAGAGAATGTTAGTTTCAATACTGCAAATGTATGCACTTCATCGTGGGAAATTATTACCCTTCATTCTTGCAAATTTATCACAGATAATATCAGGGATTTTTTGTTTTTAAAATGAAATTCATGTTCATGAGTTTTTATTATGAGAAATCTACTCTGCTGTGGCAACAGTTTCCCCCCCTTCATCCCTACAGCAGCCCCCAGGTACCTAAGGGAAACAATTTACTATTACTACCACAAAGATGAAAATATCACCAAGAAACCAAAAGTCTAATTAGAACAGCAATCGCCACAACTGTTGGAGGGTGGAAATCTACAATTACAGACGCGGAAATGATTTAACTGAATGGGACCTGAGATAAGGAAAAGCTTTTTGCTGCACCAAAAAAAAAAAAACTATCCAGAACAAAATCTTTTTTTTTAACAATGTCACTTGAAACTGAAGATGGGGAATATTGATTTAAATATGCGATTTAAACTCATTGGTTCACCAAAAAACAAACAAATAAAAAAAAAAATCAATAGAAGCAAGTAAATCCAAAGAGCAGAGCTGTCAGCAGGAGGCAGACGGCTTAAACGGACAAGTACCAGATTTAACTGATAATCAACTGTCTGCTCATTCTTAAAGATCAAAAATAAGAAATACAGATACCATCATGGTATTACTAAACTATGAATAAAATTATTGTCCTTTGTATGTTTAGATGTCCAGCTTTCTACAATTGCCTTGTTCATCCAAAAAAAAAAAAAAATTTTCCCATGAAGCGATCAAAAAAATTAAAAAAAAGATGCAAATATCTCTGAAACTAACACACATAATTCTGAGGTGGAAACAAAATCCTCACCTTCCAGTACTTTCCAACCCTGACACACTGCTTTACATATTTCAGATCAATGATGCCCAAGTCCAAAACACAAGAGTTAAATTCTAACGAGCCGCTCGTCAGATTGAGGCGCGTTGGACTTCAACTGGTGTCTGACTGACAGGGTTTTGCTAAACTCCAGTCAATTACGGCTTCTGGGGGCAATTGGCTGCTTTGAATTTTATTTTGGAGAATCAGAGCAAAAGGGGTAAAAAAGTAAAAAAAAAAAAAAACTAAATTGGTAACACTTTATTTGAAGGGGTGTGATGACCGACATGACGCCGTCATAAACATGACTTAACACATGAAGGAGATTTTATGAATGTCGTCCTGACATGTCATTCGGTAATTAACGACACTTTTTAATGCAAAGTTGACTTTTAATGTGTTTTAATGCAACTCTGGATAAAAATTCAGTTATTTACCAAGTAATGCTAAGTTGACACTTTTTAAGCATTTTTAACACAACGTTCAAAGCATATTTGCATAAACATTGATGAAGACTTCATGTTCATGACTGCTGTTATGTCAGTGTTATGCACACCCCTTCAAATAAAGTGTGACCATAATTTCTTATTTGTAAAATTTTTTTTTTTTTTTTGAAAAACCACGCATCATTTTCTTTTCCACTTCAGGATTATCCACCACTTTTGTGCGGAATTTCCTGAGACATGAATACTGTCGATCTTGAGGCGACCACAACTGGGGAACCGTTTATAAATATAAAACTACTTTATGTTGCAAAAAGTCGAGATCGCCAACACGCACAGAATCAGATCTCTGGAACAGGACAGCTGAACGTAAGAGTGGCAGAGCCGGTTCAAACCTTGGTTGCAGGATCCTTGAGTTCGTTGCTACTGTCCTGTAGGGATGAATGGAGATGACAGATGAGCTGGGAGGGGGTGGGAGGTGGGAGGAGGTTGTCAGACAGCAGTAGAAAGTCGGTAGAAGAGGAAGAGGAGGAGGGGGGGAGCGGCCGATCCAACAGCAAACTCCTCCCTTGATCTCTGACCTTCAGGAACTGAGGCTTTGACAAAGTTATTACATAGAGGAGAGAGTTCATAGACTCAACATCTGGAATGTCAACACTTAGAAAATAGATAAGATCTAATAGAAAAACCCTGAGCATGTGTAAAATGTGGAGCAAGTCTTAACACTAAAACAATGTCTGCTATATCAGCGCAGCTGGTGTAACGATACTTCTAAAGTGCGAGTGCTGTTAGTAGTGGTCATATATGAGACTGTATGTGTGTGTGTGTGTGTGTGAGTGCAGTTATGTGCCTTGTGTGTGTGTGTGTGTGTGTGTGTGTGTGTGTGTGTGTGTGTGTTTGGAGTGCATCCCTATAGAGATAACTGCTGCTGTCACTTACAGTTCAGGAATGGATAAGACACATGGAGCCTATTTCTCTCGTGGAAGGGTTAAATAAATGCCTATCGCAAGCTGCCAGCGGCTGGGGCCGAGGCTCCAGACGACTCGGGTCTCACCCACTTTCTCCCTCACACTCTCTTTGTAGGGCGGGGGGGTGAGGGGGGGGGGGGGGGGGAGCAGGCTCTATTTTCCACAGCATTTCTGGTGGATTCGCAACATTCATTCTCCCATCTTCCCCGGGCGCTGGCGGCTCTCTCTTCCGCGTACGGCTTGCCAGGAGCGACGGATGCGAAGAGGACGGCCGGAAGCTGTAGAGAGTTGAGCGCTGGCGGCGCTGGGACCGACTGGGCGCGCTCGGTGCGATGCGAAGCCGGTGGTGGTGGCGGCGGCGGCATGGGCCGGTCTCGAGAAGCGAAGAAGGAAGAGGGGCCGGCGGCTCGGACGTGGAGGCTCTCTGGAGGCGGCGCCAGAGAGGTCTGCTGGACACCATCCGTCTTTGAGGGGGACACCGAGATACTTTACATCGCGGTAAAGAAGGAAGAGCTCAGAAAAATGGAGGGGAAAAAACTCTTGGGGACGATTTCGACTGGTTGAATACGACTCCTGGTCGGAGGGGGAAAAAAAACCACTTCGCCTTTGGAGACTTCTTGACGGGGGCGGGAATACTATTATTTTTCTTAAAAAGCACAAAAACAAAAAAACTCCACAGGAATATAGAAACGTGGTCAAAAAATTCTTCAGAAGGCACACCGACTGCTTTCACTCCTATGAAAATAGGCTTTTTTCCCCCTTTTTTTCCAATATGAAAATATATAATATACATAATATTCTCTTGACTAAGTCCTTCAGGATTTCTCCCAATTCTGGAAAATTTTCAGCTCAAGTCCATGGAATGGTTTCCAACTCCCATGGGTCAGGGTGGAGGCTTCCAGATGCCGTGCCTGCGGTGCGAGACGACGCTCCCGGGATGATCTTCGGAGCTGCTGGAATGTGCAAGGCAGGGAATGCTCCGGCAGACAGAGAAGAAACGGGCACGGCCTTCCTCAGGCCATACTAACCTTAACAGATGAGGAGTGGGATGGGGACGAGTGACTGTCGAGCTTTCGTCTTTTGTGATCTGCAGAGGCGAGAAAAGCAGAAGTTGTTGATCTGCTCGGCCGGCGTCCACGATGAAAAAACCCCGCCGCTTCATCTCCTTCTGTAACCGGGTTTCTGCAGGTTTCACCAACTCAAATTTAAGACTTAAGAGCATCACGAACAAAATTTGGACTCCTTTGGAGGACAAACGTGTAAACAGCTTCTCACCCCTCTCAGATTCGGCCGAATCGGATCTCGGATTTGGTGACTTGAGGGTTGCAATTGCAGCATTCCTGTCTCCTTTCTCCTTGATCTTGGATTCCTTGATGGCGTCTCTGGCTGGTTCCACTGGCTCCCCGTTTCCGGCTTTGGCCTTGTCGTCTTTGCCGCTCTTTTCGTCCAGCTTGACTTTCTCCCGGTCTGCTTTCGGGGTCTTCTCCTTACCCTCGCGCAGCAACCGCTCCTCCTTTCCCGCTCTTTCGTCTCTCTGCTTCTCCCTGCGGTTCTCCGCCTTTGTCTCTGGAGTGCTACCTGGCGTCTTTTCTTTCTTTTCTTTTTTTTCTTTCCCGCTCTTCTCTTTGTCGTCTTTCACAGCTTTGGTGCTGCAAGCAGATCAAAGTTGTTTTTGTTTTTTTTTTTTACTTCACAAAATCACTCGTAAGCAGCTTTTTTCTAACACTAAAACCAAAGTTGCTAAATAAAGACAAAAAGTTGAATCAGAATTCCTGCATTATTTTTTTTTTATGTTAAAATTGATTTTTCAGACTGGGATTTCTTTATATTCATTTTAATAGTATAAATTCAACCACAGACGGTTTTTATTGAGAGCTTAAAAATTTCAGATTTTTTCATACCAAATAACTTTTTCCCTTAAAAAGAAATGAAAAATGATGGAAAATATTTTCAAAAACTTCCTTTAGTTTCAATTGTTCCATCTGGCAGTTCACCTGAAGTCAAAGTCTGAATAATTACAAACTATAAAACAAGATTTCAGGCATTGGGTGGGCTGACAAATAAAATCCCAAGAAGAGCATTGATGGAATAATAATAATAAAAAAACAATCCAGATTTTTCATTGAATCTTCATTAAAAAAAATTGGATTAATTGATTTATCGCGCAACCGCGGGTCAGATGTAAAAGAAGAAATCTATCAGAAATACAGACATGGATGGATGTTTGGTAGTCAAAGAAATGGATGAATGAAGATGAATGAATGAATGGATGAATGATCGAATGAATAGATGGGTGGGTGGATGGATGAATGAACGAATGAATGGATCAGAGGCGTGAATGGAAAAATTGATGCATGAAAGTGAACAGACGACGGCCAACAGACGGATCACAGATAAACTGATGGCGTGAGAAATGGACAGATCTTATTGCTGAACAGGGAGTAAAAATCTGCAAAGAATCCAAAGTATTTTGTCATGTTTCCACACTTTAGTAGCCTGCAAATGAACCCTGTGAATGGCATTTTGTCAAGAGTGTGTTTTACGTGTCACATGTGAGGCAGGTTACCTGTTGAGAGCACCGTTCCCATTGCTGGTGGTCACTTTGGCTGCTGTGCTGTTGGCTTTGTTGACTGGCTTTGTGGTCCCCTGAGATTTATCCTTGACCCGGTCTGAGCAACACACGGTCGCATAGATTAGAAATTCAACAGGCAGGCGGATTTGCAACAGATAAGAGTAATAAACAGTTACTAATCACTCACCCCCGTCTTCAAATCCCCCCTCCTCGGTCTTGCTGGTGTTGGCGGCGGGCTTGCCGGCGCTCCCAGGGCCGTTCTGCTGACTCGCCGGCGTGGCGCTGCGAGCTGGCTGGTCCTTGTGGTGGAACTCGTTCTCAGGGACCATGTGCACCTTCTGGCTTTTCAACCGACCTGAATAACTGCAAGACGCACACGCAGTTTGCACAAAGGAACGAGAAACCCCCAAAAAACAGCTTCTGAATCTCACACAGAGCAGCTCACTTCTTCTTCTGGGCAGAAACTTTCCTATTTACCATCACAGATGGATTGTCAGAGGTCTACTCTCTGCAGAACCAAAATGAGATCCTCCGATTGCTTTGCACTTAAATAAAATGTTACCGTTTCATAACAAGGACGCCAATTGGATTCAAATTCAGTCAAAAGAAAAAAATGTTCTGAATCAACCAAATGTCCAGCTAGAAGGTCAAATATCAAAAAATCCATTTTTGGGTGGGAAGTGGGCACAAAGCTGTAAAATCCCACTTTTTCCTTATGTAAATTCATCAGTTATTCTTCTTTGTTCTGAATTAGTGGTTAGAAATTTGTGACTGATCCATAAAAATGGATGAAATGAGTAATTTCTTCACTTTTTGAAGGATTCAAAGCTACAGTGACTATCAGTAACTAAGCAGTGGGAATCTGGATGAATAGAGAAGCTCCCTGTAATTAACCCTGAGGTTCTTTGGTCAAGCTCAGACTGGTCAGAAACTGCCCTCCTCTCCACATCAGACTGGATTCAGTTTTAGTTGAATTCCTTGGCTGCTAAAGTGTAAAAAAATACATACAAGCTAGAAGAGACCAAAATTTGAACTCAATTGAATATTCCCAAAAAGATACGATTATCTTATTTTGAGAACTAATTCTGAAGTGAATCAATAAGCTATAATCCTGCCAGTTAGTTGCAAAAGCTTCTCAAGAGACTTCATGTATGTATCTGTGTTATCTCAAAGTTTGAAGAAAAAGATGCTAGCTAAAGGCTCCGCATGGAGCACACAATGCTGTGTTACCCCATTGCTAAGGCATAGAGGTCTGGCCTCTTATCCTTCTCTTCAAGGCAGATCTTGTGGACCCGGGCCTCCAGCGCTTGGCCCAGGTTCAGGACCTTTGGGTAGCAGGGTAGGATCTTGGTGAGCACGATGAGAATGTTCCGGATGTGGGTGTAATCTCCCGTTTCCAGGCAGTGGACTGAAGCCTAGACAAAAGAGAATCGATTAGAAATATTCATGAAAATGTGGCATCTTCTCTTGACTTTCATCATCAGAAATCACTAAAAAAAAAAAAAAAAAAAAAAAAAAAAAAAAACAAAGAGAATCTTAAAAAGGTCAACTCACTTTAGTCAGCATATAGTGCCATTTGTGGACCACATGCCGAAAGTTCTCATAATCCAGCTGATCCGCTTTGTTTCCTCCATCAAACCCTGCGGCTCGGAAGATTGTCAGGAAGCCCGGGTAATTCACGCACTCCTAAAAAAAAAAAAAAAAAAGCGCAATAAGAAGAAACTCATCAAATACCTGCCGACAATAACCGACAAAACGTCGGTTATCGCAAATGAACGCAGGAACTGGGCAGAGCTGCGAACCTTCTCGTAGACGGCGCGGTTGCTATGCCACCGGGTCACCGTCTCCAACATGCAGCAGAGGAAGCGGCCGTAGCGGTGGGACTCGTTCTCAGTGCAGCTGGCCACCGTGTAAATGATGGCAGAGAAGACCTGCAAAACGATCCAGTGCAGCTTTTAAAGGGATCAGCTGCAACATTACGCTCCGTTTGAGAAAAGTTTATCTTAGATGCAGAAACAAGGCGGTAGGTATAACGCAGGCTGTTTTTTATAAATTTAAATAAAACACCGTCACACGGGTGTCGTCATGTTTACACCGCAATGCATTCTGGGTAAATGAGATTTGCCAGATCCGATTGCTCTAGCTCTTTCCCTCTTAATGTTTTTCACTTGGGAGGCGATGCGCTCATCTCACTGGCTGTTTTTTCTTACAATCAACAGCGACGCAGTGTGGCGTCGTCTGAATTTACAGCAAACACAGTACGACAAAGGACAACTCGGGTAGAGTCAAGCCTTCCTGCGTTTACTCTGCAGGTTCCAGTACGGAGCGGAATGAACCGGGTCATCGACGGCGTCGCGCAGGTGGGAAAATGGCGACCTCCACCGGTGAAAAATATAACGAAAGACAGAACATTTTGGAGTTTTTATGCATTTCAAACAGCATTTTTTTTTTAGTTACTAGGAAGGTTACTACATATTTGGTGACGTTTATCTAATTGAGGACAACTTCTTTCAATTTTGTGATGTTTCTGGTGAAATTGTGACCTTTTCCTGCTAATATTATTACTACAATCTCATAACAAAAATTTTCACAGCCTGATACTTTGATACTGATAAAACTTACAGAAGGGCTGATTGAAATAAAAGACAGCTTTTGGGGAAAGGAAAAAAAATATTTCAGAAACAAAATCATGTAAAAAATAATAATAATAATTTTAATCACCTAAAATCAGAAATTGAAATAAATTTTTTTAAGCCACATCACCCACTCCTAGAGTCTAGGTGTCCTTAGTAACCATAACACTAATTATTACCAATAAAAAATGAATCTCATTATCGATGAACCTCTGCTTGAAGAAACCACGCAATGTTAGTACTGAAATATTCTCACAGGTTTCCTGGATCTCTTACCCTGTCGTAGCAGAGCAGCGTGCAGAAGTTGGGGGTTTTCTGCTGGTGGACGAGCTCGACGAAGCGGGCGCAGTACACGGCGTCGATGGAGGAGAAGATGCAGCGAGGGAACAGACACAGCTGCAGGAACTTCGTTATGGTCTCGTTCTTTGTGGATTCTGCCGTGAAATGTTTTAGAGTTGTGTGAGATCGCAGAGCAAGATGAACACGAGACTTTGTGAAAACGTCAAGATTTATGGTTAAATCATCATTTGTCTGCAGAGACCGAAGACTGAGCGGCGTGTGCTTGATGACACTCACTGGTTAACAACCAGCTGTCTTTCTCCAGCTTGAGACGGTGCAGAACTCTTTGGACGTGCTCCATTTGTTTCTTTTCTTCCTCCTGTAGCTTTTCCTGCAGGGCTGTGCAACGTTCCTTCTCCTTCTTCTTCTTATTTAAAGGCTTAAAATTAAAAAGAAAGACTATCAGAGCAGCTCTTCGTCGTCTACTACTCCGATTTCTGTTTGTCGACGAAGCCGGCACACATTCCAGTTAGACAAACACTTACGATCTCAGAGTTCTCCTCGATGGCCTTGATCTGGGCCTTCAGCTTGTTTACCTCCCGCTCATACGCAGCATGCGGCACGGCCAAGTCGTACATGGTGAGCGACCAGAAGGTGGCGTAGAACTGAGGCCGCAGGTCGTCCCAGACTCTGGCCGGGTGGAGCGACATCACGGCCTCGTGCACCGGCGTCATCACCTGTTCGCACGCCGCCACGTACTTGGTGACCTTCTGCTGCTGCCGGTTGCCTTTTTCAGCCTTCTTTAGCTCCTCGTATTTTGACTGCGGGTTTTAGAAAATAAAAAGAATTCGAGTCCATTATCAGAGATTCGGTCTTGCTACAGGTGACGGAGCGGGTTCAACGGTCTGAGGAGCAAATGGGAATCCACTAACCAAGATCTGATGCGCGTACATGGGGCGCGACAAGAAGAAAGCGGCGTCATGCGGGGTGTGAAACTGGTTGCAGAGGACGTCGATGGAGGGAACTCGCTTTATATAATCCTCTGTGCTGAGGTTGGAGGCTAAAAAGCCACCAAACTGCACCAGCGTGTCGTGACACTGAAAAAACAGAAAAGTTTCTTGAGGGTGAATTTTTGTAAAGGTTAGAAACTCTAAAGTATTTAAAAATAGGCTACTGAGAAGGTGCAAACCTGGTCGTAAAGGTGCCCCACGAGTTTCAGATGCTTCTCTCCTCCCTCCAGGAAAACGACTCCATTTCGTTGTTGGGCCATGAGTAAACACAGCGGCAGCGCCAGCTCGTGGTCCAGCAGAGCGTCCTTCAGGCGCTGAGAAGATTTCTTTGTGTTCCTGATCTGGCCGAAGTAGCCGCCCTGTGAACGCGGACGCATTGATGAATACCGACACCACTGCAGGACACACACACACAGATGATATTATAGACTTTTGTACCTCGGCTTTCAGCTGCTCTCCTCCCGTCATGGCCTCCAACTGTTCTGAAGTCATTTCGTCTGTGATCTCAATGCCAGCCATTTTCTGCACCACCTCCTTCAGAATCAGCAAGTCAAAACTGCAACAACAACGAAAAGTCATATAAGAAAAACATGGACAGCAGTTAGGAAGTCTTCTAAATTAACAATTTAATGTAACTAAAGAATTAAAGAATGTGCATAGCTTGTTGTTTTCAACAAAATAAATAATGTATTGCAAGTCAAATTAATAAAAAAGTGACCCTTAGCAATGCCAAGCATTAGCAAAACATCACAGATGTTTACGTTAGAAAGCTTCTCTTCAATACATCAGTGAATGAATCATGGTAAAATGCGAAAAAAGGCAACGCGTTGCTATACAGACACTTTAGGCTTTTCTGACCTTTTTCCCGCCTTCAGCTGGTTGGCAACGTACTGCAGAAGGCCGGCCAATTCAATTGGGTATTTTCTGAACACGGCTCCACACAGACTCGCCAAACCTTGAATACAAATAAAATTTTTTTTAAAAAACACACAGATGTGAATCATACACTTAATGTCAAAAAGGCATCTCTGCATTTTCATGCAAATTCTTAAGAAAGAAAACACAAACTCTGAAGCCACAAGGAGAGGGTAGTGTCGTCATGTTTCATCTTCTCCTTCTCGGGATTGGCCAGAGCTTCGATGATGCAATCTGAGGTCAGAGTTCAGAGGAACGACATGGAAACGTGGCTCTTTTTTTTTTTTTTTTAAAGACGCCAACAGAAACATTTACGAGCAGAAAGTGCAGGATACAGGCCAGAACGTCGTAGTTGAGAGATGTGAGGTATTTCAATGAGTCCACCACAGGAACAATGAGGTTGTCGTACCACTGGATCTGAGACAACATCTGAGACGAGACGAAGGCGGAGGAGATTTAATGTAGCAAGAACTGACAACAGCTGCTGATTTTAAAAGCAGAACTAAACAAAAACACTATTTTTGAAAGTAAATGTGCAGACACGGTTCGAGGATCTAAACAATCAAGTTACTCCTAAAAGCATACAATTTACAACATGCCATAATTTTATACAATTTCAATTTCAGAGGTATTAAAAACAAAAAAATTATAGTAAATAGGACATACACTACAAAAAAACAGTTGAATTGATTTTAAATATTTTGTTCATGGAGTTTTCTAAGCCAGTTTTTATTTTGCAGACAAATGCCACAACAGTGATAACAACCCACATGAAGCAAGCAACCCGTTACGTGATAGAAACTACTTTAAAGCAACTTTAATAGATCAAAAATATGGCGTTTGTGCGTCTTTTCAAAATTTACCAAAACGATCTAGAGTGGAATAATTACAGCCAGCTATACTAACGTAATCGAAGAGGATGGTGGGGTTGCTATGGCTCAGTTTGCCGATCTGCCGTCCAGACTGTTTTATGTTCTCTTTGGTCAAGCGCCTGGGGGAGAGGAAAAAAGACAAAACAAAAGAAATAAGGTGATCCCAGCAATAACATACAGTAAAATGTGTGACACTTATTACAGGCAAAATGGATAAATCTCAGCAATCAGGACGTGTGTTCAGATAATGATTGTCACATTTAAAGTACCTTTTGAACCAAACGACCTTTAAGCAGACATCCAACATGCTTTCATTAAGCCTATATTTCGGTATTAATTGTTTTTGTTGCAGGCAGAAAACAATAAGAAAAGTTATGACTTAAAAACATCAGTTTGTGTATTTATATGCATCATTTAGTCAACTGAGTCTCTGAAATAAACAAGCTTTAATATAATATTTTAATTAATTGACCTTTGCACGTAATTATGCAGCACTAACAAGATACATACTTAGCAACCTCATGTCACTGCAGTTAAAGATTAAATAAACTTTAATCTCATGTGGGTAGACGGTAATACATAGAAACTAAAACTAAACGCTTCAATTAGCTTAATATTGCTGTTCTTCAGTTTCAATATAAATACTTAACATGAACATTGAAATGCGTCTCCACCCAAAAAATGAAGACAAGAGAAAGAAATAACACTAGAGTTGGAGATTTAAAATATTAAGATACATTTTAGACAACAACTCACACGTCGCTGTTAGTGAGTTACTAACTTTACATTAGGAAAGTGACAGAAAAGAATCTCCTCACTTCATAATGTATCTGGCCCTTTCCACAGTCTGGGCTTTTACTTTAACCAGCAGCGGATGGCCGGAGTAGGTCTCGTTCTTCCACTGCCCATAAAGCCGGTACCTTAGAGCCCCAACACACAGAACAGACACTTACAGGAAGTCGGTATATAACAACAATAATAGAGCAGTGAACAATCCACAGCTTCAAGATCTGCAAGGGTACATTTTTTTAAATTATTGCAACATAAATAATGTTAATATCTGGTAAACAGGTAGAATTCCTACTTTGTTTTCATTCCCTTGTGAAACTTTTTAATATTTGATCAAACGTTTGTGCATTTTGGCTGAACTTTATCTGACAGACCCACAGCAAACAATTATGAAATGGAAGAAAATTCTGTTTCTACATGTTAATTAAAAAACAAAACAAACAAAACCCCTGCAAAGAAAATCACATCTTAAAATTCAACAAAAGTTACCTTAATATTTCAGCAAACAGATTATCAGAAGGGATTCGGATATAAAACAAGACGCTGAGCTTTAACGTTGCGCGGCGTTTACCTGTGCTGGTAGGGAAAGAGCTTGAACAGGCCCCACAGTTCCTCAGACATGCAGGCGTTGCACTCCATTAGAGAGAGAGAGGGCAGCAGCACCTGGTCTGCGATGCTCAGGAAGCAGCTCAGCAAAATCTCCTGGAATAAACACACATTCAGTGTTAACAGGGTTTACGTACAGCAAGCTGAGCCAGACGGTTTCATGAGGAGTTATCGTTCAGAGGATTTGTAGTCTGCCACCAACCATCTCATCTTTCACTTCAGGTCTACCGTCGGTTTGATACTGTGAAACAAAAACAAAGAAAATGGGTCAAAAAGGTCACCATCACACAGGCGCGGCAACACGCCAGGAAGCGGCTTTACCTCTTTCATGAAGGACTTGCCCAGTCGGACTATCTTGGCAAAGAGGATGGGGTCGTGGGAGAGGTGAGGGCCCAGGTAGCAGAGCATGCTGAACGTATCTTTCCGTAGATCCTCGAAGCTCTCGGTGGGCTGAGGCGCCCGCTTGTTCTGCAGCGGCTGCAGCGCGCAGCCCTTCGCTCCTTTCGGAACGCCGGCTCTGGAACGAACGCGGCATCGTGTCAGGTTTGTGTGCAGGGATTACTGCCGTGGAAGCTCTCAAATAAATCACTGCTTTTGTCTGGTTGTTGTAGGGGGAGGAGGGGGGACAAACACTGGACAATCTGTAAGACGTGATAATAAGCACCTTCTGTAAAGAGGCTCCACGGTCAGGTGTACAAGTTGGCAAAGCGCCAGCGCAATGGCCTTGTGAGAAGTAGCGTAAAAAGACGGCATCTGGTCCATGATGCTCTGGGCGTGGTGCCAGTCTCCGATCCTGAGCAGAGCCTCCAGAAGACCGAGCTTCTGGTTGTCAGGTGGCTTTAGGGATTAGAAAGAAATGGTTATTAAAGTAATTAAGATAAATTAAAGCTAAATAATGAGCAGATTAGTTATGAAGCTCAGCACAGAAGGAGCCACACTGCAGTGACCCATTATTCAGACGATCATTTCTAATGACGACGTTGAGAGCGAAGCAGGATGGAGGACAACCTGACTGTGAACGTCTCCTTAAACAGTTACTCACCTTCTCGTTCTTTTCTTCTTCCTTTTCTTTCTCCTTCTCCTTGTCTTCGCTTTTCTCCGAGGGAAGCACGACTGTCACCAGCTTGCGAGCGACCTGCTTGGCCTCTGAAATCTCCCGTTTGTGTTCTTCTACAATGGTGGCATCTACTGGCATGAGCTGGAAGTGGAGAACAGGCAGAAATCATTTTAAAGAGGCGTGTTTAAAAGCAAAGGCTTGCCTCTTTAACTATTGAAGGGCTGCAGTTACTTAACACATTAGAAATGTCCAGTAAAGGGACCAAGAAACCAGTGAAGAAATGTCATTATTTTAGAATCCGGGCTGCAGTTCTTCTCCTTACATGAACATAGAGGTCCTCCAGCTCTATCAGCTTGTGGTTCAGGAGAGCAGCAGCAATGTGGTAAAGTGACTTTGGAGTTTCCTCATTAGGTTCCTGGACAAAAATTACATGATGTGTCAGCAAACTATTTATGGGAAACATGCAAAACAATCTGTTTTTAAATCTGGTTGTTTTATTTAATCCAAGCTGAGTGGAACTTGTCAGGGTTCCTGCTTTAAAAAACAATGAAAGTCACTATATATACATCACACACACATATATTAATATATATATATATAATATACACACACACACATACATATGATAATCAGATGGTAATCTGATTTTAAATCTGGTTGTTTTATTTTATTCAAGCTGAGTGGAACTTGTCAGGGTTCCTGCTTTAAAAAAACAATGAATATATATGATAATCAGAATCTATGCTACAGTTTTTGAGAAAATTATTACAAACGACCAAAAATGTTAAATTCTTTTCACATAGTCATGGAGAGGACTGTAGAGTTGTCTTGCCAAAAAGCAATGCACACCCTCCACATGTAGAATAAGTCACAAAAGCGCCACAAAACGTCAGTCTGTGAAAACTCAACAGTCTTTCACAGACTGATATATCCAGACATAATGATGGAAAGTTGAGTGACTGTACTGTAACCAGCTTTTGTAAAAGGATCGGTTGTAAGCTGTCACCAAAATTAACAGAAACATTTGAACTGCATCACTTTTGTGTGATGAAGCGATCGATAGAAAAGGTGAACGATTTTGAATGGAATTACTGAAATAAAAGAATTTTCCAAAGATATTCAGCTTTCAATTAACTAAAACAATAAACTGCAGGGCTACACAACCACCGGACGTCCCGCTCACTCACCTGGTAGAACTTGAACTTAAAGCCCAGAATATGGCAGAGGGTGATTGGCTCACACATGTAGGACTTGATGAGGGACAGAAAGAACTCATCTTGTTCAGACCGGCTCTCATACACCTCCAAGATGATGTCCAAAACCCGGTTAGGGTCCAAATTGAAGCAGCCTACGCCGAAAACATAAGAGACGGATCAAGAAGGCGATCGACACGGAACCCATCAACATTTGAAAACGTGTCGATTATCGATGGCGAGAATAGCGGTACAATCAAATCATCACTGATAATTAGCAGCTTGCATTGAAACAATGTGATGAATGTTTAATGAAACAGCCAGAGGTAGTTCAACCTCAGTACCTATGAGGGACTTGATGCTCTCCAGGACCAGGTTGCTGGTGACGTTGCCGGATAGGTCTTGGCCGAGCTCTGTGATCAGCTTGGCGTAGCCCTCGTTCTCCTCCCTTAGCAAGTTAAACTTCTGCTGTTTGTAACTGAGGAGAAGGAAAAGTTGGGAGGGGAAAAAAAATACGGCAAAGTACCAGACATGCGTCACACGGGACAAGAGGCGGACGGCTCTCACTTACAATAGCTTAGTCTTGATTTTTACAATCTTTTGATTAAACTGATGAGCTTGTTTTATCAATCCGAGAGATTCCAAGGTCTCCGGGTCGAGTCGCTCCTTCAGGATGGCCTCCGGTACAAAAGACTGGCATAATAAAACAAAAGATGGACGTCGGAAAGGTAAATACGAGACGACAAATACTAAAGTGCCAACGATAACGGTAAATAATGCCTCGTATAAATGACCTATTTTTCATTTAAGCCGTCTTTTAATGGAAAATATAAAATAACCAGAAGAGTTTGAATGTTTCAGCTGCTGTGCTGAGAAAATCGACTTGTATTAACAACTCAGGTCATCAGAAAGCAAGTCACTAAAGAAGCAAAACCAAAATCAAATGTTCTTACCAAACAGGCTCCCACTAAATGAGTGTAATGGTCCCGCTTGTTCTTTTCTTCTAGTGCACCAGTTTCTAAATCTGATGTAAAAGAGCATGATAAAGATATCAATGTTCTATTAAACTGAAAACTATTATTTCAAACTGTATAGTTTACCTAATATACAGAAGACATCTGCTAAAATCGATGGCAAATCATCTCTGAGTTCCTGAAAAACAAAACAAAGACACGTTTAAGGCGAGTAATGAAGAAATACGACTCATTGAAGCAAACTGTGTTGTAGATTTATTTTTATTGCAAAACGTATTAAAACTTCAGTATTGATTTGTTAATCAATTACATTTTATTGAAGGGGAAAAGGAACATAAAGTCATTACGTTCCTGATTTTTTTTAAAAAAGCTGTAATTCATGATTTGAACAGCAGCAAAAGACAGTTTTGTTTCTACAGCTCTGCTTCATGCAGGCAGAGGGTTTGCGTGGAAAAAAGAGGACATATTCCTACCATCATTTCCCCGAGGACAGCGGAAACGAGATCAATTTTCAGGTTACCCTGGACAACCTGCGAGCAGACCTCATAAAGAGCGGCCTGTATGTCTGAGGAGACAAAACGCGACACGTCCAAACTAAAACCAACTTCAGAGAGCGCATGAGAACAGAGCACGCTTCAAATGATCGGAAACAGAAGAGTGGGAATGATTTCAGGTTGGAACAACAGATTTTATCTGAGCTTCGTTGCCATCAAGTTTTCTAATGTCGGCTCAAGATTTTAACAGGGACTGAGGAGTCAGAAAACGTTCAAATGATTGATGAATATTATAAAAGTTTCTTTACGCAGCCAAACTCACATTGACAAGAAAATTATTATCAGACTTACCTTTAGTTTCATTCCCATGATCAGTTTTTTCTGTTAGCTCTTTGCAGAGTTGCACACTGGGGAGAAAAATAGACAAACTGAGATCAATTCATCCAACTTAACATGACAAAAAATAGTTTTTGTTTTTTTTACAGCCTAATCAAGAAATAAATGGCCAACAATTTAACACAACATATTTCCATACAAGTTTCACCTTATTCTGCTTCTTAAAGCCAAATACTAACCAAACCAGAGAGCACTTGATAACGTCTCAGACGGATAACGCCCCTATGTGCCTCATGGTTGTTGAAAACAAGCTGCACAGTGGAAACAAACTCCTCAGCCAGACGACGACCCACAAACAAGAAGAAAAGCTTCTGCTGATTTTCACACGGAGCTGCAAAATTTATTTAATCTCAACAGTTATTGGAAAATCTGTGTGGGAAATCGCAAAGGACCGCTTGGGAGGAGTATTTTTAAAATCACTCATTCATCCCCACTGCATGTAAATTATATATTTGACCAGTTGGATGGCTTCTAACTCTGCACCGATTGCAGTTTTCTGGCTGATCACTAATTTTTTTATTTATTTTTTTAAGTCAGCTCTCCTGATTTTGGTCAAAACCGATTTGTCTGTAAAGTGGGCAACAATGCGGTGACGACTGTTAACTGCAAATGTGCCGACGTGACCCGGTTTCCAATGAAGAAAAGGCCTTCAGAAGTGTTGTTAGTGGCAGGAGGTAGATAAAAACAAATGCACATCATTATTGGCTTTGAAACAAAAAAAAATTATTATTTTCATGCCTCCTACGGATCTTTAAGAGAGCGGAAAACATTTACATGTTTCCCCCTTCTTTTTAATGGAGGGGAAAATTTTTTCCCCTCCATAATCTGCTTATAAGTATATGAGGCTAAGAATTGGTAAAGCGGTGAATTGCTAGTAATGTGGACTTGTCTCTTAAACTATTGAATTTAAACAAGGGCACAATGGCTACATAAATCTACACTTAAATCTAATTATATATAATTAGGGCTGTGTAATATTATCAATATTGCGATATAGATATTTTCTCTCCTAGAAAAAAAAAAAAATCAATATTTATCTGCAAGTATCGGAACGTCCAACTGTCTCCTTGTTCATTCACTGCTTGCTTCACCAGGTCATCAGGCTTAGAGTGATTCCTTCAGATGTTCAGGTTAAAAAGGTATCAAACTATTCAGAGCAGATACTTGGTTCACTTTATTTACTTTATAGATGCATGTAAGCTACAGTTTGTACTGTTTCAACTAAAAGAAACATGTTTTCTCATCACTTCTTTGGTTCATTTTGTCCAGCTGTCGACTTTAAGTCTGTGTCCAACCAGAGCCAGGTATTGTGTAGTTGGTGCTTTTAATCAGTTTTCAGTTAAATTAATTCAATCCAACTTTATAAGAGTCACAAAATATCACCAAAATCACTCTGTCCCTCTAAAATCTTTCAGAAAATCACAATAGTGTATTGGATTGTATCGTTTGCTGAATATCACAATATATATCGTATCGTGGGCAGAATATCGTGTATCGCATCGTGAGATTATTGCATCACTACAGCCCTATAATTTATACCCTAACTGTGACTACAGTTCGTCTCTCAGTAAGAATACATTATTCAAAATCACTTCCAACTTCTGCTTGCTTACTGCAGAGCATTGCAGATGTAATTTTATGGCTCAGAAAAACATTCAAAACTAAACACAGAAAATGGAAACTCCCTCTCTTCCTTTGCCACCTGCTGCTTAAGTAACATTCTGAATGTCTCCACCAAATGTCTCACTAATCGAACACACATCGATGTAACTGGAGAGAATCGTTTAAACAGTGATTTATATGTTTGAATGATGCAAAAACAAATTTTGTGCGAACACACAGTCAGCCACGTTACACAAGCTTGTAGCATACGAGTTTTAGCTTCAGCACAACTGTAGGCCTTTCTCAGATATGCGAGGCCTACGGTTACTAACTGCTACTGTAGCAGCACGTAATATGATAGATGGACATATTAAAAATCTGGGAAATCTTCACTCATGCCAAGCCGTCTCTAGTTGTGTGAAAGCATCACTAGATCCCAAATTTAAAGGCCCGATCATTCACCAGGTATGAACGATCCAAAGGTAACTGTTTGGATACTGTAAAGTTTGATGCTTGTTGTTGATATTAGGTCGGTGGAAACCAAGAATTAGAATTTTACACTAGCTTCTATTGCTAATTTGTTATTTGTTAAAAATGCATCTAATTTCAGATGATGATAATAGTGATTAAAAAAACCGATTGAGTGTCATGTCAAAACAAAATGCTGTCGCCTTCTTAACACAGTCTCTGTATCTCCTCGGCGAGTCATTATATCGAAAAGATTAGGGGAACATATTAACAATAAATCGTCATTTCAATTTCAGAAAATTGATAATGGCAAAGAAAATTAAATAAAGCGCTTGAAACCGCCAATAACGAAGCTAACGTTACTGCTAACTAGCTGTAGCATCAAGCTCCGTTGTTTCCCTCCACATGATTTATTAGTTTTTACATTATAAAACATTGCCTTCAAAGATTTTTTTTTCTACTAACTGTTTATCACTCGTCTGTAGGGCGTCAGTCGACCACAATCCCCCAAATTTGGTACCATTTTTCACTTTATTTACAAACTAAGGATCGGATAAATTTAGCGCAAGACTTAGCTAGGTGGATTTTAACTAGCTTGGTGCGTGTTTACAATTTTAGCTAGTCTCTTAGCGAGCAGATGTAGTTAGCTTGTTAGAATACGTCCAATTTAAAATCTTATAAAATTTAGTCAAACGATTATACTTTATATTAAAGTTACTTATAATATGTACATTCAACATTTCCTTACGGTGATGCAAGTTAGGCCACTTAAACTGTTTGCTAACGTTATCCTCGATTGCTACAGCTAGCATATTGCAAACACTGGCCCGCAGGGCGTTTTAGTGCTAGCTCTCAAATTTTTTTTGCTTTGTTTTACGGAAACGATAAAACCCCTCTATTGTAGGAAATCTTTTGACGCTCAAATCTACTCACAATTCGTGTTTTCCTGATTTTTCCCAGTTTTTGATCCATTCACCGGGGAGGATAAGTGTCGCCATCTTCCATACACACTGTCCGGATGTCTAGTTGAGCATCATGGAACACACTGCAGGGTCAAATGTAGCGGTTAGCCGCCAATGCTAGCTTGCTGTTGCATGGTGGGATCGTGAGAGAAGTGTCAGCACAAAAATCAATGGTCAAACAGTGGCGTCTTTTACTTTAAGTAGTAGGTGAGAGAAGCTTTCATTTTTAAGTTTACCTATGGAAAATTACTGTTAATTTGGGCTGCTGTCTTGGCGTAGATATAGATTAATATGCAAAGAGGTGTTAGTATGACCTTTACAATAGTTAATTAAAATAAAAATACGTCTTGTTAGTCATAAAACGTACAATGTGTCTAAATTATACAACAGAATATTGCATATTGTAAACTGTGATATGCAAACTTTATATATGCCTCTGCTTGAGTGAGGGGCCCAAGTGGGATCAAATTCAGATTTACAGATCAGCCAGTCCTATATAGTAGCAAAAATCATTGATTTAAAGTATATAAGTAGACAAATGCCAGTTCATATATTTCTGCTGTATATATTTGATATGGTGTCAGATTTCATGCACTGTAATTGTTTGTAGGTACATAAAGTTTCACCTTGCAAGCAAAGCAGGAAACTTCCTCCCCACCTCTATATCCTGCAATAATTGTGCTTTTTCTTTGTACTATGAATTTGGATTTTCCTAGATCCCAGTTAGAAATGCAAAATAAAGGCTTACTGGATTCAGAATTCTGACTATGACTGTGAGTATTAAAGTGGTCAGGGTATTATAAGCCTGGCGGGCCACCATACTTTACTTGTGTTCCCATTGGGCTAAACATTGCTTATTTATTCAAGTTTTTTTTTTTAAATGTTTGCATTTTTTAAAAGATTTTATAGTTGGTGTTGAGCTATTAATCTTCCAATCTTTCAATAACACAATTATCAAGTGATATTTTCACATTTCCTGTCAACTACAAACATTTTTAACTCAAAAACATGACGGGCCACTGGAAGAAGGACTGCCCTGCCCTGGCGCCCAACCACCAGGCTTAACAAGTTTTCTGGGTGAAATCTTGGTGGTTTTGAACTGTGCTATTGAAAAGTTTGCAGGAATAAGCTGTATATTAGCACTTCTACCAGATTGGTTCTCAACCAGTGCCACATATAGTGCTGTACAATCTTAATTTGTAAACATGCTCCTTCAGAGAAATTTGCCATCACCTTGCATTGCAAATTCCACTGATTATCCAACTTACAACTAGATCATGCTCCACTTAGATTTGACTTAACTCCCACATCCCAGCTCCAACATCCAAGACAAATAGCATGCATTGTAATTTTGATGGAATTTTTTTTTTACCATTTGACAACTAAATAAAAATGTCTCAAAGCAGGAGTTTCCAGACTTGCTCACAATCATCATCACAGTTTTAAATGATTTATTTGGTTGTGTTACATCTCCAGACATAAATACAAATATTAAAAGATGCAATGGGCACTTTGTAAATAGAAAAAAATAACACAAATTTAATATATATGCAAATATTTAAATATGTATAAACATATTCAGATGTTTAGTAGTTCAATGCAAAACCTAAAATGAAATGCTTTAAATAGAGGATGTACCATTCCTATTTCCCCGAAGTGAATACTTATTGTATGTGACCAAGATATCCGTCTTCAGTTTAGAGAAATTAGGGATTTGCTTCTAGCTACAATATGCGTATATATCGTCATCTATAAAGGTAGAATCTGCCAGCCAGGTCAGTACAGGAAAAAAAAAACAGAATTAGCACAACAACCCATTGAGCAACAAGCAAAACAACTGTGGATGCATACTTAAAAATTAGTGGGTTAATGTCAGAGTAACATTGTTTTAACTTTAACCGCTACATAAAATTTTACACGAGGAAAGTGCACATATAAACGCACACACAATATATTACACCTTTGTAATTGTACAATTTACAATCCAGACAATATCATAGCCTATTAAAGTACTCTGAGCCTTAGTAATTGAGCATCATTTCTTAATATCAACAGTGGAAAACCAAAATGTATAAAAATCCTCTGCACAACTGTATACTGGAATTAAAAAAATAACAAACACCACCCAAATTTCTTATGTTTTTTGTCTTGTTTTTTGTTTTTTTTTTTTAACAAAAATGTAAATATATGGCATGAGTAATATTAGATATTAGTTACTCTACAATGTAAAAACAGGCTATAGGAAAGATTAAATGTTTATGGTGGGTCAAGATTATATTGATGGAACTGTAAAAGTTTCCAATTCTAAAAAAACATTTCTAGAATCAACCATTCATTTGATTGAGAACTACATTTAAGTAATACATACCTTTTGCACACATTCAGTATGGAGAGAAGAAACAAAAACAGAACCAACCGGCCACATCTGCAGTAACACCATTCTATTAAAAAGGATTACTTATGTTTCTAGGTGAAATAGCATGATTATAAACCATTAATTTACACTTGATTGTCAATACAAAATATCTATAAATCAAAGTTATCTGTAGGGTAAAAAAGCAGAACACACGTTCCTTAAAAATACCGTCACAAAGAAATCTGGAAACGCTGTATTCCACTTGTGGCAAGGCCTTCGAACAGTATGACAAGCTAGTTCACGTTATGATTTACTGCGTACAGATCTGAATATGTGGCTACATGCCATGCCAAAATCTACAGTTCACCAGCACAAGAAGTGAACACAATAGCACTAACTGCGTTATTTCATTTAGTGGCTGTGTAGAAGTCCTGTCATCCTGAAACTACTCCATGTTCATGTGTTTGGCAAGTTTGTCTTTACATTGACTTGGAATCAACCCTGTAAGTAACAGCCATAAGAAAGATGAGCCACCCTGTCTTTAAAAAAAAAAATCTGTTCCTATTAAAGGCTCTCAGACAACCACTGAACACCAAAATCATGAGAAATCTGTCTAATGTTAATGAAATTATGTTTGCGTCTCCTGATTGTTGGCCACTATGTATTTACATTAGACAACTCTTTATGTACCAAATGCAAGAAAAGGGAAAATGAAAAAACATTAAATGCCTGCACACCCGGCCACATGTACCCCCCCCTAAAGGTTTCCTCTAGACTTCAGGTACTGAAACAGAGTCTTGACCGACGACAGTGTTTGAAAACAGCAGGATGATTTAACTCGAGGTTGTCCCTCCAAGTCTTTAAGTGTTAAAGAGGCAAATGCTGGAGTCTCAAAAGACCATCGTAATAGTTCATTTCAACCTTTTCCTTTCAAAGATTTCACAGAGAACGGTCATTTCTTCTTCCAAGAAGAGGATTTTCATGATGCATTGTCTTTGATCCAATTCGTGTTAGAACATTGAAACATTAAGAACCTAAAAACAGACAGAGGCAGCGTTAGACTTAATAATAGTAATAGAAACATAACAGTTTCATTTTGCTATTTCAGTAATACGTCTTCATGGGTGGATGCATGAGCGTCCAGAACAAAAATGTAATTGGTTAGTTTACTTTTGTTTATTTCCCAGCTATAAACCATTCTGCAGCACATGCATCGTGAATTAGACAAACCACATACATGAAACGTCGGCAAAACTGTTTTGATTGACGTTTTACGCAACTGCAACTCAGATAATATTAATTAATCTCATGCTGCAACAGGAGACGGAAGTCAATGAAGGCATATTTAATGAGGCATTCATAACAAATGTACTACTGTACAAGCGTAATGCAGAAATTATTCTTACCGAATCATCCATAATGGAAGACGGATCAAAGTAATCTGGCTTTAGTTCATTTCTTTCTCTTCGATTCTTAGATGCAGGCTGAGAAGAAACTGCTCAGTTAGAAAACAAATACAAGAAACTGGGGACAAAAATGCTTTTTTAGCTAAACACGATAATGTCCCAAAAAAAAATCAGCTGAGTTACATCAATATTTTATAAATTACCAAATCGATCTCCATCGTATTAAAATCCATGCCCTCGTTGATATCTTCCAAGCGATCCTCTGATGACATCATCACGTCCTCCACGATTGGTTCCTCATCATCCTCCATTAATCCGGATCCTCGGCGACTGTGGAAAACACAAAAGAAATCAGCAGTGACATTTTGCCTGTTTTCCTTTTGTCACAGAGAAAGACAAAGAAAGCTCGAGTTGGCTCACACTGCTTGCTGCATGTGGTTCCTCATCTTAGCGTAGTGCATGCTGATCCGCTCCTGCTGCTGACGGGCTTCGGCCTGCTGCCTCTGCGTCAGCATCCAGGTAACCTGGGTGCTGGGAGGTGATATCATTTCATTCACAAGTTGCTTCAAACAATTCAAGAAGCACAGGATACTCCAATCAAAAAAAAAAAAAAAAAACCTGCAGGCTCTAATCAAAAGTTACTTAAGGGAAGTTTTGTACTTGTAATCCACGGCAGCCTGGTGTTGGTGATGAGGCAGCGGTTGAGGAGGAAGCGCTTGCTGAAGGTGCTGCTCTGCTGGCATGGAGAACGTGGCGGCGTAGCCGTCCTCCGGCCTCATCCTCTTTGGATCCCTCAGCACAGTGGAAGTGAGGTGGGGCGAGTGCATCATGACCGGGGTGGGCACACTCTGCTCACGATTCATCCAGACGCCGTCAAAGCTGCTGCTGCCGCTGTTCTCTTCTGCAAGAAGACGATACATTAACATCCCTGGTGCAAAACGCGGTGGTGGCAGCATTATGCTGTGGGGAAAAGGAAGATGATTAGAGTTTATCTGACTAACGATGGAGGTAAATACAGTTCGTCCCTATAATATACTGAAAACACACTGCAGGATGCAAACAAAGAAAGAGGAACAACTTGATATTGAGGTTCCTTTTCTATCAGCCCAACAAGCCTAAACGTACAGCCAGAGCTAAAGCTGGGCACTTCAGACCAAAGCTGGTTAGAATAGACTAGCTAAAGTCCAGACCTAAATCCAAAGTAGAATCTGTCTCAGCACATTTAAATTGGCCCAAATTATTTTGCAAAGGATGAACAAAAATCTCAGTTTCTGGAGATGTACTTCCAAAAAGTGACAGTGAAAGGTTGTTCTACAAACTCTGGAGTTCAGGGGTGAATACAAATGTGAATTGAGCATTTCAGAACTTTTCACTTGACAATACTGCACTACTCTGTGTTGATCTATAACACACATGTCAAACTCGAGGCCTGTGGGCCAAATCCGGCCGGCATAGACTTTTATGTGGCCCTCTAGATTCCAGACTAAACACTAAATATGCATAAATATCATGTTGTCAATCAAATCAATGCAGTTTTTATCTGTTTACTGCCAAATTATATCAACCAGTCCCTCCCGTTTCTTGAGAATTAGCGTGGAAATTCATGTAAAATCAACAAATCCCTGCATATTTTTGCACTAATACATAATTGGGAGTTTGTTGCAGATTTTTCTCAAAACCTTTCTTCTTGTACTAAACAGTTGCTTCATCTTTGATGTCAGATTATAGTCCATGATCTATACGAGTAATAAAAAGTCACATTTACTGTCATAAATAAGAGCAAATTAGAACCACAGACACTTTGATTTGTATTGCAAAAGAATCACAAAAAGAAACATGAAATCCTGGAGGGACTGAAAAGTTGTTCAATAATAGAAATTAATTTGAACGATTAATTGATATTTTAGCATTTTAACAGGTTTTAGCGATACATTCTGGCACAACCGGCCCTTTCAGAGCGTTCATGATCTGGATTTGGTCCAAAATGCAAGTGCAGTAAAAAGTAATCTTAATATGACTCACCTTCGGGCAGTTTTCTTTTGCCTACAGCGGACTGTTTGGACTTCTTGCTTCGAACAGACCCCCGACTGCTGATCCCACTGATGACAGACATGGCGTCGTCGTCCATCCCGGCCTGCAGCGAGTTCCTGTACGAGATGAGGGGCAGCCAGCAGTCGTCTCTCTGAAGGGCCATTTGAAACGTCATGAATCGCTCCAGGTACATGTGACTGCAGAGTTCGGAATGACAAAGCAACGTTCAGAGTCTTTTCAGAGCTCGTCAGAAATGATGCACCAAGCCAGGAACTTACACTGTCCTCTTGTCTTGTCGAAGGAGTTTGCTTGAGAACTCACTCAGGATGTCCAGAAATGGCAGATTAAGTGGCGGACCTCCTTCTCCTTGAGGACTGGGTTCTTTAAATGCAAACTCAATGCCGTCCCTAAAACAAATACCATTTTCCCACTTGTTAAATCACACACTGTTGCAATTGCAGCTGTTTCTCAGCACAGGTGCTCACTTATGTAACATTGCAATGGCCTCTCTTGTCTTCAACTGATCCAAACCAAAGGTTAGCGAGAAACGTCGAGCCAGTTCTTTGATTCCACAGAAAGCCGACGACGAGCGGTCAAAGCTGAAGCCGAGCTCAGACATCATCTCGTTGAATAACTGGAATAAAAAAGCAGCAATGACAACAACAGAACATACTTTATTAGATTCAACAGGCTAAAGCACTAGCTACAAAGAAATGCATATAATTTTGACTGGTTGCAACATCTTAATTAGATCCCACGGGTGTTTTAGGTGTTTTCCAATCTTAGAAGATATGTAGGAGTTTTATTTTTTTGGTGATACGTTGGTTTATTTTCCAGGAAAGTTGAGCTTCTGATAGGAACTCCAGTTCCTGAAACGTGGTGAGCTGTCTCACACAGCAAACTCTTACTTCTGTAATTCGTTAAATTGCTGAAACTTCCTTTTTACTTGAGAAAAGTATTACATAAATCCATTTTGTTGTGTTTACTGAGCTGAAAACTATACAGTTAGATGACAGCAGCACACAACAAAATCTGGGAGAATCAGGTTTAGCGGTGACTTTGTTTAAGAGTCTATATCACCTTGAGCTGTAATCTGTAATAAACTAAGTCTGTAATAAACTTCACCTTTTGCAGGCTCAATATGAGCGTCTTTGCACACTGGATTTTGTCGATTTGTCTTGTTTTACTCATCGTTTCTTTGATGATATCACCATAGTCATTGTAATACTGAGGAATAAAAGATGAAGATAATTAAAATAATGGTAGAAAACTGCACATATAATAAATCTTTTACCATATTTGCACCTACTCTCATGTACTGCTTAAATATATCGGCTCCAGTATTCATTTCAACAACGTTGTATATGATTAATTTGCAATAGGCTGCAAGAAGGTTTCTCCGTTTGTGCAGAGCCTCGATTTTACTGGCCTCGTCATCTTGTTGTCCATCTGGGAAAAAAATAAATAAATAGAAACAAACAAAACACATACAAAACTTTTAAGATGTTTGAAGCAAAGGGTGTAAAACAAGGAAAACCTGGCACAGGTCCCAACCTGTGCTGTTGCTGTCGTCGTCCTGGTCGATAAAAACTTGATCCAAGATGAAGTTTAGCAGTTCCGCTTGCAGGGAGGAGTCTGGCACATAGACCAGATTCTCCAGATGTTCCCGGCCTGACGACATGATTTGGTGACTGAAGATCAGCAACACGTCACACAGTATCGTGAAAGCCTAGAATAGACGCAGCACTCGTTTATAAACGCCAACCGACTGCATTTCGAGTTGCAGGAAAAGAAAGGCGGGATGGGTCCGTCGTCATCCCACCTGCTCTTTAACGGCGGTGTTGACGCTGCTCAGGTAACGCTGGCATATTAAGCAGAAAGCTCTCGTCTGTTTTCTCAGAGTCACCAAATCACCCTAAAAGAAGCAGATGCATGTCAGACCATACCAGTTTATCATGTAATTCTGAAAATCTATCATTTCACTAAGTAACCCAGCAAGTTTGATGATAAATACCTTTATTGAACTGCCTTCTGAAACCTTAGCCAGGTGCCACAAGACTATGTAATGTGTGCACTGCATTGCCTGAATCACAATCTGTTGAGACAAATGTTGACAAGAAGGAATGTGTAAACAGAAAAATCAAATGTTCACAAGTTCAATTCTTGGCATCAAATTTTCATTCTGCAAAAGTGATCCAAAGCACCGATGAAATCCATGTTATCCATGTTTGTTTAGGAACATTTGTGGCATTAAGGACGACCCGTTAGTGCTGTAATACCTGTTCAGGCATGTCTCCGTTCTGCAGACCTGTGCTGAGGAGGCTGTAGTTGCTGGTGAACAGATCCCACTTGGAAAGATCATGTGCACTTGTTAAGCAAAAAGAGAACAAATGCGAATAGAAATAGTTACACAGTAGGTTGTCATAAAAAATAAAATTCTGTAAATCCAAGAACCAAAACTTATAACTTGAATGTCAACAGGAGATTTTTTTTTTACTTGTGAAAAGCAGTGATCTTCTTAAGTGTTGATAGAACTTGGTAGGCGTCATCCTCATCTAGTTCTTCTCCCTGAATGAACCAAAGATTAAATCCTTTCAGCTTCTTGCCCAAGAGCATTTCTAAATTAATAAAAGCAACAAAAAAAATACACCTAATTCAAACTAACCTCTTGCAGGAAGTCCTCCAGAAGTCTGTTGAATTTGTCTACCAGCTCATCTAGAAGCTGTGAGCGGGCGATGTCCACGCGGTTGAAGATGGTGAACTCCTCGTTGCACAGATAGTGGTAGGTTGTCGAGCAGGCCTCCAGCACTTCAGTGTCTGTGTGTTTATCCACAACCTCCCAGATTTGGCGCAGCAAGGCATCCATATGCTGAATTGAGAAAGATTATTTAATTGGCAAGAGTCGTATTAAAACAAAAAAATCTTTAAGCGAGTGAAACGTCACGAACCTTTTCTAACCGGCCGGTGGTGTAGATGTCAAGATCGAAGTATTTTGGTATTTGGAGTAAACTGGTCACCTTATCGATGTCCACACAGTACTGAGACGTGAAAACCAAAGAGGTTGGCTTATATTAAACTTTTCAAAATTAATCAACTCTGAAAAGGCTGTAATACGCTGCTGTCACCTTCGCTAATAACAGAGGTAGTGCAACCGCAAACATCTCGGTGGTTCGTGTCCGATCATCCAGCTGAGTTTTCTTTTCTTTTGCAGTCAAGACCTAATGCACAAACGGTCACCCAATTACCGATACGAAATAATTCAGAAATCTTTTTGTAATTATTTTTTTCATTGATTCATTAAACAATTCGCCTCTCACTCTCTTTCCTGAGCCTCTGCCTACTGGAGGATGACATTCACAAGCCTGTCGAATGGCAGAGAGCATGATCTCAACCAGAGCCGTCTCTTGTCGATCAGTGAGGGCTAACAAGAAAAAAAAAAAAACAAGAAAAAGAAAACACCTGATATGAACTGATTCATTCTTTCCCTTTACTTTTACATCTGCTTCAGTGTTTATCTCCGTACCCTCCTCTCCCGCATGGGTTCGTCCAGCAACAAGCTAATCATGGTTTCCCAGTCCTTCAGCAGCTCTGACGCACACTCCCACAGGCTGTCCACCAAATAAGCCCCGTGTTCATGGAGCTAATGAAAAATCAGATTTCCTGTTAAATTGAACACAACGCAACACTACAAGGACAACGCAGTCTTCCCAGCAAAAAAAAAAAAAACGTACACAGCAAAGTGAATAAAACTGACAACACATTTACGATGAAACTTAAGATTAGAGTTAAAAATGCATGAAAAAATAATAAAAAATACAAAAAGCATGACTCAAAGGCTTGGTTACCTCACTCTCCAAGAAGAAGAAGACTGTTGTCTTGATGAGGCTGCCGTTGAGGCTCTGCCTGCCCCTCCTCGGTAGACCTCGTCCTCTGGACCTCGATGGCTGAAGAGCCTTTAATCAGTGTTAGAAAAAAGCTGCTATAAATAAGCAATAAAACAGTGCAGGGTGAAATCTAGAGGGATTGGTAATGTTATATATTCTGAGGCGGAAGAAACATTAAATGTTGAACTTAAAAACATATAATTTGAGTTTGAGCCTCAATTTGAATTTGAGCCTCAAATTACTCAAATCCTTGGAAGTTTTAGGTGTAAAGTATTGCTCTTATTTGACCAACATATTTATTCTGACCGGAAGTAGCATTAATGTGACCAGTGAGAGACTTCAATATGCTTTGAGGTGATGGTAAAGAGGACTTCCCACCTTAAATCCTTGGAGCTCATAATTAGAGATAAATCATCAAAACATCAATAAAAATGTGCAAATAAAACTGGTTAGGATTTAGGCTTTAATTCATAAAACAGATTTCTTTATTGATTAATGAAAATGTAACATTTTTTGTCAATTATTTATTAAATGCACTATTTAATAGCTAACTTAATTGATTTATAACTATTTTTAGGTGCAGTATGACTGTTTAATATGTTGTAAAGAAATCTATCCAAATCTTCCACAAAGAAGAAACATAAAGGGACCATCAAGCCAATAAAACGACAGGAATGTTGTAATATTCCTGTGATCCTTTTTATTTCTGAATAGCTGAATCTTTGATTCATTAGTCTCAATCAGACTTTAGTCGATCAATAAGACTATTGATGGAATTCAAGCCATCATATAATTTTTCTTCCAGTCTTGTCACTGCAGCACATTACTTACTTTTTAAACAGAAATTCTCCAGCAGAAACAGCGATGGGTCGGTGCGCTGAGTAAACCAGGTGATACACGCTCTCACAGTCCTCTGCTGTCAGAACCTCATCGCTGCTCCTGTTGGCAGTGGGAATAAAACCAGCTTTGTCAATTTGTGCCTGATTTATTTTATGTTCTATGACATATTCCTGCTAATAGAGCAAAAAAGTGATGGATTTACGCTACTACGTCTATAAGTCATACACTACAGATGTTATTTTCCTTAGTTTGTGCCTAGACATTAATGTTTGAATCTGTAGAAACATTTATTTAGCACAGTTACCTCCACTGGTATGTTCAGGAATAACCCAGTCATAAAGATAAAATAGAGCAGTACTTACTGTAAAATAAGCGTCAGAAGCTTAATAGCTTGCACTGCAACGTCGTATTCTTTGTCCAGCGTCATGGACACAATGCGGTCCTGTCGGAAAGAAACCATCAGTGTTTTTAGTACCTGGTTACTGTTACACATTAGATTTGAGTGTCAAAAAGCTAAAGGAAGGTACTTTGCTGCGATTAGACATCCAAATATGATTAATTACTAGTTAAAAATGGTATGAGTTAAAGATGTGTGATGCTAAGCAACAGGTTGGCCCTGCTGCTGGCCCACCTTAAAGCGACTGGTGAAGAGTTCGAGGCGGGAGCCGAGCTCTCTGCTGTAGAACAAGCCCTGCAGGGCAGTCAGGCACTTCAGTCGCACCTCACCTTGCTGAAATTACACCCATGATACTTCGGATATGTGTTGCATGACATAAAGACAAGTCATAACTTGCATATCATCAACTTTCTTTGTGAATAACAAGTGATAAACAGCACTGCATAACGATTGAGAGCCTGTGCTGTGAAGGGTCAAAGAGTCATCCACCGATAAGTAAAAGCATATATATATATATATATATATATATATATATATATATATATATGCACTATTTATTCAACATATACTGTATATTTTAAAACATTTAAATTATGAAATTAAATTTTCTTTGAATATGAAATCTTTCATTCACAACTTCTCCTAATCACGTCCAAAGAAAGCATTTTGGAACAGATTAAGATGCAGATGTTGTCAAAAAGTAGTTTATTCTTCCAGAATAAAAATCACTGAAGCTCTCCAGAAGTTACTACTGAATCATAAAAAAATCCATAACTTTCAAATCTCTTGTAGGTTCCTAAATAATGAAGCCATAAACTTGACGCTCTCCGTCCTTCCCCTTCGGTCCACTTGCTGACGAAAACGACAAAAAACCAGACTGGATCCTCTTGATAAAAGTTAACGGTTTACTTCAAAAATAAAAACGATACAAATGTTACTTTTCCACAAAAATAATAGAGTAAACAAAAGGTCTTAAGAGAGAGAAAGAGAGAGGTCAAAAACTGTGTGGCTCCACTCCAGCTGCCCAACTGATTCAGCCTGGCAACACCCTAAAATCCTTAACTCCAATTACTTATGCAAATTTACAAGAAGACCTTAGTAAGCCAATATAACAAATTAGTGTGAAATATATGCCCCTTTTCCACCGACCCGGCCGGCCCGGCTCTGCACGGCTCGGCTCGGCTCTGTAAAAAATGTATTCCGTTTCCACCGGCCATGTTTGGTGTGCAGAGAGGAACGCCTCCTTGCGTTCAGGGGGAGCGAAGGGGGCGCTGCAAGCCACGCCTCTAGACTTTTGCGTCCTTGGAAAATAACGAAAGGAGAGAGCTATGGACAACGTTGGGTCCTGTTGTTGCTATTTTTTAAACTTATTGGGATCTTCCTGAAGTTTCAGGAAGAAAGGCGCAGTGTAAGAAATGCTCAGGATGCTGCGATTGTTGCACGCAGAAGAACAGCTGTTATCCGCCGGAGATTTCATGCTTTACAGCGTCTTCAGCACGCCCTCGACCAATCAGTGAACAGCAGCGAAGCTTACGTCACCAGTGCTGGCCGGGCTGGCTCTGCTGACCCTGCTCTGAAGCAGGACCTAAAATAGCAGCGCCAGCCCGGTTAAAAAGGTCGGTGGAAACGCAAGCAAAGCGAGCGGAGCCGGGCCGGCCGGGTCGGTGGAAAAGGGGCAATAGATACAACTTGTAATTATTTTTCTCCAAATAAACAAGTTATCATAAGAAATATAAACATAATTTATACTAAATGTCTAAGTGAACTAAAATTGAATTTAGGCTTCCACACCTCTCCTACCACTAAATTAATAGAAGCTCTCAAAAAATACTATAAAAAAACCAAACTCACCTTGTCATGCATTGTCCAGCCAACATACTTCAAGTAGCTGTCATTGAGGAAGGCATCACTGTACAGCTTCATCCACACTCCAATCTCCTCAATACAAATAGCTCGAATTTCAGCAATGGCATCACTGGAAAAGATGAAAGCATAAAGAGTGAGTCCTAATATTACCCTGAGATATTTATACGAAAAAGTCATCATTACTCCCTTAGGAAAAAGACACTTACAATAAAAGAAAGTTCTCAACAAAAATTTCAGACGACATTTTATAGTGATGCCAGTTGTCCACTAGGTGGAGCAAAAATGCCGTAAATATGAAAAGCCAGGTCTGAACCTAAAGCTCAGCTGAGATCCATCATCAAGTCTTGCAGCCTTGCAAATCAAATCATCAAACCATTTTACGTACCGATATCTGTGAACAAAGACTCCTTTGAAAATCGCATTCATCATGTTTTCAATATCATCTTGATTTTCCTGGAGCTGAAAAATAAACATGAAGCGATGTCTTAAGTGATAAAATGATCTATTACACCTAAACCTTTACCCTCATTCAGTCTTTTAAGTAAGGAATCTTGCAAAAATAGTTTCTATAAATATACCATCCTTGTTGAGCAAATGCAACTTGAAAACAGTAGAAATGTCAAACTGTATACCATGGCTTCTTTTTAAACATGTAGTAGAAATATGTCGAATAAATTAATTGCAAAATAAACTCAGTAGCATTCAGTTTCACTAAAATGTACTCAAAAAAACAGATTGGTACTTGTTTGGTTTTAATAGCTGCAGAAAAAAGTGAATAATGTGAGACTCTATCATTATAGACTGAATGTAATTATTGTAAGGTTGACAGATATTTTGAAAAAACATGATCTCACCAACTTTATCTAATTTTCAAGCCCTAAAATTAGTAGTAATCAACTTTTGCTATAAGAGGATTGCTCATTATGAACGATCTAATCTGACTATAATTCAAACACATGGATTTTCTAGCTAAGAGCTATTCAAAATATAAAAGTTTGAAGTGCCCAGCAGAAAGTATCAAAGTTTTTTTAATGTTTTTATCTCATTACAACTACAAATTTCAGTTTAATTTACTGGGATTTTCTGTGGTAGACCAAACGAAAGAAGCACAGGGACAGTGAGTCATGGTGAAAAGTTTGGTGAACATTTGTTTTGGTCAAGTCAAAGTCCAGATCAAAATAAAAATCAGAATTAGTGCAACGCTGAGAAAAAACTGCCAGACATTCAGCCATAAATGTAGGAGAAAGTGGTTTTAAAGTGATAAATGGGGGAAGAAAAACAAAAAAAACTCTTCAAGATTTCTTTCTTACCTCTTTTCGCTTTTGTAACAACAGCTCCAACCTATCATTGGCCCTTTTTGCAATGACTTTGTTCCTTTCTGCCTCGTACTGTCTCTGGGTGTTGTCCATGTTGATGCTCAGGTTCAGAGCGACGTTCACCAAGGCGGTCATCAGCTTCATGGCTGGGGAACACAGCGGAGCTCAAACACAAGTCCAAAGACACAACGCCGCCAAGACCTAGACGACACAAATAAGCAGGTAAAAACCTACCTGCTAGTGTGCTTGTGTGTCTAAATGCCCTGACCTGCGAGTCAGACAGGCCAGTGAGCAGAGAGATGACCGTGTCCATCATGTACTCGTCATATATGATGCTGTACTGGCACTGGCGCACGAGGACGGCAATAAAGTCGCAGAAATTTATCCGGAATCTTTTCCACTGTGGCCCTGAGAGTGTTAAAGGATAGTCGCCGCTGTCCTGTTTGGTGACCAGAGAGTCAATCAGACAGAGGACAAAAAACATTCACCTGGCTGATGTTTTAGACGTCTAAGAGGGTCGTTCCAGACAAACCAAACAAACCGACACGGTGTACTTCACCTCATCAAACTCCTCCGTCATTTTCCTGATGATTTCAGAATTCTGCATATGTCTGAACATTTCTTCACTCACAGCACCTGCACAAAAAAACAATTTCAGCCAAACTCTGCAAAAATCAATGCTTTCTGCCAACATCGTGTCTGACATGTACCTTTACACCCCGAGCACTGGATGAAGAAGTTGATTAGCTCCAAAAGGGCCACATCTCTGTCTTGCTTGTAGGCCTCAATCCATTCATCAATAACAGACTAGATGTACATCAGAACAGCAATTTACAACATACGTTGTTCATATAATACACACAAACACAAACTGAAATAGAAATAGCTGCAAGAAATGGAAATTGATTTGGCTTTTAATAAATATGGAATAATTCATTGAATGTTGGGACTATTAGCCTTCCATATTTTACACAGACGGAAGCTGCGTTTCCATTTACCATGAAACTCCACAAACTGGACTTATGAAAATTTAAGAAAAAACCTCGCATTTTTAAACTAAATGTTTTTGCACAAGAGTGAAGTGGTTGTTCAGCTAGACTGAAATTTGCACATTTCTCAAAACTGCAACGGAAACATTTATTTTGCGTCACAACAGTTTCAGCTCCAATCGAGCTCTCAGAAGTTGAGTTTGTCATTCGAAAAGGCTGAAACCATAGCTCTTCTGTAAAACTGCTACAGTTTCCTCAAAACGCTGCGTACGTAGCCACTTCCAGATATAAGGAACTTGCTGCCAACGACTTTTCTGATGGCTCATGATGATGATGAGCGTAAGAATCATGGCTAAAATATAAACATTTCCCACGTAATTGCTTATCAATGTGTGATTGTTCTTACTTCTTATTCAATGGAAACATCGCAATGGCAAAATCTGACATTAGCAGAGTGTCAAAAAAGTTTTGCGCGTATTTGTAATGGAAACGCAGCTTTTGCTAAACAGGTATAAAAATGAGAGCATCGTACTCACCTGTGTTGCGCTCCTCCCCATTTTAACCACTTCAAAGAGGCTCATATTCTCCGAGCCGTTCTCCTGATGATGGCCGTTCACCCAGCCGGTACCAGAGACCCTCCCTGCTCCCCCACCTTTGGCCTTGTCTCCCAGCACCTTCCTCCCCCTCTTGGCTCCCTGTGAATGAGAACAATGTTTAAAGATAGATGAAGGCGCAATTATGATAACTCTGAGTACAACCAGTGAAACAGTAGGCTGAGAAGACAACCTGGCTACCGGAAACAAACGAAAAAAATAAATAAGGAGCTTGATGAACCTACCATGCCTCTGCCAGCTGTGGCATTTCTTCCATCAGGATCCTCAAGGTCTGCATCTGAAGACAACTGAGATTCTGTCTCTCTGCGTATTAAAAAGAGACGCGAGATGTTAAATCCCCGCTCAAATAATCCATTCCCATCAGAGAGATGAGATGAACATTCGCCAACACGTCTGTGATTTACTGCTTACTGGGGAAACTGGAACTCTGCGTGCAAATCCTGTGCCGCTATCATTTCTGCAACATTTTCTGGAGCTGTGGAAGTGGAACCTCAGTCTGCTCTGGCCCCCAGGCAAGAAGAGATCGGTTCAGACACACCTGCAAACAGAAACAAATCCCGCTGAGTAACCACAGAACACGCAAAACACAACATGGAAGTATAAGACCTGCTGTACAGGGGGTGAAGTGGAATGAAATAATAGAACAACACAATTTAAACGAGCAGCAAAAGATCACTAAACTACCCATAAAGAAACAGCGCTGCACATTAAAATTATAACTTAACTGTTAGTTTGCAAGATTATCTTCAATAATTAAAAAAATTCTAAGAATAAATGAGACAAATGCAAAACTACTCAATGATTATGAGAGTAATTATTAGGATAATTGTTCGAAACATAGTAATAGTAATTATTTTAAGTGTGACTTGAGCATATTTGTTATTCACCAAAATAAATGGACTACACCAAAATTCTTGTAAATATGAAAACTTTTAAACGGAAATGAGGAAAAACGTATAACATTCACTTTAATGGAAATGTAAACAAAACAAACAAAAAAACACTGCTGCCAAAAATACAAAATCACATAAAATCTGTAAAAAAAAAAAAAAAATTAAAATTTAAATAGTATTTTGGGGAAGTTCAGTTTAATCCATTGTGTCCCAAATATTTTCAATTGCGTAAAAATTTGCTGTGTCTGTGTATTTTACTTATTTCTGTTCTTAGTCAAGCATTTTAATTATTTATGAAAATAAATAATCAAAAAAATGCTCCAGTTTCAAACAATTGTTTTTTTTAAATAAAAACCCAATTGTCCATTGATTGTGGATCTGAGAAGCCTGTTTAAAAAAAATCTCTGCAAAATGGGTTCATATTTATTATTAAAATAATAAACTAAAATTACACAAATCTACATTATTCTAGTCTCAATTTCAAGCTTGACTTGCATGAGGTTCTCACAGGAGGAGATATGAAATGCCTTTAAAATATCACTGTATTTACACCACAGTTTTAACCAAAAATATTTAAGTATGTGGAGCAGCTTTAGCTTCCACGACTCAAATTCTCGAGAAAAACAAGGAAAAGTTGCCTTTTTTCAGCCAGAAAACCTGCAGTGAACAGCAACAGGTGGGGGAGGGGTAACACCACTTCAGAAATCACATATCAAGCATTTTCCTGGCATTTATCTATCATTAAACAGATTTTAAACTCTAAAAATTATATGATGGAGAATTTACACACTTTTACATTTACGGTGTTTTCTGACATTTTGCTTTGTTAGCTTATCTACATCAGAACTGAACAAGTAAGAAGTACAACACTGTGTTTTTTGTTTTTTTTTACAAGCTCATGATTTCTATCAAAAGATCAGTAAGAAAGGAAAGTGACACAGGAATGAAAACAACTCAATTATTTCCAGTAAAGCGCAGAAAACACCACCAAAGCCTGAAAGGAAATAACAGATAAATTAAGAAGAATGACGGCTAAATTCCAGCAGCTACTTTAGTTTCACTATATCTGCACCAAGCATTGTGATTCTGTCAAACTGCCAGGACTTTGTGGGACACACCTGACAAAATAAGCACCGCTTCAGTTTGTAATATAACACCAGACTTCTTACGATATGTCAGAAAGTCTGCGATGGAAAAGAAAAAGTGACTTTGAAAAGGGAAATGTTTTAATATTAGCAGGTACTTTTTTGAAGTCCCATAAATCCATAAATGCTCCACACTTGCTAGTTTCATGTCCTAAACTGAGAAATGTGCTGCTTCTTTTTCTTGTCATCATGACAGATGAATTCAGCTTAGTTTTGCCAAAATAAATAGCCAGATGTCAATATATTTTTTTACAGCAAACATTATGACCTGTACCGGTGGATCTTAATAAATTGGAATATACATTTAGTTTGTTTCTCAGATTAGTAATGACACACAGCAACATAGTTCAACAGTATTTCTGTTATTTTAGTGATGCAGACTTCCAGCTGAAGAAAACGCTGAAGTCAGTTTCTCAGAAAATTTAAAAATGCATAGAAGCAATAAAATCTTAATTATGCAGCTATTCTGCATGCCTTGTTTTGAGCCTAAAGCAAGGCGTGCAACAGTTCTAGTCCCTATCCTGGAGTCATCTGTGTGTGGCGGTGTTTGATGACTTCCACGTTGGCTCCAACAATATTTTGCGTTTTGCCTCATAGTCGTCTCAGGGCTGCAGCGAGATCCCGGAAATGTGTGGATCATTTTCTACCAGGCGTTTACTTCCACTCAACTTTCCATTAATACTTTCTGATGCAGCATTCTGGGAACTCCCTCTTTCTTCACCAATGACCTTTAGTGGTTTTTACCTTACATGTAGAGGGCGTCAACTCAGCACTTTTGTGTGGACTGTAGCATGACTTCAAACTGGATTTTTACTGGTCGTCCTCTCTAATTTTCTGAGAAACTTTATTTCTTGTTTTTATGAGCTCTAATTTATAATAATCAACATAGCATGCATAAAAGCTTTATACTATATCACAGTAAGTGTACAATTAAATCTATAGCTTATGAATCAAGTTCTGCATTTTGAAAATGTTCAGCAAATAACCTCCATATAAAAGCGCACAAGAGGAATGCGTTCCCACTCTCAGCAGAAATTTCTGTTTTACATTAGCAAGTTCTTCGTCCAAGTGGAACGCAGTCATTGTTTCCACACCTTCCCATTCCCAGCTGAGAAAAAGAGATCTTCTTTTTCTCTTCCTTGGCTGTTATGTGATGCAGCTCAAATTTTTTTTCTCACTATGAAAAACAAGCAGGAAGCAAAACAGAAACAATGAATCTCCCACAACCAGGTCAAACGGGGTGCTTTCCTCAAAGTACTGCCCTGACTCATTTCGTCTCTCACCATTATGAATTAATCAGCTTGAAACGCAAAAGAAAAATAAACCAACATGATTTTTTTAACCTCTTTGTTAAACTACTTGCTTGTGTTTTGAAAGGCTGAACGTCAGTGCCTAATTGAATAAAAACGGATGAGAAAATGTCCTTAGAGTTGGTCGGGTTGTTTTTAAACGGGTAAGGAGAACTCCGCACGGTTCTGATCTGCTCTGAAAGCACAGTCAGCCTGAACATCTGCACATCTTCTTCCCTCCTCTGGCAGTAAATCATTCTTATCTCTCACATTTAGGAATGTAACATCACTTCGTGTAGTTTCCTTTCACTGAAAAGATTTTCTCTACCTCCACATCTTATATAAAAACACAGATCACTGAAGGAACAAAAGTCCTAGACAGAGTGCACATGCTGTTACTACACCGTCTGTTTCCTGTCATGAAAAAAGCAAGCTTTGGATCATGCACAGGTGTGAAAACTGTTCCATTAGCACATAGCATGAAATGATCAAATCCCACTACACTTCGAACTTGCAAATTTACTACATCTTTCTGCTTTAACTCAGTTAATTATTCACAACGGTCGCTATCCATCCATCCATCTTCTGTATAGCCTTGTCCCTAATGGGGTCGGGAGGGTTGCTGGTGCCTATCTCCAGCTAACAACGGTCGCTAGTTTAACTTTAATGTTGGTACTGTAAACATAATCTAAAAATGCAGCATGTAAAAAGAGATATTTAATAATCTCTGTTGGCGTAAAACAGCCAGTTGCTCATGCAGATTATTTACAATAGCATTTTTATTATTTTAAAAATGCTATCCAATGTGTTTTCTATTACCACTAGCAGCAACGTGGAGGAAATTAGGATGGTCCCTGAAAACACAAGTAAAACTACACCTTTTGTGCCTTTTACTGAGCAACTACGGAAAGGAGAATGGGACATATTTGATTTGAATTAGTGGCAAAGCACAGAGGCTGCTGTCCAGATGCATCACTTTTACTTTTCTCCTTTTCATTCAGCTAAAATGAGCTTTCATGTAAAAAGATTGCACTGTGTACTGTACACCCCCCAAGCTTTTGAGTTACAGAAAACAGATTTTCAACAAACTTCTGACAACCATCTATGGCTGTTTATAGTACATAAATATCAACAAAAATAGTCAAAAACAAACTAGTTAATAATCGCATGTTGTTGTGCTTCAATTATTACAATGAAACTAAGCTATTTGTGATGGTGATCATTGTGGGACTCGGCGTTAAGATTAGATGTCATACAAAAAGGAAATTGTGGATTTCTACACTTTTACATTTCACAATTTTATCACTACCCAGTCTTGGGTTCAGTCTATACTAACTCAGAAATGTTTTTCACAAACTTATAATATATATATTATGAAAGCTAATATATATTTATTTAGCTGTTAAATATATATTTTTTATCTGACTCAAACGTAAACATACCAATGTGTCCTGAGTGTTACAAAATAAGAAGAAATAGTAAACGGCATGATAAAAATGTTAATTAATCAATTAAAGCCAAAGCTGTTTTGACTGGATGTCTAACCCCTCATGATTTGTGTTCTTTATTTAGATTGGTATACTTAATTTAGGCTTTCCTACCTACTGAATAACGTGTGTATAATTCCTTGAAAAAACACAATAAAATGTATAAATTTGATAATGAACCCCAGGCCTCAACATCAGTAGTTTCTCAGATAATTTCAGTGTCTTTTGGATATCTAAGTTAAAGTACTTACTGTATATTACCGAAAAATATTTGTATAGTGTTTGTGCTTGTGTTATGTCCTAAAAAGTACTTTTAAAAGCAGTTTACTTACTGCTATATTTCTCAGTATTTTAACTACTTTTTATTTTCTTAGCAAACATGTTAAAAGTAAGTTGTCTGACAGACCACACTGGCCTCAACAGTCTTGAATTTTAATAACCACTGAATCAAAAAAAAGACTATAAACATAAAAAGCATTTATTTGGGCCAGTAGTAAATAAATCCACATTAACACAGCCATTTCACTCCTTGTAATAATCCCTGTTATATTTACCACAAATATTACTGCAGCTGTAGATGGGCTAAAAAAAAGAAGCCAAATCTTATTTATGATATTTATCTTATCTATGATATACTGCAACCCTGAAATCTGTATTCTGAATAAAGGGACCTATTTGAAAAATCGTAATTTCACATTATGGGGCTTCCAAACAGAGAGAGTACACAGATTAGTCTATCTGGCAGAGAGTGGCTGATTTTAACCTCCATAAATGGACATGTCAACTGAATTTTAGCGCCTCTACAACAGTTACTGTTGTAAAATAAACATCGCACTACAGGAAAAGTCTAGTTTCACGCCACCTTGAGTCTTTACTCTAGCAGATGATTACAGTACATTTCTGTCGACTTAAGAAGATCCCAGACGCAGATGTTTGGAGGCTGCAGGGTGATTCCTGCTCACTCTCAGCTCTGTCTGATGTGCGACTTGGATATGACGGATCTGCCTAATCCGAGCCAATGTTATTAATACGAGGCATTAACTCTCAATATTGACAATGTTTTCCATTAGACAACAGTCTTCACTTCTTTATAAGCGTTGCTACCCTTCTGAAAAGACAGATATTCACTTTAATATTTGGACATGCATATAAAAATATTATCCCAATACTTTTAAGCTTGGCTAGCTTTACCGTTAGCAGAGAATGGCTAACAAGACTGTTAGCGTATAAAAACTATCTGAAGCCATAAGATACAGTTATTTTTCCAAGCTATTTTTAAAGTATTCTTACAGGACTGGATTTATGGATTAACACCTACAGGTGACATTATTCTCAAGCGTCTCCTCAGTGACCAAGAACAGTGGCATCAATAACAAACTACCAAGATGTTAACGTTAGCTATCCGCCATTTTACAACTTACCTCGTTTTAATTCAAAGACGTACAGAAACCAAATGAGTAAAACGCTGCGGGCTTTGCACATTGATTATTTTCATTAATTTCCAGAACAAGCTGTCACTTTCTACCTCTCTAAAATTTTGGGGTAATTTTTAAGCTAGCGTAAAGGAGCCCCTTGGTGGCTAACATAGCAAGGTACACTGTGTATTTTGTCGTTGTTCATGCAGCGCACAACGACACCTCTTGGTGGCACGGTGTACTGCAGGTAAGAATCCACATACACGACGCACTGAAACATACAACTGTACGGTGAATTAGCCACTTAAATGGAAAATATTAACTTTCATCAAAGTTTGATGGCTCGCTTGTGTCCCTTGTAGTTGTTTTGTTTTTCTTTATTGCAGAATTAATTAGAAATGACTTGGAAATAAACGCACATATAGTCTGCCCTGCTGCATTAGTAGACTTCTTAGAATAACTCTTCTTAGTGCTTATTTCTTCCTCTTCTTTGTCTTCTCTTTTGTTTTATATGTTTTCATTTTAATGTATTATAAAATATCTTTAATGATTTCTGGAATAAAGAGGATAATTGGTGTTCAATTTCAAAAGGTCAACATTTAAAAATTGTGGCATACATTTTCACTTAGCATGCTCATCTTGTTGAATCCCTTTCTGCTCCAAACAGCAGAAGGAACTTCATGAGAGATTTACTCTCTTTTTTTTTTGTTGCTCCAATTCATAAGTACCAAATGACATAAAATAGTCCCAGTCTGCAATGCAACATTAGAACAAGATGTAGATTTTATTTTGGGGTAGTAGAGTAAAGGGAGAAGATTATCAGATTCTCAGATTTTTATTTGTGGCATCTTTTTTCTTTTATCATTCTCTGTCCATATCAAAATTATATTTAACTCAAATAAAAGACTTTGACATTTGTGGCAGTAACGTAAACTATGTTTGTTCAGCAAACCATTTTGGAGAAATGTATCCAACTACCATGAAAAAGCTCACTTTGAAGCTTATGGAAAACTCCAGAGGACTTCACAAATAAACAGGATGTTTCAGAAACAATTCTTCAGTTAATATCAATCATCTGGCTTTCTCCCGACACGTGAGAAGTGTTTCGAGTTGCCTAAAAATTACCAAGGGTTCTTCTGTGACCTTGTCATACACTTCGCTCTTAGAATGATACTTTAAGGTTAACCACCACAGAGGAAGGTAATAGTGATCTTTGTTTCCTCATTTTGTAGTCATTTTGCAAGTGTTTCGAGATGATTATTTAACTCTTTCCAATGTAATTAACGACCTTACTACTGAATGTATTCAAAACCCCCCTTTCCTTTTATGTACTTAGGTTTCTTTTTGTCCCAAGTAAAACATTTTTGAATGAGTCTGTCCCTCTATTTCTCTGAATAGAGATTATTATTAAAAAATAATCAAATATATCAACTTAACAGGATTTGTTCACTTGTGCAGCCTGTACAAGAGGGACCCAAGGACTCTTTACTCAACAATGCTGGCAAAAAATAAAGCTCCAGTTGAGGTTTTCCATTGGAAAATATGAAGACGTAGGTTTCACACCAATCCCAAAACATCAAAGCTGTCAAAGGAATGATGTGCTTTATTTCTACAAGTTATGTCAAAGCAGATAGGGCCGCATCCTGAAACATTAAAGAGGTGGTATTATGTATTTTCTATACACAATACTTTCTATATCTCCTTTTACTAAGCTATTTCTGAACAAGATAGTAAACAATTTCTGTAGTTTGTCATCATTTTTATTAGCAGTAGAAAAATAAGCAATCAATCAAATAACTTTGTGTTTTGAGATCATTACTCAAACACAAATTGATGATTTTCGGAAATATAATGCTTCCTTCAGGTCCTGTGGGGGATTTTTTTGTGCTTATTATTTAGTTCTTTAAGCCTGACACCATTTTTTGTCATTCTCCATTTTGCTTAAATTTTAAGTAAACTCAGCACAGCATGTTTTCACTTTCAAAACTGCTAAAATAAGTAAAAACACAAAAGGGAAATCACATACTAACACTAACAGCATGATGAAGCTTAATTGAAAAACCGAAAAATGAGAGTGTAATAAGGCATTGTACAGAAAGTCCCTGAATCAGAGGACAAGTAGCATCAAGCCTATAAAGCAATGGAAAAGTTCCTGCAATCTCAATAATAGAATCATTTTGGGTGCAGAGGGGGATTAAAATTTCTTTGCATGGTTTACAATAATTTAAGAAGTCTTAATTTATTACATTATTGAATTTATTAATCTTTTCTCCTGAAGGCTCTGGGGAGTTGGTCAGTGGGTGGCTGTGGAGTAACTGATTGTAAGTTAACATGCTGTTTATGGTAACCAATCACATGTGACACTTTTATTCATTGTTCTGCTGTAGCGCGCACACAGCACAAGTACAATGAAATCTTAAATAAATTGCAAACAATTATGCAAGTCAAAAATTAAAACTCTATTGACACAGTTAATTATGAAATTATGCATTATGTTATATTGGTAACAGAAAGAATGCTTTGATATTTCCATTGATTATTTAATGTGCTTGTTTATGATTTTATTTAAATAATGCCATGTGGAAGTGTATCCTCCTGACTACCAGTAGTTCATTTTTGTCCTCTGTAGAGGACATTTCTAAACTTGAATATATCCTACCCCCTGCATTCTACTGAATAAATTCCTTTGGGTATCTGGAGAAGACACTTAGGGCTTTTCAATGATACCACATGTGAAGGGGTGAGACTTTTTTGCGTACCTTTTTCTAATTCATAAAAATGGCATTTATCAGTAATAACACATTTTATGGGAAGAGACAAAGTAAGTGCATAAAACCTTTTGTTACCTTACAAAGATTCTATTGTGGGATTAAAAAAAATGGTGATTGGACAATATTTTTTTTCCTGGTAGTCAGAAGGATATCACAATTTGTTTCTTTTCTGGATTGGGTCACTCATGGCAACATGCGTAACATTAATCTAATATTCATTTAAAAAAAATGTGTGGAGAGGTTTCTGGACTTGGCTAAGTTTGCAATGTTCCACGATCCAAACCACACCTCTGCTGTAAATCATTTTGTTAAAACAAAAAAAACTGGCAAAAATGAAGCACATCACACTTTTGGCAGCTTTGACATTTTTATGAATCATATTTTACATGTTTTGTCAGTGGTACAAATTTGAACAGCCACCATTTGTTAGTTTTCTTTTCAAATTCTGCAATCCTTACCATAGCTTTTCGCCTTACATCAAAATCCAATATCAATTCATCACAGGTTTTTTTTTTCCTCAGGGCAGAGAGACGTGATAAAAGCAGATGGGATGAAGCGGAGCATCAAGAGAAAAACTGTAGCTAAGCATAAAAACTAAAGAAAAGCAAAATAAAATTCAGGGAAGTCATGATTTGATGTGAGTTTCATTTTTCACTGGCTGGTCTCATCTACATGAACTCATTGAGGAAGCTGTTTACTGTTCCCTCGGGGGTGTCTTCCACAGGCTTTCCGTGACAAACAGAGGGCACCACAAGGAGATCAGGATCCTTGATTTCCAGTTCAACATCCATGTTGCTGTGAAGAAAAAAAAAAAGAAAAAAAGCATGAAATTTACAGGGAAATTTGGCGATGTTACCCATTACATCCTGTTTCTACATGCCCAAAAGAACCACCTAAAACTAACCTGAAGAGGAATGATGTGGTTTCAGTGAAATAGAAAGTGGACACTGGCAAACATCCCATGGTTACAGACATGGAGTAAGAACCTGACAGAGAAATCAGAAGTCAGACTTGAAAATTGCTGAAGTTATGAAGCCGTACTGAAGTCACATCTCATAGAAACTATTCCACCTTTCATATTTGTCAGTGGTCCGGTCCAGATACTGACTTTCAGCCCCTCGCCTTTAACGGAGGAGCTCCCGGTGGTCACTGTACTGTGAAACTTGGCATCATCAGGAATGTCAAAAGGATGCATGGACATTTGAAGCTTTTTCTTCTCACAGCTATGGTTTTTGATGTCAATCTCATAGAAAATTCCCTGTTGAAAGCAAAAACATATTCACTTATCAAGTCATGACACAACCTCAACATGACATTTCAAAGGAGGTGGGGGGGTAAAGGGGTGAAATTTATGAGCTACCTCATCGAAAAGCATCAGCAGATCCAAACCAAGTGATGTGTCTGCCGGGTGACTCTCGTTGGAGGTGAACCGCAGTTTCCTGCCCACCGAGTCGTAAGTGAATGACCCAAATGCTTTTGTTTCGCCTTTTAGGTTCATCTGTCCAAAGACGAGAACATTTCACATGTTTTTTGTTGTTTTTTTTGCATTCCTGGTTAGATCTTAATCACAATAAAGATAAAGACTCACCACACTCATCAATCCAGTCATGTTGTGTGTATCTGAAACAAAAGAGTAACACAAATTTATTCACCAGGCAAACCACACTGAAAAATAAAATTGTACAACCTTTGCAGAAAGCATCAAACATTCTCAGCCTTAAATAGACAAAAAGGTATCAACAGAAGTGTTAGAAGTGTCTTACGACAAGGCTCGTGATGATGGTCTGCATGGGTGGTGGTGGTGGTCAGGGACACGAAGACCAGCAGCACGACGGTTGCAAACATTTTCCTGATCCAACAACGGTGACAAAATAATGTTAGAGATGGCAAAAAGGGAAGCAACCAAGAGCACATCTGTCTGTCTGTGAACCAACAGCTGCTTTTATAGAACCAGAACCTGGCACAGAGTGCGATGCTTGTGTAAAGAAAACCCAGGACGATAGCCCCCTCCTGGACTTCAAACATCACCTCGTCTTAGCATCTCAACTTGTGACTCCCCAGGTGGTGACCCAGATGATCAAATGTTTAGTCCAGCTTCTCTGCTGTGTTTGTCCAGCTGTCCTTGCCTGTTGTTCAGCGTCTCGCTGCCTTCTTCAAGACCCCTTCAGTGTGAGCGCGACCTCTAAGGGGAAGAAAGGTTCATGTGAGGTAAAATACAGAACCACGTCTTTCAGAAGGCAGAGGTTTGTTACATGATCAGGGCTCTCGTGAGTTAATAATATTTTACACGAAATCTATTTTGCATCCAACGTTTTTCTTATACTTGGAACAATACGTGCAGGACATAAGACTTTTGGCAAACTTATAAGCACATGTGGGTTTGTAATTGATGCGTATTAGCAGTATATTTTGTAATTCAACAATCATGCCATTTAATGCTTCAATTATTTCTATACATCAAACTGCCACAGACTGCAGGTGGAAATTAGAGTCCGCAGCTAAATATGGATTATTTGCATGACTGGCTGAAATATTCTGGTTTATTAACATGCAAAGAGCTTTTAAAACATTATCTATTTCAATAATGACATCTCCATAAAGATACAGAAAGCTGTAGTAAAATATTTTGGTAGGTCTTTCAATTTTAAATCAGAAATTTTAATATGTGATTAAGATTGTGTATAAAAGACTAATACAAATTAGTGAATGATTGTGAAGTGGAAGGAAAACAGTTATACTTTACAAATTGGAAAAGTGTACCATACAGAGGCCATACTTTTTCTGAAAGATGTCAACTTCATACAAATTCAATACATATCAAGTAGGATACGCCACAGCTTATCAGAGCTGTGGCCGCAAGGTTGTTGGTGCCTGTCATGGCGGCAACCCTCGAACCCGTTGGTGGACACCTTCGGTGAGGGATGCTGTCAAGCTGAAGAAGGAGTCCTATTGGGCCTTTTTGGCCTGTGGGACTCCAGAAGCAGCTGATGGGTACCGACGAGCGAAGTGGCATGCAGCTCGGGTGGTCGCTGAGGCAAAAACTCGGGCATGGGAGGAGTTTGGAGAGGCCATGGAGAAAGACTTCCGTACGGCTTCGAGGCGATTCTGGTCCACCATCCGGCGTCTCAGGAGGGGGAAGCGGTGCAGCACCAACACTGTTTATGGTGGGGATGGTGTGCTGCTGACCTCGAATCGGGACGTTGTGGGTCGGTGGGCGGAATACTTCGAAGACCTCCTGAATCCCACCAACATGCCTTCTGTTGAGGAAGCTGAGCCTGTGGACTCTGGGTCGGGCTCTCCAATCTCTGGGGACGAGGTCGCCGAGGTGGTCAAAAAGCTCCTCGGTGGCCTCAGGGCCCCGGGGGTGGATGAGATCCGCCCGGAGTTCCTTAAGGCTCTGGATGTTGTAGGGTTGTGTTGGCTCACGCGACTCTGCAATATCGCATGGACATCAGGGGCAGTTCCTCTGGATTGGCAGACCGGGGTGGTGGTCCCCCTGTTTAAAAAGGGGGACCGGAGGGTGTGCTCCAATTACAAAGGGGTCACACTCTTAAGCCTCCCTGGTAAGGTCTATTCAGGGGTCCTGGAGAGGAGGGTCCGTCGGATAGTCAAACCTCGGATTCAGGAAGAGCAGTGTGGTTTTCGTCCTGGTCGTGGAACACTGGACCAGCTCTACAAACTCAGCAGGGTCCTGGAGGGTGCATGGGAGTTCGCCCAACCAGTCTACATGTGTTTTGTGGACTTGGAGAAGGCGTTCGACCGTGTCCCTCGGGGGCCTTGTGGTGGTTCTCCGGGAGTATGGGGTACCGGGCCCTTTGATACGGGCTGTCAGGTCCCTGTATGACCGGTGTCAGAGTCTGGTCTGCATTGCCGGCAGCAAGTCGGGCTCGTTTCCGGTGAGAGTTGGACTCCGCCAAGGCTGCCCTTTGTCACCGATTCTGTTCATTACTTTCATGGACAAAATTTCTAGGCGCAGCCGAGGTGTTGAGGGGATCCGTTTTGGTGCCCTTAGGATCGCATCTCTGCTTTTTGCGGATGATGTGGTCCTGATGGCTTCATCAGATCGTGATCTGCGGCTCTCGCTGAAACGGTTCGCGGCCGAGTGTGAAGCGGCCGGGATGAGATTCAGTACCTCCAAATCCGAGGCCATGGTCTTGAGCCGGAAAAGGGTAGAGTGCCTTCTTCGGTCAGGGGGGTCGGCCTGCCTCAAGTGGAGGAGTTTAAGTCTCTGGGGATCTTGTTCACGAATGAGGGAAGAGGGGAGTGGGAGATCGACAGGCGGATTGGGGCAGCGTCTGCTGTGAAGCGGCGCTGTACCAGTCCGTCGTGGTGAAGAGAGAGCTGAGTCAAAAAGCGAAGCTCTCGATTTACCGGTCAATCTACGTTCCCACCCTCATCTATGGTCATGAGCTTTGGGTCATAACCGAAAGAACGAGATCACGGATACAAGCGGCCGAAATGGGTTTCCTCCGCAGGGTGGCCGGGCTCTCCCTTAGAGATAGGGTGAGAAGCTCGGTCATCCGGGAGGAACTCAAAGTAGAGCCGCTGCTCCTCCACGTCGAGAGGAGCCAGTTGAGGCTCGGGCATCTGGTCAGGATGCCTCCTGGACGCCTCCCTGGTGAGGAGTTCAGGTCCCACCGGGAGGAGGGGAAGACCCAGGACACGCTGGAGGGACTATGTCTCTCAGCTGCCCTGGGAACGACTTGGGGTTCCTGGAGGAGCTGGGGGACGTGGCTGGGGAGAGGGAAGTCTGGGCCTCCCTTCTGAAGCTGCTGCCCCCGCGACCCGACCACAGATAAGCGGAAGAAAATGGATGGATGGATGGATAGGATAGATGAATTAAAAATATATTTTTGTTGTACAATATTGAATCTGTTTGTGAATATACAGTATTTTGCACTGGAGATCAACGTAGATATAAACAAATTTTATGTGAATGCTTGATAAAACTACTAGGTCATTCAAAAAAGAAATTGAGAAAAGAAACTACTTTGAAATATGTTTCCAAGGAGTCATTATTTTTATGAGTCATTGTATGAGAGGGAGCGGGAAGGGGCCTCGCCACTAAAGGGGAGAGTAGTTCTGCAAAAAGGCAATCTTATAGGAAGTAAATTTTTCCCTGAACTACAATCAGGATTTGAAACTAAAACATTAAACCTATCATTTTAAGTTAAACTGTACTGGTAGAATTTATTTTAAAGATGAAGGTCATAAAGTCATGCAGATTTGGACATTATTTTGCAGTACCTTCAGTTGACATTTGCTGTAATTCAGTGACAGGCAAAGGAAATAAGCTTAATCGAACTAAATCAAAACTCTAATGCTTATGTAGCTAAAATGTAAGAAATAGGAGCAAACAGAGAATGACATTGCTTTAGTGCATTTGTTTTGTTCCCAAATATTTGAGTGTGTTGCATCTTTCCCTTTAGTAATGGTAAGAAGATCTAATATCCATTCTCTGGATTGTTAAAAAAGTCTGATTAATCAAAATATGGGTGTGTTTACACTGCAGACTGAAGTGACCCAATTCCGATTTTTTTTTTTTTTTGACGTAATGCGACCTGTATCCGATATTTTCATGACAGTGTGAACGGCCCTGGCAAAAAATCGCAATTGAGTGTCTAATTTATATATATATATATATATATATATATATATATATATATATATATATATATATATATATATATATATATATATATATATATATATATATATATATATATATATACTGTATATATATTTGAGTGTTTATGTGTCTATATATACCAGAGTTAACGTTTAGACAGGTGACACCATTTAAAGTTGTTTTTAACACTCTGGATGGATTATTTCTAATGCTAATGCTAGAAAATGTTTTGGCCATATAAATTTTTTTCTGTATATTCTGTATGCGGTGCCTTTATTTAGCAATGTATACCATTTGAACATTTTTTTTTTGTCATGTGTTTGCAATATAGTCACAAACTTCAATATATGGTTGAGGGATTTGAAATGATACACCGACACCCAGGGTCGCAACAGGTGTATGCGAACACGTCATCGGCGCGCCGCCCCTCCAGACGGGTTTTGACGCCCCTTCCGGTGCAGCGCCCCTATGCGTTGAATGCGCTGCATGCCCACTTTTTGCGTCACTGTCGACACCAAGTCTGTGAATAAATATTATAGGTGGTTTAAAAGTTCCTTATAAATTTAATTCTGAAAATAGAATCCAATTCATCCATTCGCCTCCAGAATCAATGTAGTGAGTAAATTATGCATCTGTAAAGAATGTAGCCTAATTAGTCAGGGAATTAGCCATGATGCTCATGGTAATATTGCTGATTTGCACAGGACAGCAGACAACAATGAAAAACAGCCTGGTGTATGAAAGTCTTTAAGGTGGAAAAAGCTTGTTGGACTCGGTTTTGGGTTTTGTTTATTTCTATGTTTCTTAGTTCCTCTTTTATTTGGACTAGCCATGTTTTTGTTTAGTTCTTAGTTATTCTAGTTTCATTTTATGTTCTAAATTTGTTAGTATTAGAATCCCGGATTGTTTTTGAGTTTATTCAATCTGATTATTTTGCATTTCTTTTCTTTTCTTTGATTAGATCATTCTAGTTCCGTTCTTCTTAGTGTTTCTAGTTAGGTTTATTTCTTTTTCATAGTTATTCTTCATACTCTAGTTTTATGTTTCTTTAGTTATTCTTTAGGGTTAGATGTTCCCCTGTGTACTCTCCCTGGCCCCCTGTGCCACTTTCTCTCTCTCTCCGTCTCCTCATTCATTAACGTTCTGCAAGTTACACTTTGAATGAAACGACCACAATCTGTATGTGAAATTAAACAGAGTGCTATTTTTTTGCTTGCTTCATTAGCCCTTTAACAACACCGATTAAAAGGGGGAAAAAAAGGCCACATGACTTATCCCTCCTTGCAATGCCAAGCACATGATTAACACATGTGCCTGTGTGCAATTTACGATAAGATGAATTTGGTGAGTGGGTGTCTGTTCAGACTTGCAAGCACATTTTGGAAGGAAAAGCAAAACTAACGCTAAAGCGGTTTTTAAAACCACAAATGAACTAGATTAGTTCATTTGACTGATAGTAAATTGCAAGTGTCATATGGGAAAGCTAGTATTAGCATATCGGTAAGTTTCAAAAGAGGAAGTGAAAATGAGGAAAGCCCTTCTTCATGTAGATCTTCCCCCTTTAATAACCACAACATTAGTTTCCCCCCAAAAGGAATCACCCACGCACGGCAAGCAAATTCTCTTGCAGTTCTCATTCAGTTAGAAATGATGTATTGTTAATCACAAATAGTTTATAAGGATGAAATTTAATGTCTTTTTAGTTACATTACTTTTTTTGCCACTGTAAAATTGACACATTCAGCAAGTTTCATCATAGCCAATATCTCCTTTAAAAAATAGAACAAATGAAATTACAAGGCAAATGAATCAACGAGCCATACAGACACACATTTTTGTTAACATTTAGAAAACTTTAAAATCCCATGTGTTTTGAGTGGAAATACTTTCTGCAAATGACAGGTAAATAAATGTACATGAATGTTGCCGAGTGACAGATAAGCTTGAAGTAACTTAAAAGTAGAAATTGGCATTAAAAACTGCATGTTGGTCAGGTTGTGGTTTCAGTGGTATGTAATGGTTGACACAAAAGGGAAATTATGCCCCTTATTTACATGCTCATAAGATAGTAATGTATGCTAACACAACCGTACATTGAAGAAAAGTAGTGTGGCAAAGAATTTTAAATAAAATTTGCCAGCAAGATAAGACATGGTCATGTTTTGATAAGAGCACTGTTTGTTTTACTATGTCAATTATTACAGATTTTATTGAGAACATTTATATAAATTAATTTAATAACTGTGGGATAAAAAAAGCAATCTAATTTGAGATTAGGACAAATGTAAATAACTCCAAGGAATTCACAATATATCAGCATCAACATTGGTATCAGTCCAATAAGTAAAACCGGTTGGATATGAACAACCTGTGTGTATTTTAATGTTGTTACCATGTTGTGTGTGTGTGAGAGTGGAGGCCATGTGGTATGTGTTCAGCCATGTGACATTTATAGTGATGCAGCACAGAGTTATGTGTTGTTTAACTAAAGCAGAGATACAATGAAGGCCGTGTTGTTACTTTTGCAGTGTCAAAAGTGGAGGGACTATATATAAATGAATTCCCTTTGCCCTTTTCGTGTCTATGTGACTTCCAGGATCTTTGACACCTTCATACAAAGAAACACATATGTCAGCGATGTGAAAGATGCACTGTCAGCCACTTGTTGTGCTGGACAGCATGAATTATGGATTTTATTTTAATACTTTCCTTCATGACATGCACATTTTTTAGCCACATTGAAAGCTATAGTAAATATATGGTCAGTTATTTGTCCACCAAATTTGAACATTAAAAAGGAAATAAATTAAAATGAATAGAAATTGGTGACTTTCATCAGTGGGCTGCACAGTGGCGCAGTTGGTAGAGCTGTTGCCTTGCAGCAAGAAGGTTCTGGGTTCGATTCCCGGCCCCGGCCTTTCTGCATGGAGTTTGCATGTTCTCCCTGTGCATGCGTGGGTTTTCTCCGGGTACTCCGGTTTCCTCCCACAGTCCAAAAACATGACTGTTAGGTTAATTGGTCTCTCCAAATTGTCCCTAGGTGTGCATGGTTGTTTGTCCTGTGTGTCTCTGTGTTGCCCTGTGACAGACTGGCGACCTGTCCAGAGTGAACCCGCCTCTCGCCCGGAACGTTAGCTGGAGATAGGCACCAGCAACCCCACCAAGGGACAAGGGTGTCAAGAAAATGGATGGATGGACTTTCATTAGTCCAGCATAGTAACACAACTGAGCATTAATTTGAACTCTTCTGGTTACATGGTCTGGAAGAGTAGGTTCTGGAATGGGTTTACAGAGTCTTTTACTGCTTTCTATGTGACAACACCTAGCATGAAAAGCCATTCCTGACTGGAAATCAAGAAAATAATGTTTCTCAAACATCCAACTTAAAGCTAAATGCAGGAATAAAACGGCTTTGAGCGTAAAACTGTTCAGTTGGGGAGAAAGATTATCCAAACAAAGCTATTTAAGAACATAATCATCCACCCACTACTCAGTTGCTCCAGGAGGATGTCAAATATTCATTGCATCAGTCAATTTCAATTACAATAAAAACCTGGGCATTGTCCTAAACTGATGAAGTCCCTTCACAGACTGTGGAAAGTGGAAATGTCCAGGGAAAAGACTCGCCTCAGTCTATGGGCTGCTCAGGCTGTTCAAAATGGCAGCCTTATGTAACTCAACCAAGGAGTCACAATTGATCAAAACTACTTATACTTGAAGAAGCCAACATTTTTTAAGTGCAGCTTTGTCTCTAATATTCATATAGAACAACAAAGAGAGTTTAGCCATGTGGGCTGTTAGCTTGCTTAATGTTTAGCTCATTTCTGTACTGGCGGAAGTGAGCTTTACTGTGGTTTCAACAGTAAATAAGTCACTGGAAGTCTACTGACTCACACTCCCAGACTGTCACTGTAAAGCTGAGCAATGCTTTACTTTTAATAGACATAAGAGGTTATACAGTATTATCTTTTTCTTCTTTTTTTTTTAAAGAAAAAAACGGGACTTCCCCTCATGAAGACTTGGTTTTAACGATCACAGAAACAGCTGGATTATTCATCCAAATGCTGGGTTTAAGCTGCTGGGACAGAAGTGAGCTAGTTTTAAAATTAAACGATAACATCATTAAATTATGGTGTTTAACCCCTTAACTGTCACATCCAAAGCACTCTAGGGGAATTTTTCTGCTCTTGGTTGGTTGGGAGTTGATTGGGTGAACAAACTCCTGCCTAATATTAGCAGGCTGTTAGCGACAAGTAGCACACTGCTAGCGGATGTTTAGTGTAACATGGAGCAGAAAGCTGAGGCTACATCCGGTGGGTGGCGCAGGTTGCTACAGTCTATAGTAGTCACACAGGCACACCTGCTAGAAGGAAACAAACGCACCCAGAACAATACTTTCATTCCATTTTCTGACAGGTTGCCAGGCAACGGTTGAATTTTGTTCCAGAAGCGAGCAGAAAATGTTCCATAAGAGAAGAGAGTCAGAACAGAGACTGAGTGAGCAATACAAGTTTTGAGAAGAAAGTCCTGCTTTCAAAATAAAAATCTAAGCAAAAGTATTAAAAGTTCTGAGAACAAAAGACATGGAATCCTGCTTTCAGACTGAAAATGTGTGCTCTTGGATTATGGAAGATGGCACTTAGCCAATTTAACTAAAGCAGTTTTTAGAATGTAGTGCTGACAAAACGTGTGCTAACACGTCTTCCAGATTTATCTTTGATGATTCCAGCACAGGATATTTTTGACTACTTAGAATGAACTGATTTTAGAATAAAGGAAATTTTGGTTCCTACAAAAGAACAAAAAACACATAAACTTTTGTCAACAACTAAACTTGGGATTTCACATAATTTGAACAGCCTGAAAATCAACACTGGCCAGTATCAAGAAAGTCTTCAGACAAGCTTGCTTAGCTTAGGTGGATTCCTGATGTGTCATGGTGAAAATGATGTTGAAACCTTCTCGTGATACTACTTAAAGCGATGGAGAAGTGTGTCAGATTTTCTTGTTTTTCATGTTTAAGAGGTGAAATAAACAAATTTTTGGAGGAAAGTTGAGATTTTTTTCCCACTCACATAAGAATATCCGTTAAGTGGAAATTCTTATGATGAGATTTTATGAAGACTTTTCGAACTCAAATTAATGAAAATAGGTGTGGTAGGCCTCTGCTCTTACACTGACAGGAAGGAGAGATCTCATTTCAGCTTTCTCTGGAAAACTGGTACAAATAAGTCAATGTAAATGAAGAAATGAAAAAAATATAAATGTCAAATATGACAACAGGGTATTTGGAGAATTATTATTATTTTACAACTTTTGTATTATTTTATTCACAATTGTATGATTGTAGCTATTTTTGGGAGAGTTGTGGCTGCATTTTAATTTTTGCCAATATTCACAATTGTTTTTAGTCATACACAAATCCAGTTGAAAAACCATTTCCACTGTAGGGGAAGTAACCATGAGTTAAAGGCAGATATAATCTTTTTAAATTAGATTATTGCACTCTGTATATAAATAATATTACTTTAAAGTGATTACATTTAATATGAAATTAAAAATCTGGTAAAAATCTTTAATTTTTTTTTTACTGAGCTGAAGTAATTTCACACTGGTTTATCCTTGTTCCCAAAGATGAACCAGACGTGTGCAGCTCCATATTTCTATCCCAGCGCCTTGGCTAACTGATTTCTTTGGACTTTCTAAAAATGAAAGCAGTGTGTTCTAGGTATTTTCCTGAAATACATCCACAGGTGACGGATGTGCCATGTTAATCTCACAGAGGTTTACAAAATCATCACATCATCATCAGCTCTTTCACCTGTTGTTTAAAAACATAGAAATCCTTCTGAATGTAAACTTCTCACTTTGAAGACATTAATTGATAAAAATGACATATTCTTTCTTTCATTACTGTTATTTAGAAAATAGAAATAGGTTTGGTAATTCTAATTGACCTAAAATGAGAAGTTAGGTTCAGACAGTGATAATACTATTACTACTAACAATAATAATAATATAATAATAATAATAATAATAATAATAATAATAATAATAATAATAACAGTAATAGAAAGCCATGTTTTTTCTCTCTCATTAATTCCAGCTGTTGGAAAATATTTAGTGTTTCCAGGAATGACAGTGACCAAATAATCATGACAGGGTCTTTTCTGGAGTATTTTTCTACACTCGTGAGAGTCATTGAAACTAAGTAATTCATGATTACTCAGAGTCCTGGAAGATTTCCCCAAGATGCACAGTGAAGACTGAACGTAGTCCTCTTGACAAAAAGAAAGACAAAAAAAGAAAACAAACAAACAAAATAAAAACACAGACAAAAAAAGCAGAAGTTTCAGAATTTAGGAGTTCAGGTTTTACACAAAATAATAATTCCTTGGTTTAATCTCACTGTTGGGGTACACAATGCTGTAAATCTCAATGTTTCTGTAAAGTCAAATTAAAAAAAAAAAAATCTGGTAATTTTGTGTCATAGCAATGAGGTGGTTTCCTGCTCTTGGTCTCGTTCATGTGTTTCGTTAAGAAACACTTCACTGACCACAAGAAGGTGAAACTCTTCAAGACAGACAGTGAGAAAGGCGGAGCGAGAGAGAAACAGAGCAAGACCAGAGAGAGAGAGAGAGGGAAAGAGAGAGAGAGGCGGCGGGGGAGGGGAGGGGGCGGGGTGGGGGGGAAACTGAAAGTACCAGTTAAAGAATATAAACAGCAGCTTTGGTGAGTTTACTAAATCATTAGATTGTTGCTCACATCACCCTGAAGGTAAGCCAAATTGAACAATTATAATGTATTATGTCTGTGTATTAACAATTTAATGGAAATGTTTTGCTTGTTTATATTAGAGGCTCTGAGTGTCTGACCCAGATATCTTATATATCTGAGTCATATATATATATATATATATATATATATATATATATATATATATATATATATATAATATACATAGTCTTTGTAAGCCACTGCTTGCTGTTGACTTGATCTTCAATGAACTACTCTTATCAACTATAAACTGTTAATCAATTACTGATACGCAGCAGAGAAACAGAAGGCTTCATCATGCATTGTGTGACAAATACACTGAGTAATTTTGTCTCAACACATGATGCAATTACATAAAATGACCAGCACAAATGAGAAAACTGGCTCCTCCTTTTCCTTCTCAACAGCTAAGTTCAGCGGAACTGCTGGACAGAAATAGAAACGTTACATTTTGTAATCTGACTTCATTTTTTTGGATGCATCATATCATCCTTCCTTAGTGGGGTCTGCTGCCTGCAGGGTGCCTTGCAGAAGCATGCTTAGAAGCAGCGCTAAAAGAAGGCCAAAATGCTTCCTTCCACATTGAAAGTGTTTAGAGGAATTGGGACACTTCTGTTTTATGTGTGCCAGAAACAGCGGTATTGAATTGCAAAAGAAATGAAGTTTATACTTGGTAAGCAGATGTCTGGGGAAAGGCTAAAGTTGTGGTGTGGAATTTCTTTCAGAAATATTTGAAAACTCCCGTAGATCTGCAAAGTAACATCTGTTTTATTTTCTATATTTGGCAGCGGTGGCTCAAATCCAGCTGCATGATTTGGTTCAGTGTTGTCCAACTTAGATCACCTTTTTTAAGAAAATGTAATCTCTCAAACAGGATTTTAGCTTGCAGCACATTAACTCCTGTGTCTGTTCCAGATGCGCAGTTGGTGCGCCGTTTTCCTTCTTTGGTGCATAATGAGCTGCGTGGAATCTGCTCCTACATCGCCATTTGTCCAGAAAAATAAATACAAGAACTCGTTTCGTCTCACAAGATCCACGCGAACCAGGGTGCAGAACCTTCTGAAGAAATATGTAAGTTAATTAAATCCCTCCCACAGTGGGGGTTCTGGAGCTAATTGGTCAGAAAAAAAAGCTGGACAACATTTTATTATATTAAGAGATCTAGCAGCAGATGAAAACTGTGATCCTATAGCAATACGGCTGCAGCTAAAAGTGCAACAACTTAATTTTACATTCATCTTTTATATTGTGAAAGTCAAAATTGATCCAAGGGACCAATTAGTTACAGTTTCTGTGCCAGTGCATATAGTCATAAGAAATTAATTTAGTACTATTTATTCAGCTCAGGAGCCATAGCAACCAGTTCTGACCCAGTCAACAGTATAGAACTGCCCATCTCAGCTCATTTAAATCTCTGTTCAAATCTGTTTTTTAAAGTTTTTTTATTTTGCTTTATACTTGACGAAAAAACTTTTATTTTCACAGAAGGAGCAGCAGATGGGAAACGTACATTTCGAGGATCGAAGCCACCGCTTGAGAGATCTGCCTTTGCTTTCCACAGACTTTAACCACTGGCTTCAGCTGTCGGTAAGAGTCACAGAACAAATTCATGGAAAACAAAAATAAATCACCCACCGACTGTCACACTGTAAACTGCAAAAACTTCCGAGAACTTCTAATTCTGAGTCTGTTTCCCCCTAAAATTCTAAAAAGAAAAAACGTCTGGTGACATCATCTGAAAACCTGGTCTTGCAGGCCATAAAATTTAAGAAAATTTGAGAGGAATTCCCCTTTCAGAGCTGCAAGCATTTGTTCAGGCGGGTTTGTGCAAGTCTCTTGTTATGTAACAGACCTGTGTTTGTCTCCTGTTGCTCGATCAGGAGTGGGACCGTCTAGACGGAGCGTTCAGGGACATCCAATCCTACTGGAGCATGTTGGAGAGGAAGAGGAAGCAGCTGGAGAAGGAGCAGAACATGCAAAGGACGGCAGCCAGTTTGCTTCGGAGCATCAAACACATTCAGCTGGATTTACGGGACCTGATGAGCCAAGTCAGCAGTCAGGTACCCACATGTCCTACTGACATACGCCCGTGTGTGTCGTTTTGTTTCTTGTTTGGTCTCGCTCTCTGTTAAAGTCCACGTGAGTTTTTAAAGGAAGTGACACTGCAGCTTGTCTGATAAACTTTGTTTTGCTTTCTTCCTCCAGATGAGAGCCGTAAGGAGTTCCTGGGTCAGACCGACACCAGCTGCAACACTCCTGAACCGACAGAGGAGCTCCAGAACCATGTGGGAAAGCAGAGTGGAGGGTTACATCATTCTCAGGGACCTAGACCTTTACCTCACCAAACTAGCAAGGGACTTTCTTCTGCTGGCCTCCAAGACACACTTGTGACACAAAAAGACTGCTTAGACAAAGGACTTAGGACAAAAACTGAACCACCAGCCCACCAGCTATGGGATTAACATTAATCTGAACATTGGATTACTTTTTTTTCAATGATGTACTTCTGAATATCCCAGGGCTTTTTGGGGGTATTTCCCAAAGTTTCTATCTCTCCTCTAATTGAACGTTAGACACATGTCTCCAACAGACGTCCCAACATCCTGTTTTTCCACCACTGCCTCAATCTTCAGGACTTTCCAAAGAAGTATTTACTATTTATTATTATATTTATTAATGTGCTATTTATTTTTTTAAAGTGGTTTATTTGAACATGTAATGCGCAGAGAAATAGTGTTTTACAAGAGAGTATTTTGTACTGAACAGTGTTGCTGAAGATTTTCAATAAATGAACTGAGAAAAACAGTGCAGACTTCATGTTTCTAACACTTAAATAGTTAATCGTTGCTGTAAGTCAAAGTATAAAATAAGTCATGTTTCATACTTTCAGGCAGCTCCAAACCAACAGCTGTGAAAAGTTTGGAGACAAATTCCTTCAGTCTTGATTATAGCGTCTGACATGACATTTGAATAAAGGGTCATATCACTGCTTTTCAAAAATCTAGACGAAAGTTGCTCAGCTCAAGTTCAAGATCTAAAAACATTTAAAACTATCAAAACTCTGTTAAATTGTTACGCATAAGGCTCTGATTTGAGACACTTGTATTTGTGTATACAGAAAAAAAAAAAAGATAATTATTTATTGACGCAACAAAGCATTGGCAAGTTATCGGTACCAAGATAGAGATTTTTAAAGAGTTTCAAACTGCACATTAGGAGGTACTTTTAATGAGAGAAACTTCTCAGAGTTTTATTTAGCGTTTTGAAGTGTTAACTCTCCGCTCCCACACGTCTTTCTTGATTACAAGAAAAGGCACAATTTTGGCTGCTTGAAGTTAATTCTGGTTTTTAAAACCACATGTATATATATTGTCTATATATTGTGAAAACTAATAAAAAAAACAGCAGTGAGGATGCATTGCGTCACTTTTATTAAGGTGAGAGAAAATATTTTAGTGCGGGTGCGATAAGAAGCATTTCTGTTACAAGTCAACAGTGTTTATCGTATATTTTTTGTAAATAACATTAAATAAATGGTGCACGTAACATTATTAAAATTAGAAAAAACAACCTTTAATGTTAATTTAGCAACAGTACAAATAATTGTTGCTTCCGTATAAAAGCAATTACACGATATCACACATTTTACTTTTAATATCGTGACGTGATATTTTTTTACTCATCCTGAAAATCTTGTATTACCCCATGACTAATTTTGATTTTCTTTGTGTTTCTCTCTAATTACCTCTGGGTTTATTACTATTAGATAACTGTTAGATGTTAAAAGGTCTTGCCACATGTTATTGCTATTATCAATTTGACATATTGTGTTTGATTTCTTTGTAAATTCTTGTGTTCTTTGTGCATTTGGATTTATTTCTCTTGGATTTCTATCTGGTCCGGGGTTTGTACTTTCTTTGGGTCTCAGTTTAATCTCATTTTGTGTCATTCTTCTTCTTCTTCTGCCTGTTTGATCTCTTCCACAGCAGTTCTTTTCTTGTTGACTACCACGCATACACCCCGTGTCTTTCTCCACTGCTCCACCACTATGTGATCTCACTGGTTTTCATTGCTTTTTGCTGATTTTCTTTTTGCTTCACTTCTGTTTTTCCCATATTTGGATCCTTGAAGCTGCAGCTCAGACTTATAGGGTCTTATTAGGGTCTCAGTTCAGACCTGATTATTCTAGACTAATTCCAGGCGATCCGAACAATTTGTGTTTTGTGAAACATTTATTCTTTCAATTCTGAAACACTTGTCAAATTGTTTATAATTATTTGTGTAACCTTGTTCTCTTCACATTTAGACCATCTTATATGGACTTCTTCTTGTCATTTAGAGAAGTTTAATCTGTACTAAATCATTCTGCTCTGATTTAGACTTTTTTTTAATAAATAGAATTTTTGAACACTTTAAAATTTAGTCCACCTTTCACCTAAGGTTGTCTAAATATCAAAAACAGAGTAATTCTTATTTCTCCTTTTCAAAAACAGAAAAAGAAAATGTTTCACAGATCATAAACTGTTGAAATCTGTTCAATATCTATTCTTTTACACCCATGAAACACATTTCTAATGTCTCTGGGAAAGGAGTGACTCAACATCAGTAATAGGACAATTTTAGTTCATGTCATGAATATTTCTGTTTAGTGGTTCTTCAATCAGTAACTCAAATCTCCGTTTACACTTTTTAAAATCCAAAACTCTTGCCTGAGTTTTGTCCCACAAACTTCTCAATTAAGCCTTTTTCCATGTCACTTTTTTTCCTACACTTAACCTTCCACTGAGTGGACACGGTCCTTTGCAAATATCAAGATTGTTCAGGAATGACATTTTGTGGCTGAGCCTGGGGGTTTTTAAATATTGTTTGCTGGACCTCTGCAAGTCAGCAGTCATCCACATGACTGCGTGGGCTGTAACATTTCTGTATTACAAATACCTTTTTGTAATTAATAGTACAATTTTCTGAGAAACCAGACTTTAGGTTTTCATAAAATCAAAATTCATTCAAATTAACCTAATGAATAAGAATGCGTCGTTGTGTGTGGTCAGTCTTGTTGAACTGAAGGGTTGAATCAACTTTTTTTTTAATCTTCTAATTTACTGAGATCCACCTGTTCATGGCATGATAAGTAAACAATGCTGCAGCAGCTAAAGTATCATTGATGTTGAGCTTGAGCTGTTTAAAACAGTGCAGATTATCTGAAAGCAGTGAAAAAACCCTTAAGTGCCAAATACGAAGCTTCAAATCTGATGCCGACTTCAGCATCATCCATCCTGACTATCTTCCTGCTGATTTCTGGATCTTCATGTGGTGCTGATCTGAGGGGCGGTCTGAAGAGGAAAACACAGTTTCAACACAGTCAGCTGGATGGAAGGCTTTTTTTTTTCATACAAAAACAGAGACTCCCTCCCACGCAGTATCTCTGCATGACCGGAGAACAGTCGCTGACTCACCACTAGCAGATGTCCTCTTTTGCCTTTGGCCACCTTCAACTCTGAACCCCTGACGAAGTCTATTATCCCCTCCTTGGTTCTGGACACGCCAAACCGAATGCTGCGTTCCACGCCCCATGTAGCGCAACCAGGACAGAACGAGATCGAGAGTTCAGTTTGCAAAATTCATCACCAGAGCAGTAAAAAAAAAAAGTCTCTGACCAGCCGGGGTTGATGTTGACGTAGTTGGTCTTGCTGGCCATCATGGCCAGTTTGGTCACCAGTTCGATCACATGGCTGCAGTGAAGCACAGCGTCGCCCTGAAGGAGACACAGCTGGGATTAAACTAGCCGCGTTTTTGGTTCACACAGACAAGCAGCACATCCTGCTGTACCTTCTGCTTGTTATCCTCCAACGGCATGTGGAGGACAACCATCCCGTCGCAGAGAGAGCTCACAGAGATCCCTGATTAGAAGGAAAACCAACATTAAACTCAATCCACCGTAAAACAAAATGTTTTGATTTGATAAACCAAATGTTGTTTGTTGGTTGCGCAGGATGCTTTACTAATGCTTTTCAAAGATGCACGGTTCAATTCAAATCAATTCCAGTTTAATTGTGTAGCACAGTTCAGCAACAAGGCAGTTAAAAGTGTTTTACATCATACAGTCACCAATTGTGAAGCAAGCACTAAACATTACAGTTTGTCAAATGCCAATGGTGTTTTATAATTACTCCTTAGTTTGCAGCCATTTTCACATGCAAGAGTAAATGCTGAGTGACAAGAGGTCCTAAAGCAAGCTCCTTCTTATTCTAAGATCTCACTACCTGTGAATAATTTGGTGCAGAAAATGTAATGAACATGTTTTGCACAGCCAGTGGACCTATGCTAACCTGTACAAGGTGCCATAATAGGTCTCTTTCCATACCACCTTAACAAACATGAAGGGATAGTTCCAGAAATTCAGAAACATTTGTCGGAGGTTAAGAAAAAACCAAGATGTGAGAGGTCAACCTCTGCAGCTGGTTTTCACCTCTCAGAGCGGCGTAGTCCAACCTCTGCTTGATTTTGGTCCGGTCCACCAGCACTGCGAAGGAGTTGGTGAGGAGCAACTGACGGGGGCGGGGCTTGAAGCCCCTCCTGTCGTACTTTATGACGGCGACTCCATACTGAGAAAAACAAGGGATACGCGTTACGGCCAGGGAGCGTTTGTTTATCGTTCTTCGTCATGTTTAATCCCACCTGCACTTTTTCACTCCCGAGAGTCTGGAGGACCTTTAGGCTGATTTGCTCTCGCTCTGCGAAGCAACGGAAAGAGTCGGTGACACCTCTGCTCGTGATACGAAGTTAAACGTGGGATATGTGAAGATTTACCGAGCCTGGTGTCCAAAAACAGCCTCCCAACACTGGGAGGATAGCTGCCCTTCTGATCCTTGAAGATCTCACTGGCTACAACCTTCTGCATCATCTGAAGGAAACACAGAAGTCAAACAAAGTGAAATACTCTGAGGTCTGAAAGCGCGTGGACAAAGATGTTCCTGGTAAAGGTGTGTCAAACATCCAGATCCTCTTTTACACTCTCCTCCCTTCAACTCACCCTACAGGGATTTTATAAAAGAGGGTTGGTCACAGAAGGAGGTTGTTATTAGGTCAGCTGATCCATCTCTGTATTTATTTGCCATGTTTTGAATAAATATCCAGTTTTTCAGTTTTATGGAGATTTATTTGAAATCTCCTGCTCTCTGGGCCTTTGGGAGAGCAGCAGACTCGCATCATTATCATTATAAATATCAGACTATTTGTTAGAGCCAGCTAACCAAAGCACACTGTTCCAGTCAACATCCTACTGGTAACATATATGGTATGAAAAACACAAACAACAGAAAAAATGTTTTCTGTTGTTTGTGTTTGTCTGAAACAACAGAAGGACTTCTGGATATTGGCTGATGATAGTTGAGTCTTGGTTATCCCAAGACGACTCTTTGCTGCAGTTTTCTAACAGTGAGCTTTGGAGATGTTTTTTTAACTGCCTAATGTCTGTGGCAGTAAGATCAACTTGCGTCCTCCTTCAGTCTTGTTTGACACAGTTCTGTCATTATTTAACTTTTTAATTATTAGTTGGACTACACAGCTCTGAGAAAAGTTACAACACCACTACAGTGAACCCCATCGAGAACATCCTGCTTATTCCACCAAATATTGATTTCTGAACTTTTCCTAGTTAAACATTAGCATTGTTGTTTCTAAATTAATATGAATTTGTTTCCTTTGCATTATTTGAGGTCTGAAAGCTCTGCATCTTTTTCGATATTGTCTCCATATAGATACAACACTTTTGCTTGGAATTTCAGAGGCTTACTGTCAGTAGTTCATAGAATAAAAGAATGATGTTCATTTTACTCAAACATTTACCCATAAAGAGCAAAATCAGAGAAACTGATTATTTTAAGAAGTCTGTTAACATTTACAAAAATGCTATTTTGTAGGAATGATCAAATATTACCTCCCAGTGAACAAATGAAAAGTTGGATTTTTGCCCACCCCCCAAATAAAAAAAAATCTATTTATTCTCTTTAATCATCTTTACCAGAAGTACCAATAATTGCTGGAGTTGCTGCAACATGCACACCTGCTTCTTCCATTCAGGCTGAACTCTCCTGCAGTACTTGATGACCATGTTCCTCATGTGAAGCATTTGGAGATGCTCAGAGGCCTGCCGGGAATATAACAGTATGAGGAGATGGTTGTGTTTTATGTGGGTGTAGAGGCTTTAGCCAGCTGACGGACATAATGTTTGTATTGCTCTTACCTCGACAAGCAGAGCAGGAGGTGTGGGCCAGCTCTTGTCCAAAACGCTCCGGGGGAGATTTTTCCTCAGATGTTTCAGGAAGGAGCAGCGCACATGATCCAGGAAGTAATCATTGTCGTCACAGTACTCCTCGTGACGGCAGATGAAGCCCTTTATGAACCTGAAATGAAGGAAATTATATTAGAAACTGCTGTGGACAGAAAAAGGAAAGCTGCAAAATTAATCCAACGCATTGGTCCTTCACCTGCGTATCAACTGAGCTGCCTCGCGGCGCCTTTTAGCCCTCCTGCGTGCTTTCATCCCTCGCCACCCAGACTGGATCACGATCACTATGCAAAAACACACTCGCACACATTAGTCTTTGCTGAAGATAACGCATTAAATCAAAAACTCTTACGTCCTCATAGGAGTAAAGTTAAATGTAGTTTCCAGCTGAGAGACACAACACTAAGAAGTTGTTAAGCCCAGGGAGGACGTTTGTGGGGACCTGCATGTCTGATGCGCTGATAATTGGCTCTTTCCCTGTAGCCTCTCCAAGACTTCTGCAGCGTCACAGCTGGAGGAAAACAGAACAGAAAAAAACACATTTTGGATATGAAATTTATAAAGATGGTCCCGAGTTCCTGATTCACCATGGAGTTTGCCTTAATGTTCACCACGTTGCTTAATGAGGCTGGTTTATTGTGGAATAAAATAAATATGGACAGAGGAATCAGTTTGCAATGTCCTGACTGATGATTGGCTGGCTGGAAACTCACATATCTGCACTTTTCTTAAACCGTGAACCTGCCAGTGCAATCAGAAGACACTGTTTGGTGTGGATGCTGTTACTGACGTAGGATGATTCAAAACTATCAATTTTTTGTAGCAGTGAAATGTTTGATATTCAGATCTATGGACACACATTACTGGAATTTGAGAACATATCAAATAAAAACAGTGCAGATCTTAAAGAGAAATCAAAATGGCCTAAAATAAGCATCAGCAGGTTAAAGCTATATAAAAATATGATTAGACAAAACTCAGATAGGTGCAGCTGTCCGGCAAAGTTTCTACAACTGTAACCTGTCTGGTCTTCTAATCAAACTGCACCTTACAAAGTTCTACGTGTGTCACGTTAACGTAAGATGTTTGTAGTCTCTTACCGATCTCTGGCTTTTTTGCCTCGAGGGCATCCTCTGTGGCAAAGAGAGTTTTTGGGAAACGGATGAAGATCTTAGACCTACAGGACAAAAAGACACCAAACAGAAGAGTGACATTCTGCTCCACGGAAATCAACTACACTCACAACCTCGACTCACATTTACAGCTGTGTCAGACCTGAAATTGCTAAATTTCCTGCACTTGTCAAAAGGATTCATTGACTTTATGATGAATTAGATGTTGATAAATGTTTCTGCACCACATTGTGGTTTAACACCATTCCATTCGATCTCTGGCACTGCAGCAGAATTTAAAAGGATCTGATTGACTACAGATTAAACATGTTGTAACGAGCGTTGCCTTGTAGATCTGTTTTCAAAAGCTCTTGCCACTTTGTCCTCTGTTTACCTGCCCAGCTTGTACTCTTCTGGTTTGTAGCCCAGGTAGTTCACCAAAGCAGAAACCCCATCAGCCAGTTTTCCGTTCCAGTTGGGCCACGTCTCGGGACACAGGGGCTTGTACCTAAGTTGCATTTAAATGCCATTTAAAATGTATCAGATGTAAAGAATCAACAGATTTCCAGAGATGGAGAGGAAGTGTGGGCCACCTCTGCAGGAACGCCTCAAAGCGACGGCGATAGGCGAAGCCAGCGCGGCGAACTCTCAGGTTCTCCATCAGACCCAAGTATTTCACCTGGTGTCTCACCAGAACTTCATCAAAACGTCCTGCAAGGAGGACAGCATTTGTATATTACATCTACTATGTCATTTAAATTACATTACCAATACAGTTAATGAGGAACATGATGATTTACACCAATTCTTCAAATTAAACATGACTTAATCTTTTTTCTTTTCAGCGATGGACCTGGTTTTCAGATCCGCCGCTTCTGCAAACTTTCAAGAAAGCAATCTTTCTTTATTAAAGAAGACAAATACTGTACTGTAAAAACTAATGATCACTGTTTTTCTGACTGAGCACATTCATTTGGGTGTCTTATTTGTGACGTGTCTCATAAGATTCAGACTCCATCCAGGGTCCAGCTTCATTCGTGCTTTTCAGAAAAGAGACGTTTTCTTTCAGCAATCAGAACTTATTTAGATGACTTAAATATAAGAAAACTTACACTTACACTACACTGTGTCAGATTTGTGTCCAACTTTTGTATGGCAAGTTACCATGGTAACTTTAAACTGGATTACTGACGCTCAATCAGCTCATTCCACCACATACCAGTAAAAGCACTGGCTGAAAGGGGAGTCTTTGTGTCGGATCGCTGTGGTTTTGTCACGAAACATGTCACGCATATTTATTTAAAGGCCTCAGAAAGCACATCAAACATGATGTGTCTCTCAACTTAGATTTTAACTGGACTTGGTTCAGGGTTTGGTGTCTCTAGAGTTCTGATGACAGAAGTGAGAGGATCATTTATAGTGCTGCTAAATTTATCAACAAGCCTGGATGTGTGAAAAGTTTATTGTAGTAAAATCTCAAACTTGAAAATGCAGAAACGTTTACATTTAGCCTAAGTAGATTTATGCAGTTTGGGTTTCTATAAAATTTAGGTCTGGAGCGTGAGACGGCCATGGAAGAACTCTTAATGAATCATACCATTATTCTGCTCAGTCTGTGTTGCATAAGTCATTGATTATTAATTAAAAGTTCTTAGAGTCTCTGTTCAATTTTAAAAATAAAGCATAAATTAATACAAAGGCTGTCTGATGTGCCGTGGTTAAAATTACTTAACAAATCAAAGGTTGGATTTTTCCGTTTTTGTGAGATTACATTTTACTCCTCTTGACCAGCGGCCAAAATAAATGTGGCAGCCTACGGTTATCTATAACCTGTTTCCACCATATCTCGTTTCTTTTGTTGTTATTTTTAAGATACGATGTGCTTCATGTGTTATTTAATTGGACACTAGTAATTTCCAAGTGATTTTCAGGAGGAATCTGAATGTACCCGGCTGCTTGGCATCATTAGGTTTGATACAGCGAATGTAGGATGGCTCTTTGGACATCAGGATCTCCATTAGCTTCATCAAGCTGTTTTTAAACTGGGAAGCAGCCTAAAAGAAGAAAGACAAAACCAGTAAACTGTGGCAAAATGTTGGAGGTTTGTTGAGAACAGAAGACTTCTGTGCTGTTTGATATAAAACGGCCTGAGATGTAAAATAAGAGCTGGAAGGCTGTGAGAAAATCATTCACACCATCTCTGGACGTTTCTGGTCGATCACTTCCTCCCTGCGGAAGCAGTGACTTAGGATCTGGTTTTCTGACTGGCACATGACCTGGACAAAAACCCAAACCACAAAACCACAAGTCAACAACGCAGGATGACGCGCCCTCCCCTTCCGCTTCACAGAAACGACGAATAAAACCCCATCACTTCAGAAAGGTGCTGCAAAGCCGTTTTACATTCCCATCACCTCTTTTAGATTCCTATTCAACAAGTCATTGTTCTTGTCCAGGAAACCTGAAGAAAAAAAGAAACACTGTTTATTATTAAATAATTAACTCTTTTCGTGAAATACTTGAATGAAACAACATCAGATGTTAGATCTATTTTACCGTTGACATTATAGTTGACCTCTCCCGCGTAGTGCAGCAGCCTGAACTCCTCCCTGCTCATTACCCTGCGAGTTTTTCCGTTCGCCAACTTGTGCCTGAAAGACATCCAGCGATATCAAGACAGAATAACTTAACGCTCTTTCAGATTTAACTCATTGCAACCAATCTGGCATTTGGGAAGTGGAGACAATTTTGACAATCTTGTACTGAAACGGGAGTCATTTAGTCTGATTGAGTAGAAAAATGTTATATCTGAGGGCGTCGATGTGGGTCATGTTGAGTGAAACCTTGACAGAGTTTGGATTTTGAACAATGACCTCAACAGAAAACAAAACATGCTTCAGGACGGGTTTCCAAAGTCAAGTACTCAAACTTTTTCAAGGTGTCCTGTATTTAAAGGCCATGAAATCAGCCATTGCAATTTCTCACAAGAAAAATGGTCTACTGTCCAGACATAAATGATGCTATATGTTTGTTCATTGTGTGCGGTCGAGCAGTAATTTGCTAAGGGACATTTAACCAAATAGTGTGGGAGTGTATGTGAACCTGTACTTATGATTTTGACGGTTCGTACGTGATAAAATGGGGATGGCCGCCAACTGTGTCCTCCAACTTCTCCAAAAAGGAAATATCACATGTCTCTCCCGGTCTCAGGCACTCCTCATCCTGAAACAGAGTTCCCTTAGAGCCAGCCAGCGGCAGATGGAAAGAAGAGACAGTGCGTGGCTCATACAAACCAGAATGGAGATGATGCCTTTGTGCTTCTCCTCTATCAGGTCACAAATGATCTTGTTGTCAAAGTACTGCACCGTCTCCCACTGTGTTTTAAGGAGATTGATGTTATGCTGCTATGTGCACACAACTACGAACAAACGTGACAAAGTTGTTTGTTTTGACGACCAAGTGGAGGGGGAGAGAGAAAAGAAAAATTGACTCACGGCAATTCCTTCCGTCTCGTACTCCTCTTGCTCGGATCTGAGGGTGAGCTCTATGAAGAGCTGCTGCAGCTTCTCATTGCAGTAGTTGATGCAGAACTGCTCAAAACTAATGGAGGAGTTAGAATTGCAGTATATGAATGACTATAGAGACATGTGAAGCAGACATTTGTTTACAAAAGACTTTTAAAAAGCGTCCAACACAAAGTGGAGAAATGAAGATAAGTCCTTTCACTGCAGTGGACAGTTGTTGAAAAGCCGTTTTTTTTGTGTTTCTTGTGGATTTTTATGTTACAAATGCACACAGACCACTGAAGTGGAGACTAGTGCATCATAAAATACACTATCAACTACTGGCCATCCACTCCAAGTGCAAGAAACATTTTTTGTTAAATCCAACATGGCGGACAGACGAAAAAGTCCCGGTAATATTGTGACATCAAGTAACACCTAACAAACAATATTACTGACGTATTTTCCAAATAACAACTTTGTAGTTGGAGAAAATTACAACTGATCACCTAGAAAAAAAATCAGAGAAATCTATTTTTCTTTTGTTACCAAATTTTTTTATGTCTTAAGAAAATCAAAAACACTTTGGAAAAAAAAAATCCTGACATAAATAATAATAATTCATGCATGAGAGGGTTAGAGTTGCACCTGTTGTGCTGCAGGACCTCAAAGCCGTAGATATCCAGAAGCCCAATGACCGAGGCGTCTTTGCTGCTGTGGTAGATTTCTGCCTGCAAATCACACATCAGTGTTGAAACACACGAGCAACCCTGCAGCACAGCGACTGAGTTTCTGCAACTGTTCCTGCACCTTTAGAGCGAGCGACTGGTTGATTTTCTCCACCAACCAGTTAAAGGTCCGGCCGTACACGGCCTTCGCCAGAGCGTCACGGGCCGAGACCGCCTGCTCGAAATTTAGCGGGCTGATCATCTGTGATCCACAAAGACATGACAATCAGCACACAGTAAACAAGCCGCGTACAAGGATCGTGCTTGAGAGGACAATAACCTCCTCTCCTTTGGCTGTGAGCTTCTTGTGAGTGAGGGCCTCCTTTCAGGGCGGAGCCATCGACACCCAGCAGCTGCAGGACAACAACGACACATGTACTCTCAGCTGTGCTGTTTTATTGTTTTGTTTTCCTGCCATAATTCAGCATGTAGAAATAGCACAGCGACTGCTCTGACCTTTGCAGCATTTGATAGCTGGGTCTCAGCGGTGATATAAGTTTCTCCTTCCTCCCCTTCCCCGAAGAGAGTGTTGCCCAGATGGAGAACGCTGGCGATGATGTTCAGCAGTTTCTGAGGCCAACAGATGGGACAAACAGCTGAGCAAGACACTGGAAACAACCAGTTTGGTTTAAAAGGCTCATGGAATATAAATATTGGATTTATTGAATCCTTGGATGGAAAACTTTTTATCAACTGGCAATAAATAATCATAAATAAATAATTGTAAATTGAATTGAACTGAACTGCATGTGCCTGAAACTGCATCCCGTTATATGACCAGACTCTTCTGCAGTGACTTGAATTTGAACTGACCTGAACTTATTTGTCTCGTAAACTGGACCGAGATGATGTTTAAAAACTTTTAAATGACTGCATTGATACTGGACCAGGCAATGCAAGTTTCAGCTCCGTGTTTGTCACCTGCACTTCCTCTGTGGTGAAGCCGATCACGTCCAGGGCCTTCCTCACAACTCTCCAGTTGTTCTTGTCACTTATGGAGCTCACTCTTGCACAGCTTCCCTAAAGAAAGCAATTTGAAAACCCAAATGACAACAAAGCTGCACGATCCTCTGTTGGACAACAGGTAGTTTGGTGAGCTGCAGTACTTTAACCAGGTAGCGGTAGCTGTGAGGGTTCCTCTCTAGGTTCAGTGTGTTGAGCAGGTCGTCGTCTCCTCCGTCGAGGAGCTGATAGAAGATGTGGAAATTTCTTTCCCCGTGGTTCTGGTGCACCACCCGGGATTTCTCCAACAGGTAATTCAGGATGTGGCCACCCATTGTTGCACCCTAGAAAAAAAAAAACAACACACACACAAAGGATCGAGACCGGAAAGAAATAGTTTGACTTTAATTGAGGGTTTAAAACCATCCCGGATGAAATTGCCGTTCTACAAAAACAAAAACATAATTTACTTTGAAGTCAAACTGGATATCCATGTATTTCCCAAAGCGGCTGGAGTTGTCATTCCTCAGTGTTTTGGCGTTACCGAAAGCCTGCACAAAGAAAAATACGACGTAGTAGATTTGAAGCGTCTGCACTAAGCACAACTTAAAATAACTTGATTGACATAAAGTATTTAAAAGAAGTGTATGACACCAAATAACACCACACACCTCCAGGACAGGGTTGGACTGCAGCAGACGGTCACCGAGGGTCACCATGTGGTTGTTAGTGGGGCAGGTGACGGCGAAGTAGAGGAGGATCTTCTTGGAGGCCTCCGTCTTACCTGCCCGCTCTCACCTGAGATGAGGATACACTGATCCCTCCTCTCTGTTCGCATGGCCCGGTATGTGTTGTCTGATATGGCATAGCTTTAGGAAAATATAAAATATCACAAAATAAGCTTCAGTGACAAAATGAGATATAAAAAAATAACTCAACTCATGGTTTTTTTATTCTAATGGTCAATTTAAGACTTGAAAATACACACCATATTAGATTTAACACTCATCAAACATCTTTTAATGATAAGCTATTTGATGTGATAGTAAGGCCTCAAGGGTGCTGATTTTTCTCCTGTAACTTTTTTGATCTACCAAATATGATTTTTTTTCTAACAATGACACTAAATTTTTAAAAGAGAGACAGCTTCAGTTTTCCTTCTGTATACGTCATGTGGGCTCTGATCGAACCACAGAGCTCAAAAATCTCCACCTAAGTCAGGAGAGACTTTGCAGAGAGCAGCTGAAACGCTGTCTGCTAAAAGTTGAGACGTTTGAAAACAATGATACCATGAAATATCAACGTGTTGTTTTTCTAGAATTAGCCTATTTTAGTGAGATACTACAATGAGATTTGGCATCACACAGTTGACTGTTGTTAACAACTTGGATCAGTATTAAGGGGAAACAATCTAAATTCAAACTCTGCATGTTTTTATTATATTTGATCAGCAAAATGGCCTTTATCTATCTTTTATGCCAACAACAGGTATTGATTTTGGAGACAACATGAGGATAGAAAAGTGGAAAAAGTTTTTCCTGACTTTTCATCTTTTATAACTACATTTTTATTACTGTTATTATTACTTACCATAAGGTGTAAAGAAAAAAGAACACATTTGATTTTTCAAGAGTCGGAGGGACAGAAACAATGAGAGCAGTTTTCAGTTTCTGATATTCTCGAGACAAAACATTCAATAACGAAAGAGGAACGCACAGCGACTCACATGTGAGGAGATATTTCGTAGAAGCTGACACCTCGGTAGCGCTCCATCTGCTGCTTGGAGTAAATCTCCAGCTCCTTGTATGGGTTCACCGACACCAGCACCGAGCCGATGTATGTCTGAGGGGAGAGAAATTATAGACAAAATAAACATCACAAAGCGATTTTTGTGCTTCTGTTTTATTTCAAAGTATTTGAAGAGAAGTGATTATAGGTACATAGATGAGGTTTTCCCTGAAGCGTCTCCTCAGGTTCTCTATGAAGGTGGCCTCGCTGTTGTAGTTTTCAAGCAGGACGAAGTCCTGCACGCCGACCCTGTCCCGGGCTGTAAGGGCGCTCTCCATCACCAGGCGCACTCGTCCTTCATCCACCTCCTGCACAAACACGGTCATTATTCATGGGGTTGAAAAAAGCAAGAGTGCAGTTTTGTATTTTACCAGCAGAGGGCACAGAAGCACCGGTTTTATATGAGTCATTCTACATTTTCTCAACTGTGACCACACCAACAAATGGTGCTCAGAATAAGAATACGAATAAGAATGGCCTTTTTAAACTTAGAAGTCAAATCATACATGGGCACAATAGCTATATAATATTAGATTAGTGAAACTTTTACAACTTTTTGGTCACAGATTAGTAAAAGTTCCACCTCTCCTTCCCAATGTTAAACAGAAGATAAAATCTTCTGTTGCGAAGTTGAGATTACGATGTATGTACAGCAGACACACCACTGCATCACCAGACAGGATTTAATCAGCACGGCTTTGACAATATGTGTACATATCAACTGCACTACGGTGGCAAACATCACAGAGATATTCTCGGTATTCTCAGTTTGGCCTTTTAGTAAGACCGTGACCACACCAGCCCTTAAATGCAAGCACAAATACAAAGAGGCATTCACATCGGTCGATACTCACCGATGATAATAATCCAAAGAGGTAATTTAGGGTGAAATTGTTCCACCACACCCCAAGCAAGCTAAGAGTACTCTGTGTTTAGTACCAAAAGGCCTGGTCATGAGAGAAGTTATTCTGTTTCACATTCACAAAGGAAAAAAAAAAAACAAGCAAAAAGTGGAACAAAGGGGCTAGACTTCCACAGGACTTCTGTTTTTCATGTGTGCAAGAGTCTCTCAGGGGTCTCATTTGGTCTGTTAATGCTGCTAAGAGGTCATTATCTCCGGACCCTTGGTGCAGGAAAGTCCATACAAAAAAAAAACACATGAGGACAACAGTGGAAGAGAGCCAAGAGCAAAAGAAAGTCAGCAAACACTTCTACCCCAGCCCCTCCTCTGGGCTTCACCTCAGGAGTATTGTTCCACCACTTGCAGGTGGCCTTCCTACAGATAGTAAATTCAGTTCACTGTCAGATTTTTTTTCCAGAGAATGAATGTAAGGAATTCTGAGATCACACACACGCCATATTTTCTTTTCCACAAATACCACAGTCGGGTTTCCAGTGATACCCATGTGAGAATGTGACGTTCGCGTGGCGATGCAGATAATCCCAAATTCCTGTACTGATAGGCTACACATCCAATTTGTAGAAAAAACACAGGTTTAGCCCTTGAGTTTAGAATATTTGATCTTTCAGAGGCAAAAATCGTAATCCTTTGATCCAAATGGTCACCCTTAGATGTAAAGCAAAAGGCTCGAATGTTGAGGAACAACCAGGGAACACAAAGGCTCACGGAAAGATGTAAACATATTCATAGTTAACAAAGCTCCAATTAAATTCAGAACTAAAGAATACTTTATAGATCTCAAGTGGAAATTAAACGTAATATCCATGTTTGAGTAGACTGAAGCACAGAGGTGGCAGCATCATTCTGAGGCTCCATTTCACTGCAGGTAGAACTGGTGCATTGCCAAGAGGAGATTAAAAAATGATTGAAGAATACCTATAAATTCTTCAACTTCACTTCATTGCTTAAACTTGGATGTAGTTTGATGTTAGATCAGAGCCATGACTGCAAACACATGAAAAAGCTGAGAAACAGAAAACGGAGAAATGGCAACTCAAAGAAAGTCAATTAATTTAATTTCTGCGAATATATCCAAATGTTTGTTTGTTTGTATAAATCTGAACTTACATGAATACTGTTGACTCAAAAAAAAAGAAAAATAGTCTACAACAAATAAATTCAAATCAATTATGGGTGTATGTAAAGTTCACATCAGAAATGTGGGTCAGAGTGAGGTGGCTTAAGAAGTAAACAATATATATATGTACTGAACTGAACATAAAATGAATGAAAAAAAATAAATAAAAACAGCCAAAGTTGAAAGAAGAAAAATCAAAAAGAACCTCAGAAAGTCTAAAGTCATGCTGCTCCAAATATTTATTCTTTATACTCTTTACAAAATGCAGCATAAAGAAATGAGGGATGACTCACGGCATTTGCAGTCCTCTGTAGTACGTACTTGGCAGACAGCATGTATACAGTGTACTAAACGTCTGACAGTTCTGCGTAATGCTACAGGCTGGAGGAGCGAAACCCCTCTGCTTTAATTCAACTCCAAAACACAGCAAAACACTCCCTTGAAGGCCCTATTAATTTCAAGTCATGAGTTTACTTTTTGTCTCAGTTCCAGGAATTGCATCACTGGACCCAAACAACTTCCAGCAATAAGAGGCCTTTATCCAGAGCTACAGTCATGGCCAAACTTTGAGAGACTGACGTAAACCTTGTTTTTAACAAGACAAAAAGTTTTTCATGGTAGCAATTTAGGTTACTGTGCAGTGCGATCAGGTGAAATGGAGTTACCTGCAACGTTAATAATATTTATTGGCAATTACCTTAATCACAAATTCTAATTTTAGCCCTGCCGCAAAATGACCTGCTAGCATCTTTTAAACAATCGTTCTCAAGTCGACTTAAGAAGAAAGTTGACTTCACTCCGTTATTCTCATTACTTACAGTGCAGAAGATGTTCAAAATGTCTTCAGGCAAGTATAAGTGAGGCATTCACTTTTAGACGGCTGACTGGTTTTAAGTGCTGCACAGAACCCAGTTCTGGCCAGGCAAAACATCAACATTATGAAACTGGACTGCAGAAGACTGAAGCAGAGGCACTTTCTACAGTGAAGAAACATTTAGGACATCTGGAAAAAGGGTTGAATCTTCCCACGAGTCACGTTCCATCCCAACAGAGAAGCTTCCTGAGACCATTCAACAGTCGCCTCTTGCCTAAGAAAGTCGGTGGACTCACTTTACCTTGAAGAAAGAGTGGAAACAAAACATCCTCTAAGAGCAACTTCACCCACTAATGCAGGAAAGGTCTCATGATGAGTAATACCTTTCCCAGCATGGCGGAGCGCTGTGTAACATGGAAAAAGTTAGAACTGACTGGCTCAGGGATCAAAACAGGGACATTCCACTCTAGTCTTCAACACTGCAAAAACACGACATCTTACCGAGTATTTTTGATCTGGTTTCTAGTCAAATATCTTCATACACTTGAAAATAGACAAAGCTAACTTGGAAGTAACTTTTCAGCCAAGATATAGGAGCTTGTTTTAAGTCAATAATTTATTAGTATTGATAAAAAAGTACTTGTGATATTGGCAGGTTGTTTCACTTATATAAAGACATTTTCTCCCATGTTGTAGTTTAGTCTTATTCCAGGTGTCCTAAGATAGAAACTAGACCAAAAATACTCAGCAAGATTGTGTGTTTTTGCAATAAAGAGCTACGATCGTCCGACTTCAAGATGCATACCTGACTTGAAATAATTTAATAAATTGGGCGCACTGCCTCCTAAGCATGTCATCAAGTCCTGCAGAGGCCAGGTAATGTCCCCAGGCCCAGAATGTGCTGTCAATCCTCAAAAACTGAACAGACAAACTAAAACACTAAAATCCTGTCAGTGGGAATGGGTCACCATCAGTCAGGATTTGGCTCAGCAGCAGATATATATATATTTTTTTTACCAGACCAAACTAATACTGACACTGCATGAACTTTTGTTACTCATGAAACTTTCAGGATTGGTCCTCAGGAGCATCTGACAAAAGAAAGGACACTGAAATGACCCATGAAAAGAAGTGAGGATTGTCTTTATGTCTCTGGCTAAGGTACCCTGGAGACCTCAACACCGGAGGCGGAGATGCAAACAGAAAACACTTTAATCCTTACTCTGATTTTATTGTCAGAGAACCGGCCGAAGCATGCAGAGACAGCGTGCTTTGGTAGGCGATGCTCTGTGCAGGGTCTGACTCCGACTAGCAGATGGCTTTGGTGGAATCCATAAGTTTGTAGGTGCAGCTGGAGTGTCAGCCAGCAAGGAGGGCTCGGAGGAGAACTTGGCTCCAGGCTCCACGACTGAGCTCTGCGGGGCCGACTACATACAGATTGCATTCCTTATAAGGCTCGCCCCTCCACCGCGTCCTGGAGTGAGCTGGTCTTCTACCACAGCTGGTTCTCTCTAACGCTAATGTGCTGGAGGCTGAAACTGGTGGAGGAATCCCGTGTTTATCCAGCTCTGGTTTGAGTTAAAGCCCGAACAAAAACCTCAGCGTGTACACAAATCACAACGGGTGGAAAGAGGAGTCCCGGAGTGAGTCACTGGTCCGCTTTGCTTTTTCCCTTTGTGCCGTCTCCGTGGTGGCTCAGATCTTTAGTGTGTGAGTGCCAAACAGTCAAAAAAACAGCTGAATCCAAACCTGTATGCAGCAGTGAGTGTTGCAAACACAACAGAGAGCATCAGAAGGTAGATCTTACCCTGCTTTGGTACCTCATCCTGTCCTGTTAGCGTTGGGGGGGGGAATACAGCGGTGGTTTCCCCTCAGCAGAGCGCTCCTCCTCCTCCTCTCTCAAACAGACTCCTCAGCTGCTCCTTCTCATTCACCTTTGCCCACAAGCGACACAGCCCAACAACTTGTCCACTTTCTCCTGGTCTTCTTGGCTTCCTCCCTCCTCGTAGTCCAGATTTCTCTCCCCTCCTCCCCTCCTGAGAGGACAGAGAACACACACTCAGGCCAGAATGCTCTCAGCTCCTTCTTGTTTGCACCTCCGATCCATCTCGCCTGTGGCAGGTCAGAGTTGGTGACCGCTGCTGCACGAGTTCCTTCTCTTCTCCTGCACTCAAAGCTTTACTGCCAGAGACAAGGGCAGGAACTCCACTCACACGTCACGCTGAAAGGAGAAGGGAGGAAAAAAAAAGAGGCAAGGGAAAATATGCTGTTGGTTGCTGGAAAAAATAAAAAAGAGCTTGAGAAAAAGAGAGAGCTTAGAGGTTCTGGAAAAAGTTACTAACGTCCCCCAAATTGCGACAATGTAATCAGAGTTTAACTATAAAAAAACAAAAAAACAGAAATCATATGATGAGATCTCATTACATTCCTTCTTCTTCCCTCCCCGTTCAGTTCGATCCCCTCCCTATTTTCTCCCGCAAGCTGAGACAGATTCACATCCACTGGGAGTTATGGAAATGTTTTGTGAGCAAGACAGCCCATCTCCTTGTGGCTTTCTCCTATTGATAAAACAGCTTGCACCAGTTTAAAAAAAATAATTAATTAGCAGTTGTGATATTAGTCATGGCAACGGTCATAAATCTTTGGCACATGTGAATTTAGCATCTGCGCGGTATGTTTGGGTTATAAAATTCTTATGTGATTATGCTCCTTTCCACTTTGGACTTTTTTTTTTTAGGGAGTGCAATCAAGGCCAGTTGCCCCGTGTGGGAGAACAGCTCCCTCTTCTGGTTTCTCAGCTTTCTTCTTGCTTTTACTCTTTCCTCACATCTCTCACTTTCCCCTGCTGGCATCATCAAATATCCAGAGCTGAGGAACCTGAGTAATGCTACCTGGAGAGACAGAGACACTTTGTCTATCAGTTCTGCTACCCTTGGATGTGTGTGGATCTTTAAATAGGCAGAAAAAAACTAACTGGAAGTAATTATTTGAATAAGAAATAGGCATAGACGTGTATAATTACATATGCTGCTTTTAGAAAGAACTTGGATGCCGTAAAACCAGCAGAAATTGGCTTTTTTTGTTGCTGACAAAACAACAGCAACAAAAACTGATTTGAAAACTGATTTATACAAAATAATGATCAGTAAAATAACATGAAATAAATGAGTAAATATCCACTCCTTCCTTGCAAAACTGTCCAAGCATTGTCAGGGATTGGCTACGAACAGCCCTTTGAAGCCTACAGCAAATTCTCTATGTGACTAAGGTGTGGGCTTTGACTGGGCCACTTCAGAACATCCACCTTGTTGTCTTTGAACCTTCTCTTTGCAGCTTAAGTTCGATGGTTTGGGTCACTGCATCGTTGGAAAATAAGTGCTCTCTGAAGCCTGCAGATGGAAACTCATTGTCATCCAGGATTTCCTGATATTTTACTGCATTTATTTTAAATTTTACCTTTCAAAGCCTTCCAGGACTTGCTGCCAAGAAACGCATCCACAGCATGATGCGATGTTTTCGCCAAAATATTTTCACATTCATTCCGCCTGGCCGTGGAGTCTCATTGTCTTTTATGAGCTTTAATATGAGTTTTCTTCAACCGTGGTTTTCTCACTGCCACAAACACATAAAGCTGGACAGATGACGAACCTGGGCAGCGGTGGTTGAATGCAGAGTAATTCTTTACTATGTTTAGGCATTCAACTGGAATATTTTGGGATTGAAACCCAAGAAATTAGCCTTAGAAAAGTTTCTAGAAGAGCTGTCGTGCTTTATGTCCTACATGTGCAGCCTTAGTGACACAGGATGAATAAACAGGTGGTATTTAACCAAAGTAACCAGCAGATGAGCTCCAAACACAACAGAAAAGCAGAGTTTGATTTGGGCGGCATGGCTCACTGCTCAGGGTGGAACGGGTTTTGGTGCGGCATGATCACTGGAAAAATTGAGAGGAACAAAAACGTTAGCTGTTCCTCAAGCTACTTTTGTGTTATTTATATGGAAGCCAGTGAAATGGATAGTTTCAAATTGTTTTGAGGCCTCTTTAAATCTTATAGCCTGTTGTGATCGTCACTCACCAGACTAAATGTTTGAGGTTTAAAGAACATAAACCCTTTTCGAAATGTTGAGTAAGCAAACATTATATGTTCATGTGTGATCAAAGCACTTTTAGGCAGAAATAAATATGGGGCGTCATAAATTATCTCTCCCCCCAAAAAATAAAAAAAATAATAATTGTACTAGAAAGTTTTATTAGTCCTTTTCTTAAGTTTTGTCAGGTTATGTTACTTGATTTTCTTCATATTGTTAAAATGAATAATAATTTTTTTTTGTCCAAAAACCCTAGGGCGTTTGTGGGGTTGTCTTATTTTTCACATAACTATATATCTGGTTTTCTTTCTGTCGCCCTGTACTGCTCTAGAACCTTTTATGTAAAGCATTAATTCAGAATCAAACAATCAAATTCTTTTAATTCTTAATGTTTATGATACTATTGTTTTTCCTCCTTTCTCAGGCCAGTGTTTGTTTGTTTAGTAGTTTTTTTGGGCATCACTCTACGTGGAAGTCGAACATATGTCCCTTCGTCTCAGCCTGTCAACACAGCAGCATTTCTTACTGGTTTTCTTGACATTTTACCTGTAAAGATATCTTTGCTCATTAAAATAAAACGTCTCACTGGAAGGTCAGTCCTTCTCACCTTAGGCGTGTTATTGTCTTGCAGGGTTGTTTTCGATCACCGTTCCGATCTTTGTTTAGCTGTTCCTGTGAGAAGAATTTCCTTCCTTCATGCTTCCTGATGTTCAGGATCTTCCTTAAGGAGAAATACCTCATTCATGTATACATCTGCACTTTGTGCCTCTTAATATTTTGTAAAAAGAAACAAACAGTCATTAAAAGGCAGAAAGGTTCATGGAGGTCATATTTACCTACTTTTTGTCCAGATCGATTTCAGACACACGCATAATGTTATTAAAACTGGCAACAAATCCTTGATATGTCTATCTGATTTCAATTTAAGATGATATCATTATAAACTTCACAACTAATTCTGAACATCTGACTCAGGAAGAAATCCAAAGATCCCAGCAAAGCTTTCTTTTCATAAACTTCCTTCTTTTCAATATATATTTTTTGAATAATCTCATTTGTTTTAATCTCAGTTATTCATATTTTCATATTCAGACCAATCATCTGTCAAAGATGGCATCTGGTAGTGAAGTGATTCTCCATCCTTGTGTCTCGGTTTAAACTCTGCCTCATTAGTTTCCAGCTGCAATCCAGATACACTTTACCAAGCCAAATATTTCAGTTTGTGTCTTTTTCCCCCCCCTCTCTCCTGAACATTGTTTACCATTTATGAGCCAATCGTGAAGCTGTACTGTGGAGGAAAAAAAAAAGAATATTTGAACGATGCTCAGACATTGTACCTTACCAGCAGTAAATGTTTATTATTCGCATGGTATAAAATACTTTTCCCACCCATTGTCTCCCTGTGCAGAGCTCCCTCAGCGCCCATCTGTTGTCCCTTTCACCCCGTTCTAACCTTTACTGCCTCTCATCCCCCAGATCCCTGTTACATAGAGGCTCCTTTATGCATCGACTGAAGTGTAAAACAAACCTCCGAAGAGCCATGAAGCCACAGAAACTTGTTTTATGAGGTGAATATAGCACAATCATAAAAATATAGATGACGTGAGTCAATTTTTCCTTTATGATAAGCAAGAAAAGAAAAATACTGAGATAAATCAAAAGATATAAACATGCCAGGAAAATAGTATGAGGTGCTGTTGCTCTCTGTGTTGCATTCAGCCTCATGGCTCTGCCTAGTGGATGTAATATCAACTACATGATTTCTATCTGGGGGGTTTTTTATTGAAGGAAAGACTTCACATTATTTCTGGCTTTCCCCAAAAAACAAAAAACAAATCTATCCTAAACATTGAAGACTACGAAGGTTTTTATTTATATGCAGTAAAACTTTTTTTTTTTTTTCGAGCAAGTGCGTCAAATCACACTTTAAGGCTAAAACATATCTGACACGTAATTATGCAACTCATGCAACAGTGAATACCTGGTTTTATTCCCCCAAATGGTCCGGGTTGTCTGCAGCTGTCCGGAGCTTGCTGCGGCTTTGGTAACTTCTACCGCAAAGCCTGAAGCCTGGAGAATGTAAAATTCATCCCACCTGCACTACCTGTCAAAAATCTCTGAACACAAACAGAATAACAAAACACAGCATAGAAAAAGTGCACAAAAAGAAACATCAGATCTAAAAAAAAAATAAAAAAAAATTATCTTATAAAAGCCTCAGTTAGAAGGCAATGTCAGCTGGATTGTGGCATGTAAATCCACCAGGAGGCAGCAACAGTGAAGGTAACAGTAATCAGATATGATGTTGATGACTGATCTATTTAATGGCTGATGGTAGATTGGATCAGCTCAGCGGTCTGCACAGAGCCTCTCCTCCAATCAGATCCAAGCATTTGTCCGTCTGGCTGATCCAGTTCGGCTGCAGCCCCATCAAAGGTGGAAGAGCAGTGGTGTATGGTCGACAGCTAATTAATATTTATTAGACTAAAGGGAACTGCAGGGAATTGCCCTTTCAGCAGTGCACTTCTTTATAGAAGTGGTTTTCATTAGTTTTTTCCCCCCTTTCTCTTTTGGTTTCTCTTTCCTTTATTATCTCGTATTGTTTGAAAATCGTCGAGACTCCGTCGTCTTTCTGTTACCTTAGAAATGACTTAACCCAAACGGTTGTGCAACACGTATCCCACTCAGCAAACAATGAAGATTAATTTATAGTTTTTTTACAAAATATTAGACACTCACTTTTCCATCATATAGAAATGTTGATACACAGGCAACAACCATAGCACCATTCTTACACGAGGTAATTCAAAATGCTTTACAGGAAAATAGTAAAGATAAACATTTAAAACAGAAAATATATTAAAATGAAAACTTTTAAGTGTCATATAAAAAGCAACTTAGAAATATTTGTAAGGAATTTGTACAATATTTGCTTTAATAATATGATGCTGACTGTGACTTTTTATTACTAGCCAAATCACATACCACGTACTATAACTTGACATCAAGTAAAGATGAGGCAGCAGTCACTTAGACTCACTGTTTTTGTCCAATTTTGAGAAAAAAATTACAGTAAAATCAGAACAAATGTGGAGATTTGCTGATTTTGTGTGAATTTCACAGATATGTGGAAAACTAGCGGGACTTATTGATGTAATTTGGAGTCTATAGCATCACATAAAAAGCTACGGCGGGCCAGATTTGGCCCCCGGGTCTTGAGTTTGATGCATGTTTGCAAGCTCAAATTTCTAATTGCAAAAGTAAATCTTGTAAAAGTAAAAGAAATTGCAAAGTAGTGTGTAGAGTATCGACCTACATTTAAAGTATTTAAAGCCTAAATGGTTTGTTAGTTTAATAGTTTTAATTCTACCTCAAATAAGTTATGGTGCCTCACAAAGCAAGACTGAGACCATTTCAAAGTGTTGCTATGGGGCTATGAACAAGATTTCTGACAACTAAGAGCAGCTTAATTAATATATTTCGCTAACTCAAATTAAAAGTAAAGAAAGGCCTGTGCAGGCTTTCCCATTTTACACATTCTTTGATGCTACTGGAAAGAGTTTGTGTTTGTTTCTGCGCTGGCCCTTTAATGACCTGTCAAACTAATCAGGGACAATCCTGAATGCTTCTCTAAACTGACTACAGCATTCAGCTCCCTAACAAATAATTGCCTGTCTGATGCTGCTCTTGCACTTTATTAATTCTAATCTCCTTAAGTGCCTCCTTAAAACTGATTAATCATTAAAAAATGTCAAGAAACCTATCAGTTGTATGGTGTGAACTACATCACGATTGGCTAATTCAAATTTGACACTTCTTAAAAGCTCAGGATAAATTAAGCTTCTGTAATACTCAGTATTGGCTCACATTTTCAAAATTTAGTACCTGATGGTATTTATTTAAACTTTATTTATACATTTTAGAGTACCTAATTATGTTTAATGCCACACATCAATGTGTTATTCACAGACTACTTGTATTACTATATAATGTATTTGCTAAATTTGCTGTTGCTGCTAAGTTCCCGTTGAATATAGAGCCTTGTAAATGTATCAGTATTCAAACTCCTGTGCTTTGTGGAAGGTTTGAATGACTCAATAATTACCTGTGGTGTCAAAGGAAAACCTGTGTATATCTTAAAAGAAATGAAAATGCACTTTTCAGATTTTTACATAAGTAATAGGTGCTAGTGTTGCATCAAATAACAATAAAAATAATGAATATTAGTGGTAATGTGACAAAATATAATGAAGTTAAAGGATTACATGTACTTTTTAAATGCACATTTAACTGTTGGGACCCAGCATAGGGCAAGTACACGCATTTATTTTAAACAGTTATCTTTCTTTTGTGTCAAGTTTCTACAAAAACAAAGTGGTGCAAAAAAAAAAAAAGTTCAGCTTTTCTCCAACAGAAAGGAACATAATCAAATTGTTTTAATAATATGCACTCGCAATTGGACACAAATAACGTCCCAATGCGAGTTTTGCATTGAACAATAATGACTCATCGATGGCGTTTTGGGTCAGAAACCGTGCAAAGGCAATCAGCGTGGTGGAGAGTTAGAGCAACAGAGAGCCGACCTGCTGCAGTTGTGTGAGGACGCCGCTGGGTGAGACTGAGTCCCTCTCTCGGCTGCTTCGGTCTCCACTGCTCCCTTTTCCCAAAGAAAGGAAGAGGAGATCTAGGTCCGGGGAGGAGGAGGGCCGCCGCCGCCGCCGCCGCCACCGCCGCCATTATCGGAAAGCTGAGAGAAATTCCACTTTCACACGCGCGCGATCGGCTCCTAACGTCGCCCAGGACATGAAGGATTCGTGTTGCAGCAGGAGCACATTTCAAAGGAGACACCAGGGCGAATACAACAAACTCACTGTTGTCTGGTTGTGCGACACCGGCCCAGCGTTATTATGTGGCCACAACAATGGACAGAATAATGATTGAAAAAGCAACGTGGTGAACGGAGAGGAAGACGTCTGGAGCTGACTTTGTTTTTTTTTTTTCTTTCCTTTTTTTTTTTGTTTTACACGCCCGAATTTCGCAGGCGGAAACCTCCCTTTTTGCAAGAATTATCCTGGACATATTTATTTCTTCCCGGCGTTTAAATGCAACAATAAAAATAAATATATATATATATACATTGTTGCAAAAAAAAAAAAAAAAAAGAAAGAAAGACGGAAGCGAGAATCCAGACATGTGTGATGGGGATTCATTTCCACTGACCACGCCAGACGCAGCGTTGTGATATCGGTGTTATTTGGGAGCAGTTCCTGGCGTTTTATTCTGCGGCTTTTGCTTATGCACATCAGGCGGCGGCGAGGGCTGCGGCAAGCACTGGCCTGACAGATGCCAGAGGAGAAAGGGGAGAAACGCCGTGGTATGTATGCCCCGATCGGCTTCTTTATTGGCTGACCCGGAGAAGCTGTCCAGCGCTCACACACCCGAGACAAAACCCGGGGTGGAAGTGGGGTTCCCTGTAATCGCTGTGTGTCGGCGAGCGGCAGGCAGGCAGGCAGGGCAGGTCAGTCCACAGCCCCGGCGCTGCAGTTGCATCAGCAGCAGCAGCAGCAGCAGCAGGCCTGGCGTGGTCAGCCCCTCTGAGCTCCCTGAAGCCAATGTTCACTGGTAATCCTTTAGCGGAACACAGAACTTGTCTCTGTAAGCGGGTTATACAACCCTGCGAGGTTGAATTTGCGCCCCAGATCACTGCTCAGAAGACGTCAGGTTTTTTTTATTTTTTTTTTTAAAAGCTGTTTATTCGGGCATCAGGCCTAGCTCAGCTGCCCACATTTGTTTTTGACCCTGCTGGACTTTGCCTTTAAAGAAAGGGCAAATTGTGTCACCTCTTTTTTTGTTTTGTTTTGTTGGTATTTTAAATATAACTGCTTGGGTAATGTCGAAGTAGCCAAGGTCACTTCATATTATTAGTTTTACCTTATGAAGTGGCCATCATAATGGCATTGCATCAGTACTAATATAGAAGCAGTTATCTGTGCTTTAAAAATAGATGGGGTGAGAAAGTTTATGGCATCTTTTGCTTTGTTGTACTTGAGTTTGAATGTTTTTTGGGGAAATTGTTTTTCTAGTGGCTTTTATTAGTAGGTTTGAGGAGGAGCATGTGAAGGTTATATTTATAATCTTTTTAGTGTTAAATATTTAACTAAAAAAACCTTTGACATGGTAGAACAGGTAAAATGGAGTCTGATGAGGACTGATGATTGTTTCATCTGCTTAAAAGTGAACTATAACTGAATATACATAGTTATCCCTGGATTTTTTTTATAAAAGAAATGGCTCAAATACTGATCCTTGAAGAGCACCCGTCTTCATTTGTGCAGCTAAATAGTTGCATATGTCTGTACAAAAATATGTTTTGCAATGGTTGGACAACCAACATTGAAAGCCATAACATATTTTTGAGTTTTAGAAGAGGAAACTATGGTGGGGGATTGAAGTTAATATCCAAAAACAAAAGCTTAAACATGTTTTTCAGATGCATATACATCATAAACCAGCAGATTTATTTTGGAAGATTGTTTTAACCCATTAACCCTGAGGAATATTTAGCATGGATAATTTCTGAAATATCTCAACTTTCTAACTTTTAACCTAAACATGAGAAACTTGTATAATTTGAGAATTTAGTTTATTTCAAATTTATATACACACACATTTAAATATTAAACATTTGATACTTTATTTGGTTTGATTATGCTGTTGATTTAAGAAGATAGTTGGGGGATGGGAGGATAGATTGTTGGGCTTGAAGGCATTTAAGTTAACATTTATGTTCCAATGAATCAAAGTTTGAAAATTCCTATTGATAAACAATATCATGAATATAAATCTGGTCATTTCCCCCCTTTTGTAGCAGCACTATTTGTCTGGCTTAAAAACAAGTAGAGAACGCGTGTCGACAGCACAGTCATTTATATGCATGTCACTAAACTCACTGATCAGCTGATACATCACTTGAAGAGCCACTCCCAACATGCTTGTTCTTAGATTTTGGATCTCGGTCCCTGTCATTTTTTTGTTTTCTTTTAAATCAGCCAAGCAGTGCTGAGAGTAATCTCTGCAATTTTGGTGGTTACTGTATAAAATGGTCCCTGGTAAAATGCAAAGACCTGGTCTGATTTCTTTTAATTTTTCACCAGTGAAAGTGTTACTCAGGCTAAAGCTCAGTTATTGAATAAAATTTTCAGCAGGTTAATTCAAAAACTGACATTGGGGCCAGTCATATGCAGAGTTCCAGCAAAAAGTCATTGCAAAATAGAATTTGTCCACACAACAAAGAAAACATGTCAAACTAGTCCGTCATCCTGCATTGTTGTCGCTGCAGCGCTGCAATTGATAATAAATAAGCTTCCCTTTTTCATGGAAATTTGCGTAAACCTGTGCTTTTCAGGTTTGGCTGCTACTACAGTGTGAGAAAAATCAATGGCTTCTGCCAGAAGATATAATGGCTGGCATTAATGTTTCTGTAACACTCCCCTCAGTAGGTTTGGCTTGTAATGAATGATGATGCCAAAGTAATACAATAGGGCTTTACTAAAAAAAAATCTTGGAGCTGTACAGTAAGAATGCTAACAGAATAATTTCACACAGTGCAACTAATTGATGTATTTTTTGCTTGCACAATGTCACACTTTGGTAAATAATTGATATTTTAATATTGATGAGGAAAAGGTCAGCTTGGTGTTAAATTATAATTCTTGTTTTAGAGGTACACCTAGCACAGCATTTAGGAGCATATTGCCATTGGATATATCAGAATTTTTTTTATTTAAAGTTACTGGTATTTTCATTATTTCCAAATGTATTCAGTTTCTTTTTTGTACATTTTCTTGATTAACAAATGTTCTTTTTGTTTGACTTCCTTTCTTTTTGTTTGTTTTGACAGGATGTGACTCTTATAAGGAATGAATTAAAGGACCTGCTGCTCTTATCACTGCACTGTTATTTATTATAACTGACGCCCAGCAGAAGAAGGAGCAATCTGATCTGTTCTGCGGATCAGCAGTAGCCGGACGAGCATATTAGTGATCTCTTTTATTCAGTGCCTATTTGTGGCAGGATGAGTTTCGAAAGGCTATGATGGCGAAAAAGCAAGATGCACGATCGCCCATTTACAACCTCATTGTGGTGGGTTTGTCTGGAACAGAGAAGGAGAAGGGGCAATGTGGGGTGGGCAAATCCTGCCTGTGCAATCGGTTTGTGCGACCCAGTGCTGACGATTTCTACTTGGACCACACATCAGTTTTGAGCACTAGTGACTTTGGAGGTCGTGTGGTTAACAATGACCACTTTCTGTTTTGGGGGGAGGTGTCTCGGGTTCTGGAGGAGGGCCCTGAGTGCAGGATGCATGTCGTGGAGCAAACCGAATTCATAGATGACCAGACATTTCAGCCACACCGTAGCACTGCTATGCAGCCCTATATCAAGCGAGCGGCTGCGACCAAGTTGGCCTCGGCAGAGAAGCTGATGTACTTCTGCACAGATCAGCTGGGTTTGGAGCAAGACTTTGAGCAAAAGCAAATGCCAGAGGGGAAACTACAGGTTGATGGTTTCCTGCTTTGTGTTGATGTGAGCCGCGGCATGAACCGTAACTTTGATGACCAGCTGAAATTTGTCACAAACCTTTATGGCCAGCTCAGCAAGACCAAGAAGCCCATCGTGCTGGTGCTGACCAAATGTGACGAAGGTGTTGAGCGCTACATCAAAGATGCGCATACCTTTGCGATCACAAAGAAAAGCCTCCCAGTAGTCGAGACTTCTGCTCGCTCAAATATTAATGTGGATCTAGCCTTCCTCACATTGGTTCAGCTTATTGATAAGGGCAGGGGCAAGCCCAAGATCATACCTTATTTTGAAGCCCTGAAACTCCAGAGTCAGCAGATAGCCTCAGCCAAGGATCGCTACGAGTGGCTCATTAACCGTATCGTCAAGAATCATAATGAAACTTGGTTAAATGCCAGTCGACGAATGAACAACTCACCAGAGTACAAAGAATATGTTTTCTTGGAAGGAACAGCTAAATGCAAAAAGCTTTTTCAACAACACGTCTACCGCCTGAAGCAGGAGCACATCGAGAGGCGTCGCAGGATATATCTTAGCACTCTCCCTTTAGCACTTAGTTCACTGGTGCCGGATCTCGATGAAATAGATCAGCTGAGCTGGTCTGGAGTGCAGAAAGTGCTGGAGTCTAAGCAGCACTTTACTCACTGGTTTGTCGTTCTGGAGGATTCTCCATGGGAAGACACATCTCACATAGACAACATGGAGGATGAGCGAATCCCCTCCGATCTACTGGAGACTGCTGAAGCAGAAGATATATTCAATGCCCATCTGGAACATCTAAGAAATGAATGTAGACGTGCAGAAATAAGACAGGAGTTTAAGCAAAAGTTAGCATCCTCACCCTTTGTCACGCCCGGTAAACCATGGGAGGAGGCCCGCAGCTTCATCATGAATGAGGAGTTTTATCAGTGGCTCGAGGAGCCGGAGTACTTGGACCTGTACAACCGCCATCAAAAGGAGATTATTGACCGTGCTAAAGAAGACTTCCAGGAGCTTCTGCTTGAATACTCTGAGCTTTTTTATGAGCTTGAAGTGGATGCCAAGCCTAGCAAAGAAAAGATGGGAGCAATTCAGGAGGTTCTGGGAGAGGAGCAGAGGTTTAAGGCGCTGCAAAAGCTTCCTGCTGAAAGAGATGCCCTTGTGCTGAAGCATATTCACTTTGTCTATCACCCCACCAAGGAAACATGCCCCAGTAGCCCTCACTGTGGAGACTCTAAGATTGAGCAACTCCTAGCGTCTCGTTTTCCCACCTGTTACCCCTTCTTTGATGTGAAAGCTCATTTTGGGGACACCAAAGCTGATAGAATTAATTTGGTCATCCTAGGTAAGGATGGGTTGGCCAGAGAATTTGCCAATGAGATTAGAGCTCTGTGCACAAATGATGACTGGTATGTTTTAGACGGGAAGATGTATGAGTTGACACTGCGGCCCATTGAGGGGAATGTACGTCTTCCAGTAAACTCCTTCCACACCCCCACATTTACCCCTCATGGATGTCTTTGTCTGTATAACTCAAAAGATTCTCTGTCTTATGTGGTAGAAAGTCTTGAGCGACTTAGGGAATCAACTCTAGGTCGAAGGGATAGCCAGCTGGCTCAACTGCCAACATCCCTTCTTTTAGTCACTAAAAGAGGGGTAGGCTCATATGTCGATATAGGTGGAGACACTGCCTTAAACCTAATAACACAGGGACAACAAGTTGCAAGGAGACTACAGTGTAGCTTTTTAGACCCAGCTTCCCCTGGTGTGGGTTATGGGCACAATGTAAATGAGACTCAGATCAATCAGGTGCTGAGAGGCCTTCTTGATGTTAGAAGGAGCACATCTTTTAGTAGCAGCTCCCCGCCTCTCCTCCCTGAGCCTCCCGGCCTCCGAGACTCTCCACATCAGCCAGCCCAAGAGGCAGACCTGCGCATTGTCATGTGCTTAATGTGTGGAGACCCCTATGACATTGAACAGCTCCTGTCTCCGTTCCTGATGCATCAGCATTGCAGACCTATGTCGAATAGTGGCACTTCTGTGTTGTTAGAGCAGACAGTTGGGGGCACAAGCTGGCCATAGAGCTTTCTCTCCTCTCATATCATGCCTCGTTCACTTTAAGGAAGAGCAGGTTAGTGCACGGCTATATTGCTGTGTACTCAGTCACCCGAAAAGCTTCCCTGGAGACCCTCTGTGCATTCTTATGTGAGGTTCAGGACATTATCCCCGTTCAGCTGTTGGCAGTAGGAGATAGTCAGGCTGAGCTCACTGACAGCGACTTTGCCTGTGAACAGCTGATTCAGGGGGAGGAACTGGCCCATGAGATTGAGGGTCGTTTCAATAGTGTGGTTTGTGGATCCGGGGGAGTGGTGGGAGGCCTTCACAGAATAGAAATGTTCCATTCATTTCTGATGGAGGTGGTAGAGAAGCGCAACATCGTGGAGGCCACGCATATGTATGACAACGTTGCAGAAGCGTGCACCGGTGAAAACGTATACTCCCCGCGCTGCATCTCTCCCAGTCCCGTGACCATGTTTGTGGATTCGGAGGATGACGTAGAGCCTTCTCCACCGTATTACGACGGCACTCTCTCCTCTCACGGCGGCGGCTTCAACATGCCTGACTTGGACTCCAGTGACATCTCTGTCATATCTGATATCAGAGACTTTGAAAATAAGCTCAACAACAAAATACCCCCCCAAGTGAGGGTAAAACCAGGTGTTACTTTTGACTTCCGGAAGGTCAGCCGTAGTCCCTACATCGACACCCTTGGTCATCGTCGGTCCCTGCCCTCTGCTGTTACCTGGGTACCTGGTGGAGATGTGGGTTACGACCCCTCAGACTACGCTGAACCCATTGATGCCGTCTCAAAGCCTCGCCCTAGCAATGAAGAAATCATCTACTCAGTCCCACATGACAGCACACAGGGCAAAATCATTACCATCCGCAACTCCAACAGGATGCATTCAAATGGAAATGGCTCAGACAGCGAGGCAGACAGCAGCTCTTTGGAGCGAAGGAGGAAGTTCTCAGCTATCGGAGTGAAGCCCCGACTGTACCGCGACCGCTCGAAGCGGCTGGGCAAGTTCAGCAGTTTCCGTACAAGCTTTATAGGCAGCGACGATGAAATGGGAGCTCTGTCAAAGTCCAAAGAAGATGACTTTGGGACTTTGAAAGGCGACAGTCTTGTTAATGAGGAGATTGAGGACCCAAAGAAGAGGAACATTCTGAAGAGCCTCAGGAGAACAGCCAAGGTTTGTATTATTACAACCTTTTCTATTCTTAATCTTAGAGAAATTACAGTAGTTCTTGTGCAAATGTTAAATATTATCATAAAGGACTATTTTGTTTCAGCCTATTACAGAAGTAATTCCAGCACAGAGGTATATCCCAGTGAGATGGATCTGCAAGCCTTGAGAATTAGCAGCCACTTTGAGGGGCAACCTGGCTTTGATGAATATTTACTAATCAAAAATCCTGTTTTCATCTCTGGCAGAAAACGAGACCAAAGCCACGTCCATCGATTCCCAAGCCCATGGAGAGCTGTTACTTTGGAGTGCCGCTAGCAAGTGTGGTCTCCCCAGACAGACCAATTCCACTTTTCATAGAGAAGTGCGTCCACTTCATTGAGAAAACAGGTGAGTTTCTTTGGTGCATTGAGAAGATTACAGACCTAAATGTTCATTTAGGTTTGTGCAAGCTGCACTTCAAAAGTACATAAAGTTTATTTCTTACAGATCTGAACCGATCGACACTCAGGGCTCAGCCTCCCGAGTTTGTGGCTTTAAATAATTAAAGAGCAAAATTAGAATCTCTACTTTAATAATCCCATCATTCAGCCTTCCCACTTATAAAAATGAAAGTGTTTCTGCGCGTTAATAAAGACTTAAGTGCTTTTTGAAATACTAGAGAAAATAATTAGTCATAATGAACAGTTTAATATATGAAAAGGGAAAACTGAAAACGCATTAATTTGTAGGCGTGACTTGGTAAACAAGAATGCTTCAGTTATCTTCATAATCATTATCTTTAATATGTATTTTTCTTATCAGTTACTGACCAGTAGAACACAATATATGTTTACTTTGCATTGATCCTTTGTTTCTAACCGGACGCCGCGGCAGCCGATGCTCATCTAACAATTGCTTTAAAGCAAATATTATGCTCAGTTAAGGTCGGTGCTGACTCATTCGTAAATCGGCTGGAATCAGCAGAAATGCTCCAGATTGCGCTGTCCATATCTCCGCTAGCTGAAGACTGCCAGATAAGCTTGAAGTGTTGCTTCCACTAAAGGCACTGACCAGACAAACACAATAACACCCAGTCATTTCTGTATGAGTCAGTGTGTTTGTATTCTTCTTTTGAAAACATACTGCATTAGTTACCATAATATGTGCTGCATCTGGTGAAGATATGTTAAAAAAAACAAGTAGAATTAATAAAATCTGTTCTTTTATCTTAGTTAGTTGAAACTAAGATAAAATAATAAATATCTTGGTTTATTAAAACTGAGATAAAAGACTGAATATCTAAAAAATCACATTTTGACCCAGCTGCACTGCATACTTGAAGAAATAAAATAAAAATTGGTCAGACAGATTTATAACCAACATTAGCTCAAGATGCAGTGTCTTTGCACTTCCAGCAGCACAACTTCTCACATGCATCTAAAACTTGGTTAAGTTTAATTTAATGTTTAGACTTACTGGATTTTTATTTAATATTAAACAATAAATTTTCTCTACTTCACTTCCTCTCTGAGTAATTTCTCTTGGAAACAATTTGCATCAACCACTCATTTCTCTTTATTTGGGCTGATTTGCACCAGTTTACAGCAAATTCTCTAGATGGCTGGTACAAAGATGTTTATTTATCATTACAACCAATAAAATTACCACTAGTTCCTTTTACCATAGTTTACAGTTCTGATAATTAGGTTAAAGGTTAAATTTAGTTTATTCATATTGCGCCAATTCACAATAAATGGATCGGCTTCATAAAATCCATCGGAAGTCCCATTCAACGGAAAGGCTCAGGTCTCTGAATGCTTTCCTCATAAGATTTGTGTTTTATTTTTTTTCCTCCTCAACCTTCATGCTGAGCTGACATCTGCTGACGACAGATTTTCTCTATATGTTCATCTGCTCCAGGCGTGGGACTCGCACAAAGTCAAACTAAAGGCCCAAGTAGCCATTTGCGATAAAGAATCAGAGATTATGCTGCTCAGTTTGCATTACGCCTCGATGCCGGCGAGCGCTTCCAAAGGTTTGCTACTGAGAACCTGGAGAAAGTCGCAGAGAGGCAAAAGCTGAAACAAAGTGATATAAAAGCTCAGTTTAGTTTAGCTTAGTCCATGAAGACAACTCAAGAGCTCCAAATGATCAAAACGTGCTTTCTTCTTTTTCAGAGCTTTGTAACCTGATCACGTGATTTGTTTGGTGCTTTTGGAAAGTGTCTGTATAGTCATGTCTGTTTGCAGAATTGCTGACGCACCGTTTGTGAGTTTCCTTTTTATGCTACTATGCCTCCCTCAATATACTCAGACGCACCTTTCTTTCTCTGCTTGCTTCGTTCTCCCAGGCCTGAACACAGAGGGGTTGTACCGTGTGAGCGGCAACAAGTCTGAGATGGAGAGCATGCAGAAGCAGTTTGAACAGGGTGAGTTGCTCATGTGTAATTATCTGACTCTGAAAACATAAACGTAGAGCTGTCAAAAGGAAAGTTGACGACTGAATCCGGCCACCGGCTTTCTCATCTGATCCGGCTTTCTCATCTTTCCCCTTCAGACCACGGATTAGACCTGGTGGAGAAAGACTTCGCCATAAACACTGTGGCTGGAGCTCTCAAAAGCTTCTTCTCAGAGCTGCCTGAGCCCCTGGTGCCTTGTGCTCTGCAGGTGGAGCTATTGGACGCTTTCAGTAAGCAAACACTGCTGGGCTGGGAGGGTCCTCACACACAAAACATAAAACGATTATTTCCTTAGGAGGAACGGGAGCTCATCTGGCCTGCTATTGTTTTGTGTGTTTGCGGTATTTGGGGAGGAAGGTTGTCCCGACGAGCTAGTGACAAGAGTTCAGCTGAAATTTGATCCGACGGGTCAGTGGTGAGAGAGAACTCTGTGTTTGTGCAGAAATCATGGACCGAGAGCAGAGGCTGTATGCCATGAAAGACGTCCTGAGGAAGTTCCCCAAGGAGAACTACGACGTCTTCAGATACGTAGTGAGCCACTTGAACAGGTAAGCTTTCTGATTTCAGTCCCGGTCTAACCGACGGACTGGTTTTGCGTTTGTTTCGACCGCGTAAGTCCTTGAACTTTTTCCAAATTTTTTTGTCACGTGGAAAACTTTCATTCATCGTAACTCAGAATCTCAAATGATCTGCAGCTGTCATTGCAGCAGAAGGTGGGTTCGTATCCTTTTCTTTCCACGTTATGCTCGCGCCCTTCTTCATGTTGGCCTGTCACATAAAATGCCTTAAAATACCTTTGCAGTCAGAACGCTACACAATGTGAAAACCTGCGCTGTATTAGTTGCTTTTTCTTTTGCGCGGTGCTGTAGATGATGTGGCGTTTGTGTGTTCGTTCCCAGGGTGAGCCAGCTGAGCAGAGTCAACCTGATGACCAGCGAAAACCTGTCCATCTGCTTCTGGCCCACCCTCATGAGGCCCGACTTCACCACGATGGACGCCCTAACTGCCACGCGCACCTACCAGACAATCATCGAGACCTTCATCCACCAGTGTGCTTTCTTCTTCTACAACCAGCCGCTGATCGACTCCCCGACGGGCCTCGGGGCCTCCCCGCTTCGCCCACCACCACCCTGGGCGGGAGCTCCGCCTACTCCTGCTACCGCTCCTCGCCTCCCCACACCGCCGCGCACTTCAGCCCCCTGCAGCAGTCTCCGCCCACCACGCCGCAGTCGCCCCTTCAGTCCCTGCTGCCGCCGCTCCACCAGCACCCCCACGCCCACCATCCTCCTGCTGAACAAGAGACACTGTGAGAGACGATGACACCGCGTGTGCCCCATGATGATGCTGGACCTTTTCATCGATACACACAAAACGCATTCAGACACGAGAACAACAAAAAGAAAACGAAGCTAAATCTCAAACGTGGGGAAACCTAGGTTATGTGGGAGTGGGTGGGGAGGTGGGGGGGCAGGAAGTGATCGTGGTCATAGTTGTGTGAAATGTGGCATGCTTCCATTATCAGTGAGGCGGAGGACGCTGCAAGGCTACACTACCAAGAAACCTCCAACCCACGCTGGACTGAATGATTTTCTTTTTTTTTAATGTGTAATATTAATTTTTCTGAAAGTACCACCACTGGATTTATGGACCAGCCCCCCTGTAGGTCCGCAGGGAAGCAGTTTGCTCCATAGAAGCATAAGATTATCGCCTGCCCTTTTTTTTTTTTTTTAAAGCATTTCTCATGTTCTATTTGAGGGACTCAGCATGGTGGGAAAGGAAAGAGGGAGGGGTATCATATCCAGGGATGCACTTTAATGATCACTGTTTCTCTTTGCTCATTTCTGCTTTGTTTTAATTTCTCAGCTCAAACAGCCATACGTAACATTGCCTCAACCGAACTCTGGCAGATCAACCTTTGTTTACATCATTTTATTTTTTTCCTTTTTTTGTTTTTAAATCCACAGACCTATCTGAAGCACTTTTTGATAGTGTAGTGTTAAATATGAAGAAATGCCACATAGGTTAATTATCCATATTGTTTGTTTTTAGTGGCTGAATGTGGCATAAGTGCAGGATCTTTTTGTAGAAAAAAAAAGCAAGCAAAAAAAAAAAAAGAAGCAAAGTTAGTCTTCTAATTAGATCCAGTTGTCCCCTCTGGTTTGGGTTGTGATGGAAAGTCTGAATCTGCTTAATGTTCCTCATTCATCCAGACATGTGGGGAAAATAAGGAAAAAGAAATTCTTCTCATCTTCTAGCTGTTTGTTGATCCAAGCGGATGTTTAGGGGCTTTTTTTTGTATTTTTTTATTTTTCATTTTACTAGACATCAGTTGAAGGAGAACTGTTGCCATGTTGAATGTGTAACCTAGTCGCATCATCATCCTCATCGTCGTCAGCCGGTGTCCATGGAAACCAAAATGCTTGAAACGCGATGGGTAGCTCGGCGCGTTGTCGTGCTGTCCGTCGACCCTCAGCTCCTTGTATTCACGTCATATTAAGAACCTTTAACCGGGTCTGGGATCTTTACTGTTACTGCTGGTTCTGCTGAGACAGAACCTGGTCGGAGAGAAGCGAAAATCCCCTGCTGCGGTTGGGACCCGTTTCGGGGAGCGTCTGCTCACTGTTTTCAGAGGCAGCTCTGCAAAATGAAGGCCCTCTAACTTTAACCTTATGAACTTTTAACAAGAAAGTAGCCTGCTGTCTTTCAAATGCGAGGATTGTAGCACTGTCTTTTGGTTGCGTTTGCATTGGGCTCATCTGTTTTACTGGTACTGTTGGGGGATTGTAATTTTTGTGTTCAACAGACTGGAACAAGGAAGAATAAGAAAAAAAATGAAGTGTTTTTCTCAGACTGCTCTGAGCTGGAAGCTTCGACCATTCAGACCAACATGATACCTGGGAGTGTATAAATAATATTGCTGCATTGTTTGGCTTTCAGCAAAAAAGGAAAGAAAAAAAAAACAGAGGAAAAAATACCCGACCAAATGTGCCGTTGGAAGGATCAACGAGTGGGTGCACACCACGTCTCCGTTATGGTTGTTTATTTGTACGTTGTGGGGAGGGGGAGGGAGGGACGCCGCCCTTTAGTTGATGGTAGAAATCATTTCTAGTGTGTATTTCAATTATCGGAGGTTCCTTTTTACGATTTTTGTGAATGGTTTAAAAGGCCACTTAAAATTAGTGCATGATTTAAAAAAAAAACAAAACTAAAGAATAATAAAAAAAAAACATAAGACCACACATGAAGGGAGGATGATGAATGCCCTCTTTCTGTTTTTAAAACATGAAGTAAGTGTGCGAACAAGAATTGATTTAGCTGAAAAAGTTCATGTATTGTGTGCACCAGGAGCAAACGGTGGAATTTGTCTGACCGAGAACGTTTGAATATGAAGGCCTTATGTGAACTGTATAATAGTTAATAAATTAAATCTTGTAAAACTTCCTGCATGTGTATGTATGTGTTTGCTTTTGTTGATCTAATTTTCCAGTCAAGAGTCTTGACTTTTGATTTTGGCATTCAAAGCACTAAGAAACTTTGAGTACCAAGCCATCCTACTTGTTGGAACAGCAGTGTGTGTTTATATTTGATTTACTTTCTGACCAAAACCCAAGCAGCAAAACCAAACCTCCTAGAATGAATCACATTTTTATTAAATTTGAACCACAGATCAAGAGAAACATAAACTTTATCTTTAGAAAAAATGCGCCTGACATTAGTTTGCGGTAGCAAAATGACTTTCAAGTAGTACCAATACTTTTCCATCGCACTGTATATTTTATCTTCAACGTTATAAGCGGACACCTTCAGCAACATGAACACATGACATTTTACGCAGGAACAATGGCTCAACAGGCACTTATACTAAAGCTTATTAAGCAGAAGCTTTCGTATAAACGTCCCGGTGTATGAAACTCTAAGAAACATCTATTATTCACAGCATATCCGTCATGAACCACTGCACCCTTTTAGGAGAGCGCCTTTCGTCACAGGATCCCTAAACCTCTCTGGACGGTCATAGCTTTGAAAGAATCACTGCGCCACCTTGTGGCCGTTCAGATGTAGAGCAGGAAAAAAAAACAGATTTGGGTGTGTCCCATCTAGCAGATTACCATGCCGTTACGAATTTATGCGCTTGGCTCGTCTAAGCTTTGTGGGAAATAGCTAAACTAATTACAGTGCAAATATTTAGGCAATATATAGGATACTTCTGGTACTTCTTGTACCAGAAGTATCCTATCAAAAATCGGACTTTTTCTTTCTTCCACATCTAAATGGAACCTGTTACGCTTCAATGCTGTCAGACAGGCGTCCAGAAGCAACGCTACGATTCGGATGCAATTTGGTGCACGACCAGTGATGAGGATGCAGATTATCCGCTCTTCAAGGAGCTGTCTTGTTTAGTACAGCCACTAGAGGGCACCAGCGGCGGCGCAACACGGAGCAGTTACCAGGCATCAGTCAAACCAGACGCAGATGACGCCCTGTTATCAGAAAGCAAACCGTCAATTGCGTGACGTGACAACATTTATGGATCCTATGAAATTGAATCAGGTTGATAGACTGTCGGATGCACTCGCAACTGCATGCAACACATTTCTGGATTCCCAACATCTAAACCTGATTTCTCTTCCTCCCTTAGTAATAATTGTTGCTTTGAAAGGTGACTGAGTTACTGAATTGGTAGTTAATTTCCCAGCCAATCAGAGAGCTGCCTTCAGAGGAGGCTGGCAGGAGGCAGAGCAGCTTTCAGGTCAGAAGGTGCAGAAAATGGACTTTGTCGATAGTTTTATTAATCTCGGCTACAAGTAGAGTAGCTACATCTAGGACGTTACCGCTAAGTACTGTTGAATTGCGTGGTTGGCTTTTTGCTCTTTCAGTCTGTTAGAAATATGTTGGATTACAAGGTCAGAACTTTCTGATTTGTGATGTGGTGTGGATTCAGCTGTTATACATCCGTCAGTTCCTTTGTATAACAATTTTTCTAAATGGTTTTGATTGTTGTTTGAGTGCTTCAATAATTAATTTGCCTGCTTAATAGTCATGTTGTTGAAGTTTAAACCTGATTGCTGTTTCAGAACCACATATGAAGATGTAAACTTATTTATGGATACCTTTAATAAAGGACAACTTAAAGAGACCCGAAGGAAGTTTGTGCATTTTGATCAATGCCTCCCGACATCCATATCTCTCAGTGAAATTAGGTGCTTTATGTTGTCTGCAAAGCATTTTTATACATTTTTTCTTGTGGTATGAATAATGTAACAGTGACTTTACTGAATAAAAACAGAATTGAGTGGATAAGTTACATTTTATTGTGTATATTGGGTAAACCACACAGAGTGTAAATTTGAAATTTGAAACAAGATATTTGGATACACCGTTTCACCAGGAAACCAGTTTTAAACAAATTGCAACAATTCAAATTCAACTGAGTGAATGGTCTGAAGTTTGCCAGAAGAGTGCCGGTGGTGGTTTCAGGTACAATTGTCCAACTATTTATTTGTATTTTATATGTATTCTATACATACCTGTCCTTTCCTTTATGGAGGCTGGTGTCCATCTTTGCCAACATGAAACATCGGGCTCTGTCTAACAATAGGTCAAATAGTTTGAGTCGAAAAATAATAATAAAAAAAGAAAATGGTTGGAAATGACAGAAGCCATGGCATATGAAAGATAGCTTTATTGCACAAGGTGTTAGAATGATCTTTTTAGTTTTTGCTTTTTCATAGAAAATGTACCTTTGAACACAAGCAATTGCTGTAACAAGCAACTTAAAGAAATGTTTGGGATATCTTCATCGTTTTTTTTTTATAATTTTTCATACGTTTTTCCATCAATTTTTCCCTTTTAGCAAGCATGCAATGACTTTTCTGAGGGTTGAACAAAATATAAAATAATGATATTAAAAAAAGTAAAAGGGACAAATGACAACATCAAAATACGTTGTTTTTTTTTTAAAAAAAAGACTAAAAATTCTTCAAATTAGTAGTATCAAAAACATAAGAGGGGAAAAATGTATTTGTCCATCTTAAGAAAAAGGAATAAAACAAAAACAATTTGTTATGTTATTTCAATTTTGAAAGCGGGACTTTCCACCTTGATGCGTCCCCTGATTTATTCTGAAGAAAATAGCTCTTCATACAAAACTGTGTTTTATGTACAAGACTCAATTTAAAAACAACACTGACGAAGGTAGCGATGACGGGTCCGGTGCGGGTCGCGGGGGGGCAAATTTGTACCTCAGTTTATCTCATTGGGGAACGAAGGCGAGAGCCGAAACGATGCCGGCTCCGGTCCAGTATATACACAATACAATGGTAGTCTGTATGACCAAAAGAGCCACAAGTCCCTGATTTTACTTGGCTGAACTGATGTGTAACACAGGCCGTGTACTGTTGGACCGCTGGAACCTAAACCTCTGACAAAACTGAAGAAGAAAAATCAAAATCAACAGACCAACGAAAACCCCCTCCTTTCCTCTAAACACGCAAGCAGACAGACAAACAGAGCAAATGGGTAAATAAATAGTCAACACAAAACACTATCGTGGGACAAAAAGGCCTTCCCATAGGTTCTTGTGTTCATGTACAACAGTGCGAAAAGGATCCTGGAGGGATGAGGTGGAGATGAAGAGTGGGACATTTACAGCTCTTCAGACAAGACGACAACAAAGATATCAATTCCGTGAACATCATATAATTCTCATAACTGAATTCCCTGACATATAACATCTCTTGACATTAATATTATTAATACTTCATTCACATTATGACTGGCATTCAGTTCAGCTTATTTATTTGGCTGAGAAGCAAATAACTACATCTTGGGAGGATTTATATCCACAAACGCAGGCCTTAAAACGGGAGAGCAACCCAAGTCGTCTCCAACCATTTTGCAGCAAACTGCTGCATAAAGGTGTTTCGGGGATCCACTGAGATAACAACATACAGTGCCTTGCTAAAGAATGCATCCCTCTTGAAATACTTTTTTTTTGTTTGTTTCATGTAAACCTATTGATAATCGCACGTTATTTCACACCCACCACCGATTTTACTCTACTTTATGTTGCTTTTTCTCATAATACCCCAACAAAATACATTGAAGTTGTGATGTGGAAAAGAGGCATAACAGCTTTTACAAGACACTAACTTTTGAATCTTACCATATCAACCTAAACCAAGCACTCGGGCTAGTAACAAGCTATATAAGAAGACATCATTCAAGGCCTGGTATTGTGATTGTTCCCCCAGACCCCAAAAAGCCACACAGACAACCAAGGCGTCACAGCCCAGGGACGGTGTAATCTTCCCACCCTGCTTTCTGCTAGCCCGTCTCCACAACAGAGAGAGGGCCACTCTTCCTTAGCTGGCCAGCACGCACTAACATACAGAATATCTCACATATATACTAAACATTTTCTTTCTTAAGTCCAACTTTTCTTAAATTTTCTCTACTTCTAAATTCAGTGATTGAGCGATTGTCTCCTTTCTTAAAATTTGCCGGTAGCGTTAAACCGCTGTGTATAACTATCACGTCGGTGTAGCGCATACAGTTTATACTTTGTCATCATTTCCCTTAGATGTCAATAATATACCTACATAGAAATATATATGTAAAATTCTTTATAATACCAAATATTCTCTATTTGTAAGGTGAGAAATTACAGCTGCTTCACTGGGGATTGTAGTGACTGGACTGAAGAGTTGAGACACCGTTCAGCTGCAGAGAGATGAGCGGAGAATACTGATTTGTGGAGGTGAATCTGAATCGTTGCCTTTTGGAGTCGCGATTAAAAAAGGGAAATCTGCCAATTCTTGTTAGGGAGAGACACCAAGAGAGTGAGAGAGGGCGTGGGAAAACAGGGGACTTAGCTGAAGTCCTGCAAACTGACCACCAAAAAAAACAAAAAAAACAAAATAAGTCAAATCAAAAACTATGAAGGACATTGTGTTTGAGTGTGTGTGCGTGTGTGTGTGTGTGTGAAAAAAAACAGGATGGTCGCACAGCTTCATACTGGCTATTATAGTTTTCATAAACTCAGAGCCTTCAGCTCTTTGGTTACAGTCAATATTTGCAAAAATGACCACAGAAATCACATTCTGCATTTGGCTGTGTGTCTCCTGCAGGAACTGAGTGGAGCTGAGCACCAGCCGGCTGGAACTGTTAGTTGGAGTTAGTAGTTCTCGTATATTTAGTTCCATTTGAACATGAACAGTAGGGTTAGCTGGGTCTCTGTCTGGACGGGGCGGGACGCCTCCAACGCCTCCGTCCCCTTGAAGGAAAAAGTAGACAGGAAGCCGGGCGGCTCGCCACGAGCTCGGCTTTCAGAAAGATGCCCGCGAGCCTGTTGTGGTCCAGACTTATGAGTGCCAGCGTGGTGCTGGCTGCGGAGCGGGGGGGGGGCAGCGGTGCGAGTCTGTGCAGTGGTCCGGACTACACCAGCGTGTAGGACTTGGAGTAGGCCCCCACGCTCTGCTTCTGCAGCCTCCCCAGGGCCGAGGAGCTGCTCTCGAGCAGCGAGTCTCTGGAGCCGCCCACCTTGTTGCTGTTGGTGGGGTTGCTGCTCGTGCTGGACGTGGAGGCCGTTGCTGCGTTGTTGGAGCTGGGCATGGTGAGAGTCCTCTGGGGCAAGGTGGAGGTGCTGGAGCTGGCGCCCAGGCTGCCCAGGCCGGAGTGACCCAGCGTCAGGGCCTGCTGCTTGGCCGGGTCTAGAGTCTTGTGTCGGCCCTGGGTGTGGTACGCCCGCTGCGTCAGGCTGCGGATCGAGGCTTCCCGCGGCGGCACGGCTGGACACGGGTCGTGCAGAGAGTCCCCTTGCTTGCGGAAGAATGGGTCTGCCTTCATGTAAAGGGGTAGATTGCAGAACTCGCCTGTTGGAGGGGGAAAAAAATAATAATCAGGACAGGGATGCAGTTTTCTATCCCACTGAAAAGGAATCTGAGTGCTTGTTGATTTCAGGGATCAACCTGTGACCATTTTTTTCAGACCTAGATCCAATAGAGAAGCAATGACAAGGGCTGAAAGGTTGCACAAAAACGCCTCAGCTAATGTGACCTAGAATCAGGTGACAGAAGAACGGGAAGAAATGTCAAACTCTAGATGGAATTTCAGCTAAAGTGTTTCTACAGTGTTAATTCAGATAGGCTCAATACGAACGCATACCAGATTATTCAGCTTTGTTTCTAAAAACATTTGGAAAACATTAGTCTTTTTTTTTCTTCTACTAAACTGCTAGACACTGCACTGTCTTGGTCCTTGGCCAATAAAGATTTCATGTAGCTGTGGCGACACAACATGTGGAGAAGTTCTAGTGGCATAAAAACTTCTGCAAAGCACCGTAAAACCGCTATGCAAACCGTCCCACTCACTTTTGTTTGCCCGGTGGGGAATGGGCACCGCCACGTTCTTCCCGCGGTCGTAGTCCTGCGGTTTGGGCGGCGAGGCGGTGAAGCGGCAGATGCCCGGCTCAGACGGCGTGCTGAGGGAGGTCATGCTGTCTGCGGGGTCGTTGGTACCGGTGGTCATCTGGTCCGACGAGCTGTCGGAGATGAAGCACTCCGTGATGGTGAACTTGGCGTGCTGCAGGTGCTCCTCCAGCTTGGCGTGCTCGTACGCTCGGGCCAGCTCCTCGTAGGTGGAGGAGGCGCTCTCCGTCGACACCATGCTGTTACGACCCTTGTCTGGAAGACCAAAGGAATGCGGCATGCTCAGAAACTTAAATATTGCACGTTTACCTATTTCCAACAAATGGTAGCGGTCGGATTGACAAACCCGTGTCTTGAGAGAGGCTGGCGCTGTAGCTGTCGCTCTCGGTGGCGGTGATGCCGTGGGAGCCCATCGTCCGCCAGTCGGACGTCAGAGTCCGCGCCGAAGCTGTGGACTGACTCGGTCGACTCAGCGTCCACTGGCTGGAGTATCTGTTCCTGGAGCTGTGAGCGGACTTTATGCTCTTCCTGGACACGGGGTCTGAGCGACAACACAGAGATCAGAGTTCAGCTCGGCATCAACGATTCAGCCGCCAAGATGCCTACTTCCAGACGTCTGAGCATAAAAACATGAGGCGAGCTCACTTGTGCCAGGCCGGATGTCTGACATGTCGATCAGAGGTCCTGAATTCTGGATCAGGGCCTGGTGGTGCAGAGACACGCCCGTGCAGAAGTTCTGCGGATTCACCGACTGGCTGAACTCGGTGTCTGTCACCGGCACCGCTGCCTTGTCCTCTCCTGCCGCAGACATGTGGAAATGCAGTTTTTAGACACTCCTGCTGTAAAACTGACCTCTCAGGACAGATGATTTTAGCGTCCTGTTATCCAGTGACTTGCCTATCTGCTTGATTCCCTCCTTGTCCTCGATGAGCAGCTGAACTCGGGGAATGTCGATGTGGAGCCTCGGCCCCTGCGGAGGGCCCTTCACCGGCGTGTCTATGCTGCGATTGTTCTTGCTGGACACACAAACACACGATTGGTGTCAAATGTTGTATACAGAATCAATATAAAACATACATTTCTAAATCTTGCAACATATTCTCAATTAGATTTATGTCTGAATACGCTTTGATCCCAACCGTTTCGTTTTAGTTCTGTGTTGTAGGAATCAGTGTTCTGGATTGACCTGCATTCCTTCCTTCTACTTCCTATTAGCTCTGATCACCCATGTTTCACCATTACAGATGAAGTTTTATTCCACAATTAGCATTTTACTGCTAGCCAAAAAATGGCAGTTTCAGGCTCGTCTGAAAAGAGCATCTTTTTACTTTTGATTTCTTTATTTCGAACAAACAAAAAGTAAAAACAAGAAAAAAATTGAAATGAAAATATCATGACATACAATTTTGGAAAAGTAGCAGGAAGGATATACAAGATTTTGTGACTCCCTGTCCCTCTCATACTCACTTAAATCTCACATTCTCATGCCTAAATGTACAATTATTTATAAATTTTGAATATCAAGAGCATTTTTGGTCTTTGAGACTCCCATCCTATGCAACATATTTTCCAATAAGCTCCTTTTTTAACAGTTTTTTTTAAGTTATATATATTTTTACATGGCTTTCTTTCAACGTTTTGCTTCATTATAATTCTTGTAATCATCTGCAGAGCTAATATTGATATTCACTATGTTTGTTCACAAAGTTCAGGTGCATCACAGTTCTCCACAGTCATGCACGTCTTTTGCTGATTTTGAGGACGTCACATTTTGTTCATAACTATAGAATATTTTAAGAATCTCTGCATTGTTAAAAAAATAAGTCTCACCTGATCAGCATCTCAGCCAGGCTCTTAGCATCTGTAATGAAAGTGACTTAATTAGCTTACTGTTAGCCTTGACTATAATCTATGCATCTTAGAGCAGTACTACAATAGTCTATTCAATGGATTTATCTCTTCCATCTCTTACCCCTGAGCCGTTTAAGCCTCTTCTCTTTGCGTTTCTTACGGATGATGAAGAGCAGAGCCACGCCCAGAGTGACCAGGATGACAGGAGAGCCGATGGAGAACAGCTTTTTCACGTCGTCCCCCTCTCCGCGGGCAGATTTAATAGGGGGAATCGTACCTGAGTAGAGTTAGGAAAAATAGCACCAGAGTAGGTGAAATCCAGAAACGGGAAGGAGAAAAGGAAAACAAAGGAGGAAAAAAAGAAAAACCACTCACTGCCGTCATAGTCGGTGGTAGCAAACTGGGAGGTCTGGTTTCCGCAGCCGGCGCTGTTGCAGGCCTTCATTTTGAGCTCGTACCATGTGGCCTCGCGCAGCTCGCTGAGGAACAGCTGATTGGTGGAGTTGGCCTTCAGGCTCTGCCAGGCCCAGGTGCCTTTGGGCCTGAAGTCCAGCATCAGGTCAGTGATGGGGCAGCCGCCACTGGTCCAGCCCTGCAGGTTGAGTCCCGCGTGGGTGGAGTTGATGTGGGTGAGCAGCGGCTGGTCCTTGTTGAACACCGGCTCTGGAGGGAGAAGACGACACCAGAACGCAGCAGATGAGAGACGGGCTGAGGCTTGGTAAGTATGTGCTGTGAACAAGGCTGGCGGCATGCTCACATCCACTCAGCATTAGCATGAATTTTATGTCAGAATTTATTGTAGAGTTTCACAAATCTATAAAAACAGGCTCATATATACGCATACAGGACTGTTTTAATGTTTTTACCTTTACTTCTCATCTATTTATTAACTTCTTTTTATTTCTCTTTACTTATTTTTATTTCTCTTTCACACTGTCTATGTAAAGCCCCCCCAGAAAATGTCCCAGTTAGACGAATCAATGTGTTTTAACTAAAACGCTGAGGTGTGAGATGTTTAACTGAAGTCCTACAAAGGGTGTGAGTTTTAATGTTTTTATCTTTTTAAATCTTTTTTTCTTTTTCTTTTTAAAAAAATTCTCTTTGTCTTTCTAACTGTTTATTCACTGTCACATTCTGTTTTTATTTTAATTACATTTAAATAACCGTAAAGCACTTTGAAATGTCTTGCTGCTGAAATGTGCTGTACAAATAAAATTTGATTGATTGATTGATTGATTGACTGATTGATACAGACCCAGGAGTATCTGGATAAATGTCTTTTGTACCCATCAAAAATGTTTTGTACCCATCAACACCTCTGGCTTAATTCTGCATATCTCAGCAGCGGTAATTTAAAGAGGCTGGTTTTTGTGTGGCTTTTATGAACGATCAACATGTTTTCAACAAAATTAAGGTCGAGGCCGTTACTGAACCTTAACCTTTCTCAGCTGTGTCAGCTTTGCTGTGGATTGAAGAAGAAGCCGAAAGAGTTGGAGTTATTCCTCCATCCTCAGGATTTGTCCACTTTTTAGCAAAACACCATAAATGGCAACAAAACAAAACACCCAGAAGGATGATACTCCACCACCATGCTGTATAAGTGTTTGTAGACTCTAATTGACTCCTCTAAAGATGCTCTCTTTACTTAAGACTGCAAAATGTTTCTGATTATTTTTCTTTCATTTCAGGGAGATGGCTGGGGTCTACTTTCAGATCTTGGAAAAATTGTAATCTTGGAATCACAATAGTGTTATTATTCACTAATAATAAAACTATTATTAGTGTTATAATAGTGACTCAACACTATTATTGTTGAGTCAATAAGAGTGTTATTATTGACTCAACAGTTTTCGCACTGACAGATTGTCCTAAAAAAAATCTTTAACATCCCAAATTAGAACTTTACCGTCATATTCACTAAATTAGCATACAAGTCTCGTCATATCTTTGAAAACAAGATACTTTTCAGTAAACCCACATTTGTTTCTTAAAAATATTTTTTTATAGTTGTAATTATTCATTATTAATTTGCTGCTTGGGACTTTATTTGTCAAACTGCTCCTCTCACCTCTCCCGTGCGTCTTAGCCTCGATGATCTCGCTGATGCGGCCCGAGCCGACACTGTTCTTGGCTGCCAGCTTGACTTTGTACCACGTTCCACAGCGCAGATTGTCCAGCCTGAAGGAGCGCTCGCTGGAGCTGATGAACACATCCCTCCACTCCTCTGTGTTGTCCACAGAATACTGCAGCACAAATCCTGCAGGCGCACAGCACAGTTTTTCTCAATGAAGCCAATGATCAAGCCGAAGTGGCAATGTTTGGACACCAGGAGGCGACAGCGAGCTTGAGATTGATGCAGTCAGTACAGGATTCACTAAAAGCACTGGCTTTCAGATGAAACTCACTTCAAGAGTGTGAAACTGGCAGAAAAAAAAATCCTCCCAGGAGCAATGTTTGCTTTAAGAATAACTGTAAAGTATGAACAAGCGGACCAGTAGGGCAAGTACCTCTGATGGAGCTTCCTCCATTGTCCCCTGGAATCCAAGCCAGGGTGATGGAGGAGGTGGAGGTGGTGGAGACGGTCAGACGAGGCTGGTCAGGAGGAACTGCAAACGGAAACACACAGAGTCAGCGTTCAGACTCCAGGGAGCCACCTTCAGCTAGCAAGTCAAAGAAAAACGCTTCTTCTCACCTTGCACCACCAGATTCACAATGATGGTGTCAAAGCCCAGGGTGTTAGTCGCCGTGCAGGTGTAGTACCCAGAATCCTCGGCTTTGACTGAACGCAGCACCAGCGTGCCGTTGGACAAGATCTGCCGCTGACCGTCGGCCGTCACTGGGACGGCAGAGTCCTCGCTGATGAGAGGAGGAGAACGGTCAAACGGAGTTATTATTTTCAGTTTCCCTCCTGAAGCGGCAGCAGCGTCAATCTGACTGAGTCGTGACTCAGACGCGAGTCGCGTTTGAGGGGTCTGACCTGTCTTTGGTCCATTTAATGGTGGGGGCGGGCTCGCCGACCGAGCTGCAGGGCAGACGGACTTCCTTCATCCAGGGCGTGGTCACCGTGCCCCCGAAGGAGAGGATTTTCGCCGGGACTGTAGAGACAGACGAGAAACACTTCAGCCTTTGACATGGACTGCAAAGTCCATGTCCATGTGCCGTTTCCTGGTCTGAACCGCCCGGAGGGAAAGGCCTTCAATTGCAGCAGAAGAAATAAAAAAAAAAGGATGCAGCGGAGGGCTTCAGTGTGGTCCCCCTCCTCAGGAAACTTGGTTTGGTCTATTTTTTCTCCATACATCCTCCCTTCAATTGATCCCTGACTACTTTCTCTCTCCCTGGGGGTCATTTTACTAGATAGCCCCTGTTCATCACCACATAATTAACAACAGCATTCCTTGCAACGTGCCCACGACTCAATCAATACCCCAGCTGTCAATCAATACCCAGGAAAAGTAGACGGGAGAGGAGACGACGGAGGGATGAAAGTGACCGGTATGCAGGAGATCTCCCTCGTAACCTTTACACAGCCTCTCTTTACACGTCTCCTCCGCGCGGGGCTCGCCTGAAGGACCCACCTTTCCCAGCAGGCTCCACCGTGACCTTTGAGCTGATGTTGCCGCGGCCGGCGGTCGTCACGGCTGCGGCCCAGATGTGGTACTGTTTGCCGCGGCTGAGGTGCGTGATACGGTAAAAGAGCATCTCGGGGTTGGCCTCGTACTCGCTGGGTGCCTGGGAACGAGAGCACGCCATGTCATGTTAGGAGGCCCTCGCAGCGCCGCAACACGACAGGCTCAGTGAAACAAACACCGGACATGCTGCAGGTCAGAATATAGGTTTGGTTTGACGCGTGTTACGAGACCATATGGGAAAATGAAAACATCATTTTTCTCCAGTTTTTTAAAGGTATAAAAATAAGAAATCTCTGCCATCGTCAGTCTACGAACAACTGGCTCAGCAAAGAGCATGCAGTTTGATTCAACTTGTTTATATTTAAATCAAATCCATGTTATGAGCTCATGCTTTAATAAATAAACATCCTTTGTCATACAGTGCTTGAATTCCTTCACTTTAACTATTAAACTAAAACAAAGTAAATTTGCATGTTTTATCTAAAAAAAAAAAAAGGATTGGGGAAATCAGAAGTCAGAGTCGATCGTTTAGGCCTCAGAGAAAACCACAAATCGGTATCGGCATGTCAGTGTTTGCTTTATCACAAGGTGAGAATTCAAAAGTCAGTCAACTTTATTTAGAACTACAGCATCTATATTAGATAGGATCTGCCATCTAGAAGACTGCGCTCTACAAAAGACATAACAGAAGAATACATGTTGCTGTACTGAGTTTGCCAACTGAAAGCCACATGAAATGCAGCCATTTCTGTGCATGTTTGGATTCTCTGAATGCTGCAGACAGAAAACCGTTCAGGGCTGTTTGATGATGGATTGCAATTTGATTGATCGCTTCGTTATGTCATAATTCTGCAATGAGTGAATCAAATGTCTGTTAATCCGTTTTGTTAATTGTTGGGTCAGAAAACACTTGGCGTAGCACAGTTCTGTTAGTCATATAATATGTTGGGAGAAATATAACCCTGATGGAAAAAAATTCTCAAATTCAATACTTTTTCAAAGTGCATAGTATTTTTGAATATAATTACTGCCTGATATTACTGTAAGAGCTTTGTTTTAACTTTTTTTTACTTGCCTGTCTACTACACAAGCTGGAAGAAATAAGAAACAACAATAAAAGACATTATCAGACCGCTTCTTCATTATTTGTTATATGGACTAAATCATTTTTCTGACAGATTTAGAAATATAAATTTTCTTTTATGTACAAAATTCACTCATGCTTTCATTAAAAAGATAGAAATAGATGATAGACACACAGGAGTATTTGAAATATGAAACTGTAAGAACAGTACAAGTCTTCAGCACTAAAGTATTACTGTTTAATCTACCATTAGACTCACTAAAAAGCATTTTAAAAGGTGAACATTTATTTATATTCACACACACACACACACACACACACACACACACACACACACCACACACACACACACACACACACACACACACACACACACACACACACACACACACACACACACACACACACACACACACACACACACACACACACAAACCTGTAATAGCTTGTCCAAAAAAAACCTCGTAGTCCTTTCTGTTTTTATTTCTTTGACTAGTTTATCTCTCAGCGTTAATCTTCATTTCCTTCACCACTTGCCTTTCCTTTTCTCTTCTCTGTCCCTCACTGTGTTACTTGGTGAAGAGGAGAGGATGGATGGACAGAAAAGGGGGACATATATGTGTGTGTGTGTGTGTGTGTGTACAGGGGGGTTCGAACATTCCTCCAGCGTTGCGGTGGTGTTGTGGTGATCCAGGGAGTGATACAGGGAGATAATGAAAAGACGGACAAAAGCACTCTCATCTCGATGTGACTGATACTCTCCTCTACTCCTCCCTTCCACCCTGCCTGTCCTCCCTCCATCCCTCTCTTTTTTCCCCTATTTCTCTGTGGTGTCTCCCTACCTCTATCAGTGTGCCTCTTTTTCCCTCTCAGCCTCCTTTTCCCCCCTCCTCCTGCCTTTCCTTCCCTCCCTTTCCTGCCCATGCTCATTTACATGGCACTCATGCACAAGGAGGGAGGAATATTTGCGAATAATAAGGAAGTGAGATCCATTCCTTATATCAGACTTCGCTGCGTGCTTTGCTGTTTATGTGCACATAATCTAGCCAAAATTGAAAACGCTCCACAATATGTGTATAAATAGAAAATGCTAAAATGTGATGCGTGTGTGTGTGTGTGTGCCTCTGATGCGGCAGTCTGCATGTGTGAGCTTGTTCTCAGCCTCATTTGCATATCTACGTCTCATCACGTTGCCAAGACAACCTCATCTGTTCATCTGGGAGGGCAGGAAATAAAGCAATGGTGCAAACACAGTGAAAGACAGACATGCGCAAAGATACACACACACACACACACACACACACACCCAAAGGTTCAATTAATTATAGTGGTGACAAATGAATCATTTCCTTTGGCTGATTTTATCAACTCACTTTTACAAGCAACGGAAGCATTTTTTTATTGACCCCCATAGAGGAAGGACTCACCGGCTGCCCAGACCCTGGACTGGAGCAGTAAATGGTGTACTTGCGGATCACACCATTTGGTTTGAGCGGCGGTAACCAGGAAACGACCACGCTGCTTGGAGAGGAAGGAACTGCCTTGATGCCGGCTGGTGGACCGGGAACTGCAGAAAAAAAAAAACAAATACAAAAAAAAAACAGAGAGCAGCATTAGCACACGCAGGAATGCATATGCATATGTGCGTATGAGTATGCATGCTCAGAGGTTGCTGAGGGCTTTATGCGGCCAGAAGCAGCATTTGACTTGGAGGCCACCAGACATCAAAGACATCACTTATGATTTGACCATCTTGATCAACGTTGCTTAGTTCACTGGTGAAGATACCATGAGATACTTAAACCTAAATAAATAAGTAAATAAATAAAGAGCACATATGCAGTTATTTCTCTAACTCACTCATTTGGTTCAGCAATAGTGTCCACAGTGCTAGTCAAGAAAAGACAGTATTCTGCATGTATTCTAGTCTGTGTATATATGTATATATAAGCATGTGTGGAAATACGGAAAAGGATTAGGGCCAATAGAAAAAAAAAATTAAAATGTAAAAAAACTTTGTATGCATTTATATTTTTGACCATTTTTTTAGCTCCATACTTTTTGTTATACCAGGACATATTAGTAACGTGTATATTTCTCCAAATAATGTTGTCACATCGCTTCCATTTAATTACAAACTCCCTAAATGTACTTATGCACTATAGAAGGAATTTACAAGGTTAATACATATTAACTACTAAAATAATAAACCTAATAAAAATAAACAATGTGGTTGTAATCAGCCACATTGGTTTGTAAATCTAAAATTCAAGAATGGGTAAAAACTTCTACTAATCATTTTTACCATTTGTTCTGGTAACAAATGTAACTTATGATTAGAATTTTACTGACATGTTGGTTTGGTCCCAACATGTTAACACATGTCGCAACATGTCAACACATGTCCCAACATGTCATGACAACAAATGAGAAGCGTTGTTCTCATTTGTTGTCCAATAGGGAACGCAGACATGCGCCCCAATTGTATTTGTATTGTACCTTTCAGCAACAAGGCATTTAAAGTGCTTTAAATCATAAAAAAACAGAACACACAGTCAACATTACATTTTCTACATCAGATTATTGATTAATGTTTCATGATTAGGTTTCAAAGCAACTCTGTACAGGTGAGTTTTCAGTCTAGATTTAAAGGAACTCTGTTTCAGCTGTTTTCTTGAAGTTTGTTCCAGATTTTGTGGTGCATAGAAGCTGAATAACCATCATAATCTGAGTAAATTAGTAAATTTAGATTAGCTATCTTAGTGTCGGTGGTAATGCTAAAGTCACACTTGCTAGGTTAGCAAAAGTGTTATTGTTCCAACTGTTCGGCTTTTCAACCTAAAACAACTGGTGTCAATGGACAGTCAACTACATATTCTAGCCGTGGTAGTCAGGAAATGGTTTGTATAGACGACCTATCAATCAATCAATCAACATAACAATATGAGGTTATGAAAATATACTAAAGTCATACTTTTTATCAAGTTGCTGCTAAGACTGGAGCTGCAATCATTTACCAATGAATATAACTTGTTGTCAGGGAAAAGCTTTACATGCCACCTTGAAAATAGTTTTATGCAATGGGATATTTATAAATCGCTTCTTCTTTTTACTGTTTTTTTAAACACTTGAGGACACATTACATCAGCAAAAGTGTCTTTTTGGTTCTAATCATACACTATATATATAAAATAAAATCGGTTACAAGAAAAGTGCAAGAAAGAATTGTCTCGATATGACACTGTGGAAACACTGATTGAATCTCAACACTTGCATTACATCACTGCTAATATAACAATTAAAATAGGCTCTTCTGAAGACCTCCTGTGGCCTGGAGGGCCTCCACACAGCAGCACGCTTTGCTTATTATCCAGGCCTGCCCTGTGTGTGATCGCTCGTTGGGATGGCTGTTAAAGTGAGCAGGCTTGTTTGCAGATTGGTTGTCTTATCCCACACTAAGCCGCTCTGGGAGGACTTGGAAGGACTCGGTTCGGGTGGACGGCGGTGACATATGTTCTTTCAGACGCTGGTCAGCAGTTCTGACTCTGTGACACCCAGCGTTCTTTTAACTCTCGTGCTCACAAACAGATTAGACGTTAGTGTCTGATCCGCCGCTAGCCACTTCAGCTTGACACTGGACGCTGCTTAATGCTGATTACAAGATAATGATTCAAGAAGGCGCTTAGGGAAGGAGTCGCACTTTACAAAAACGCATCAGGACATTGAAATGCTTCAGAAAGGAGAACAAAAGAAGCTGCTTTTCACATTGATTGTACAGTATATGGCGCTACCAATCAAGCCTATTCAATCTGCTCCATAAATATAACTCAAGCCTGACAGTGGGCCTCATCTGGGGTTTATAGAAGGAGACCCAGCCCCATAAATCCATCCCCCAGTTCTTCTTTTTATCCTCCAAGAGGCCCCCCGATCTGGCCATTCACCCAACTTATATCCCTTTGACTCCTCAACCCCACACATGGCATCAGTCAGCATGAAAACAACATTAACACAAAGTGTTGATGCAGCGGGGGAGCGTTCAGAGGAGGGAGGCGGGGATGAAGTCCAGAGGAGAATGGTAGCTGTGTCTCCAACGGGACTGATCACAGAGCAGCCAGCGATCGTTATCGTAACTGGACCGCCATGTCAAAGTAGGAGTGGCAGATCGAGAGAGAGAGAGTGAGAGCGGAAAGATAAGTCCCATCTGGTGCCCAAAATCTGCCCCAGACTCCAGACAGACGGGCGAACTGTCTGCTACGCACGGCTAGCACAACCAAAATGATGATGAAGATGAGAGGCGCAGCGGTGCTGCATTAACAGTCCCATTATGGATGCAGTATGCGCCGGTGTGTCAATCAGGGGAGGATGTGTCACAGCCCAAACAAATGCAAATTACAAAGGACTCTTTATTTCATCTCTTCAGAAAGAGAAAGTCTTCATCTCTATTTGACTGTGATGCGTTTTTATGTTTTTGCTCAGCCAAGACGACCGAGTGATCAGTTTTCTATCTTTGCATCTTCAATCCACTGTGCTCCTCCTCCTCCTTCTTTATAAAGAGACATGGATCTGGCTGTAATCCCGCCTCCAATGGTGTAAGCACAAAATTAATTCTCTCTAATCCATGCAGAGTTAATCCTTGCGCCTGTGGCAGGAGCGGATGCGGGCGGGGCTGATGGCTGACTCCTGGATGCTGGATGCTCCTCCTGCTCCTTCTCCACCCCCCTCGTTCCCACCACCAGCCCTCCCCTCAGCCTGGAGCCGTGGACCCAAAGCCTCTTAATTCTCATTAGCACCGCTAATGGAGCTTCCCAACACAAATGGGCTTTTGTCGTGGGCTAGATACAACACAGCTCGCTTTTTTGTTATCTGCCTCCTATTCAACGCATCTCTTGACTTAAGCACAGTGTTTAGACAAATAAATTAGAAACTGCACACTCACGGTCCTCGCGCGTTTGGATGTACAGGACGTTGCTGCGGACTCCGTCGCCGGCCTGAGTGTAGGCCAGAACCTGAACGCTGTAGTTGGTGAACTTCTCCAGCCCTCGCAGCTCCACCTGTTCACGTGTAGTGGTGATGTTCTGCATCTCTCCCCATTCTGAGGCAAAAGAAAAGAGCGGAAAAACGTGCGTGTTCGTCACCTGCAGCTATTTCTTTCTCATTTTTTTGCAGAAATTCTTATCAGAAGGACTGTAATTAATGCAGAATTGCTCTAAGCAAGCTAGGATGGTGATAAACAGTTAACATTCAATTTCCTTGCAAAAACATATTTTCAGGGGAGTGATATATATATATATATATATATATACACACACACACACACTACATATATCAATATTAATGTAAATAAAGATAAATATACATATATGTGCATATATTTATTTTGCACAAACGCGCAGTGCCTTGCAAGAGCATTTGTACTAGGGCTGGATGGTATTACAAGATCATAAGTCAGCAATTGTATTGATAAGGATTGTGTTGCCAATAGCAATTGAAAATCATTTTCTTTCTTGTTCAGCATTTTTCCTTGCAGCAATTAGACTTGAATCGCTCATTGTGCTGGGTTTGATGACATTCATTCCTATGGATTTGTGGGTTGTCCCAGTATTCAGCGACATGCATGTCAGGTTAACTGGCCTCTCTAAACTGCCCTTTGCTTTGAGTGTGTGTGCGTCGCTCTCTGTCCTGTGACGTTTTCTCCCTCACTGTTTTGTTCTATTACATAAAATCCCAAGAAAATAAATTGAGACTTAAAGAAAATGTGAAAAAAGCTAAACCCGTTCTCGTTTGCAAGACACTGCATAGAAACACATGCAACGAAACAAAAGATGCTTCATGAGGAAGGTAAACAAACACAAGCTCACAGCACTGACACAGAGGCACGTGACTATGAGGATGAATTTTTGTTGAATTTTAGAATGAGATAGGTGATAATTACTCTGCATCGGCCACTGGGCCCGGCCCCCACAGCACCCACCTCCGTCGGGGAAGAGGGACCAAAACACGACCCGGTAGCCTTTCAGCACGCCGTGCAGCGTCAGGCGAGGCGGTTCCGACCACGTGATCACCGCCTCGTCCGACGTCACCGAGATTGCTCTCACGTTCTGTGGGGGCTCGCTCGGCACTGTAAAAGCAAAAAGAAAATAAATAAAAACAGACGATCCGTGGACTTCAACTGGACATAAATAAAATACTGGGTTTGTTTCAGAAGTTCAGACTGTGCGCCCACAAAGATCTGGCAGACGAAACCCTGAAAAGATCTTCAACCGCAGACATTGTTAAAGCAAATCAGCCTAATATGTTCAAATTGACCCAAATTTAATGGTTGCTACTTTGCAGCTTTTAGAGAGAACAAGAAGTGGGGGTTGATGGAAGGCAGAAAGAGCATTAAGAGAGCAACGTTAATCATGAAATGGTTAAACCCAAGACGCTGAAACACAGATGAGTGACAATATGGAGAATAAAATCTTAAGTAAGAAACTATTCACACATCTTCAATCTAGCAGATGGCTGCAGGCCTCACACTTAGAGACAATAACTGCCACTCCGGGTGTCTGCCATTACTTTTCAATCAGACAGTAGGAGTCTTTAAGAGGAAAGCTTTTTTCATTCTCTTCTCCTCCCTCCGTCCTCGTTTTACCACCAAACGGTCGTACCATCTTCCAGTGTGGTGGCGTTGATCTCGGTGCTGGACGGTCCAGTTCCAGCTCTGTTGAAAGCCTGGACGACCACGCCGTACTGAGCGAACTTCTTCAGGTTGTCCAAGGTGTACACCTCGCTGTCCCCCGTCGCTTTCATCTCCACGATGCTGTACTGCCCATTGCTGCCAGGCCCGTTCTCTCTGTAGCCGATTTGATAGCCTCGGATAACCCCGTTCTGCAGTTCCTTCTTGGGGGCCTGGATGTTTCGGAGGAAAGAAGGTGATTGTTTTGGAGAAGAAAGAGTACGGGAACATTCGCACTCTGAGTTATGCTTAATTTGGTTTTGATTTTCTTTTTCCAAAGTCTATTCTTCGAGCATTTCAGCCTACTGTGCACCATTTATCAAGTAGCATTTGCCAGATTATACATTGAGATCTATGAGCAATGAAGTGTGAATTCACTCCAAACACATGATCCATTGAATCATAAAAACACTGTTTGGGTAGAAAGAGCAACTTCCTCAAACACTCAAACAGGAAAAGTCCTCAAACACTGCAGGAAAAGTCTGCTGATTCAGCATCTCTGTTTTACAAAAAAAAGAAGAAAAATTTATTTACTTTTTATTCCGGATCTGAAACCCATTAAAAACTTGGCTATTTCTAGAAAGGTAGGTGGATAAATGGCCAATAAATTATGATCAATTGCCAATAAATTATGACCAGCCTCCATCAGTCCAGAATTTCCCTGGCATTAGACGTCAACAGTGTCAACACTGACTATTCAAAATCTGATACATTTTCAAAGTAAGGCCATTTCTCCAGATAAAAAAAAATCATTTTTTAAGTATACAATTAAAACACATAAAAACTAAATGAGAATATTTATTACAGCAAAAAATCTGAACAATGGCTTTACTGTTAACTTAATAAAACATGTATGTTTAAATCTGAAATTAAATTGGTAGAGTAAAACAAATCTGCCTCAATATGTACCTGTGCCCAGTGTCTCTTAAGGATTAAATCCCTAGAAAACAGCGAAACATGTAAAATATTATAATTATCTTCAACACGTAGTTAAAACATGTCGCTCTGACTAAATGAATAAAACCATAAGTTTTCCGGTTTCTTTTTCCAGAGGTTTTGTAGTTTTCAATGCAATGAAAATGGAGCTAAGTTTGTCTAAAAGTTATTCGCAGAATAAAAAGAATCACGATTTTTACCCTCCATGTGACTCGAATGCTCTGAGACGTCATCGGCTGGAGGACAACCTCCATCGGGGGCCCATCAGGTGCTGTTTGAGCAGAATTTATTGTCAGACTGACAAATCTGAGCCGAACACAGCGAACAAGCAGAAAACATCAGAAAACGTGGGAAGAACGTACGTGCTTCCTCAGTGCTGATAGTGAGCTCTTTGCTGGGGAGGCTGCGTCCGATTTTGTTATACGAGTACATGCGGATGCTGTAAACGCACGCCGGATGCAGCTCCACAATGTTGGCTTGATTGTTTGTAGGGGAGATGTTCCTGGTTGTGTACATGTGATCCCAAGAGTCTGTCGAACATGAGCAGAGTTTTGGTATTTTAAAAATCTGTACAGGAAATAAATTAAAAAAAACACTTGGAGGCACAAATCTGAGGCGTTTTACCTGATTTATTCTTGTACTCAATGTCGTAGCTGGTGATGATACTGTTGCCGTCGAACCTTTGGATCCAGCGCAGGTTCATGCTTCTGTCCTTCACCTCCCTCACTTCCAGCTCAGGAGGATCCGGTGGTTCTGTAAAAGCGGGGAGGAATAGGCATTGAGTTCCAGAATGTGCATAAGGAATCGTCTCCATACATACAGCAATAATAATGTTATTGAGATATGAAAACAATGAAAAACAAACCTTGCACTGTGAGTTGGATGAGCCCTCGGCCCTCTCCATAGGAGTTGATGGCGTGGCAGGAGAAGAAGACTGAATCTCCTCGCTCGGCCGGGTTCAGCTGGAAAAAAACGGCACAAAAAAAGTTAGCACACACCTCAAACTAACATCCCAGCTTGGGGTGAAGATACTTTTCTTTTAAATATTATGTAATGTTGGTAAAACAACCTGGTTTTCTTTTGACAAAAAACACTTTTGTTAACCTTGTAGAAACACTGCAACACACAGTAGAGGGCAAAACATATCCTCACCTATATCCTCTAAAGCTTCCCAAACAAATTATACGAGCTACAGTTAGAGACCAAATTTAAATAATTAAAATACACCACATCATGTGTTTGAGTTTCGTAAATCCAGCTTCAAATAACCCCCCTTCCAGTTTGTTGCAAAAGCTTTAAAGTGGAGCTCAGCATCTGTGTTCTTACCTTCAGGGTGGAGATGACTTCATCTCCCTTCTTGTTGATGGTGATGGAGTACCGGGGGTTTCTCTCTGCATCAATGACCGTGTCTCCTCTCTCCCAGCGGATAATAATGGGCTGCTCGCCCCGTGCTGTGCAGTTCAGCTCCTTGGTCTGGCCCTTCCTCGCCATGGTGGTGTTGGGGTGGCTGGTGATCATGGCGGGAACTGAGCAGATCCACAGACACGTGTCACGGTAATGAATAGTTTTATATGGAGTAATGAGATGAGGGAATGGGGCTGTGGTGTTGGAAACTGTGGCTATAATACAGATGTATGGATATCGCTATTCTGCCTCTACGTTCCCTGTTGTCATTTCACGCTTCAAGCCTCAGCGGCTCCCTTACATCATACCCTATTTCCCTATTTCCTCCTCGCCTCCTGCAAGGCTTCTGCTCTTTCCTTCTCCTCTCTTGCTTACTTGTGGATTATTGATCGAACGGGGATCCCGTGGTTTTGTTTTTATCACTAATTCAGCAGACTCTTTTCCTCGCAAAACATTGAGTGGTATGCAAACTGACAGCTGAAACACAAAAATCAATAACCGAGACGCCCCCGGTTAGGGGTGCGCAGGACAGAGACGAGATTTTTGCCGTGTTCAGAGCAGGCCGAAATAGCCTGGGGCGCGAGGGCATCTTACAAGACGGATCTCTGTTACAATCCAGGAGATGTGGTTAAAAAAAGCACTTGAGCCAATGGAAGAGCTGACTGGCACTCACTCTTGACAGTGAGGATCATGCTTTTACTGATGTCTGAGCCAACGCCGTTGGAGGCCTGACAGAGGTAGTACCCTCTGTCATCCTCAAGGACGTGCCGGATAAGTAGGGAGCCGTTCGACATGATCTGGATGCGGCCGGTGAGCGGGACGGGGTGGTACTGCTGTGGGTTTCCGACACCTGCAGGTGAAATCACAGAGCACATGGAGAAGCGTGTCGAAAACCTTCGGTTGTTTCTGTTTGTGGGAGGAGGCGACGGCTTGTTTTTACCTTTGGCGTGTTTCCACATGACTTTTGGAGGTGGATAACCCTCCACCGAGCAGTTCAGAACACCGGCTTTCCCGTAAATGCAGTCCTGGTTGTTGGGCTGAACCACAAAACGTGGCGGCACTGGAAGCAAGACAGAAAAGGAAGAGAAGGTGAAACAATCGCCCCCACCCATTCTGTCAGCTCCCTTTGGGTGTTGGGTGTTTGAGGCAACCCATGCCTCGCTCAGTGCCTCACCGGTGACGATCAGCTGTCTCTCCCAGCTGACGGTGGCTGCGGCGTTGCTGGCGATGCAGGTGTAGTTCCCATTGTGCTTCAGTGTCACCTTGGAGATCTGCAGGGAACTCATGAACTCTTTGGTCTCGATTGCGACGCCAGAGGCAGAGCCTGGCACTATGAGCTGGCCGTCTTTGTGCCAGGTGATGCGTATGGGCATGTCCCCGGATGACACCACGCAGGCGATGTACATGAGCTTCCCCACTGAGGTAGAGGGGATGTCGAAGGGCTGGATGAGCGGCGGCACTGGGAGAGACAGGAAGAGCACATGGAATCAGAGGAATAAAGGCAGCGATAGATGTCTAAGGGTGGCAGTGTGGCCATCTGGAGCAATGCTGAAAGAGATAGAGAAGGTCATTGGCCAGTGGGCTCCTTCTTTGCTGCCACCCTCCCTTCAGCTCCCCCGTCTCCTGCAGCCCATAATAGCTGCTCTGGTTTGAGTCCAATTGGCTGGGGGAAGTCATCCTGTTGCCATAGCAATGGAGGTTGAGGTGGGGGTACTACAGCTGAGACATCTGGGGGATTTAATCTAGGCTTCATTATTATTCATCTAATTAAATCAGAGACACACTCGCACTCAGGCACACGTGCACACACACCCTTAAACACCTCTGCAGCTGCCATCGTTAGCCGACTGTCGAGCTGCACAAAATAAAGACGCAAACATCCCGAATTTACAAAAGAACATCAGCAAACGCCACTGATCCTCATCAAAAATAACGCCGTCGTTGCAACGCGTCATAATTAGTCTGAGTTTATTACAATCAGACCAATCCCAGAGATTCTTGCACTGTGACGTATCCATGGCGATTAAATGAAAAGGAAATTCAAATATTCATCTCTTGATTTGTGTACAGATACACAGAAAACCAACTAATAGCTGTTAAAATAAGTTGTACAATTCTATTTTACAAATAAAGCTTAGTTCTTTTTTGCACAGTATTTAGACTAGATTATCCACAGTCCTGGCTGTGATCTTATGCTCTCCTCTCTTTAGCTCATTCCACAGGTTTTCTACAGGTTTTAGCTTAGAGAGGTTGATGACTTTTTGGTGAAATCACTTGTTTTGGATCGCTATCGTGTTGAAAAGTACCAGTCATGACCAATTTTGAGTTTTCTGGCAGATATCCAGAGATTTCTATTTAAAAAAGAGTTTATGATGCCACACAGAGCTTCACAGATTATTTACTGGCCACTAAACAGCAGATTCTACAATTCAACATTGCTTTCAGTCGGCTTTTTTCAGATGTTGCAATTGGATACTTTTATAATTTCCGCTATTCTCTCGTCATTCTTACCTTTAACCGTTACATGGACCGTCTGGTTGATTGACACTTGGGGCTGAATCAGAACGCTACACAAGTAGGTCCCTTCGTCGGCGCCCTTCTGCACGTCCGTAAGCCTCAGGGTGCCGTTCTCAAACACCACTTGACGATGATTATCAGGCAGCTGCATGCCGTCCTTCAGCCACTTGATCGAGTAGTACGGGTAGCCAATCACGCGGCATGTTATATATGTGTTTCTGCCTGCCACCGCTGTGATATCTCGCATGGGTCTAATTCGAGGCGGACCTGGAGACACGGGGAAGAGAGGGAGGGGATGGAGGGAGGACACAGGGACAGACGCGAAAGTAGGAGAACAGGGCGGATGAGGTGACGGAGGTCATAGGGGCAGCCAATGGGGACGAAAGGTGAAGAGATAAAAGTTGAGGAATGGAGTGATTGGGGCAAATTGACAAGTGGAGAGGAAGGTTAGTTATGCCCCCATTGCTAAATTCTGACTGAGGATATTTGTTAATATCTAATTACCCTAAGCAGATTTAAAATGTATCTAAATGAGTAAATACAGACAGAAAACTAGCTGGCTAGCTACATTGGTTTGATAGATACACAATATTGCCAAAGAAATTTGCTCATTTGTCATCCTATGCACATGTGAACTTGAGTGACATTTTTTAGGGTTTAAGATGATGCCACACATCCTCCCCAGCTACATCAGCTTCAGTTCTTCTCTGGTAGCTTTTCACAAGGTTTGGGAGTGTGAAAATGCATTTGTGAGGTCAGACACTGATGCTGGAAAAGAGAACTTAGCTTGCCATCTCCTCCACAATCCATCCCAAACTTATTCTGTCTGGTTGGAGTCAGGAGTGTGAAAACTATAGATGTGCTGATCAATCGACCACCGATCATAATCGGCCAATTTCCGTAAAAAAGTGTATGATCGGTGATTGCCGATCATGGATTCTTGTTGCCGATCACACAAACCGATCACCTGCTTCTCATTTCTCAGCCTCCCTGTGCAGCTGGTCTTTTGTTTATTTCACTTTGCGCAAATGTGCAGCAACAAATCCTAAGCGATGTGTAACTATAACGCAGTTTGTATGTTGCGGCAGAAAATAGAAGCACGTGGGGTGAAGCAGGTCAAAATGCATCAACACAACGAAGCTAATACAACGTAAAAACAATGTAGCCATACTTGACGGAGTTTGGCTACATCAAGGCTCACTGCAGTAAAAAAGACATGGAGGATCAGACAGCAGGTAAAGCAGCACAGCTACAAACACTCACCTGGATTAGCATGACAGTCAGAAAGATAAACTAATAACCCGCTAAATGATTTAAGTCTTGGAGCTGCGATGTAAGACGCTGGTTCTGCTGTTGAACCGCTGCTCCGCTACAGGTAGTAATATTTAATATTTAGTAATATTTAATATTTAGTAATATTTAATATTTAGTAATATTTGACACGGAGCCGCTTCTGCTCCACCTGGTAGTGACTCACACCGAACCTGTTTAAAGCTGCAGCATCTAACCTAAAAAATACATTTTACATATGTATTAAAACTTTCGCTGTCCTAACATGAGACAGATAATCTCTGAAAAAATAATCGATCTCCTCCCTGCTCTGCATAATTACTCCGCTCAGTCAGAAACAGCCAATCAGAACTAGCAGTAACCAGCTAGCCGCCATGCTAACAGGAAGTTTTCATGCAGTAACTCAGGATTGTTTATTGTAATGGATCCTGTTTTTGCCTTTGAATGTTAAGTTTTATACTTGAATCTTTTGTCAATGTTGAGAGGTTTTATTTTGGCTCTTTGCATTATTTAGCCTCTTCAGAGCCTCATATGTAATCAGTCTGTTAAAGATAGTATTATTGATAGCAGTTCAATTTGCACAATGCCTATTTTGTTTAGTTTTCTTCTTGGAAAAAGTTATTAAAAACAGGTTTTTGTCTAAATTAAGGTGAATTCATGGTTCCTTTTTCCACATAATTTAACTGTAGTGTTTATGATAAAAAATTAATAAATCATAATTATGTGATCGGTATCGGTGATCGGTATCAGCGATCAGCCCTCAGGAGGTGATCGGTATCGGTATCGGCAGAAAAAAACCTGATCGGCACATCCCTAATATGTTTAGTTTTCTTCTTGGAAAAAGTTATTAAAAACAGTTAAAAAAAGTTATTTATCTAAATTAAGGTGAATTCATGGTTCATTTTTCCACATAATATAACCGGTAGTGTTTATGATTAAAAAAATAATAATTATGTGATCGGTATCAGTGATCGGACCTCATGGGTGATCGGAATCGGAATCAGCAGGAAAAACCTTGATCTCTAGTGAAAACTTATCTTTACTGACCTTGGTATTGAACTGGTGTGTAGTCGTGTTGGAACAGTCCTTGAGCTAATCTGAAGGCCACAAACACTTTGAAGCAATTAAGCCTACAGAGAGTTGGCAACCTCTGCACACTGTGAACCCCAGCACAAGTTTCTGTTGTTTCCAGTCAATTCCACTTTTCTATCATACCACCAACAGCGGTGTCGTATGAATTTGTTCCAAATCGTCCAACTACAACGCTATACTGACAGTCGCTGACCTCCATTCTTTCACAAATGCTTGCCATGGGCATGATTAAAACACCAAATTCAATTATTATATGGTTGAGCAACTTTTGGCAACATAGTGTAGATACAGTCACAGGAAAAAAAGAGTGCTTCCATGACTGTATTGACAATTATAGAAAAACTAAGTACACCCCTTGCATGTTAAGTAGTTTTTTTGTAGACTATCTCCTCTGTTGCTCTTCAGTATATATAAATGAGAACAAATGTGTTTATACGTCTTTCCTACAGACCCATCGACATGTTTCAGTGAATGCAACGGTCTTTTTTCACTGCAAAGTAAGCCGGGATCATCACTTCACCACCACCAGTTTGTGCCGATGTGGCGTGCTTGTTTTTCGCTAAATATGGAGCTGTGCATTCCTCCTGTGGCAACTCGAGTATAGTTTCACGTATATTTTCCCCTAACCTTTTTGCAGGGAAAAGGCTCTCGCCCGGTAATCCTAACAAAAAAAGCCAAGCTTGTTCAATCTTTCTCTAAATGTGGTGACATAAACTTTTACAGGCAACATGTACCTCAAGCTCCTGGTTTTTTGTTTATAATTGATCTGAGCATCTTATTTTGGAGAGAATTTACTCTGACTAGGAAGACTTAAAAGGTTGGATTTAAAAATGTTGTTAAATGGCCTCATAGCCTTTCTCAGATTGTTGAAGAGCAACAGTTGCTTCCTTAAAGTCTGCTAACGTCTTCCGGCCTTAGCACTGCAGTAAAACACAAATGCTTTCTCCTTTAAATATTAGGAAGGCAGCAAGGGTGAACTTAGTTTTTGATAGATAGATAGATAGATAGATAGATAGATAGATAGATAGATAGATAGATAGATAGATAGATAGATAGATAGATAGATAGATAGATAGATAGATAGATAGATAGATAGATAGATAGATAGATAGATAGATAGATAGATAGATAGATAGATAGATAGATAGATAGATAGATAGATAGATAGATAGATAGATAGATAGATAGATAGATAGATAGATAGATAGATAGATAGATAGATAGATAGATAGATAGATAGATAGATAGATAATGATATTTGCTTTGATCTAAGCCCTGCATGTTTGTATAGTCAGGTGTGAGTGCATTTATATTGAAAAGCAGACAGGCACCTCTTACGTTTATGCGCGCTTGGTACTCGGCGCTACCGGCCGAGTTTCGTGCGACGCAACGATACACTCCCCCGTCTCGAATGAGTGGACTGCTGACGTTGACGTGAGACACGGTCAGGCCGTCGGACAGGGTGTACTGGCTGGTCTTGTAGGTAGAATCTCGCACCACGGGCTCGTCGTCCAGAGTCCAGGTGATAGAGGGCGGTGGGGCTCCTTTGGCAGCACACATGAGGGAGAAAGGCTCGCCGGGGTTCACCACCCGCTCGCTGAAGGAAGACACAATGCGAGGAGTACCGTCTGAAAGGGGACAGAAAGGAAAATTGGAGATGGAAAAAAAAAGGCCGTAATTAAAACCAATTAATTTTTGTAGACATCTCTTCTTATTAAGCCTCCTGCCGGCCTTTGTCCACGCACCCTCTAAGAGAATAATGGAAAAGTCCTGAGCTGTGTGGCCCTTTCGCGAAGCAAAGCACTGGTAGGCTCCGGAGTGGAACTTCTGAGCTGCAGTGATCTGCAGCGTGTCGTTGTGTTGTCCCTGTATGGAGATGTGCTGGTCGGGAACAATAGGCTCAGTGTTCCTGTACCAGCTGATGGTGTATTCTGGAGAACCCTCCACGGTGCAGGTGAAGAACAGGGTGCTGCTGATGCCTGTTTTCAGGTTCTTAGGAGACAGCGTCACTCGCAGTGGATCTGAAAAAAATAAAATAAAATAAAATAAGCATGTGATGACAGAAGTAACTTTCTGAAGGTGAGACCAGACATACAAAGCAGAACAATAAAGCTATTTCTGTTTGTTGTTTCTTTTATTTTTTCTGTATAGAAAGTAAACACTATCAATCGATTATGACACAACCAATCTATAAAGACAATACATACATTACAGTTCTTAAATGTTCCTTTTACGAGTGCTAGTAAACTTAGTAAAAATATTAACTGGATTATTCACAAAAAAAAAGTTTTACTATGTGATACAAAATTGGGAAATTTACCAATTTTACACCTGAACGACCCTGAGAAGAGATTGTCCAGTTGCAAAAAATAAAAATCTCATGCATTTGCAATCGGTGAGGTCTGTTCTTCTGTCATTTAATATGATCTTTTAGGAAATATGGGTCAGGTCAGCATCTGCCTTCACTAGTAGTAACGCTGAACGCTAATGCTAGTGATAATGCTAAAGACTGCTCACATCAAAATAATAATAATATCTTGTAAAATTATACAAAATATATATTTTCATACATGAAACAAAAAGAAAAAAAATTGCTATTCTGAATCTTTCTGGAAAAAAAGTCAATAAAATATGTAATTCATTCTTTTAGTTGAGTTTTATTTGCAGTTACCTCTATATCATAACATGGAGAAATATTTTTGTCATGCACAAAGCTGAAACTTTGAGTTGTTTTTAAGAAAGCATTATTTAATTTTAATCAATAGGATGGCTGAATGTATTATTTATCTGGAAAGTAGAAAAGATAAACTGTAGTCAGGTCAGAGCATGACAAACCAAAAAATGAGCTACAAAATCTCTGGTCAGGGTCTCTCCACTAACACATTAAACATATTTATTTTAAATTTAAAAATGTCACTCTGAGACTATTACGCTAGACTAACATGATGACACACTGATTTAAAACGTACAGTAGGTGTTTACGGTTAGAGAGGGCACAATCAGCAGTGGTGACTCAATCACTTCGACACACTCATTAAAAAAGCAGCTGGAGATATCTCTTCACATCTCTGTCCACTTGTGTGTTTATAAGTGTGCCTGTGTGTTAAGGAGAGTGCGCGTATGGGCGTGCATGCGTGTGTGTGTATGTGTATGTGTGTAAATGTCAGTGAGCAATAAGGCAGCTGGTGGTGTATGCTGGGGGGCATCGCTGCGTCTCCCAACCCCCCCTCTCACCCTGTCAGAGTCACAGAGTGTGCTGCCATGATGTGCCCACTGGCAAAGCCTACTGCCTTCTCATTCTCTCCCTCTGTCTCGCCTTCCTGCCTTTGTTTCTTTGTATACTTCTCGCATTGATCTAACCTGCTCTTATTATTACATCGCAGATAACGTCATTCCAACACTGTCTGGACGTCCGATTGTCCCTTCTGTGACCCCTTGTCTTCTTTTCTATCTTCCTCAGCTTCAGTGTGTGTGTGATGGTGAACGGTGCTGGCAGCTGTGTTATGGAGTCACACTCCACAATTTACTGCCCCTGTCTCTCTTTTTGAGGGCTGATATGATGGGGCATCAAGCAGCTCACATACATTTGTTACCGACACACTCGAAGTGTGACCGCCGGAGGTCGCGCCTCAAACCAAAAAGGAGACAGCTCAGAAATGTGTCCCTCTGCCAGGATGATTCACTCAGAAGACACGGCGAGAAACTGTCAGGTTATTTGTCGCCGAGCGTGTGTGTGTCACACACCTATTACGTGAAGCTGTCCAGACACCTCCTTTGAGCCAAAACTGTTGGTGACCTCGCAGGCGTAGCTGCCGCTGTCCTCCTGTCTCAGGTCGCTTATGGTCAGCCCAGTCAAGCGCCGGGTCCAGCGGGCGTCTGAGGGCAGCGGCCGACCATCTTTCAGCCAGCGCACGGTGGGGCTCGGGTAGCCGCCCGCTATGCAGGGGAGCTCGATGCTCTGGCCGGCGTACACCTCCCCGGCTTGGAAACTGTCCAAGATGGTGGGCGAGGACTCGCTGGGGTCTGAGGGTAGAGGTTGGGTTACAATTACTGATGAGCTAAAAGAGGAAGTGAAACAAAACAGAAGTAAAATTGAAAAAACGGGTGCTCACCCATGACTGACAGCCTGGCTCCGTTGCTTTGCCGCGTCTCACCACTGTACTTATGCTTGGTGATGCAGCGGTATGTGGAGAGGGCGTCCTCTTTCTGAACATCAGAGATGTAAAGAGCTCCAAAGGAGGTCAGGGAGAACCTGTTACCTAAAGAGAACATATCCACAGTGAAGAATTGATGACCACAAATCAATTCATTCTCATTTAAACACAAACTAAACAGCACACAACGATACATAACACAGTTTCTACATAACAAAAGCTTATACTTCAATGCACCGAAACAATTTTGGAAAGCCCAGACGATGATGATACGGCTTTTCCAAGCTATAGATGTGGCGGCGACACTAATAGGGAGCCATGTTTGCTGTGATTAGTTTCTTTATAAACATCCTGTACAATATAAAACGTACTATCCCGGTCCCCTGTGCATTTTGACTGTGGAACAAATACGTTGCGCTTATTGCTGAAGCGTGTTGCACTGAGAGCCAACAGCTGCCTGAACAGTTGTCTCTACCTGCCTAATGATGTCGCCTCCAACAACCTGGCACTCGGTCAAGACCTGGAGGACAAACTTCGGTCACTTGAACAAAACAAATTGTCTCCCGCAATACATAACCCCTGCTCTTCTGCATAACTCCGCAATAACTAGTGTAATTCAACAGATGAAATGCTAAGCAGATTGACAAAGCTGCCTCTTCTCATTTTCCCTTCAAATAACGTAATTATTTGTTTTTGTGTAAACCATGTGAAGTTTTGACTTGTTGGCTTGGCTCAAAAGGTTTCTCCACTATTCAATAATTTAGGGCAAAACAATGACTTTTCTTCATATTTCCATTTTCCACTGCAAATACATTTTTTTCATAGCTGTGTGTTTCAGTGTTACAAAAACATTTAGATTCTTTTTTTCCATTAGACTCCACTGAGCCTTTTACAAACAACAAAATAAACCCACCAACAATTTACAGATGTTTGCTTTACCTTGGCATCTGTAAGATAGCCAGTTATTTTAAGGCCTAGGATCACACAGGAAAACACAGGATAACATGAGACTACAGGGAGGTAGACTGTACCCCGTCAGTGTCCTCTGTCCTAGATCAATACAGAAGTCATTTAAGATGATCAATCCTATAGATCAGGTCCATATCTTGCCCTCTTATTAAAATAATTGCATAGACTTAAGGTATGTTTTTGATGATGAATAACATTATCCTATAAAGTTCAATAACCCTCCTTTCAAGCTGCAAAAAACTGATAAATTCTTGTATTAAAAAAATAATCAATATATTATTATAACTGCATATTTGTAGTAGTTGCTTTTATGATTTAAAATAATTTTTTTTTTTAATTTTGGTTTCCATGGTTCGGAAGACTATTCACAGACCCGGCAAATTCAGAGACAAAGAAGTCTTTTTATTTTTACCAACACGCTTCTTCTAACTGCTAGTAATATCGGAGCTTTCTAGTGATCTAACCAGAGTCCTGACTTGAAACTGATAGAAAATCTGTGGTTCATAATTAGGGTGGTGGCAAGAAGGCTCTCCAACCTCAACGATGGGATTTGTTTTATTTGTGATTAAGAAGGAAGAGAAGTAAATGTAACAACATGAAACGAGATCTGCCCATCATGACAAACATCAGCATTTGTGACATCCTCTTTAACATTTAGTGGTTGAAACTCTAAGCCAGTATAACTCTGTCCTGTTAATAATGATTGGTCCGTCTTTGACGAGGACTGACTTGTGCACATTTTCTAAAGTTTACTTAAAAAAACCCACAGCAGTTCCAGTTATCTGTAAACTCCACCACACTCCTCCATCATTTCTTCGTCGGTCTTCATGCATCGCAAGTTTCGCTCAAGAAAAACTCAATTAAAAGAGTCCCTTATCAATAAAGTTATAACAAATAACAAATTGAGTGTGACAGGTTTCAAAATTGATTTAATGCACTCGGTTTTAATTTGCAAATATTACGTATCACCTGCGCTTTTTAGCATCCGTCTGCTAGCAGCTGGTCGGTGCCCGTGTGTATGTAAAGTGTAAGTGTGCTCTTAAGTATCAATATTTGATCTGAAATTCCTGTGTTTGTCAGTCGGGAGGCTGAGGAGATGTGGTGGAGGTGGCAGTTAAGGACTGTGTATGTGTTTCCTCTCACAACATCATGACCTTAGAGGAGGCACAGGCTGCAATTTCACAGCAGCCTTTGTTTGCCCCCCAGAATGAAGCCTTACAGGATAATGAGCACTTTAAGGCTGCTACTCCCACAACACCGAAGACATGCCTGTCACAACACTCTGACACAGGCAGGGAGAGAGAGGTTGCAGGAGAAAAAGGGGGGAGTCAGCTGGATCTGTCAAAGCCACACTTTTTGTCTCGTCCCCAGGTCCTCTGCAGTGAGGCTCAATTCATCCCATCTGCAGCTTCTGAAACAATGCTGATTACACAACTCGTGCCACATAATCCCTCTCGGTCTCTGGCCGTCCTGACCGAGCGGTTTGCTCACAGGATTCATCTTGAGTCTTGACTCCCGCCGACCCCGTCTTTGTGTGAACTCTCATATCATCTGTCTCACCTCTTTTATCTCTCTCGCTTATGCTAGCTCTCAGTCTCTAAGCAGAGTGTCAGACAGAGTAAAATATTAATTACTAAATCTGAAATCACGGTGCTCCCTCAGTTTTTATTCATGTTGACTTGACTGGTTAATGAGAAAGGGAGGCAGCATGCATCACACACACACACACCACACACACACACACACACACAGGTGCAGCAAAATGTGAATATAAAAATCTTGAAAATGTGAGTAACTCTGTGTTTACTGAACAGCGAGGAAAATACCTCATTCGCCAACATTGTTCACTTGATCTGGAAAGCCAAAAAACTCAATAAACTCTGAAACTAGTGCGTCTGAAAGTCTGGATTTGTATCTAACCCCATTAGTCTGATGCCACAAATAAAATTCAGTGCAATTAAAGCACTTCACAAGTCACCTAACTGGTAGCTGTGTAATTTACTTTCAATGGCATAAAGCCTCTGCAGAGGAAAATCCACAGAATGCCCAGCAAGAATGAGGTAGAAGATGTTCTGGTCGCAGCCTTGGCTTTTCAAGATTTAGGGAATTTAGGATGGACAGAATTGTGTTTATTTGCTAAATGCTTTTGGTTATCTTCCCACAAGTCGTTTGCTGGAAGTTTGGCCCATTCCTCCTGACAGAACTAGGAGGAATGGGCCTCCTAGTTCTGTCAGGAGAACTGACAGAACTAGGAGACTGGCTCAGGATTCTAGCCCATCTTACTCACACGTTTTATAGGCTGTACCTGCAAAGGGACTAAGATTGGGGGCTTTGTGTGCATTTAATAAAAATCTGACGCAAGGCAATTTGTGTCCCAACTTCGACATCCTGGATGAAGTTTTGAGAAGTTAAGTTATGATTTTCCTTCTTTTATGAGCTGCACTAATCCCCCTGGAGTAAAATACGCACACAGCATAATGCTGCTACCTCCATCTTTCACAGGTGGAATGGTGTCAGGTTTGCAGGAATGATATGATGACTGGACGTCAACATGCTACTTATTTCTTGTTTAAACAGATGAACGTGGCATCTTCAGATTCTACTCAAGAATAAATTCTTCTCCTTAAATCTTTAGATTTTTCCACGCTCCTCAAATGTTGTGAAATAATTAAAATCTTACAAAGCAATAACATTCTATCTAGGCTGTCTTAAACTGACATAGTGATCTTAATAAAATAACACACTGCATGTAACTATGTGGTCTAAACTTTACTTCACAAATCTTAAACCCATGAAGAAAGACTCAATCAGGCAACCAAAACAGCTCCCAGGGACAAAGACTAAAGTGATTTGTCAACAACAAGATGAGTCTTTAAAAATCTTTTCAGTCCTTAAGAAGCTCTTTGAAAGCAGCCGCGTTGCCTTAAGGAATTCGACATTGTTGGATCTCGCCAGAGTTTGGTCAGCTTCAGTGAGATGCATTCATGGAAAAAAGATAAGCAAAATCACTCATGATTCCTGCATGCAGATGGGCGCCAGATGGGAGCTAGTATTTCAGCCTCCTAATTCCAGCCACTGCTCCAGAATACCCAGAAGTGTTTCGTAATGTCATAATAATAGCTAAACTTTTTAATAAATTTAGATTTGTTGCAATTCGCTCACTTGTTTTCCACGAAAAATATTTTTCAACTATTTTTCCATTTTTCACCTTCCTAAAGCCTTTCAGGAAGGTGAAACGTTGATTGTATCGGACCAGCTTTACTTATAGGGCATTTTTAAACACCCACGGGACCAAAGTGCTGCTAGCATTAGGAATGATTGAACGTGTTAAATTTAAAAAAATTCAAAAATAAAATGACACCGATGCTCATTTTGCCTTAAATTGGGCCTCAATTTGCAATTAGTCAAAAGAATAAAGTGTAATCTGCAGACCTGCTACAACTGGGGCATTTATGTAGGATCCACCTGGTGTTTGTCCAGTACCTACTCTTTGTTCTTGTACTGCATTATCCGTGCTGTTAACATTCATTACTTGAGCTGATGTTTTTGTTTTGTTTTGTATGCAACAAAATGGCAGCCAAGCTGTGACATAACAGTAGTAACCTGCTGCAGGAAGGAATTTTAAAGTAGGGGAAGGTAAATGGGAGATATTACAAGTAAAAAGAGAGAAAAAAAGAGAAAAAATAAATAAATAAAAGCATGACTTTGTCTATAAATAGAGCGTATACTGTAGCCTTTGTGGCTCCAAAGGTGTGCATGCAGCGAGTGTGAGTTAGGAGCAGCCTCATTTTCTCACATGCAAATGAAGGCGTCGGTGCAAAGATAACGAGGCCCATATTTCCACCTCCTCAGCGGGGCCATTATTTATTGATGTTTTGCATCTTTCCCCCTCCCCTCCTACTCTTGTGCTTCCTTCATCCTCTCTCTGTTGCTAGGGCCTTCTCGCCGCCATCACGTTCGGATTTCAGCGCACTTCTACCAATTACTAAATCATATTTTGTTGTGCAAATTGCTTGAAGATGACAGCGACCGTGTAACCTTTGTAGTTTTGAAAATACGAAACGGCTTCGAAGGTTCGAAGATGAAAATGGTGTCAACAGGAAGTTGCTCTAGATATACTTATAGCAGCTTGAAGCTTTATTACTAAGTACGTTTGTTAAAAAATAGCGAAAATAGCACAAAGTAGCTTCATGTTGTGTTTTTCTCCAAAGGTCAAAGTGCAGTTTGAAAATTGAGATTATTTATTTATCCAGCTGACTTTATCTTTGGGACATCTTCTTGCAAATTGTAAATATGCTATTTAGACTAGATCAAGTGATTTTAAAAGAAAGGTCTGACTTTTTATAGGTCCCCTCTGCATGGACTCTGTGTCAAATCAGGCTGGAAAAGGCTAATGAGTCATTGAACTCCCACTCCTGTTCCTTTTTCTGGTGGATCATTACAACCTGTTCCCTGGGGTCCGCATCTTACTCAACACAGATTACAGTCAATGACAATAGTGTATTCCCTAGAAGGCCTCTCTACTTTAAATTATAATGCTTGCTAATTAAGACATCAAAGGACAGCGAGAAGTTTCAAAGGTAGCAGAAGGTCAAAGGTTTTGCAAATGGTGGACACAGATCGTGTTTATCAAAACATTCATACTGCTTTTGCTTACATTTTCTTACTACCAAAAACCTTTATGCATTTTATAGGGGATATACCTGATGCACCAACACAAAGCAGAATTATAAAGAAGAAAGAAGATAATACATTATAAATTTTTGAAAATAAAAACCTCTTGCATTTAATCAAACTACCATTTGCTGGAACTGCGTCTTTAACATTCTTACTGCACATCTACATCTCGATTTTCAAAATATGTGACTCACTCATATTGGATGGATAGAGTCTGTCAACATTAGAGTAATTGGGTTTCAGGTCGGGCTTTGACTTCGATTCTAGCAGAATGTATGTAGGTCAAAAAGTTCAATTGAGAAACTTCTTCCACATATTTGTAAACAGGACTTTCTGTGGCTTTATTTCAACAGTGGCTTTCTTATTGACGTTCTTCCATAAGGGCGAGATTTGTGGAATGCAAATCAAGTCGACAGATACGTCTGAGCTGTGGATCTCTGCAGTTTCTCCAGGGTTAACCTGGACCTGTTAGCTGTTTCTTTGAAGCTCTCCTGGTAGGATAAGTTGGACAACCGTGCCAAGATAGGTTTTGCAGTCGTCCGACACCTTTCCCACTTTCTGATGATTTAATAAACAATACTCCATGAGACTCAAAGGTTGCAATTTTTATATATACATATAATCTAACCCTAATTTGAAATTTTGCACAATTTTCTCCTTGATCTGCTGTAGTTTTTAGTCTTCATGATCCTGTTGTCACCTGTGATCTACGACAAACCTCTACCGCCTTCACAGAGCTGCTGGAATTAAATTGAACTCTTTTTACTAATCCAGGGCCTCCCGCCTGCAATTTGCTGCTATGGATTTTAATTATGGGTATCAAATTAAAAGGGGCTAAATGCAAGTGCACACAGGTTTTTTTGTTGTTAAAAAAATAAGAAAAGCATCGTCAGTCTGCTTTCACTTCACATTTATGTGCCGTTTTCTGTTAGTCCATCATACAAAGTCCAAATGAAGTTTCTTTATGTTTAAAGGTGCTTTAAATATGTTTTACAAGTCACTCTATTGATGAGATTACAGTTTTTTTCAGAATAGGACATGTTTACACCAAAAATACTTTATGGATATAATAAATCACACATATTGTCTCCATATTCTGTTGTCTGTTTTCTCTAGTATATACTTAAAGCGCAGCTGCTCCTAAAGCCTCAAGAGTGGCTCAGAGTTCAGTTAAGATTTTTATATTTCAGCAAAAGTCAAACAAAAAATAAACGCACTTGCTGCAGACTATTTTAAAAGTTTTGCAGCGTCTTTTCAACGCATCGGAAATAGCTCTGCCGGACAAAAACGCTTTGAGTTTGTGTGTGAAACTATAGTCAACATTCTAAATGTGACTTTATCAAAATTGTGCTCCGCTCTCCTGCCATATACCTTTTGCTCTCGGCGGCAAGTTGCAGAGAAGAACTTGAAAGAAGGTGAGAAGACAGAAGGAAGGAGGAGCAGATCAAACACATGTGACTGTCACCGAAAGGAGACAAAAGGAAAGAAAATGCATGCAGCATATTCTGGAGATATTTCCCTGCAGTGCTGGAATACTCCCGGTGCCCACAAATGCTGACATGATGGGCACGCGCACACGCTCAGAAATACAAACCAAGCTTAAAATATATCTTGCACAAATGTATTTATATATATTTAAATGCATGTATATTAGCACCAAAAAGTGGATGAAAAGTGTTGATTAATCAGAATGAGAGGGGAGAAGGGAAAGATGGGGAAAGTCAATGGAGGGCTAGCTAAGGGGGGATGCAACAGTGCATGTCTCTGTTCCCCATTTATGCAAAAAAGGAAGTTACATCTAAATTCAGAGCAAGAGCACACGGCAGACTGTCTTTGCTTCTCTCTCTTTCTGTTGTGTACATTTAAAGATCAATGCAGATCCAGGGGGTTGCCATGAATTATGTGCCTTCATGTATGATTCACTAGATGTCCACTAAAATATGGCAAGTAGCTGCAGTTGGATGATTTCCAGCTTTGACTGGTGGGTGGCTTGTTACAAACTCAAAATTCCCGCCTTTTTTCAAGCTTTGAATGCACCAGGTCAACCTGCGCTACCTGGTTGCAGAAAAAGAGACGCTCTTCAGTGTAGACGTGTTACTGAGAGAAACAGTATTTGTAGTTTCAGAGAGATTCATTTAGGTGGTGAAATAGTGACACTTTGAACAAATACCCAGAAGGTCCAACATAGTACAACAAAAAAGTATTTTCACCAAAAACACACCGAGGCAGCTGTTTAATAACCACCAGCTCTGTTCACTGCAGAAGACAGTTTAAAATGACAACTTTGCAATAATTTGTATTTAAAAAAACAACATGATTTTATTGTGAATGTTTGATGTTTCCAATATAATTTATTAACCTCACATCACAGGAAGGCTGGAAAAAACACATTTTCAATGCTTTGCTTACGTTTTCCTACATAACTGTACAAAAATTACACATTGAAAATTGACTGCAAATTTTGATTGGCGAGCCTCACACTGGTCTGCTTTTATTTCACAGTCAAATCAGGTTTTACTGCCACAACCGATGCTCAACAACTCTGATAAATGAAGGTCCATTCTGCTGCATTGCTCTAGCAAAAGAGACTTTGTTACGGCGGCCAAACCGTTCCTACGGAGCATGAATCAATATGCCAGTTAAGTCCAACACAGCATAAGGATGTCTGAATCTCAGCCTTCAGCTCTCTCCTTTTTCTCAGCTCGCCTTTCTGTCACTTGTTCATTTTCTGGAAGAGGGTCGGTTGAGTCGCTGGGAGAAGCCGCGGCTCTGTCATGTTTTCATTAAAAAGCTACGCTTCACTGTCTAATCCTAACTACTGTCCTCTTCCCTAACCAATTCTGACTGCTTACCTCATCTTTCAATCATATGTGCCCTGCCTCTCGCCTATGTGTGATCTCTCGCACGCCGACTCTGGGCGAGTGCGGAGGACGCTCGAAAGTTGAGCTGGACAAACGTGGGAGCGGAGACGGGGCGGGGTGGGCGACACGGACAAGGAGCAGAGTCCGGTTTCTGCAGCAATGAGACCTCGTCTCTTCTGCTCCACTGGATCCTCTGTCCCAATTTGCCCTGTGTGACTTTAAACAGTAAACACTGGGGGAGGGGACTGAGCGGAAGGGTCTGTAAAAAGTCTGAACGGATCGCTGAGGACAGAATTAAAACCAGCTGCATTCGCGAGACGCACACAGCACAGAGCCACAGCAAGGACTGCGTCCCATCCCGACCAGACAGACTAAATGGACCAACCCAGATAGAGGCAGCGGCAGGGAGATTAAGAAACAGTGGGAGAATCAGAGGAAACGAGAGATGGAGGGGGAAGAGGCTGAGCGGATGGAAGAGAAATAGGGAGAGATGTAGAAATAGGACTCCATTATTCATGACGTGTGTTTCATGTGCTGGGTGACATCTGGGACAGCAGTGATAATGAGAGTCCCACGAGACAAAAAAAACCTAAAAAAACTGCATACACACACATCCTAATACACAGAATCATACAGACACTGCTGCCACAGTCCACACACCTATCCTCTGCAGGATGTCCCATTAACTTCTAGTGAACTGTTAATTGTCTGTGCACCAAAATCTAAATTCGAAAGGAACGCAAGGCTTTAAGACTGTGCGGCAAAGCAAGCCCCCAAAGCACAAAGCACTCACTTCACCTCATTTTGTTTTACCTAGTTTCAAATAAGATAAAGAATCCGCAGTTTGTTTATGTCTTTGTCTGATTGTGTGTGTTTGTGTGTGTGATGCAGTGTAGTCCAGCTTAGCCCATGGCCTGGGGCAGTGAGCTGCATTAGCAGCACTGAGTGAGCCGCCTGGTCTCTCCCTATTAGAGCGCTGGTGGCAGAGGAGTGTCACCGCCCAGCGAAGAGACACGGAGGACGACAGGGAACATAAATACCGCCAGACACACACATACACACATGAATACAGACAGTGACACACCACAGAAGGACAGCTAAATGACTCTCGATACAAACAGGACCAAAGGGTAATATAAAGAAGTTTATTTCTAATACGGGATACAATTCTGAACAATAGTAATAGTCTAGTTTTCTGTGGAGATGCTCTCCTGCCTGCCATTACCCTGATATTTAATTCTTGCCAGAAATTCCTCATCAGATTCAAGTCAGGACCGGTCTCTGGTTTTCAAATGTAGAAAATAGTATATGTTGGTAAAAAAGATGATCTGAAACATAAGTCTGTATCAATAATTTTCAGCTGATTTGTATATATATATATCCATCCATTTTCTTACACCCTTGTCCCTTAGTGGGGTCAGGAGGGTTGCTGGTGCCCATCTCCAGCTAACGTTCTGGGTGAGAGGCGGGGTCACCCTGGACAGGTCGCCAGTCTGTTGTAGGGCAACACAGAGACACCTAGGGGCAATTTGGACAGACCAATTAACCTGACAGTTATGTTTTTGGACTGTGGGAGGAAATCAGAGTACCCAGAGAAAACCCACACAGGGGAACATGCAAACTCCAAGCAGAGAGATCGGGGCCGGGAATCGAACTCAGAACTGTGCAGCCCTAAATATTTCTTTGGTAATTTCAAAACACAATTCAAAGGAACTCACACTGTCAAGCTGTTACAAAAACTCAAACCACTTCTCACAAAATCTTTATACCTTTAGTATCAATTGCAGAAGTGAGACAAAGCAGAAAGGTCCAATTTGGGGAAAAAAGCAATTTAGGTTGATTTTCAGTTCAGTTCAGTAATTTATATAGCTACAATATAGCAAATGCCATCTCAAGACACTTCACGAAAGCTGTACATGGTTGCTTGACATGTCCAGTTCATTGTTGGCACATTTTGCACCTTCGCCTTGCGGGGGCAGTAATCTCCTCCCATATGCTAACTGGTCTGGGCTTCCCAGTTTGTTCTCAAGATTCTGTGCATTTTCACAGGTAAAAAACTGATTGATAGTGTTTTGCAAAATACACTTCAGTTTGCATGACACAACAAACTACTATTGTTGTTAAAATTTCTATTTAAAGTTTCGGTATGTAACTTTTATTATTAAAATATTTTTTCACACATTTATTGAAACTGCCACTATGCTGTGACAGTATAGTATGAGACAGATAATCTGTGAAAAATCTTCTTCCAGTGTAATCTAGAAACAACCAATCAGAGCCAGGTAAGCCAGGTCTTAGTGCTGTCAATCACCCTCTGTGTAGCGCTCCTCTTTCCCCACTCTCTCCTCTCATGCTCTTTCTGCTACAGCTAGCATAGCCTGTCATGAATAAGCAGTTTTTCTGTAATGGTAAGTTGCTTCTCCGCCATTGAGCAGCGAGTGCATAGGGGTGATTGACAGCACTAAGACCTCACTCCTGGTTCTAATTAGTAAGGAGTCTTGCATTTTTTTCAGATTGCAATAATAGCTGTCTGGAGAAAATTGATAGTTTCACAGATTACTTGTCTCAAACAGATGGTGACAGCTTTAATATATGTAAAAATAAACTTTTTTCATTTTTTTCCAATCAAAGTTACATACTGCACCTTTAATCTCATATTTATTTTGTGTTTACATACCAGTGTGCCATAAAGGCTGGCCTTACCTTGCACCTTAAATGCATTTAATCACTTCCTCTTACATTCTGCTTTCACTTTCTGGTTGATAAAAACCACTTATCTGTAAAATATGAAGATATTTCTGCAAACGATCAGCCCAGGTTCAAACAGGTTTAATTTTTATTGTTTTTAGTTGATTATAGTCCCAAGAGACTTTGACTGCAGAGAAGAGAACTAAGCGGTGCTGAAGATCGTTGAATTATTGACTTGTATATACATGCAACATTTTGTATGTACAAGCTAATCCACAAACAACAGCTGAGAAACAACGCTGTCCTCTTCCGTCACGTTAACCTCACACAAGCCTTTCTGGTTTGTGCGCCACTCATCTTCCTATCCATTGCAGTCGATCTCAGCCAGCAGTGTTGACTTGACCCATCTGCACATTTGGACAGTTTATAGTGAGGAGAATCAATAGGTCTAATTGGGAGGTCATGTAGGAACATGGTGCCTGGATGACCTCCAGAGATCCCCTGTTCAATCCCTGATCACGATTCCTCCCAGACTCTAGATGATTAGTGGTGTCGGATAAATTATAAATTAGTTATTTATAAATGTGGATTTTCAGAAACATGAAGTTGTCCATTTTAGACAGACTTACTCCACGTGACTGATTAAATCTCATATAAAACAAGGCTGTAATTCCCCAACTCTTGCAAGTTGAGGAGCTCTTTCTAAAGCCAGGATTAGAAGAAAAATCTCTGCCTTCTGTAATAATAGAAAGAGACATGAAGATTGAAAACCAGATCCAAACTTCTTGCCACGTTTTCCTTTGTCTCGGTAAATAAACATTTTCTTAAACACAATTTCCCAGCAGATCCGCTCATAATCTCCTCGCATTAATCCGTCTTTCGTTAGCCTTAACAAAGCATGGAAGGGAGCCAAAGAAAAGGGGGTAAAACCTCTTTACTTAAATCCTATTCCCACTCCAGGCCACATAAACCCTTCACCTCTTTTACTTTAAGCCTCGACACAAGCCTTCCTGCTTTCACTTTTTCTTAAAGACTCTGGATGAAGATTAGTGTCTATCCTTTGCAGCCCAGTATGGACAAATCGTTTACCTAACTTTTAGACAATATAGAAAATAAAAAGTGCACGAGCGATGCTAATCTTACCGGCTTGACCTGCCTGAAATGACAAGACCTCATAATAAAGATCCAGCTAATTGGCTCACAAATGAAAATACACTTTTATTGTGTTTTTGAGCAAACTGCACCTATCAAAATGATTTCCACTTTTGAAAAATGTCAATATTTTCACACTTTACAACCATAAATATAACATGTTTTATTGAGATTTGATGTGACACACCAATACAGTTGACTAGAATAAAAAAACATACAATTTCCAATTTAAGAAAAAAGATCGACGAGTTCTCATTGGGATGTTCAACTTTGCAGCTTAACTTTGCTTTATACTTCTCCAGATCTTTACAGAAGAGTGGAGTATATATAGTTTTATGTTTCTTTCAGCTTCACAGCTAGGCGCCACTTTGTATTAATCACATAAAACCCACATAAATCAATCAAAATTGAAGTTTGTGGCTGTAATAAGATAAGATTCAAGAAATAAGCAGAAATATTTGAATAGTTTTGCAAGGCTTTTGTGAACTTTGTGAACATCAATTTGACAACTGAGGTTTGAAACTTCTGCTCAATGTAAAACAATGAAAAACAGACATCAGTAGATCTGATTTTACACCACCCATCAGATTTTGGGATAGCTCGTAGCCAACTTCAATATCCAAACAGTATAATTTCCTACTCTATATGAAATCTTCATTTCCTTTAAGCCTTTCCAAATGTACTGGCTCCTTTTCTCTCTCAGTCGCCGTACCAACACTTCTTGGCTCGGAAGAAAAGACAGTGGCCAGATTCCTGTCAGAGTGATGTGCTCGCAGGGGGCTTTCCCATCTTTTCCTCTTACAGTGAGTGACACTGATACACTGACACACTGTAAACATGCCCGCGCAGCACCCGTTTTGTGTTCGGCGGAGACACAAAGCCAGCGGAGGCAGAGGGGAGCGACTGCGAGCCACGATGGAGCGCGTGCATTATACAAGTTAAATGCACGCGAGCAGGCGACTGTGGCAGTGTGTAAATAGTCAATAATAGCCGACACTTGTCAGCCCTCTGCTCTGCACACACAAAGCCTGCAGTTGGGTCATTGCTGAACTCCGCCTCTTCTACCCCACTCCCCATTTCCCATCTTTAGCCCCCCTGTCCCAAACACACACAACTGGGCCTCTCAAGCAGATATAATTATGCCTATTGTGCCCCTTGAACACACAGGCAACACGAATGCAGACACACGCACTTATCTGTGCTAATTAACACACCCACCCACGTGCCTATTCAACCTAACTGAGTAAAAGATGGCTGCCAGCACTCCATCTGCTCCTGTTCTGCTCTCAGCACACTGGGGCAAATACAAGAGGGGGCAAAAATACCCAGAGAAAGCGGCAGAGGTGAACAACCCACACATCAAGTGGCAATCATTCACTTGTTCTCATGTTCTCAGACAAAATCAGAAATCAGAGCTAAATTTCAGAACATTTGGGATAAGTTTGCATGTGTGTGTATAGCCGCACCCTCATCTGCATGATGCGGTCCTGACAATAACCCCACCCGCCCCCCAACCTTGTGCCCTGCTGCGTGCCACATGGGACAGAGGCAGAGGAGAGGCGGGAGAAGGATGATGTGTGACCCGATGATGATGGGGGGAGGTGATGGTCGATAGGGTTGTGTTCCAAGAGCCCTGGGGATGCCACGTGCTCTCCGCCCTCCTCTGTCACACAGCACCCTGATGCACCCAGGCAGCCCGAACACAACAACAACAGGACAGCCGTCACGCAGCGGGGCAGAGCTCTGCCTTAATGTGTCCCGAGTTAATGTTTAATGAGTACTTCGCATTCAGGCCGCCTCATGCAAAACCTGAAAATGGCTTTACTATGTTGGATTTGAGAGCAATGAGTGTTTGTGCTTTGTACTGCTTGTACTTTCTGGAGGCGCGTGCGTGCGTGTGTGTGTGTGTGTGAGAGACAACTGTTTACAAGAGTCCGCGGTGTTCCAGACGAGTGTATCTATTAATGTATTCCTGCTCCGAGTGCACAGGCACAGATTTACAGTACAAACAGACATCGTGTCCTCACACGCCGCTGCTCTCCATGAGGTCTCCCTGTCACCTCTCTGCTGCACCTCTGTAGAGTCTCATGACAATCACTTTTTAATCACTGAGCAGGCACCTTACGCAGCTTGTGCATAACCCAAATATCTAGGTGTCAGGTGAAAATGCACAGAAACATGGGAGAGAAAAGAGCAGAAGTCTGGATTTGAACCTATTTTTTCATTTAGGAAAACTTTTGTGGGGTCATACATACAGGACAAAGTAAAGTTAAACCAATTATTATTTATGTTTCAGGCAGATTTAGATTTGAAAAATACTAATAATTAAGAAAAAAACAAGTATAAGTTTTGGGGGGGAAGTAACATGTAAATAAAAATAAATTTAAGTTTAAAATTATTTATATCCTTGTTCTTTGAGTTTGCAGCACTTAAACTAATCTTATAATTAGTGATCAAATTATTGCATCTTTTGTTTAGTATTTTATTGATCTGTCCTTGGTGATGAATTGAACATCTTTGTGGTTTGAAGGCCATCTCCGCAAAGCATGAACTCACTTCAGATTCTCCCAGATTCAAGTTGGGACTTGACTGGGAGAATACAAAATATTAATATTACTTCCAGTCAAAAAAATTAAGAGACTACTTTTGTCAAAGTTAAATTTACAAGGTATAACAATCAAAAGATTTTATGGCATAATTCATGAAAATCCTCAACTACAATGAAAAGTTGATGCCTTTGTTTAGGTAAACTAACTAAGAGTCATTTTGTGGCTATAGACATTTTATTTATTAGGAGAAGCAATACTTCTTTGGTCTGTAAACTTTGCTGAAAACTGATGTGTTTACAAAAGTAGCACTTCAAATTGACTTTGTTCAGATTTTAAGACTTAAACCTCCAACGAGAACCAAGTCGTGATAAACAAAATATAAGAAGTACATCTTCAGATTTCCTTTGGGCTATGTTTGGGTATGTTTCGTTTTCTTTTTTTAATTGAATATGAATGAAAATCTAATCTCAAAGGCCATTCACAGAATTATTAGCACTCTCTGCAAGCTGATCATCTTGCCTGTTGTTTTCCAGTTATCTGAATGGATGTGTGTTTATAGGCTGCGCGCTGTCATGTCTATTGAACGGCCCAACATCAAACTGGGACCCGAGGGACAAACGATCGATCTGTAATGTAGCCTGTAAGTGACCTCGCCACCTGGTGAGTCCCTGTAGAATCTGAGTTTGCACTGCAGGGCCTCTTAATGCAGCATTTACACACTTCCACTGATTAAATTCACGCAGCCGTCAACAATGAGGACTTCTGTTGTTGGACTAGATTTCATATTAATCATATGACTTCTTTGCAAACGCATAAATATGAGCAAACTGTGTAGCAGGTGGATTACACAGAGCATTGCGGGGCGTCTTCTGTGGATCACCATGTGGCTGCAGCCATCTGCTGGTCCTGTTTCTATTCACCGGAGCCTCTCATTAGCTTTCTGCTAGTTAGACTGGCTGCCTGGATCTGCAAGCCCCACTGTTGTTTTTATTCTTGTCCACAAACCCTCCATCTCTCTGTCCCTGCTCCAGCTCAGAACCTCACTTAAGACTACCAAGTCTCCCTTGTCTCATCAGGGTCCATTGTACGCACACACACACACACACACACACACACACACGTGCAAGGCCCAACTGCAGGAAGCGTACAGTATGGGACGGTGTAGTGCAAAGGAAATAGGTCAGTCTGCCTGCACCCCTCCCCTGTTAAACCCCACTCACTGTCCTGGCTGGACGTGAAAGTGGGACAGGCGAGGGGACATGCACACACACACACACCCATGCACGCACACGCGCACACTAACACACATAATGCACCAGATGGGTAACGTGTGTGTTTGACAAAACGGAACCTGTTGGGGTTCAAAGGGCACACGGCTGTGTTGTGTTATGTCATCAACTCCACCTTCCGACCGGTATGTTGGTGCTAATGATCAGTGTCCACACGTAATGACACCACTGTAAACAAAAAAAAAAAGAGAAAGAAGTGCAGGTATGGAGAGAAAATGAGGTGGAGAATCTGCATTTTTAATTCAGAAGCAGGGCTGCCTAAGCGTTCGCCTATCGTTATGTTGTGTCCAGATGGTGGGAAATTTTAGAGAGCTAGAGGAATGAACTGCGCTTGAGGTCAGTCGTAGCACAAATCTTCCTCTGAAGGCAACGGTTCTCTAAGACTTCAAGACCCCAAGTAAATCAAATCAAATTTAAACAATCAACTAATGGAGAAAAATCAGTAAGTAATGTAGAAACCATCTTGTAGACTGCAATTACAATAAAACTCAAGGTTTTTATAAATCAGAACCAGCATGCATGATAAAACTGGACAGGAAAGTCTGCAACTTCCTGAACAACAGTTGTCTTTGCTACACAATCACAAAACTTGAGGTGCACCCCAAAGTTTCCAGCTAGACATTTCTGGGAAGACATTCGCCAAGGCCAGGACTCAAACGTATGATGGCTGAATCGGGGAGTCAAGTCTGTGTTGCATGCTCTAGCCCTGCGCCATCCAGAAGTTAGCTATTTTCATTATTGATTGCCTGTATAAACACAGATAAAAGAAGCCATGTAAAAGAAAAATGCAACTTCTATTGAAGTGCAAGGACTATTCATTCAGGCAGGTACAACATAGAGTTAGACTTATATGGTCATTATACTTCATTTACTAAAATGTCGATTTGAGTAAATGCCTTTTGCCCTTTGAGGTTGAATTTGAAATTGGAAATGTTGGGAGTCTTTAAGAAGTCTTAGTGAAGGTAAAGCCTGCATTGTCTACATCAGTGGTCCCCAACCAGAGCTGGGCAATTGTCCACAAATCTCTGATTGGTAGATTTCTATGCAGTAATAATGTAGATAACATAATATCCAGTATTACTTAAAGGCGTGCAGTGGATTCCAGGTGTTCGCTGGGGTTAGGACCACATCCACTAAAATACTCAGATACTTGAGATCCCCTCTGAAAATACTTACACCTACTTTAATAGTTTAAACATCGAGTACTGTAACATGTTTTAATAAACACAACGGAAAACTGTGTTAGACATTAGCTTCGTGAGCAAAAGCTAATATCTATAGTCTTCCTTATCTCTATTCTTTGAGGTACAGCCAATAAGCTCCTGGGAAATTCAATTGGATTGACTGGTTTGCAAACACCAGGCAATAGTACGTCAACGTGAACTATAGGTAGTTCAGCAGTTTCCAAACTGCATTTTCTTTGAATGTTTTAGAAACTGTGAATCTGTGAATACTGAACTGTAATCAGTGGAGATTCACTGTTTGTGGCTTAGATGTTAATAAGGTATGAAGTGAGGCTCAGTTTTGAGAAATCCATATTCTTAACATCCTTATATGCAACAGTGTTTTCTAGGATAAAGATCATCAAGATGGTCAAAACGAGTCCACATGAATTATGAACATATACTCATCATGGTGCACTATTTTATGTGTGAGATGACAGGCAGGTTAGACAAGCCTTATCACTATCATTTTAAAAATATTTATTAATTTTATTGCTCAAATAAAACTCTCATTGTTCATGAAATCAATTTTATTTCACAGTCCAAGAGCAAAGTTAGAAAGTTTTCTCATTAAATACGAAAAAGGCAAGTTATTAAATGAATGACCCAAGTGTGTGCAGAGACAAAGGAGACATGTTCACCTTTACACAGTGGATTTACTCTCTGTGGATCAGCTGTAACACCTCCTGCTGTGTTTCTTAAGACCAGCTGACAAGACTGTGGCAGGCAGTCAGCTGCTCACACACACACACAGATAGCTTTTAGTCAGAAAATCAATTTTAATTTTCACATCTTCATTAGATCTATCCAGAGAGACCCTCACTGGAGAAGCAGACCATGATGAAGCACAAAGACAGCTTGGTGATGGTTAACACTGAAGCATGAGATCAGCATCAATAATGTTTCCCAAATATTTGCCTGTTTGTACTTCCGTATGTTTCTATGTGATGTTCTGACTCAGATTCACTGGAATATGCTATGTTTCTGACAGCCGAAGACAAACGTAAGCCGAGCTCAGTGTGCAACTCGTCTCGTTCAGCATCTGATTCTCACACTCACTGCTCATCAACTGACCTACATACCCCTAATTACACACAGCAGCCTCACAAACCCGTACACAGAAACCGTAAATATACACTCAGAAATGACACATCCAAATTAGATCATCTACCGTGCCTATAAAAATGTTTTGTTCTTTCCGTAGTTTTGTACATAGCATTCTACTCCATCAAGCCATTTTCTTTACACCCTTGTCCCTTGGTGGGGTCAGGAGGTGCTGGTGCCCATCTCCAGCTAATGTTCTGGATGAGAGGCAGAGTCACCCTGGACAGATCTCCAGTCTGTCGCAGGGCAATACAGAGACACACAGGACAAACAACCATGCACACACACACACTTCCACCTAAGGGCAATTTGGAGAGGCCAATTAACCTGACAGTCATGTTTTTGGACTGTGGGAGGAAACTGGAGTACCTGGAGAAAACCCATGCATGCACAGGGGAACATGCAAACTCCATGCAGAAAGACCAGGACTGGGAATTGAACCCAGAACCTTCTTGCTGCAAGGCAACAGCTCTACCAACTGCACCACTGTGCAGCCCACAATAAAAAAATCATTAGGCACATATTAAACCATCTACACCATGTATAATGGTGCTGGCAACATCATGCTGTGAAGATACTTCTCATTAGCAAGCACTACAAGGTCAAGATTGATGAGAAAATATTGCCAAGCGACTTGGGAGAACATTTACTTTCTAGCAAAACAAGGACCCAAAGGAAAGGTAACACAGAAGTGGTTCAAAGACAACGAGGTTAATATTCTGAAGTGGCCAAATCAAAAGCAGAATCTCGATCCTGTTGAAACTTTGTGTCTGGACTTGAAAAGAGCTGCTAACACCAATCAACAAGCAGCGAGACAGAAACTGAGCTACTTTGTAAGAAATAAAGGAGGAAATGAATTCAATAGCATCTCCCACAATGTTTATCTTTTGTAAACATGAAAACAATTTAATAACCTCCTTTACTTTGTGCTTCGGATACCAAAAAGCTAAATCATTTGAAAAAAATTTGAAATTGATGAAATGAGAATGAGAATACAGTACAAATGCAACATGGTATCAGTGTGTTTTTGCAGTAAAACACCATCTGCTTCAGGACCTAAGGCCATTCTTGCCCTACTACCCTCTTTGCGTCTCTCTTATTTCCCACTAATTTCTGTCTTCTGCAAAGGGATCGTGCAAATAAAGCTTGCATTCTTCCCAAACATAAAACTTAAAATGTACAAGGTGCTGCACGAAACATCAAGCTCAACTTTTTTCTGTATCTTTCCCCGTCAGACGCACTCACACCCAAATGAGGTTAATGAAGATGAATGTGAGGGCACCAGTCCTATTGACATCCTGTGTCTCTAATTGTGGCCCTGTTCTTCAAGGACATGGTGGGAAGACAAGCAGGGAGTGGACAGAAATAGAAACGGTGGGACTGTTGGAAGAGAGTCTGTCTCTCGTTTTCTTTGTGTCAAGCTCAATTAAGTGCAGGACTTGACATTAGCTGGGGAAAACTGAGTGTGATGAGGAAAGCGGTGAAAGGAGGGACAGAGAGAGGGAAATGTCAAGAAAAAGAAAGGAGGAGGAGGACGAGGGCCACCAGATCAGTGATCCAGAACGGTAAGCAGACAGAAGACACACGTTAGGAGTTCGGTCAAGCAGAGTGCCGCATCCAACCCTCCTCCCACAAAATCAGAGACATAAAGGATAAAGACATTCCCACATCCAGGAGATGCAAAGCAATCAAAATCTCCAACGCACACACACACACACACACACAAATAAAATGAAATTACAATCAGCTATTTGATTTCCTACCTGGAACAATGGAAACAGTGTCTCTTTCCCAGGACACAACACTGACATACTCCTGCACGGCAGCAGGAATGAGGCACTTGAACACTGCTACGTTGCCCCGCATTGAGCGCTGGTCCGCCACCCGCACAGTGTAGGGTTCCCTGAAAACTGCAAACACACACACACACACACAAAAAAATATCATCTAATAGAATTTTTTAAGCTTATTTTTATTACAGACAATAAAGGTGAAACAAAAGTCTAGAATAATTTAATATGTGCGTGGTCTTAAGACTGAATAGACATTGTCAGCACATGAATGAAGAGTCCTGGGTGCATTTATTGGCACGTTTGGTAAAAATGTACAACAGTCTCAAAATAAATTAATCTTTTATTGAAGGAAGGGTTAGGAATCCAATCGTCAATGGGAGAACATGTATTCAGTTAAAAACTGATTGCTTCTAATAAAATACCCAGAGAAATGGTTGGTGGAACCCTAAAACATACTAAAATGTGTTGCAGGGCTTTGATTTGTGTTTTGTTAATTTGTATTCAACAACCTTTGTGTTCTGCTCCGTGTCCATTTGGATTTATTTCTCTTAGGTTGGTGTTTATCTTTTCTGTAGTTCCATTTTGAGGCTTAGGTCTGGAATTTCTTTTTCTAAGATGGGACATCAGTATCAAAAACACTTGCATAGACATGGGACCATTTCCAGAAATCTTTTCGTCCACATGGCAACACTATTTAAGAGGTGCTGAACATGGCACATGCGACGTGTGCATAAAGCCTCCACACGGGAAGCACAACAAGAATATTAAACCGGCAAACCACAAAGTGTGAGCAGAGTCTTTTGTGTGCACAGACAGAGAAGTGGAGCTTCTTCTCCATGTCGAATGTATTATGAAACTCATGAACTACAGGACAAACATGAAATCTGCCTTTTGTTGTTATGCAAGATGCGCTTAGAGGTTGGGTTAATACGTTAGGGTTTTCTCAAAAAAGGCATTTTTGTTTTCCACATGGCAGACATTTTCACTCTGTAAGCCATAAAAAAACATAATTAGAGTTTCCTAAAGCGCCGTTTCCAGGTGGACCTGGGGCTCAAACGTGTAAAGACCTTCCCATTTTATAGGGAAAAGCTTTTCCCTGTAGAAGGGCCCTTAGTTTAGCTCAGTTCCTGTCAATTAGTCTCCCCTCCTCACTTTTCCTTCTGCCACAATTGCACCACTTCTCCAATGAATAGTTCTTCTGGTTTCTTTGTCATTTTAACCCTTCCTGCACATTTAAACTCCTGGTTTTCATTTTTATATTACACTTACACCAGTTTTATATCATGCTTTCTTCATGACACCTTTGTGATTATTTATTTATCATTTATAAAAACTCTTCACCTTTCTGCCTCTGATTCTGCCCAGATTTGGGCCCAGTTACAAACCACATAACTGAAGTAGCTAAAGCAGTTTTTAAATTTAAACTTTATGTTACAAACCACATAACTGAAGTAGCTAAAGCAGTTTTTAAATTTAAACTTTATGTTCATCAGAGGTTCAATGCACAACTGGGTAGCACTCACAAATGAACACAGGCCCATTTCTTCTATCCCAGAACCAGTAGGTTGAATGTGGGTCCTAATTTATCACACAGCGAAGACAACTGTAAGCGGAATAAAAAATCACGAAGGCTCACTGTAGCTAACAGGAGCATGTATGTTCTCCAAAGACCAGTTCTCCATCTCCATAAGATGTTATGAACATCAGTTGTCCACAACTGATGCCAGAAAAAAGCTTTTTCTGTCCAATCATTGCAAACATAAATAGTTAAAACTCCGCTGGGACTGCAGCAAGGACTGTGTCCTTTAGTCAGGTGAGACTAAAGGACACAGTCTCACAGGAGACTAAGTTGGAATTTTTAAGCAACAAACACTTCTGGTGGGTTTGGTGTGAAACAAAAGATGAATATGTGAAAATAGACTTTATCTCTACTGTTAAGTGTGGAGTAAAATCTGCAAAACTTTGGGCCTATGAAAAGTGGGTTGTTTTGGGGTCTTTTAGAATCCATCCATCCAAAACAAAAACCAAAATCACGTCCCCTGACTCTGCCTGATACCTCAGAAGACGATACTCCGGTCTCTACAGGTTAACCCGGCTGCCCGACATAAGAAACTCATTTAAACATTTTGATCTGTTTCTTTTGGTCATGAGTGTTATCTGATGACAATAAGGGACGGTCCGATGGTGGGAGAAGAGAACAAGTAAATCAAGAGCTTTATCAGGTTTGCTATCACCAAATTTACCCACTTTCATGGCCAACTTTTAAACCAGAAAAATATGATGAAAGGTTAACATAAGAGAGCTGGTCAATCTTGAGAGATTGATCAAATTATATTTTACAATGGGGAATGTTATCAACTGAATAAATGTAATTTAAATCTTTTTATCCAGGAATACCTTTTAATAGGATAACAGAAACAACATTCAACTTCTTGTAGTCTTACTTCTCCTTTGACCATGTATGACTCAGGCCGTCATAAAACAACATAATTAAGGAAGCCATTTTCTAGCACTGGCATGACATAAACACCATTTGTGCACGGATCTTCACAAGGATATAATGCACAGAGCTTCAAAAACCATTGGGGAGTTTGTTGGTGCTTTGGTTTTATGCAGGTTCAGGCAATATTTTACACTCTGTTGAATGAGCAGGAGCTCATTAGCAAAATGACATGAAAGCTAGGACGTATCTGAAGGTTGCTAAGAGACTGGTTCGGAATCCCTTGCCTGGTAACAGACACGGAGATAGCATGCATACATTCCCCGTTGCAACAGGGGAAGAAGCCATGCGCAAAAATTTACATCTTCTTTAAATAGACAAAACCGGGCGCAGGAGATCAGCCTGGTTCTTGTCTTAATAAATATTTTCAAACTCATGTATTTCTAATTAAGTTTCAGGTATTATCGCCAGAAAGCAGTTGGCCAGTGATCCTTGTTTATAACCATTCATTGGCAGAGGACGCGCAAAACTATCGGGAACCAAATAAAAATCTGCGTTCTGTCCGATTGTGACCTGATCGCCATCGGTGCCAGGGCTTGACGCAGGCCGCTGGCGGCAGGATGTTTGCTTCACGCTAATCCCCCGCCTCAGCTCTTGAGGCCGGGCTTTCTGGTCATGTGGGAACGAAGGCAGCAAACCGGCTGCCGCCTCGCTCAGGGTCCCGGCTCAAATCCCCCACTTGGCTCTTGTATTAGTATTAGAACGAATATGAGTATTAGTTCATGTCTGTGTTGGGAGGCAGAATATGGAAACAGATGTTGATGGCAGCAGGGAAGGGGGAGGGACCAAAGTGGCCTGAATGAATGAGCGGAATAAGGTACGGAGCAGGACAATGGATGTGGCTTAAAGGTAAGCCAGCTGTGTGCTTGAAGTATCTGTTAATTGGGTTCTTTGCTTGTATTCCTGGGCCAAAAACCCCAAATGCACTTCTTTGAAACTCTGGATGAAACTAGCTTATTTAAAGCAGCCTAACACTATTGAATTAATGGGGGGAGGGGGGAGGGTAGCAAAAAAAACATATTGGTTAGGTCTGTTAATAAAAGAAAATTACAGAAGCATTTTAGTCTGGAACAAGATGAAGAGAGGAGACAAAAAAATTGAGAAAAATAGTTGAATGTAACGGCAACAGAGGCAACTTCAGGTCAAAATGTCCCAAATTAGACTGCTGCAGGGTCTGCTGATGTTTGATGATTGATCATCCATTCTAATGCACTATGGAAAAGATTTTTTCTTCGGCATTTGTGAAATAAATCAATATATGCTGTGCCAAAAGATGACAGCGTCTACTAGGGTTGCCAACTTTTTGGAACACCCTTTTTTCAGGTTGAGGAGGAGTTATTAACAATATGTCCCACCCAGGAAACACAGTACGTTTACATGAACAAAGTAGAAATTTGTGGATGTTAAATTATAATTGATAAATTTTGTTTAATAGCTAAACCTTTATTTCAGCAGCCAAAACACTATTTGTAATGTTAGCGTGAAATGTTAAAACGATATGAAAAGCAGCTTCCATTTGTAGCTTTTAGTCATGTATTTGTGTTAAATTTAATAATAACAAGAAACATCTTCTGGTAAAGAGAAGTCCTTCCCTTCACTGTCAAAGACACTAAACTGATCAATTAGCAATCTGTGTTCAATGTTAAAGTTTGAGAAGCATGTTGCTATATAGTTTACAGTATGGCCTGGTTACCATGGTAAACAGATATATTAAAAAGTTACAACTTATTAGTAGGTTTTTAATTTAGGGGTAAAATTTATAACTATAACAAAGTCCAAACCCCCAGTAAGTAACTGTTTCTGAATAGCAGAGGGTCCAGATCCTCTGTATGTCTCAAAACGTAAAACATGTCAAAATGGCTGCAGTCGTACATCTTTGACCCTGAAGCAAAAGAAGTGGAGTCTCCTGTACATCCAACAAAGATGCAATGATCAATAATTCAGATTTTACCCCTCAAAATGTTTTATACAAGATACATTTTTAACATAACAAAGAGAAAAAATTCCTTTGAAGCACAGGTTTCCATTCTTGTTGTCATGTAAATGCTTTATATGTTGTAATGAGATGTCTACTTTGTAAAGGAGAAAGTCTTTATCTTTCACTTTTCAGCCAACAAATACACAATACAAGAGTGAAAATTTATTTCACCTTTAATCATTAAGCAGCATTGAAAGATAGTCCATGCAAATGGCAAAATATATGCATTGCAAGCGGAGATTTAATGTATGGCAGATGAAAGATGCTAGCCAATCCAATTTTGCATCCCGCTGTGATTTAAAAAATTGTGCATCTTTAATGCAATCCATAAAGATTAAATGTTTCAAACATGGGAGATTCGGTTAGGAACCATAGAGTAAACTTTTACTGTAAATATGTTAAAGCTACAGCATGGCAATAATTACCATAAGACAGTATGTATTTTTGTTTTTAAAGTATTAAAAACAACAACTTTATGAAATCTTGCATTTGCTTTAAAAATGTCCTTAGCCTGTTTTGTTCTGATATTTTCTCAAGTGACTGGAGTTTCTTCCTCGTTTCCTTTGAGATGGAAATATTTAAACACTCCATCTGCTGAATGAGAGTCATTCAGCAGATGGAGGAGCTCAGTGGCCGATGTTGGAGCGTTTCATCACTCGCTCTGTCTAATAGGTGAAAGTAAAGGCTGAAGCCTGATGTGGTGAGTGATGCAGATGTTCTCTCTGCAGACTCTGTTCTAGGTCAATCTGTGTTCCGGTCAAGGGCTATTTTAGGGCAGGTGATTCAGTGTGGGCTGGGTTTTGTTTTGTTTTTTTGTTTTTTTAAGCTGTCAATCACATCTGCTCTATTTTCTGCTTAAAGCAGTGTCTATCGCTGGTACTCACCAGCTTTGATGCGGATGTTCGGGCTGCGGATCTTGCCCGCCTGGTTCTCGGCGGTGCAAAAGTAGTCGTTGTCATGGATGTAGCTGTTGTACGCGGAGGGCGAGAACGGGTACAGCTGGAGGGTGCCGTTGGCGTGCACATGGCGGATGTGGGGCACGTCGTAGATGTCGTCGCCAGTGGCCAGGTACCAGCGCAGTATGGCGCTGGGGGTGCCCCCTGCAGGACAGGGCAGGGACACCCCCACTGAGCTGGAGTAGGTTACCCTCTGCAGGGAGGCATTTACAAAGTACAGCCTGGTAGAGCCCACATCCTCACTGTGTACTGCAGAGGCAAACAGACGAAGCATTAGCACTTATAAGTCAGATGTGGTGGAAACACCAAAACCAAAGAAAAACGTAGCAGTAGGCCTGGGCCAGTTGCCATTATCTATGTATACCAATGTGTTAAAAAGGTAAAATTAGAATAACGCTACAATTTTAAACGCTCCGCAGTATTTTGAGGATTTTCCCCTCATAGATCATTCAACATTTTGTTGTGTGTTTTCCTAAATACCTGTGCTCTTTTTTTGGCATGTTTTGGCACCACTGACCACCAGTCAACCTGAATTTATTGAAAGCGTCACTATTCCATTTTGATCTTCAGTCTTAGCCATTTTTCTACAGTTTATACATCAATATCAACTTAACTGTGTGAAACCCATTAAAAAGCAAAAAGCATTTCTTGCTTTTTTTTTAATTATTAAAGATCTTTGTTAATAATTATTAAAATCATTAGTAAAACCATGTCATACATCTTTACTTCAACTACTATATTTACTCCAGGTTATCCCACATTGTAATGGCTCTTGCCCACATCAAAACAACAGAAACAAGTTTAAAAGGGTGGGAACGTCCTTCAGACGTGTTGCAAAATAATCAAAATAAATGTATGTCAAATATCCAGCTGCAAACATCAGTCATGTGACTCAAAAAGCCAGGGATTTGGGCTAAAGCTTGTGATGGTTTAGGTGGATGGGACCGGGTGGGGGGAGGAAGAGGAAGAGGAGGAGGAGGAGGAGTCCGTTACCTCCATACAGTTTGTGTGCAGATACAAAGACAAACAGAGACACTGGGAGGGAGGGAACTCGCTGATAGGTTATGTGATTGGAATTTCTATGCCAGACGCAGAGATTTAAGTCTGTTTAATCTCCTTACATATTTACACAAAAACACACACACAAATACACACACGCAGCCATGTTATTCATAGGCCGTCAGATTAAACACACACACCTCCAACAGAGAAAAGGAGAGTTAAAAGAGGAGAAATTCAGGGGGGGGGGGGAAGCGCGTACCAGGTTTGGGAGTTATTAAAAGAGGAGTTAATGGGGGGGACACTTCTGACAGACAGATGTGGTATTTAACCACTGACAGATTTTATTAGAAGCCCTCAAAGACACCAAAAGATGTAAAGGTTGGGTTACTAACTGCATAAAATCACTGTATTTTTTTCCCTTTACATTAACATTTTATTACAAACTTTTACAAAATCGACTGGTGATCGGGAAAAAAATTACATTTGCTTCTTTTATTTTGTTACTGTTGCTTCTTTTTTTTTATATTACCACTCCACTTAATAGTTGTTCAGCTTTAGGAAACACTGAGCACAATCACTTGTTGCAAGTATAACATTAAACAAGCAGAGATATTTTGCAAAGATTTCACCAAAAATTTAAATTTATTTTGGAAAACATCTTTTTGAGATCGAATAGCTGTGAAAATAAGGCTCACTTCATAGGATTAAACCAAAAAATTTGACATTTTGGAAATGTGTAGACGTGGATATGTGTATGATTATTATTACTTTAACGTTAACTTTTCCCTCATGTGGCACAGTATGCTGTACAGTGAGGGAAAGGTGTGGAGGTTTTGACTCACAAAAGGGGAATAATAGAACCTGTAATAAAATATCTCAGACATTGCCAAAGGCTTTTACAAAGAGGACGGTTTTATAGAGAGATTTGAAGGCAGTTAGAGATTTAGTGCGCCCGATTTCAGTGGGCAGGGAGTTCGATGAACTGGGGGTGGGGTTTGAGAGAAAAATGCTTTATTTCTCGTTATAACAAACGTTGACCTGGAGGTAGTTGGCAAGACACAAACCAGGGATCTCCGTGGTCAGGAGAGCAGAAAAAGGTCAATAAGTCAGATATGTTTTTAGGGACATTTGGGTTAAAGTGCTTTTTATTCATGGGGAGAAAAAACATTTTTGGCCACTGAGAGACTGAGCAAGGAATATTTAAAGCATTGGAATTGAACTGATTTTGACACTATCAAGACCAGAAACATTTTTGACTTGAGATTAGAATAGAAAATTATTTTCAAACTTCTGTCTGCCTGGACAATATTATTTGAGAGACAGTAAAGATAGCTAGCTATCAATTCTTTAAATTTACTGAAATTTTATGCCATCCAAAATTTAAAGCAACGAGATAAACTTTCCTATAACATCAGTCAAGTTTACTTTAGATATATGATGCTTCACTACAGAATTGACAGAATTGTGCTTTTTACCTTTCTCTTATAATAAATTAATGCAAAAATATCCAATCAAACATGGAAACTTTGTTGTTCTAAATTGTTAATATCAATGTTATGTTACAGAATCAAAGAGAAAGGCAGCTGATTAGGTTGATCAATAATTGTAGCTTCTTTTAGAAGATGGGGGGGGGGGATTCCTGGTTAAAGATTGATAAATCTGGGCAACATGTTACAGATGGTATATGAAAATATGTCTGGCAGTCCAGCGGTGGGCTGCAAAAACCAGGTCAGACTCCCTCCCCTCTGCAGATTACTGATAATAGCCCCTGAGCATAAAGCCCATATTAAAGATTGCAATATCTATAATCTCCCAATGGGGGGACAGCAGTAAAGTAGGAAAGTGAGGGGTTGCCCTATCAGCTTGGGGGGAGGGGGTTGTGGGCAGCGAAAGACCCTCTCATACAGTAGATTATATGGCCTGGAGGCATGGGCATTTGGGGGGCTACAGAGCACTGGGACTGATAGTGCGGGAAGTGGATCAGAAAGAACTCCCACTACTCAAAACCATGTCAAAGCTGTGTCGAAACCATGCAAAATGCACATACACACACACATGAAAACAGATTAAAAAAATAAAAATAAAAAAACCCTTCACATACAGCACATACTACAAACCATCAACCTAAACATTTTAAGTAGAAACTCTGTATGATAGTGCAGATCATTCAGAGAAAAATATGCCTCTTTATGATGTGAACCAAAACATACCGCTTCCTTTTTAGGCACCATCTGACAACTTGATGTCTGAACAAACACCAGGTCTGTCTTTCTGTTTACATGTCTACCTATATAAGTCAAGACATATATATATATATATATATATATATTATATATATATATATATATATATATATATATATATATAAGCCAGCTAGATGAAAAAACTTGTATCTGACAATCTTTACAGAAGCCAGTTAAGAGATGTGCTGGCTAATAAAGTGTGAGAAATTCCATTTATTGGTAAGTGTTCAATTTTTTTTACATTTTTCAACACCTTCTGTGCAAAATGTTGCAATATATATGCTTGCAATATATATGCTAACAGACTTAAGGGATAATGAAAACACATGTGGTTTCTAGAGTTTCACACAAGCAGCTACAAAACGCAGCCACAAGCTATAAGGTTTTTAATATTTAATTTCCCATATCTCCTGTATTAGATGCAATGTAATATAAAAGTAGGTATTTTCTAATTAAGCTAAACCATAACTTATTAAATATTTACAAAGAGAGAAACTAACTACATAATTTTGATAAGCTGATTCCCCTGCAAACAATATAAGTGGCAGAGGAAAAGCAACAACAAAACAAAGAAGAAAAATGTTTTTTAAAATTACGCTTCACCATGTCAAAAAATAAAAACTTCAATTTCAAAAGTAAAATTTTTAGAGTATTTAAAAATTTTATACAACAAATTTATGCTTCACACTCAGCAGGAGATATTTGTTACAAAAACTGGTACAAAAATTAATTAGATATATATTAGATATGCATGAGAAAAAATAGAGTATAGCCTATGTATTTAAGAAGGAAGTCAAAGGACAAACAAAACCTAATTAAGATACAACCATTTTGTCTGCAGCAGAGCAAAAGAGATCAAAACTTTGAGCATATGGCACAAAATCTGGACAAAATACAGAACTTTTTTGTATTATTATAAGAAGTCTTAATCCGAATTGCCCAAAAAAATCATCATGTTGCTGAAAGCAGATAAAATAATGCGATGAAATAAACAAAAAAACTCCAGACGTTGCAGATATTAGGCTTATTATGCTTTTAGCTTGATAGTTGGAGGAAAAACAACCTATATGACACTGGTGTAGTTATTTTTTCCCCTTTATTATTGTCCTGTCCTGAAAAGGTTGCAGAACTACATCTTCTGACATTTCTTCTTGGAAATGGTCCTACTGAATTCATATGTATAACTATATGTTCCATGACAACATTCCTTAAGACTGGCACTGAATTGCAAACAACTGATTGACAGACAAGAGAGCTGAGATTATTTTTCCTCTATGATGAAATATTTTTCACACTTTGTTTACTACTCTTTTCTTAGAACATAATCTTGAATACTTTCCTAGTCGATCCTACCTTTTACTATGTTACCAAACTTCTGTTTGGCTCCTAAATAAAACACTTGCACTATAAAATGTTCTTTAAAGCTTATCACACAGAGACTGTAGTATTTAACTTTTCTGGTTTCAATTTGGAAGCAACATTATAAGAATCACAGAAAGAGATCACGTGGAACTGCAATGAGTTACTTTGTGGCAATGTCTAAATTCTAAACAAATGAGAAATAAACGTAAACCCAGTATTAATCCTTACAACACTATTGATTGTCAGCACATGGTAAAGCAAAGGCTAATTTTAATTGACCTATTTCTACAACATGGATCTCTGTGGAGCAAAGAGATGGGTGGAAGACGAGCTCCACCCATTCCCCACTGAGACAAAGATTTTAACACTAAAAACAGCCTGCCTGGAAACTGTCACGCTACATTATCTTGAAATTATCATAAGGAGTAAAAACTGAGAGATAAATTTAGATCACAACAAACAAAATGCTATATTTTGACAAAAAGGGGGCAGGTTTTTTTGCAGATAGAGGGCAAACTGTAAGCGACACGTCACAGATCCAGCCCACCAGGTGTGGTCAAAGACTCGGTGCTGCGTTTGTGCCAGGACGGCAGAGTTTCCACTCCATTTAAAACCAGCAGATCAAATGCCAACAACCACCTGTGCCAACCAGTATGGAGGCTTACACTGCCAAGAAAACAAACCGTAACCACTGCGCCAGTGATAGAAAAATATAGGAACATAAATATTTTGCATGTTTTTAATGATGTTTAAAGGTTATCCTGTGGACCACATTAAAATATATATATATATTTTTTTTAAAATCAACTAAAAATTATTGATGCTTGGCCTTGTTTCTAATGCTTAATTTAGAAAGTAGCTTCCTCAGAATTAATTGTATCCCTTACCATAACTAATTTAAACCTCCTAGCTGATTTTTTCTGGCTGTGCCATACAAACATCCAAAATCCCAAAACTTCTTAATTTTTTTTAAATGAATCCCTGAATATTTCTTGTTTAGGGCCAGATTAATCTGCAGCATATGAGCTATGAAATAAACCAGTGTAAATAGCAATGCAATGAATATTTGAGGGATGGTAAGAAGTACCTAGAGGAATTGTTGCTGATTTTCTGCTTAGCCAGCAGTAATGCTGCAGTTTTCGCTTTACAGGTTTCACTGGTGACAACTGCATCCAGTGGCCCACAAATTACTGGTTATCCTAAGCGAATCAATCCCTTGCACTCCTGAATGTTGAGGAACCAGACTACCAAACACACCAAGTACACAGCAAGGTAATAAGCTATTGAACTATCAGGGGTCAAAAAGTGCATTTCTGATTTTCTCTAAAAAAAAAAAAAGAGACTTAGTTCATTAAAAAATAAACAATTGAGTGTCGTTTCCTCTGAGCAGCTTATGGCATAGAATATAACCACAACTTTTGCATCATTTATACAGACAAATTTATAGCGCAGTTTGTCAGTTGGTAGAGCTGTTGCCTTGCAGCAAGAAGGTTCTGGGTTCGATTCCCAGCCCCGGTCTTTCTGCATGGAGTTTGCATGCTCTCCCTGTGCATGCGTGGGTTTTCTGCGGGTACTCCAGTTTCCTCCCACAGTCCAAAAACATGACTGTCAGGTTAATTGGCCTCTCCAAATGGCCCCTAGGTGTGTGTGTGTCTCTATATTGCCCTGCAACAGACTGGTGACCTGTCCAGGGTGACCCCGCCTCTCGCCCAGAACATTAGCTGGACATGGGCATCAGCAACCCTCCTGAGCCCATTAAGGGACAAGGGTGTAAAGAAAATGGATGGATGGAAATGTATTCCTGTTTTGCTAACTAGTTAATAATTGAAAAGTGAAAAAGAGAAATATAGAATCTTTTGGCCAACACCACGTCCCCTCAAAGTAGCTCTGATGTTGCAGCATGAAGGGAATCAGAAGGAATACAAAACGGGATGGCGGAGTTAGAAACTATATTCTAACGATTTGTGATTCTTTTGTTAGCCACTAATTATGCTAATGCTGAAATCTATGAGGTGATGCCTGAGAAACTGGAAGGCTGTTTTACTGTGTTTAAAAAAATGGACACAATTGGACACTTCTGGTTCAAAATACGAAATATGCAAAATAGTCACAAATGGACCTGGTATTTATATAGAGATATTAGCTTTATTTCTTCTTCACTTTGCAGAAACACAAAAATTAATAATTTTGACAACTCTTGTAGCATTAAAATCTATTTAAAATTAGACAAAAATGCAACATGTGGATTGGTCAAACATTGATTTGAATAATCTGTGTTGTCTACTGAGTCTTTAAAAGAAAGTTTCCAATCTATAAAACCCTGTATTTTTTTCAACAAAAACATTTTCTTCTCAACAAAATCTTTACAGTCTTCTTGACTTGCTCATCTGAACTCATTATTGTGTATTAAAAGTTGGAAGGTGAAGTAAGCAGCATGACCTTCAAACACAGGAATTTAAGTCCAGGTGTTGGTGTTTAAAAGTGCAAAAACTTCCTGTCAAAAAATCTACGTTTCACTTGCAAATTCCTTGGAGCTTTGGTTCTTGCTTTATCACAGTTCTTCACTTTTCAAAGTAGTTGGTTGACATTAATGAAAAATTCTCAAAATGCAACAATGACACAAATATTTCTCTCAGGAAAATGTTAAAAACGTATTCAATGCTTAAACCACACTCTCTGATCGAGCAGTTTTGAAAGTTGAAAATGAATAGTTGCCTCAAAGTCATGTTGAACATAACTAAAAGGTGTGCCACATCAAAGTCCTGCTTTACTTTACAAACAGGCAAAGATGTCTGATTGTTTTTCCTGCTAAAATCAGATCACAGGACCTTTGAAAATTTTAATTTTTCACAAAATTATCACCTACCAAAATATTGGAAGATTGCTTTTTCTAAATATGTGAATTCCAAATTGGTTCTGAGGATTTAATACACGTGCAAACACAATTAAGCAGAACAGTTGTTGCCCAACCTCTGCTGCTCATGGGCAGCTGATAGGCTGGTAGCAGTACTGACGGTGCTGCACGGTTTTGGAGAAGGTGTTGTTGCAGCTCTCCTTCACCCTGGAGGCTTCATCAGCCTCGTTCAGACACAGCTCCGGGGAGAAAAGCAGCCCTTACAGGGAAGGTGTTGGAGGCGCTGATGGCACCGCTGGAGCTGCAGCTTAGGCTGTCAGAGTCGCGGGAACTATTTTACACGCCCTGCCAGTGAGCCATGCATGAATATGTATGCCGGAGAAGCAGAAGTCATAACCTATGCAAGGTTTCATCATGCATAATGCAGCTGATCTACGCCTCTCCAGGATGTGAACGCACACAAGCGCGCGTGCACGCTCGCACACACAAAGTTCAGAGCTGTATTGTTTTGGAGGGGGGCTAAACAAACTCCAAAACCCCCAAATGTTTCAAATTCACACATTTTTACAATTAAACATGCCCCTGTGCCCAACCCAAGACAAAACACATCCTCATGCTGCCCTCGTCTGCTCTCCTCCTTCCCTCTCGCAAATCTCAACCTAACAATAATTTCCAACACATTTTGGGTTTTATATATATACATATATATGTATATACGTATGTATGTATGTATGTATATATACATATAAAAATACCGGTGGCCAGCTTTAGCAGACCTGCAGAAACACATGAAGATTAGCTGAAAGAAATGTTAGAAAAACTCTCTCTTCTTTCCCTTAGCTCGATCTAGAGACAGCTTTGTTTTGTTTTTTTCAGAATAGTTCTCTCTTTTTTTGCTTGCCATCTGGCTGTCACTCATCCATCAGGTGTTTGTGGGACAGAAAGTTGTGTTTTGATTTGGGTGGCAACAGGAAAAGCAACTATGTGTGGAAACATAAACCGGCACAGGAGACACTGAGATGCGATGCATTGAGAGAAGGGGTACGAACTGAATATCGGTGGCGATAAGGCGGGGGGTGTAGAGAGGTGTAAACTTATTGATAATCCTCGGGTCTGACTTAAGTAGGGTGGAGAAGTCAGGAGGAAGGTTGCTGAAGTTGGATCTAATCAATGGATGGGGTTTTTGCTGTTCCCCACCCTTGTCCCCAGCAATCTGTTCCCCCAAACCCGTTGCACCCACCGACGCCTCCGCCCCCCCGGACCGTGCTGTGTCAGTAAAAAAAAAAAAAAGTGTGCTACTTCAGCAGTCCTCTGGGACCTGCTACCCCCTCACTTCAAAGAAGCCAGTTTCTCTCTTAATGTGAATATCAAATCTGTGGATCACAAGTCCCAGCACAGTCTGCATAAACTGCCCCTCCCCCCAGCCTTTAATTCTGCCTAGTGATGAGGGAAAGAGAGGGAGGGGAGTTATTGCGAGAGGAAGCGACTGAGCAAGAGAGGGAGGGAGAGATGGAGAGAGAGATGGAGATAGAGGGAGATCCAACGAAAAAAAACAAAAAAAAAACTACTTGCTTCAGAGATTTGACATTTGCCGAACACTCCCTCCTTCGGAAAAATGTTCAACGCTGGCGTCCAATGAAACTCAGAGGAGGTCTGGCTCAATTTAGCAACACTGTGTTGATACACAGAGTTCTTACTGGGGAAAATTTTGCACTTCACTTTTGATGTCGGGCATGGATGTTGTTTATTTTGTTTATTTTATTGTCCTCTATTGGTTAGTCCTTTCAGACAAAATACGAGATGAATTCAGTCAAACTGGGGAAATTCAGCTGTGCTGTCCCCTGGGGCTTTTTTGGAAAGCAGCTTTTTATTATTCTTGATGAATGAAAGAAAACGTAACAGTCAAAAGCAAATTATTAAAATTGAAAAATATTATTCGAATCAGGTTTACAGTGGATTCATTTTTTCAGAGAGAGAAAAAATTAACTATATGAATCACATTCAAAAAAAGGTCAATTACAGGTAAATTAACTCAAAGAGTGCCATTTCTTACAGTCTTCCTCCATGTTCTTAAGAGTCACATTAAGTAACGTGAGATTTTCTGGTAAAAAAAAAAAAAGAAGAAGATAAAAGAGACCTGCCTGAGAAATTGCAAGCACAATGCTGCCTATAATTGAAAGCTGCATATTACTCAAGTTGCAGCTTTAATTTTGGAGTCTTGCAAAGGAAAGGGAATTGGCCAAGAAGGAGAAGGAAAGAGGGGGGGGGGGGGGTCAGTGGTGTGAAGGAGCATGGCTCCTTCTGCTGCTGTCACACCTCTCATTAAACACCTCTAATTTAAAAAAAATCACATCAAACCATTGCAATTTTGTATAGATAAATTACCATTTCAATTGAATTTATTTTTATTTGCTTGAGATTGTGAGGCTGTTTATTAGCATGTGAATTTAATTTTACTTATTGCTAATCAATCCACATTTGCAGTAAACCCAGCCTGTAAATTTAAAAGAAAAAACTGTACATCTTATATCCAGGAACACCTAAAAATGTTGCTCTTATAACAGAATACGTTTGAAGAACAATTAGTGACTTTGTAACGGATTTTTTTTTTTCATTTAAGGCCCAAAAACATGTTTCCTTTCCTTTTCAGTCGTTTTCGAGACAGCTAAGTGCAAGATATTTTTTTTTTGTTTTAAAAAAGAAAAAAAAAAAAAAAAACTAAGCCTGCCATGCACTAGGACCATTAAGGGACGTCCCTGACGCACGCCCTCTGTGCACGCGCCCGTGCTGGCTGACTGGCACACGCGCGCGGACACGTCCGCGGGGTCCAGGTGCGCTATTAGGGAGGAACATGACCGGGCAAGTCTCTAATCTGCACCCACGCCCCTGGAGTTTCTCATTTGGTGAAATAAATTTGCGTATTTTAATATAATTCCATTGAGCCTTCAGCCAAGCTATCAAATCACACTGAATAAATTGTAGAAATAAAAAAAAAATAGAATACGAGAACATATATTTAAAGAGCTAATTTTTCACTAACTAAAATTTGTCTGCATTCGAAACCAAAAAAAAAAAAAAACTTAATTCATACGCTGGTGGACCTATAGGGCCTGTTTATGCGCTAAAACCGCCATATTTCTGCTCCCACTACCCGAGACTTTTAGAAATAAAAAAAATACATATTTGTCTCTGTCTCAAAGCTTCAGTAAAAAGGACAAAATCACATAAAAAACGGTTCCAGACAGGCAGGATGCACACAAAGGCCTATAAATACACACCAGTGTTAAGAGTGTTGAATTTGTTATTTTTGACGCAGGGATTATTTTTAATGCACTGTAAAAGAACAAAGATGAACTTTACAATAGGATTAGAGATTTGTTGCACCGTGGACAAGAAACACAAATGAAATAATTTGAAGGTGCATTTCGCATTTGCAGGCAGCAAAAATCAGAGGACGTTTTTCAAAAAGGGACACGATGAATTAAGTAAGAAGGACAAATCTGAATGCTCTAATTACGGCCTTTATTGGGTGTAGACCTATTACACTAATAAGGCCGTTGTGGAAGAAAAGGGCCCCTTTTATTTACCATCAAATGACAACAATTTGTCATTATTAGAAGAAGAAAAAAAAATCTCATCCCAAAAATAAGAGCGTCTCTGTAGCAACCAGCGCAACCCCCCCCCCTCCTCCTCCTCCCAATCAGTCCATCCAAACAGCTGCAATTAGCAAAGGCTACAAGATGGAAGCACCTAGATATAAAAATAAATCACAAATGTTCCACCTGGAAACTTTGGACTCGGGTGTAAAAAGGACTTGGTGGAGAAATCGCAAACGGGCTCATGATACGCGCATGTTTTTATTTCTGTCTCACTCTCCCTCTGTTTGCACCTCATTCTCCCCATTCAGCCATTTTACATATTCATAACTGGAGTTGGTAATGCGAAAACAATCCGTGCCATCAGCACCATCTGACACCAAGGTGCGCTGCAAAAAAACAAAACAACAAAAAAAAACCACCAAACATCCTTCAAATTATACCACTCAAACACCCTCTTTCAAAAAAAAGTCCACTCTCTCAGCTGCAACAGCTTCACTTAATTTGATTTAAATGATGAATTTCAAACACATCGTTAGATTTTTTTTTTTCCGTCGGAGCATGAGAGAAGACCAGCAGGCAATTTATAAAGCAGTTTCCACGTGTAACTTTTCGTTCAACTTTAATACCAATAAGCCCATCTCACACAGCGAGGTGAAATATTTCAAGAAAATATATATAATTTATATTTCTCTTACCTTCTTGAAGAGAGTACAGCAGGAGTAAAGTTACAAGCCACATGCCATAAATAGCAGGTATATTTTTCAGGAATTTTTGGCAATCCTGGTAAGTGTGAGGCGCGTCCTTTTGGCCAGGCGGGTCTCCGTGCTGGACTGGCGACTGTGATCCCGAGAGGTATTTCCAGCCCTGCTGCCCCGCTAAGCGTGGAGGGGAAACGAGAGGCGCCTCGGCCCCGCCCATGTCCCCTCCTCTCTTTTTGAGACTACCGTGCATTCAAATCCATCTCTTCCCCCCCTCCTTATTCTTCCTTTCCTGAAATTAATCGCCGATCGGGTTCTTTTGCAAACTGATCGTTTTTGGTCCACCTGTGTCCAAGATCTCTCGTTTGGCACCGTTTGGAGAGGGCGTTTTGGAGAGCGCACCCACCTGTGCGCCCCGATGACCGCTCTTTCTTTCCCTGCGCAATATGGATGCGGAAAAGTCGCTCAGACTGACTCGGAGCCTATTTTTGGGGTTGGCACGCTCTCCTCTGAGTTGGTTGCAAGATGTTGAGGTCCATGCAGCTGCGGAACAGGGTGGGCTACAAATGTTTTTTTTTTTTTTTTGCTTTTCTTTGTCTGCTTTGGGTGCGCAGGCATTTGCGCACAGAAATACATTGCAGATAGAGGAGGAGAGAGGAGCGGGTTATGGGGGTATGGCAAGTTCACAAAGCGAGCACAGTGTGCCAAACAAACCAAAGGTTTACAAGAGACGCTCTCAAAGACGGAGCAACTTTGTGGAAATCTGTTTTCTCTTTCAACTGCTGCCCGATTTTAGGAGAGCAGCTCCGCTGCATAAGTATAAAGGATGGATGAAGGACTGAAAGCTGCAGGAGCCTCCCAGACTCACTGAATATTTCAAATAATGGTACCAAAAAATAATTAATTAAATGTTAAATATCAAAATATTGTTTTGCAAACTCCACAAAGATCAAAATAGCACAAAGTAAACACTGATAAATTCTTTCAAAACTGCTATTTCTTCACTTCACTAAAATGTTAGGATCCGCCCTGCTTGGAGTTGATCGTTTCAAGTCTTGCATCACTTTGTTGAATTTTTTTCTCCAAAATAATAATAATACTAATAAAAACCCTTCATACTCATATTTAAACTAATTCAATAAGATTGCTTTAATTGATAAAGTTCTTGCAGATTCACGTTGTTCAGGACGTTTTCACTTTCTAGCGATATTTAAGGACAGTGAAATATAATGGCTTTATTAAATCTTGATGTAATACTTCAGATATGAACACATATTAGTTGTGTCCCCAATTCTAAGGAGATTACCTGAAGTTCTCTCCACGGTTCGCTCTTTTCCTCTGGGATCTGAAAGCCAAGCGTCTAAATCCGTCCTGCGGCTCAATGCTGCCATCTGCTGGTCAAACCTGGAACAGATATGTGTACAGGGTAAACTTATTGTTTACCATAAATACGCAAATAAATGTTTATCTAACCTTTCAAATTAAATAGCCACGTTGTTTATCAATACAAAATCAACAATAATGACGTAAGCATGATTACTCACCAGAAAATGCTGAGTATGTGCTTAGGCTACCATAAACTTTAGCTCAAGCGCTACAGAAATTATGAGACATTATGCTGACTGTGATAGCTTATAATACAGACAAAACATAAAAAAAAACCTTGTCACGATACCTGCCTGGTTTGACCCTGAAACCTGCAAATTTCTTTCATCAAATCAGCCCTGCTGCTGGTCTAATGTCTGCTCCCTGACTTTGCGCTTTCTATTGGGCCAATAAAGATTTTATTTTATTTTTTTTAAATATGTGAAAAGCAAGAGTCATAGACATGAATACGTAGACGTCTCGTGGAGCGCGAACATTTATTATTTGCAGAAATCAGGAATGGCTAAAAAAACAAACTTCGGCTCCTTTTTTTTCCTTCACCGCTCTGCGCTTCACGCTGTCACGGTTGCTAAATAAATATGAAATTATGTGTCATAGGTACAAGGCTAATGTTAGTATGATCATTAGCACGAGTCACTAGCCTGTAGCTACTACCAGTAGGACGTACGTTATCACTAGCATGTTGACTAATTATGCTAACCTAGTGTAAAAATTAAAATTATACAAAATCCTAAGTTTAGTTTAATTGATGCAAGTTATATCGGCATGCTAGTCACTCAATATGCTAATGATAGCCATCCTGCTAACATTAGCCTTGTACAAAAAATAAGCATTTTACATAATTTCATATTTATTAGCAATATTTACTATACTGCATAGATTAAGTCAATGTTAAGTCAATGTAAGTAAACATGCTGTATACTAATATTAATATATCAGTATACTATTATAAGGGAATAAATTAAAATTATCTAAAATGCTCAAGTTAGCTTAAATGCTGGACATCGGTAACATGTGTGGCACCAGCATGTAATTTACAGTGACAATCCATTCAGTATCATCAACATAGCTAATACATATGAAATTATGTAAAATGCCTTGTATTTTATATAAAGTTTAATATTAACATGGCCTGGGCATGGGGGTTGCCACCCGTCCCCTTAAATATGGAATCGTATTTGGCTGTTAAAGTGAACCGATACGATTCCTTCCGTATTTCTATAAATATCCGATATACACGCATATCACACACATATACTAAGTGAAACAATAACGACCTAAAACACAGGAAATAGTAAGGTCAGCTAAACTGTAGTGGCGGAACCTGGCGAGCGTGAGCACATCTGCAGACAAATAAAAGGGGACTGGGTTTATTCATAACATTAAATGGCCTGCAAATAACGCAGCAGGCAGAGGTAGCAAGAGTGACATTACTTCAACATGTTTTACCCAAGTTAAAGTAAACCTTTCCAAGAAATGACTTAGGAAAGAGTAAAGCAAAAATATTTGGTGAAAAGGCTACTCAAGTACTAACTGATAATCTTATTTAATATTTTTAAAATGACGTCATCAACAGACAAAACAAAGTTATGTGTAAAGTTTGCTATATTAAAAGCTAAAATATTTTTTATGACAAATAAATACAAAATTATACATTTCGACAGAATAAACCCTTTCTTGAGTTATTTTTTATAACATTAATCTAAAATTGATACTTAAAGTAGGTCATTGTATAATTAAAACAGTAATGCTCTTCCACTCACATTGTATAGTGTTTGTTGTATCTTATTAATCTCCACATGGCACAATTAGACTCAGTATATAGAAATGACATTAAAACACTAAAGCTGGGTGCACCTTTAGAGAACAAAGTTTCATCTATCCCATAGACGTGATGACAATAAAGTTTCACTTGACTTGAAAATATTTTATAGAAATGGCAAAACGTTTCCCAAACTGATGGACTGTAATATTTGCTTCTGCAGTATTAATAGATTTTTTTTCTTTTTTTGGTATGTTATGATAACCACTTTTTTTTTTTTAAAGAACAAACAAAAATAAACGTCAAAAACAAGTAATTTTTATCCTGACTGGTGTCTTGACTCTACAGTCTTAGTAAAGTTCTAAAACTGTTTTGATTTTTTTTTTTTTTGTCCTTTGCTGCCACCCGTTGGCACTTTAACTTACGCGCAGTACTCTGTTGATTTTATAATGAAATGTGGTTCATACTTGTGAAATCTGGCTGACCTGTTATCTGCAGTATTCTCTTCTCCGATTATTATTCCAGTTTTCCAGAGATCCTGGTCTTTGGAAAACTTTAACTAGGTCTTTATTGATTTCCTAGAGAACAAATATTTAATTCATTCACACTTCTCATAAAATATAAACTTGTGTAGCCTCTTTCTGATGGTCACACACTTTCCTACCAGAAGCAGTAAGAACCTTGTTGTAGACTTCTTTTAGAATTTATCCTTCTGCTCTTACAGTGAAGTTATTTGGACATGGCATAGGTCACTTTGGATATTTTAAACTTGAGGACTATTTTCTGTACAGTTGGATGGGTAATTACAAATCTTTCTAACACATTTAAATGCCTTGCCAGACTCATGATGCCTGGTAGCAATGCTGTAATCGTGTGCTCCTAATCTGACACACCCTTTGAGTATTTTTTGCAATTTTAATTCAGAATAATTGTGGGATTCACCTTATTTAAAATGACTGAGAATCCTTTTTTTTTGTTGTTTTTTTCCTCTTTTCTTCAATTTTGATCAACTATTAAACTCTGAAAGTTTTGGTCTTGTTCTAATTTATACTATCCACATGTCCACTTTATGTTAGAAAAGAATAATAGGCTGTGGTATGCTGTCGTAAAATTTCACTCTACGTATGTAAGTAGAGTATATACATATAGATCCAGTTTAAGCTGTAGAGATGTGTATTGTAGAATTCACACATTCAGAAATGAATCATTAAAAATAAATCAAACAAATTCATAAGATGGAGAAGTTTAGTGTTAAGGTTCTCTCTCTATTGCAATGTTTTTGCATGCAAAAAAAATTACAGTACAGTTTGCTTCTTTGGCCTGAAAGCAGGAAGCGCCAACAATAACGTATCACCTAAATATGCAACAGAACAACAGAGATTATATTCAAAACTTTATTAATTTCAAACAGGGCTGATATGCATGTCAGAGATGTTGGAGACAGTAACTTCATCTAAGTGCAGGTCGGAGCGTTACAGCTGTATATTTAAATGCAGAGAGCAGTGGGAGAGAAGCAACAGAGTCCACAGGCTTCTCGGTTTCTGTTCTGGTTCAGGGGGTTCTGGATCCTGCCTGCATATCATCACCACAACGCACATACCTAAGGTAGTCACTGCTGTATCGAAGCTGTCACAGTAAATCAGAGGTCCTGCTGTCATTTGCATAGAGTTCCATGTAAAGGCCTACACTGTCACATTTGTTTTGACACACTGACGGCTTTAGTAAGAGATTGTTATTATTGTCATAATGTAATTTTAAAAATTGGATATTAAAAAAAAAAAAAAAACCCACAGTAATAGTTACTTAAAATTAGCAGAGAAACTTCACCCACTTTAAATTAATTATTATTATGAAATCCTATAATTTGGCTACATATTTTATAAATGTTTCCAAAGTCACAGAACAACCCAGGCACAGTAAAAGCTGGACTTTTTAAACATATCAATTTCTCCTACTGATGGGTGAATTGTCTCTGCAGAACAAATCATTCTCTCAGTTTAAAAAAAAAAGTTTTTGCTTTTTGCTTTTTTACTGGGAACTGAACAGATTTATGAATTAGTGAACCAGAACTAAACAACAACAATCAGTCATCTTTAAAAAATAACTAAGTAAATAAATATGTAAATAAATAATGTATGGTTTGGTTGCCAGCGATGACGGCATCCAGTGGCGGTTCAGATATGGGCCACATGGGCAGTAACCCAGGGCGGCATTAGACAGTGAGGAGCAGGAGGACCATAGCAAATTATGATATGACTTTTTTATCTGTCAGTTGCACCTGACAGACCTTGGACATTTTTTATATTGTTTTTTAAATGTGTGTACTTTGTGCACTGCTTTTTTCCCCCCAAACCATAATCTCAGATTATTTTCTGCACTTTGGTTGGTTTTCAGGAGTCATGGTCATACATGATGTCAATCAAACTGTGCCAATGCCAGATGTCTTCTCACCATTTATTCCTCGGTTAGCTGGAGTTCTTACTTTTATCTACGCCAAGCGAACAATTTGAAGAAATTTTCTCTGTATGTATTGTGTATCATGGAAGCAGAAAATATAACATAGCAGCTAATAAACCTGTTTCTAGTCAACAAAGGTTGTTACAGCGGGGTTGTTGCTTGCCTAGGACCCCAATCATGCAAGACCCGCCACTGATGGTCTCACATTTTTGTGCTGTTTATTTTTGCTTTTTTTTTTTGCGTTGCACTTGCATGAATAATGTGAAAGACGAATCCAACCAGGATTACACATACACAAAAATATACATCTTCTTAAAGAGCCCAGAGTACCCCATTAAAATATTGCTTCAAGCTAGTATTTAAAGGTTGAGGCACATTATTTTTTGTTTTACAAAGCAATGAGGAAACCATCAGAAAATTACACTTCATTTTTCAGTACTGTCTTATTTAGTTTACATGCATCCGTCTTCCAGTTTCTTGAGTTCAAGATAAGTATTTTAAAGCCATTATTCTCTTACTGCTACTTAAAAATGTACTTTGCAAGGTTTTGATCTCCCCATAAAGCAAAACTCTGCTGGAAACTTTCCTGTCCTTCCTCTTTTTCTTGTGCAATAGACTTGAACTATGAGTGCTCAGCTCTGCTTACTGTCTGACCTTTGCTACATCAATAAACCCAATAACATTTAGTTTAAGGGTGCTTTCTGTCTTTGTTCTAAATTAGAAATGCATTTATACAATCAGTACTTGTGTTTATAAGACAAAAAACAAACACTATCCCTCCCAATATTACACGCACAAAAACTGCTGGGTTATTTTTCTACAACCCTAAATGCTGCTGAATTATTGCTACTTAAACAGAACTTGGATTATTTTATCCAAACGTTTGGGTCAAAAAATGTGACTCAGAGAGGAAGAAACTAGGAACTCCACCATTCTCTGTATATTTTAAGAATAATCTGATTAGAGTTCACTAAACTTCTTCCATAAGATTAAATAGAAAAGTGTAAAATGAAAAAAAGAGAGATCATTTAGAATAATGTCTATATCTGTAGTGTAGATTATTGCCTTTATTTAACAGTAGAGAACACATTCATTCAATAAATATGATACTAGTCTTTTATCTGCTAAGTATTAGCACTAGCTATGTTCAACATCCACTTTTACCAAACAATCAGTCACAAAGTCAATACAGACCAGATTTCTTCAACCAATTTTTGGGTAGTGCTGAATAAAGGAGAAGGGTTGAGGGTTTCACGTTAAAAACAGGCAAAACCCATAAGTTAATTCATACTTAAAGACACATTTTTACTGTTTTTTTCCTCCTGTTTCCCCGTAACAGTGCCAATTTTCTTTCCAACTATGCCAAATACATTATAAATTGGGTGATGAAATGACAACATTTTGGATGATCAAAAGCTAATTCCTTTACTGAGGACCTGGCAACATTGTTTTTGGTTGGAAAATTCAGGCCCACAAACAAACCCTGGTGTGTTTACCAAGCCAGGGCTGGATCAGTCCATAATCAACCCAGGACAGACAGCATCACCTTTATTGAGTTGGCTTTAACCCAGCAGATTTTACAGTGTAAGGAAGTGCTCTGTTTTCCTCTCAAATCTACAGCAACTACTGCTTAGCCCAGTCAGGGTTAGCTTAATGGCAATAGCATAGCATGAAATTGGTTTGCAATTAATTTCAGCCCTGACACTACCAGTGTTAGTATGAGAATGTGTGTTTCTTAAAGTATTTTTATATCTCTATATATATTATTTTTAAGCATTAGGTCTAAAGTCTGGCCCATGTTGCACATGCTCCTATTGCATTAGTTATTTATTTGAAAAGCAGCATCCTCTGAATGGTCTTCATTTATCTAGATATTGAAAGATTGTCTATCATTTTGATGTAAAAGCTTATTGTCTTGTAACAGTTAAGGGTTTAAAAACTGTTTTTGCAATATTTAGCTATCCTACTAAATACTAAAGCTTTTATGCTTTAACAGGCACATGTGTTGTTCTCAAGCAAGGAGGAAATATGGCATGAAGAACTAGGCTGAATTCTACAATACTATGATATTTGCATTAAAACTGGTTAAAGCCCTCTTTCCTTTGCTAGAACTAAACATATGACTAATTTGTGTAGAAAAATATTGAATATCAACAGAATTATCTGTTTACTCTACATGTTGTTAATGTGTGAGATTTGGTGTTTATTATAATGGGCTTCATTCCAGCTGTAATTGTATTACATTTTCTCAGTCTAAAGCAATTAAATCAAGTTTTGTGTTTTGACTTTGGATGAAGAACAGTCAAATATTTTTAATGCCTAAGATGGCAGAAGCTGAGTGGATATTTGGTGGAAACAGTGAGTAACTATGCTAAATGCTACACAACTTGATTTTCTTTTTACTTGTGTATCTACACATTTACATAACTTGCGCCGGTTCTTAATGACAAAATGAAAATGTAATTTTTTTTGCTGTCATTTGAATAATACTGTAATAAGAACTATTATTATTACTATTATTTTTTAAAAAGGGAAATTATTGTGTAAAACATCTCCAAACTTTCTGAATAAAGAGATTGTTGGTGCTGGTGGGAAATTCTTACTTCAGTCAAACTTCATGCCCAATTATAAATCTTATTACACCAGTAAGATATGTTTTAATACTTAAGGAAGAGTAAGGAGTCATACATTATAAGTTAGAGCAACAGCTCTGTGGCAGAAATTTGAACTGAATAGTAGCACAAAAACAGGTGTATTAATGAGGGCTGCATTCCAAAAACCCAAAAATTTAGTAAATAAAACCCAGATATTGTGACGGATTGTGTCCATGATATTTCTGTCTAGTCAGAGGTTTGTGCACAGAGTGCTCTGCCTAATTAAAATTCAGGATGCAAAGGGTGGAGTGCTGGGCTGTCCACAGTGCTCAGTAAAAAAAAAAACAAATGCTGCTAATAGGCTCATAAAATACTTATGTTGTTTCCTCTTCTATACCATGGCTGAAACTGATGGCAGAGACGCAGAAACCTCTAGTATTTGTAAGGAGAAGACGCAGATTGTCTGAAAACATTGTATTCTACTCTTAAAACACTAAAAATCTTTGGAGAAGGAATTTTTGCAAAGTTGTCATGATTCAGTGACATTCTGAAGTGTTGAATGAAATGGAAAATCTTAGATCCGTCTTCATTTAGTGAAAAAAGGATATTAATACACCTGTGCTTGTCCTACGTCAGGTATTTTTAAAATTATGAAATAGGTCTGTTACATCTGATTTTATGTTTCCTCTACAAATTAATAGCCGTAATGCTTTGTTGCTTAGCTATTAGTCTCAAAAAGGTTTGTTTGAATTAATCACAATTCCAACTTAATCGAACACACTTGGGCACAAGTATGTATACATTCAATATTTGCACAATCTTAAGTTGTATATCATTTGCACAGTTACCACTTACAGCACATTTGGTATCTTTATGTGCATCATTCTCATTCAAACCTCATGACCAGAGTTATTAAATTAGACACAATAACCTGTCAACACATTTGTGTTTAGAAATATCAGCAAATATGATCTAAATCTGAGTCACATTTTAGTTTTACGCCCCCCCACCCCCCTCAGCCTCATTTCTTTTTTGGCGTTGGTTTGGAATCAGCTTTGGATCCTGAGAGGCCGTTCTCAGTGTTGTCGATCCCTGAAGAAGAGACAAGGCACTCCTTACTGCGGGGGGGAGAAGCGAAAAAGGAGGTCGCGTTAGAGCGGCAGAAGAAATCAATGCACCTCAAAGACAAACTTGCAGTTTTAAGAAAACAGCGTCAGCATGTGTACAGCTCAAACTGAAATGCCACCGAACAGCGGCGGCGGCGGCGTGTGATGAAACAATATGAAACATTTGCACTGTCGTTAGAAAATGCCAGGAACTGAAAACTCACTTTTTCTCCTCAAGTTTGGCAAGAACAAAGAGAGTGAAGTTCTTGAGCAACATAAAGGCCATCAGGAACGCGATGGCTCCACCGACAGCTGAGGCTATAATGATGGTCAGCGTGTTGTCCACCACCCTTACTGCAGACATTGAGCAACAGGGAAAGAAGTCACATAAAACATTTGACTTGATTATTTACATCTTTGTCATAACAAAGACATGCTCAGAAAACAGAGAGGTGTGAATAAATCAGAATAACTTTTTTTATATTTACATTGCTTAAAGTCTTGAACTTTTCTTGCTTACCATTTCAATTATACAGTATGTGTTTCTATTTCCTGTCTACCGTAAACACGACTTATTATTTTCTCCAGCCTGATTCCATTTGTCATCAATGTGGCCCACTTTACTTTATCTCCAGATAATAAATGCATGTTCTGGTTTACCTTTACCCGAGTATACGTATTACTGAAGCATCAACAGAGCCCAGGTGAGTTGCTCCATTTCTGTGAATTGGCCAATTTCAGGTTATTTTCTTGTGTTAAACTAAGTGTAGGTCAGACTTAACAGTAACAGTCAAGACAAACAGGATGGAAAACTAAAACTAAAACTGATAGATCTGGTAATATGTGGGTAAATTAGGCAGCAGTTAAAATGAATTACCAGCCAGGAGATTTACGTAAATAAAAGTAACACCCTTTACATTATTTAGTATCAATTGCAAAAACTCTGACAAAGAGAGTAGAAGTTGAGACGCCCAAAGTAACTTTGGGAGAGTTGCAGAGCTCAGATGATACAATCCATGAACATGAAAATTGTTAATATGCATTTTAAGGAAGAGTAACAAGAAAAAAACATTATGTGAAAGAAATCCCGTTTTAATTTCACCACAAGCCATTTAGAGAACAGCAAACATACAGAAGAAGGAGGCCCTCTGGTGTAAATGTGGCCTGTGCTTAAATGTTTTAACTTTAGATTGTGTTTTCTTATAGCCTCTGCATGAAATCGTTAATTACCAAGTAAAATATAGCAGAGTGTCTGCTATCCATCAGCAATGTGGTGCAACCTATAGCCTTGCTCCAACTACAGGAATGTAAAGGTCAAGTTGAGGGCAAGGAAGGAAAAATGGATCATGTGACAAGACATTTGAAGAGTTAGCCATCCTGCAAAGAAGAGAGCCTCGCTGCATGAGAGGAAAGCACATTTAGGATTAAAAAATAAATGTTTTGCTTTTAAAAGTAAAGTTTCTATGAAGCACAGAGGCTGTGGCAAAATGTGAAATTTTTTTTTTGCAAGTATGAAGCTTTTCTAAATCACTATATACCAGCAAAAAATGTTAAAGTCTTACATTCATCCACAACAATAAGGTGGAAAACTGCACTGTGGTTCTTGTTCTTCTCTTTGGGATTGCGCCCAAAACACGTATACAGGCCTCCGTCCTCGAAAGTGATGTTCCATATCAAGATGGAGATGTTGTTTTTGTGGTTCTTTCCAATAAACTCCACTCTCTCTCTGAACACTTTCACATCTGGCACCACGTCCTCTGTTGGTATCACAGCGTCACACACCTGATGGAACCAGCAAGCCGTCAATCGAGCAGAAAAAAAACAAAAAAACTAAACTCAACCGTCAAGTTAGCAGATGCTGAAAGGAAGTCAGAAGAATTTTACCTTTTGCATTGTGCCATTATCGTTGTATTGCCAGTTAAAATACAGGTCTTTGATGCCGATGCAACTGGCATATATGCAAGGCAGCATGACTGTGCTGCCGTTCACTGCTTCCAGGAAGGGAACTTTTCCCACTGACATCTCCAGGCCCTGAGCAGACCAAACACCTGGGACAGCAAAGAGATATTGGTGAGATAACGCGATGAAACATGTAAGACGTTTGGTCTTCAACAGCAACGCTGTCTGTGACCTTCAGAAAATAACCAAGGTGACTTTGTTTGTGCCTACTAATTTTTTAAATTTCTTTAAGCTGAACCATTTTTCAGGACGTCTTTGTTTGAATTTATTTTAAATTCGTTGAACCATTTTGATTAAAATAATCTAGATGTTTGAGCCACATTGTCACAAAATTTCCAAGGCTCATATAAAGAGACTGAAGACTGCACTTAATAAATTAAAATAATAAATTTAAAGACAGACTAAATCATTGTGACTCTGGTCAGTTAATAAAGTTGGTTCCTCAGCACAGCAAGTACTGATGACCTATAAAAACAATATGCAGCATTCTTTTTGACTAAAGGATCTAAATGTAAAAATTGTTTTTTGTTCTTTGTTTTGCTACAAACAACAAATTGTTGCAGTTTCATAATTCACTAAGCCTATGCAAGAAATAAGTCAAAATAGCTTTGATAGCGCTCGCTGTAGGTCCATAAAGGTGTTTCAAGTGTTATCAGGCGTTATTTTTGCTGAAAATATCAATACCCATGGCAGCTAGTTGCTGTAGGACAAATCTAAAAAAAAAAAAATCACAAGAGCTTCGGAGTGTAGAGCTGTAACCAATCCATAAAACCAAAGAGTTGCATTGTTACACCTGTACTAATATTTATAACTTTTACAACTTCTTAAAGTGTGTCCTTTAAGTCAATGTTTGGACATGCGTTTGATTAAGCTTGTTTGTTCTCTGACAAACTGCTAAAGGGAAGTTATTTTACAATCAAATGCAAAGTCTGTGTCTGATATTATTGTTAGGATTCATTCAGATTTTAATCTCGAACTACTTTCATAACAATTCATGTCTGTGAAAGACACACTAGTGATGAAACATTTCATTTACAGAACTCCCTGTAGCATTCATGAACTTGAACGCTCAGTAACAGGACACCAGCATGTCCTTGCTGTGACATTACTGTCAATAAAGGATTCGGTCTGCTTGTGCTTGAAAGGTGTAACTCTACACTAGACATCATCAGGGTCAGGCAGCTCCAGAAAGTAGCAGTGATTTAATGCTGCCTCCATGAAAGTACAACAAATAATAATAATAATAATAATAATAATAATAATAATAATAATAATAATAATAATAATAAGGAAACAGAAAACAGAAGAAAAATGATGTAAGGAGCAAGTTGTTTTTATTTCTTTCATATTCACATGGGTTCCACTTTAACATTTAGTTCCCAGCTCTGAACACGCAGCAGTGGGATCACAGACTGAACGTCTGAACCGAGGAGCAGCCACAACATCCTCTGCACTGTTTCCAACCATCCTGATATTCTGCTCTGTGTTTTGTGTTCCCGTGTTACACAAACAACACAGTCAAGGTCAGCGCCAGGCAAACGCCACTGCAGCATATAGGAAAAGTACAGCTAAGGCAGCTAAAGGAAGCGGCTGGGAAGAACATCCTGTTATCGATTATCTTATTTAATTAAATACACCTGTGAAATCTTTTTTTTTTTCAGTTATCTGTGTGACACATTAGTCTCATTATTGTTGTCCACCATAAGTTACAAAGTTTATAATACTGCCAATATTTAGGCAGCTGGCAAAAAAAAAAATCAGCAACATACGTCCTCTCTTTTTTTGGGTCAGACTGCTCCTGTGCCTAAAGTCAGTTAGAGAAAACGCTGGATGAATAAGAGAAAAGTTACGCTAATGGATGTAGGAGGAAATTTTTTGCTGCTGCAGTGACAGTTTCTACTCCTCCATCAGCCTCTCTGCACTTCCTGGACTCCGAATTAACGAGGCCTTTTAAAATCAGCAGACTGCTGAGTCAGCATGCGCTCATGGTGCGCAAAATCATTTCATCTTTCACTTAGAGACACTGGTTGTTTTGAAATACAAACTAATGAAGTTGTTGGGATCCTGCGATGTTTTGAGTTTTGGTTATATTTCTAATTTCATTATGACTCTCATTATTACTCTCTTTCTTTGATTGGATCTGTTTTATCTTAGTTTAGTTCATCCTCGCAGCATTTAAATCTTTCTCCTGCTGATGATCCTTGCTAGTTCCTCCTGTCAAATCTTGTCTAGTTATCTCTCTGCTTGCTTTTTGTTCCCGATTTTTGTTCTGCTCTGGCTCCCTGTGCTTTCTGTAGGTTTTTAGTTTTATTATTAAAACATTCAATCCGTGCTCCCAGTTCCTGTCAGCACTTTGGTCCATCCACAAGCTCACAATTCATGACAGAAGTGGTGTTAGCCAGGAAAAATCTTGCAAATGAGGCTCCTGCCGCACTATTCAGACGGAAGAGACTAATTTTATTTTCTGCTTTATCATTTACCTGTGATGTTATGATTGTTTTGAAGCATGTCGGTCAGCTGAGGTTGTCGTAAATGTGCTAGATAAATATACTTTGACTTCGTCTTTGCCTGACAGTAAAACTAACAGCTTCATTTGCTTCCTGATTATTTCAGCTCATAATCCTCAGGCAGGAGGCTGATTCTTTAAAGACAATGGCTTCTCCTAGAAATTCTTAAATCATTTATAGGAGAAATGATTTAATCAATTTATCTCCCTGAGATTTTTTTTTCGGGTTTCCAGACATTGTCATTTTTTTTCATCTTTATCTTTTAAAATACACCAATACAAGTAAAAAAAAGGTGCTGCCATAGTTTCTGGCCTATGTGATGAAGTGATGAACATACTCCTTTTTAAAAATTCACTGGTAAATTAGGAGAAATTCAGGTTGCAAAAGCAAAAGTGCAGCTTTTATTTTCCCTAAGATAAAAGGTCAAAAAAGCTTCACATTTAACAACACAGAATCTTGTAAAAACAACTTCCTTCTTTTTCTGTTTTGTCACATAAAAATTTTTTTAAAAAAAACATGGTAGCACTTTATTTGAAGAGGTGTGCATAAGACTGACATGACATGGTCAAAAACATGACATAACACCTGTCATGAACATAAAGAAGTCTTTATGAATGTTTATGGATTAAATGATCATAATTTACAAAATTATGCAAAGTTGTCACTTTTAATGGACTTTTAATGCAACTTTTAGAGCAACTTTGCATTAAAAGTGTCATTATTTACCAAATGACACTTCATGACATCTGTCATAAACATTAATAAAGACTTTTTTATGTTCATGACAGATGTTATGTTATGTTTTTGACAGTGTCGTGTCAGTCTTAAGCACAACCCTTCAAATAAAGTGTTACCAAAAACATTAATATCAGGCAAAGATTATTCTGATACAAACAGCAGTTCTCAAATAATCTTGTAATATTTCAGCTGTGAAGGGAAAAACATATTTTGGTTCAACTTAACCAGCCACACACAGTCACTAATGCTAGATAATTACCCACCCGGAACCTGTCTTACATCATGAAGTGTTAACATATTATTTTTTCCTTCTTTCCCTTTTTTTCATTAATTAATTTTTTCTTCACTAGGTTTGTACATGTTGTCTTGTTCACTTAAGAAAAAGAAAAATACTCAGGAGGTAAAGTGTATGCTGTTTTTTCATCTATATACTTTTTACCTCTTCTGTACCTGTGTTTTGTTATTTTCTATCAATGCCACAAAGAAGTTGTTTATCATATAGCATACTGTCGTTAATAGTTAAAATTTTGTTTGTAATGTCTCCTTCCCTCCTAATAAAAATATTTATAAAAAAAAAAAAGATATCAAAAAGCAACACGACATGCCACAAACTAAAGACATCCAAAAGCTAATAGTTAATAGTTACAAACACAAACACAAGGTTTCCCCCAGAAAACGTGCTAAGCCCGGTGGTCGGGTGCTGGGGCAGTCAATCATCTGTCGTGTTTTTGAATTATAAATGTTTAAAGTTGACAGGAAATTTGAAAATATCACTTGATAATTATGTGTTATTCAAAGATTGGAAGATTAACACCTGAACACCAACTACAATGTCCTAAAAATGCAAACATAATAAGCAATGCTTAGCCTGGTGGGCGCACAAGTAAAGCCTGGGGACCTGCCAGGCTTATAATGCACTGAAACATATTTCTAACCCTGTGGCACTTACTAAACTTCTAAAACCTCCATAGTGGTTGAATATTTAAAAATGTTTCTTTAAAGAAAATTTGGCCAAAAGACCCATTGCCATTTACCACAAACACTTGTCATCCATGGTGACAAAAATCAGCAATTTACACTTGGGAGCGATTCCTTTTTCACATAGAATCAGGCAGGTTTCCTGTATCCACTTGGTTTATATTTATATACAACAAAATAAATATCCAAGTAAAGATCTAACTTTGTTGTGCTACTTATCCACCTGCATGTGGTGTACAGGTTTTTTTTTATTGTGGCAGATGGCCTGTAAGAAATAACTTCTGTTTGTTGTTATATAATAGAGTAACAAAAAGTCCCTTACTCATCTCCAATTAAATTTACTGAACTGAAAATACTGGACAACATAATTACAGGCTGTTTTATTAGTGATTCATACCTGCAGTTAAGAAGGCTTAGATATGATTTTCAAGATAATGTGTGCAAAGGTGGGTCGGGTAAACCGCCCATTAGCATTTCTTAAACGACCTGGTTAAAAAAATATATATTAATCTCCAGACTATAATGCAACTGTAATGCAGACATGTATAAGAAAGTATCTGACCTATATGCGAAATTCCCTGCAACAACACAACGTCGACATCCTCTGCTGCAAAAATCAGAACAAACTGTGAGAGAGCAGGCCAGGAGTGCATGATGCAGCTTTCGTATAGCAGCAGGATCACCTTACTTAACTGAGATTGCCTTACTTTTTATAGAGTCACAAACTAAACCAGTAGGAACTGAGTTAAATCGAACATACCAGAGGCAACGTTTAAAGCATAAATGCTAATTTGACTCGAAACTGAAGATTTTGTTTCTTGTTTGTTTTTGTAAAATGTTTAGGTATGCAGCAGCAGCAGCATGTCTCGTGACAATGCCTGTATAAAAGACTACTAGTAGCTTTAATGCCTCATTATTAACACTATAACATTGTGTCTTCTTAGAATGACAAGTTGAGGCAAGAACGCTGAAGCATCAGAAGGTTCTTTGAACATCAAAATGAGACGAAAACATATATAAAGATGTAGTTAATACATTGAAAGAGCAGGCAAGAGATTAAAGACTGACTTTACCAAGCAGCAAAGTGAAGGCTGCATATGGAGAGCCCAGCTTGGAGCTTTCGACCCCAGTCCACCGGACTTCCATGGCAGCTGGCTCACTTTGGTACTGGAATCACTACAGCCCAACTCTGCTTTCCAGATGTGTGGGATAAAATTTGGAGGCTGGAATCCTCCCCCCTTCCTCCCACCAAAACAGGGCTGCTATAGTCTTGAAGTCTCTTGGAAACCTTCAAAAGCACCCATGTAGAAAACGCTGCTGCAGTTTAGACGGAGGGCAGCAGAGAAAGGAAAGACATAGGTGAGGAGATGTGGAAGAAATTCAAAAGACTTGTCAGGGCACTGTCAAAACTTTTTCTGCAGCACAAAAAAGTCTAAACGCTACTCAATAAAATAAAAGCTGCTTAAAAAATCAACATAAATAAAAGAACATACAGTACAGTTAAATTATCCCCCCCTACCTGCTCCTGTGGCCTGGCGGCTGGCTTCACAGCTGAGTCAGTGTGGGACGGGACGGAAGCAGAGCGGCAAACTCTCACTGCGCAGAGTCAGGGTTCACACAAGGAGAATCTGCCAGCCAGCACTTTCACTGCAGAGACAGCCACGTTGCAGCGCCAGCCAGGAGGAGAGACAACCGGCTGGGAGACGGAGAGGGAGACGAGCAGGAAGGCAAACGGCTACGCAGACACGCAGAGGGAACACAGTGTTTCAGCTGCACTCAGCAGAACCCCAGCGAGCTGAATTCTTCCCAGGATCGTCCCTCCAGATGTTTCACAACTTTTCTCTATTTTCTTTTTCTCTTTTTTTTTTGCTTGTCATCTCTTGCTGGCTGCTGCCAGACCTCCTCACTTCTTTTTCCCCCACTTGGTCACCTGCTTCCACATCCTTCTCATAGTTCATTCCTCCCTCCCCATACCGCTCCCACCCACTGCCTCCAAACCCTCCTCCCCTTTGTTAGGTTTGGGTGTGTGTGTGTGTGTGTGTTGTTTGTGTGTGTGGTGTGTGTGTGTGTGTGTGTGTGTGTGTGTGTGTGTGTGTGTGCAGACTCAAGCACCCTTGGGTGAGCGTTGTGAAGATCAGAGGAAAGTTCTGCAGTGCTGGCTGAAGAGGAGGGCGTGTGGTTCTGCTTCCAGGCCTGGGCTGGGACACACCGTCATTCATAAATATGGAGGCTTTCATTCTTATTTTAGCTGAAGAGAATTACAGCAAAAGAGTAAAAACAGTAGATACTTAGTTTTCTCCCTCTTTCATAAATCAGACTTTCTTTTGAGAACACTTTTGTTTGTCTGCAGCTTTTTACATTTTATGAATGATAAAAAGTATTTAATCATTGGAATCAGTTAATTATGCCAAGACAGCTCCTTTTCCAATTTGATAAATTCACTATTCTTTCAGTGAACAACGTCTGAACTTCTTCTTTTTTTTAGTTGAGAGATGGCTTTACTGAATAAAAGTTATGGATCTGTTTGCAACTTGGTCTAAACCTACTTCACATTTGTAGAGTACCTACAAAATTTTCAGTGCTTTGCAAAAGCTTCAATATATAATTTTTTTAAATTTTTATTTTATTTTTGGTTGACGCCTTTGTTTTTTGTATTCAGCAATAAAATCCTAAATATGTTCAACTTTTGCCCAGGCTCTAATAACTAAAAGAAAACATAGAAGATTTAATTTTCCTTTCACGGCTAGAACAAATCACCTGGTTTCTCCATCGAGTTTGCTGCCAGTCTGAGTCTCGTCTCTAACAACTCACAGTAAACTTTCCCAGGAAGGCTGAGAAATGTGACGGCCTGTCAATGGAGCACACCTTCTCTCTAAAATGGCCTCTTAAAATTCCTGAATTGTCATTTCCAAGAATTTACAACATTCTTTGGTAACGTGGGAATTAAAGCTGCAGTATGCAGCTTTTTTGTGTGTGTTTTTTTAATGTATTTTACATATTTGTATCATATGCGACAGATAATCTATGACAAGATCAATCTCCTCCACCTCTTCCCTGAACTACTATTGCCATTTGAAAAAGGAACAGCTTCCGACAGAAAACAACCAATCAGGGCCAGGAGGAGGGTCTTAGAGCTGTCAATCAACCTCATGTTTTTGCTGTTCAACGTGCCAATGGCTGATAAACAGCTTATTATTTATTGTAATATCTGACATCATCGGTGGTCATGCTAAATAGCTTGAGCGTTCACAACAAGCTCTGCTAGCTGCAACGCTGTAGAGTGCAAAAAGAGGATGAGCTGCGCCACACATGGTTGTGATTGACAATGCTAGGACCCGCCTCTTGGCTCTGATCTTCAAGTTAGTACTGGGAAAAGCAGAGGATCTCAAATTTAAAAATGCATATCTATGTCTCATAACATACAATCACAACATAGTAACAGTTTCAATAAATATGTGCAAAACATATTTTTATAAACATTACTGCAGCTTTAAATCCCCAAACAGCTACTGTTCCTCCAGAGTGAAAGAAACTGGTTGAGGGGTTTGATGTGTTGAAGTGATTATCTTATTGTTCCGTTTCTTATCAGGAAACAAGCATGATACGACTAGAAAGAGCAAGACTTGACTTGCCTGACAGTGTGGCAAAAAACAGGGGATGATTTTTGCTTTCAGCTTGAGGAAAGAGTGTTTGATTATGCATCCTTATACTCAAAGATGAGGAAAAGAAGAACTCATTTGTAGCATTTATTTTAATTATTTTAAATGAAATGCTGTAATAAAGAAGGCAGTCAGCTTGGTTAATTGTCATATACTCAGTGATTTTTATTTAGAGTAAATCTAAATTATTATTTTGAACAGATTTCTTGCTTAAGGCAAATCAGAATTCATAATTTGGGGATAAGAATCATATAAACCAATAATCTAGACTAATTTGCATTCTCTAGAAATCCACAATATGAAGAGTACATATGGTAGGTTGTTGTGTAAGTTAAAAACAGTTAGGGAGCAGTGCAGTTTATTAGAAGTAAAGTTAACATTGAGTCAGAGACAGTTTGGCCAGGATGCAGGCTCACCACTCTGCTCTGCTGGCCCCTCCACTGGAGTATCAATGCAGCAGCAGTGGGAACTCTTCCAAAACTGCAATAAGGAAAAAAAAAGCTTTTTGCTGCAGAAAGACAGAGTGCTGCAGAAGACCCGACCAAACAGCTGCAGCATATTGGTGGGGATGTCTATTTGCACACACACGCATACAAGCAGATGAGTTACATTGTGTACAGATGCTATGTTCCTGTGTTCTTCATCATAATTCAGTGGTGCCAGGAAGATGCATCCTCAGCTTTAAAAAGAACATAGGCACCTCTGGGATTACTGCAGCAAGATGCGTGCTGCCCGCTGCAGGAGGCAAGGACACACATCTCAGGTGTTATTGTGCAGTAATGACGTCAAGTGAAAAAAAGAAGAAAAAGACGTAGCTGTTTAAAGGGAACAACTCAAGGACTATTTTAAAAATGTAATCTTTTTTATCCCTTTTGAACTGATTACTACAAGTCATGTTAGTACATGAGAAACAAATTGATAACACTTTTTTTATATGCTCTCATTTACCCCTAATATTTCCACTCCAAATTCTGTTCAAATAATAATTAAGAAATACTTTTGGTGATGAGCTTGTGCACTCTATGGAACTAAAATAGTGCCCTTAGAAAAATAAAAAAAAGCCAGTAGCCAGATGTGAAAAACTAACAATTAGAAATTAGAACTACTAGAATTTTTTTCCCCCAACAACAAATTTTTATATTTCAATGTAAATGTCTAGTTTTTCTGACAGCCCTCCAGTGATTGCATACTGTATAATTGCAAGATGAGGACATCCAGGACTGACCCCTCCATGTTCTTACCGACTGTTCACAACATTATCCTTTATTTGTCTTTGAGAGGAAATACAGAAAACTATTCATTGTTTTAAACAGAAAAGAAAAGGATAAAACAACTTTTAAAAATTACTATTACACACTAATTAATATGAACAACATGATTTAGTTTTTGAGAATTTAGCAACAGCTTAAATTGAGTCTCTGCTGCCATAGAAAAGTTTGTTGTCATATACGACACATAGCTCCACCCAACAGGGAGTGTTCGGAACCAAAACGACTGGAAAAACTGACTCCACTGCTCAAGGGAGTGTCTTTAATCAAATGTTGTGAAAATACACAATTGACATTTCAGGACTTTGATGAAAAAAATATCAAAAACGTTCACCTTATCAATACATACAAAACTATAAAATATAAAATTCACTCATGCAACATCACTGCTCTGGTAAAAACCACATGTCATTCACCTGTAAAGCTAATTCAATGTAGCTTTTTTGATAAACTTACATCACTCATCTAAGAATGAGAATCTAAGAATATTAAATGTTGGGAGTTGCAGCAGCAGAAATATAGCAACACTGTTAAGGATTTGCTAGTATGGCGTCAAACTAAAAAGGTGACGGCCTTAAAAAATGTATAATAAAACCTAATTTGTTCTGAAATACAATTCATGTCCCTGCCAACAAGACCATTACTAAAAGAAACACAATTTTGAACACTTTTTTTAACGTTAGAGTATTAGTGTATTGTATATTTGAAAAACAGCAACAGGAGTTCTGTTGTTCTTGAAGAAATTGTCTGCAATAGAAATGCACCAATCAAAGTTTTGTGTTGTCCGATTTGAGCTAAAATTTTGTAAAGCTGCAAATGCCAATTTTAGCTGATTCTAATTCTTTTGACATTTTTTCAACTGTGATGAAAGTACTTAAAATATTTTTCATTCACTGTCTGAAAAGGATTTGACATTCCAGTTTCCAAGTAGACAGTTACAAGTCAGAACCCGTCAAAATGTCGTGTTTGTTTGGTCATTAATGCCTGGTTCAAAATGGAGGAGGATGCAGTTTAAAAGAAGCAAAATTCGCACTCCTGCTGAAGTAAAGCTGGCACACCAAAACAAAGTGTTTCCACAGAAAAAAAAGAAAAACATTTAACAAGACAGTATCTCTGCTTCTGTTGCATGCTTTTCAATGCTTCTTCAAAGGCGACGTAAACTACCAACAGTGAATTGTGCAACACAAATATTTGATGTTCTTCTACCAAAATAGGAATTTATCTAATCATTTATTAATCATCACCACCAAAATTGTCATCGTCGTCATCATCAAGACTTTTCTCCTCCTCATCATCCCCACTGCTTGGCTCAGACTTCTCATCGTCTGAACTAGCAGCTTCCTTCTTCGTTTTCAGAGCTGTCAGGTGAACTGCCACTGCAGGTGAACAGGCATAACCGCAGGCAAACATATTCAGTCGCAATTAAAAAAAAGCAAAAAACATCCACTGTGATCAGTGCACAGTGGATGATGCGGTAAATGAACACATGGGACATGTTCCCCTCAGAGAGTATATCCATCGCCAACGTAACAGAAAAGGAGAGATACCAAAAGTGGTTACCTTGAGGTGAGGCAAGTCCAGAGAAGGAATGTAGTCCTGTTCATTGTTCCCATGAGTGTGGATTTGGGAAATGCCTCACCTCAACTCAACGATTGGACTGCATTGTGGAGCTAATGTCATCAGCACACCAGCTACATGCAGCAATGTCCTTAGCGCATGAGGCTAAAGGCATTAGCCACATGCACTAAGGGTATTAGCGCAAAAAAAGAAAAGGAATTTGCCCCCCAAAAATTGAACGTCATCTTGTAAGTGTGAAAAAAAAACCAACCTTTGCTTCTCAGTAAGAAACAATAGCAAAGATAGTAAGCCTTAATTTACAGCAGCTGGATCTCTTTTATATTTCTGTTAGAGGAATATGAAATGTAAAAGGCACCCAGGTCAAAGGTATAAACAATTGTTTTCAAAGGTTAAAAAAATAAAAAGGCCCATTTGTATGTCAGCACTGCTGTTGTGAATAAAGGTTAAAGCGAAGATCCACCCTGAAGACATATGTCCATATTTACAAAAAACATTTAAATGTTTTAAATCAAAATAAACTTTTTGTGAAGTAGATAAAAATGTCCAGATTTTTCATCTAAGCAACATATTACACAGCACATTATATCCCCAACATTACAGTGGCCTCAGGAACCTGAAGTAATATCTGACTCTAGAGCAGCAAACATGACAGAAAAAAAGGCCTTTCGATAATTTCTTCCAGGAAAATGAAACCCAGCCCTCAGACTGACTCCATAGCTGTCCAGAGAAGAGGAGGCTGACAAGAGCTGTGGGTCTCTGGTGCCTCACCACACCGTTGGCTGTTTGTTACTGTACTCCTCCACCCGCATTTCAATGTCGTTTTCCTTATTACGCTTCCTGTACATCCTCACAGCAACGAAGATGCCAAGAAAGACCAGGATGACGACGCAGGAGCCTCCGACAATGGCCAACAGCAAGCTGATCTCAGAGAGAGTTACTAGAAGCAAAACCACAGAGAATCACTTATGAGACCTTTGGTCACAGTGGGCCTTGTGACTTAATGGGCCTTGCAAAAGCATTCGCAACCCTTTAACAATTTATCACATGGCAACTACTAACCTAAAGGTAATTTGTTGAAATTTTTTGTCATGGGCTAAGAGAGCCAACTAACTTCAATCCTCGAGAACCGGTTTCCCGGATGTGTTAGCCGTTACCCTGCTTTGACACACCTTGATTAAATGCTTGATTCTTTACTAGGCAGCTGCAGAACTTCTTGTAACATTGAGCGGGGAAAATGCCCATTAACTTGTGTTGAAGCAGGGACACAACTAGGACATACAGGAAACATGAACTAGAGGACTGGAGTTGGTCACAACCGTAGCAGACCAACACAGATCAATAAATAATTGTGAAGCAGAACAAAAAGAGTCATCAAGATGCATCCATAGTACAGCCTCACCTTTGTCGACGACTCTTAGGACGGTTTCGCCAATATTGGCGTGGACATCTGGAGGGTTGGCCACCTGACAGAAGTAGGTGCCGTTAAACACAGGGCGAACGTTATTCAAGGTGATTGAGGCGTCTTTTCTCTGTATGTCTCCGGACCACTGCACATGCCCTTTGAAGATCCCTGTTCCAATAGGATATGGAACTTCCTGATAGTAAAATATCTGGCAAAGACACACAAATGGTTAAAAAAAGTGCAAGAATCCAAGAAGAAAAAAAACATAGAAAGTCAAAATATGTAATTTTGACATAGTGAACACAAATATTTGAACCCCAGAGGCTTAGTGTCTTAATGGCTTGGTTCCAATGACAAGTTGCCTTATAGAGAATGAAACGTTTAGAAAACATTGCGTCAATCAAAAACAGAGGGCTTAGTCTGCACAGTGAAGAACTGGAAAGCAGAGGGTGCATATTTATCTGTTGCTGAGAAGAAGCAGCTGTTTGTCTAAAGAGTGCATATATAGAAAAAGGACTACAACTCTTCATAATGAACTAGAGGAGCCCAAGTATACTTAATGTAGGTTTATTCCACATATTTGGCCAAAATTAAAGAAAATAAAAGTCACATTTCCTCTCAATGATGTGAGATGATGTGACGACATGGGACTGTTTGTCTTCCAAAGGCCCTTTGAACCCAGCTAAACCTGAAAGTAAGCAATCATTTTGTCTTTCAGATTAAGAAACAAAACTTTTTCACTTGGTTAGAAGAAATTACATGACTACACACAAAGGTTGAGCCTTTACAAACCTTTCCGTGTAATGTGTAACAGCGTGAAACCGTGGAATTTTTAATACCGCCCTGTTCTGTAATTTACAACCCTGACAGTTAATAAGGTCAGAATAAGGTTTACTAGTACTTATGTCAGTAACATCAATTTTTTTGAGAAAAAAAAGAAGCTTACTACTTACACGTTCAGGTTTATCTGCAGTGATGGACCGGAACTCCCATGATACTGAAGCTGTTTGAAGCGACACCGGTTCCTTGGAGCTGAAGGTACACATGAGCTTCACACTAGTTCCATTGATGGCTTCCACCTCGCTTGTAGTGAAAACTTCCATTCCCCAAACATGTTGCACCCCTGAAAAAAAGACATCAAAAAGTTAAAAGATTCTGCAAATTATTCATCATAACCTTGCAGTCCAAAAATAGGTGAAAAATGTTCAAAGGTTTCATACTGATGGGCATCTGTGCCATAAGCTGCCATAAATTCAATACAGAGATAAGCACCTGGGTCAAAGTCATATACAGGTCCTTCTTAAAAAAATTGCATATTGTGATAAAGTTCATTATTTTCCATAATGTAATGATAAAAATTAAACTGTGATATATTTTAGATTCATTGCACACCAACTGAAATATTTCAAGTCTTTTATTGTTTTAATACTGATGATTTTGGCATACAGCTCATGAAAACCCAAAATTCCTATCTCAAAAAAAGAAATGTTTTTTAATACCAAAACAGTCAACCTTCAAATAATTATGTTCAGTTATGCACTCAATACTTGATCAGGAATCATTTTGCAGCCTTCAATGCGGCGTGGAGGCAATCAGCCTGTGGCTCTGCTGAGGTGTTGTGGAGCCCAGGATGCTTCGATAGCGACCTCAAGCTCATCCAGAGGGTTGCATCTGGCGTATCTCAGCTTTCTCTTCACAATATCCCACAGCTTCTCTATGGGGTTCAGGTCAGGAGAGTTGGCAGGCCAATTGAGCACAGTAATACCATGGTCAGTAATACCAGTGGTTTTGGCACTGTGGGCAGGTGCCAGGTCATCCTGAAAAATGAATTCTTCATCTCCAGAAAGTTTTTCAGCAGATGGAAGCATAAAGTGCTTCAAAATCTCTTGATAGCTGCTGCATTGACCTGTCCTTGATAAAACACATTGGACCAACACCAGCAGCTGACATGGCTCCCCAGACCATCACTGACTGTGGCTACTTGACACTGGACTTCTGGCATTTTGGCATTTCCTTCTCCCCAGTCTTCCTCCAGACTCTGGCACCTTGATTTCCGAATGACATACAAAATTTGCTTTCATCCAAAAAAAGTACTTTGGACCACTGATCAACAGTCCAGTTCTGCTTCTCTGTAGCCCAGGTCAGGCTCTTCTGCCGCTGTTTCTGGTTGAAAAGTGGCTTGACCTGGGGAATGCAGCACCTGTAGCCCATTTCCTGCACACGCATGAGCACGGTGGCTCTGGATGTTTCTACTCCAGACTCAGTCCACTGCTTCCACAGGTCCCCCAAGGTCTGGAATCGGCTCTTCTCCACAATCTTCCTCACGGTCCGGTCACCTCGTCTCGTTGTGCAGCGTTTTCTGCCACACTTTTTCCTTCCCACTGAGGTACCTTGATACAGACTCTGGGAACAGCCCATTTGTTTAGAAATGTCTTTCTGTGTCCCACCCTCTTGCTTGAGGGTGTCAATCATGGCCTTCTGGACAGCAGTCGGGTCAGCAGCCTTACCCAGGATTGCGGTTTTGAGAAATGAACCAGGCTGGGAGTTTTTAAAAGCCTCAGGAATCTTTTGCAGGTGTTTAGAGTTACTTTGTTGATTCGGATGATGAGGTTAATTGCTCTCCTTTTCATGATATGCTAATTTTTTGAAACAGGAACTTTGGGTTTTCATGAGCTGTATGCCAAAACCATCAGTATTAAAACAATAAAAGACCTGAAATATTTCAGTTGGTGTGGAATGAATCTAAAATATATGACAGTTTATTTTTTATCATGACATCATGGAAAATGAACTTTATCACAATATGCAATTTTTTTGAGAAGGACCTGTAGGTACAGAAATTTGCTGACCCTGAGCCACAATTCAACATGTCACTAAAAGGATATTTTTCCTTTTCCACTGTTGCTACATGCATGATCGTTATCAAAGATTCCTCCAGCAAGTTTCACTACATCCTGGTCAAGGTGGAGTAAATGACACCAATCAGTGACTCAGTGTAATGTGCTTGATTGAGTTAGAAAGAAAATCTTTAACCAATTTGTAATGTAATTGAAACTGACTGCACTGCTTGATATCTAGGATAGGATACATGACTTTGAATCCACTTGTAGGAATGGATTGACTTTATTTTTGCAAAATGTGTTGCCATAGCATGTGTTGCTTCTTCTCTACATGAATAAGGCAAACTGAACTGAATTAAAACCAGTAGCACATATAGTTATAAAATCTCAGTAGATTTGCTGCAGTATAATAAATAACATGCTACTTTCCATTGGAGCTACATGGCCTACATTAGTATTGTTATTTTGTCTGATTTAATTCAGTCACTAAAGACTCTCAGGATGCTGCATCATCTGTTTTGTCTCCCTCAAATAGCAACAAATATTTTTTCTCAGCAGGAGTTTCAACAAATACACATCTTGATACATTTAACTACGGTCAGCTGAATGTTTTAGCGTGGCGCAGTTTGCCGAAGTGCTAAGCTAAAGTTACTATGTTTAATCTCAGTTTTGATATGACTTGTTGATAATTCGGTTTGCAACATATTTTAGGACAGTTCCTTGTGGGTTCGGATCAAAAGCTCCAACATTTGGAGTCGGAGCAGGACATCTCTAACTGAAACTTCGTATAAAATAACATACTATTGTGAAGAAAATGGTAGAAGAAGTAAACAGATTTTTTTTTTATGATGCAGAAAGTGAAAGGTGATGGATGACGTACGCTTGAGATTTTTGAAAGGATCGAGACAAACGTTGAAGGACTGGATTTTTTTTTTACAAACATGGAGACTACAAAGATACACCACAGACAGACAGACAGACGGTGGTCTGGCAGCGATTAGATAAGCAAAGTAACTACACTGTCGTTATTGCAGGAGACAGTTCAGAAAATACGACTTGACATTCTCAGCTTGAGAATGTATAAAAAATGCTATTTTTTTTTTTAAAAAAGCATCACATACCACCATTTTTTAAAATGCCATTTTATTTTACTTTAGAGATTGAATTACAAAAAACTATATAACAAATTCTGAGAATAAAGTTGAAATAGTGGCAGCTTAAAGTTGATAAGAATGGCCCTAATTTATAGGGACAAAAACATATTACTTTCACACAACAGCATTGTTGTTTTCTGGGACAAGATACTACCTGAAACAATTTATTTTCTTGGTCTTCAGGATGCTAAAAACATTTTTATGTTTCATTAAGCCCAGCAAACAAAGCTAGAGATTAAACTTCACTGTTACGCACCACTTTGCAATCCTTCTATTGAGACAAATCTCATTGCACTTAAACCCACATGCTTAAAGTGTGACAGCATTTTCTTGACAATCCAGCTAAACACAGACTGTCTGAATAACCTGATTTTCCACTTTTAGGTTTCTTTCTGCTTTTTGTTTGAAAAAACGGTTATTTATTTTAGTGTCACATGGCAAGAGATTACCTACTTCACACAGAGATACAGTATAATATTAAAACTGAATCTTGACACAGCAGCAATAGAAGTTTTAGACAACGAAATAGCCCTCAGATTTTGAAATAAATGAAAGATTTATTTAATGTATCAAAATTAACAGGTTCCAGAATGTCCATTATTACATTAATGTGTATTTGAGTGTAATTTAAAGTATAATTATTAGAGACCTGCTTCGATGCATAAATAGGGATAATGTTGTAATTCTTTCATTTTCTGTTCGATTAAAAATTGCTTATTCTACTGTATAATTGGTCATCTAACATACAGCAGTTTGGACAAATATAGCACAAATGTCTCTTCTCTTTAATCTAACTTTTGTTAGATGAAGACCTTTATATATTTTTTAATCAAATAAAAATTTGTCAAGAAGCCATGACCAATGTGCAGAACATTTACAAATCCTACCGTTTTTATCCACTTTATGCATGTCATTTTTGTATTATGAACATCAAAGCTATTATTCCTTGGTTCCATTTTACAGCAATTCTGGTCATTTCAATTCCTGTGGTGTAGCAGCAGAGATTTGTTACAAGACAAACGCTGTGTTAGTCTCACAAGAGAGGAAATACATTGAATAAATGTGTAACATCTTGCTTAGCAAAGCAGCAATAAATGAAGTCAACTAATAAGCAGAATCAGAAATAGAAATGAAAACTATAAAAGCATTCCCAGAAGTAGGTAAAACATTTGACTAAAACAAAGTGACCTCTGCGTCCAAGCCTTTAAAGAGCTATAACGCCGACAAGTGAGTGCAGTAAAAATTTTTAGATTCTTAAAACTACAGACTTCAAACACTGCAGCAGATCTTACTATTGGGTTAGAGATACAGCTTTTCAGAAAATAAGTTCAATCATAAAGAAAAATAAAACACTAAATTTATCCAGTTGACTGCAGAAACTCATTCCTACAAAGACTCGTCTGCAAGTCCCAATCATACAACTTGACAAAGAAGAGATAATCAAAGGCTTCTTTTATTTAAGAGGGATTGCTTTTAAAGGCTAAAACTACCCACACACAGGTTTCTCTAAAGAAACTAAAAATGTGCAGCACAATTTTAGCCGCAGCTGTGGCTGAAGATAATTTAACTCCATTATCAAAGCACAAAAACCATCAAATTCCCAACGCAAGAGACCAATGCAGACAAGTGTCTTCTTGTCTGCTGGTTTCAATAACGTCCTTTTTTCTTTTCACTAACATCATTTGATCAAAATTATTTCAGAACATAAAGTAATATCTGAATGGAACGCACACTAATGTGACCTTTAGGTAGGGCAGCAAAACAAATAAAAATTAGCAGCTGAAAAAAAAGAAAATTATACAGCAACACTTTTTCACTGTGAATTACTTTGTTAAAAATAAAACATACTCAAAAAAAAAGAAAAATCAGAACATCTTGCAGCATCAAGAAAATGACAAACCCAAACTTCAAAGATGCCAGCGGTCAAGCTGAGAGTCGCACTAACGTAGCCGTTATCACGTCTGTAGGATGAAAAGCATTCCTTTCATTTAGAGGATGACCTTCTAATTAAAACCACACTCAGATGCAAGTTTTCACAACGTTTTCATAAAGGTATGAAGCAGCAAAACTTTTAAGAGCAAAAAAAGTCCCTTCAACCTGGTTAGTTTTTTCTTTTTTTTATGCCAGCGATGGAGATTCTGATGGCTCAACCAAAACATGCAGCAACAGTTTGGATTTCTGATCAAAAACACCCACTGAAATCAAATGCGTGCTCACTGTATAATATTAGTTATTACCGGTATAATACCCACCTACACACAAGCGGAGGTCAACATTGGAGAACTCTGTTAAATCATTCAACAAAGTTTTGGTTATCTGTGAATACCAGAAGCAGCTGGCTCGATAACAGCAAGGACAACACTGGCTGTGGGATTAGCATGTTCAGGTTCATGAATATTACAATGATTTAATCCACACTGAACAAGTATAACTTGTTTGGAGTGGCTGCCTTTACGCTTTGCAAAAAAAAAAAAATAAAGTCTCTAAAACTCACACCCAGCATGGTGGTGAAGAAACGATGTTTGTTCTTGTTATTTCAACCACAGTGGACCTTGCAGTCACTGACGAAGAAGATAAGGCATTCTAGACTCAAATGTGAAGTGTGGTATCTAACACAAGCAATGGTGAGACAGAGTTTAAAAGAATGGGTCAAATTTCCAGTGCTGCCGTTTCTCATCTTAATACAATACAAGAGAGAGAGTTTTAGTGTTCAGAACCTTCTTTTGCTTGGAGCATAAAGTAACATAGAAGTGCCTTCTGGCTCCTGCTGCTGAGCATTGCCAAACAGCTGGCTGAAAGAGGGATGTACAGTTGCTTGCACCAAAGATCTATTACCCCCAACTGGCTCAGGTAATAAAACAAAGATCAACGTGAATATGCAACTGGTTGTGAACCTCAAGAAGACCTCACACTCACACTTTACCTTATTTAATATTTAATCAATACCACAGGATTTTATTTTGTCCTGGCAGTTTTAACAATAAAATGAAATAAGAAGAATGCAACACTAAAAGCATGACTTTATGCGCGTCTCTCTTTAAATTATGCCATAGGACTGGCTTTAAGAAAGTCTTATCAATATGTTATGACATGTTTGTATACAGAAACTCTTCACATTTACTGAATATGAGATCACATGGAGGAAAAAGTTTGTGACTACTCAAAATTACTCTGAATTAGTTCAAACTTTAGCATTACCTGAGTAAATTAGAAAATGATTAAACGCGTTTTCCACAGGTTTTGAAAAGATTTTGAAACCTGGTGGAATAAATAGAGAAAATTGTAAAGACCGTTTGTTATGCATTTTCAATGTGAGTCAATAGTATAAACACATTCAGAAGTCACATTCAATGCTCTATTCGGTTTAATTAATTTTTATTATCATTATTTTTCATTTCATGCCACTTGCACAAACACAGATGCATGTATGCCAATAAACAAATAAAATAAAATAAAAAATAGGCCGAGAGGAGGAGCTGGTCTAAAGGTTAGGGATTCAAATGATAATGAAAGGTCGGTACAGATCTCCCAACAACCTTTCCCCCTTCCAAAATTACAACTTAAATCTATAAAACTTGCAAAGAAACACTCTTATTAATAATTGGATAGTCAGTTATTGAAGCACGTGTGAACATAAAGGGATCGTTCCCTTTGACACATAAAAACAACAGCGACCAACGTCCAGGAAGTCGCTCAAACTCACCTTGTATCACGAATCCTCCCAGAAAAACAAGAAGCCATAACCGATCCATGAGATAAAGTACGTATATTCCCTCAGATCCTGCTGTTATAGTCCTTTATCGGATGTATGGCGAAGGAAGACATGTATTTTAACGACGTCTCTCTGGGAGCTCAAGTCAGAAGAGAAAAGTGACTCATGCGCACAAAAGAGTTCAGGTTGCACCTGAGGGGCGTAACCTGTTGCATAAGCGCGCCGAAACTAACTGCCACCTTTAAAAACACCTTGGATATAAAGAACATTTGATTTGCGTCAAACTAAGGAACTCAAACAATTTAGCGTAGTGGTCACTAACTAATAAAACGTATGTTTAAGGTTAAATGTTGGGTTGTTTGAGAAAAATGTGAAAACTTGATGTGTCTAATGATTCGTCAACAATTTTAGCTCCTGTATCCCTTTGAGAATATTCAGACCCTTTGCAGGTTTTCATATAATGTCAAGGTAAAACCACAAACCTCCCTGATTGATACTTTTCAGAACCTGGCACGTCCAAGTTTAGGATTTAGTAGTGGGATGCTCTTTCCCTTTTATGTAACATCCAAAGCTTATGGCATTGTTTTATAACGCAATCCTGCTTTAAGTTTCTCCAGAGAATATAATCCAGACCCGTTTGTTGTGCTGTTTGGTCTACATGGTGTGGTTTGCTTACTGATAACTCCAACAAAGAGGTTAGAGTTGAAATAAACGAATTCCTAATTAGGAAAGGGACTATTATTAATCAGACGACAGTCCATGTGAGCATCGTCCTCCTGCGGCAGCGGATGTTATTGTCTCATAGATAGAAACTCCAGTACTTTTTCCACCTGCCTTTACCGCCTAATGGTCGTTAAACTCCCAGCAGTGCCACCTTGTGGACTTAATGAAGAACTGCTCCTGGACACATTCTGCCGAGGGGTCACACATTGATGCTTTTGGTTTTCTTGAGCTTAATGTCAGGGACTGATGAGGAAAAATTCTCTTTTGGGATTTTCTGATGGAGAGCAGACATTTGGGAAATTAAAGGAGCATCTTTTTTTTAATCTGTTTTTTAAACATCATATTAAACATGAGCTCTGCATCATTAAATGTTTGCCATGCTGATTCATTTCCTTCCCCCAATGTATTTGTTTCTTTGTTGTTTTTTGTTGTTGCTATGTTAATGCAATTGATATTGTTTCATACAATATGTTATGGTCAATTATACTGATACACGTTTACTATAATAATGATCGATGGGAATGATTTAACTTGTGTGTTTAGCTGTTTACATTAAGTCTTATTATTCTCTTATTATAAGGATTTTGTGAGTTTTTCTGTAATTTAAAACATATAGGTAATTTAAATTTCATATTGCATTTTATATAAACAAGCAGATAGAATATTGTAATAGAATATTTAATATTTTAGGTGCTGTAAGTAACAACCCAAGATCATAACAAAATGTTCATGTGTCAGAATACATGTGAGCTTCTTGAAACAACTCCCACAACTTTTACATTATTAGACGCAAAGGTTGTTGGTGGGATCGACCGTGTCCCTCGGGGGCCTTGTGGTGGTTCTCCGGGAGTATGGGGTACCGGGCCCTTTGATACGGGCTGTCAGGTCCCTGTATGACCGGTGTCAGAGTCTGGTCTGCATTGCCGGCAGTAAGTCGGGCTCGTTTCCGGTGAGAGTTGGACTCCGCCAAGGCTGCCCTTTGTCACCGATTCTGTTCATTACTTTCATGGACAGAATTTCTAGGCGCAGCCGAGGTGTTGAGGGGATCCGTTTTGGTGGCCTTAGGATCGCATCTCTGCTTTTTGCGGATGATGTGGTCCTGATGGCTTCATCAGATCGTGATCTGCGGCTCTCGCTGAAACGGTTCGCGGCCGAGTGTGAAGCGGCCGGGATGAGGCTCAGTGCCTCCAAATCCGAGGCCATGGTCTTGAGCCGGAAAAGGGTAGAGTGCCTTCTCCGGGTCAGGGGGGTCGTCCTGCCTCAAGTGGAGGAGTTTAAGTATCTGGGGATCTTGTTCACGAATGAGGGAAGAAGGGAGCGGGAGATCGACAGGCGGATTGGGGCGGCGTCTGCTGTGAAGCGGGCGCTGTACCGGTCCGTCGTGGTGAAGAGAGAGCTGAGTCAAAAAGCGAAGCTCTCGATTTACCGGTCGATCTACGTTCCCACCCTCATCTATGGTCATGAGCTTTGGGTCATGACCGAAAGAACGAGATCACGGATACAAGCGGCCGAAATGGGTTTCCTCCGCAGGGTGGCCGGCCTCTCCCTTAGAGATAGGGTGAGAAGCTCGGTCATCCGGGAGGGACTCAAAGTAGAGCCGCTGCTCCTCCACGTCGAGAGGAGCCAGTTGAGGTGGCTCGGGCATCTGGTCAGGATGCCTCCTGGACGCCTCCCTGGTGAGGTGTTCCGGGCACGTCCCACCGGGAGGAGGCCCCGAGGAAGACCCAGGACACGCTGGAGGGACTATGTCTCTCGGCTGGCCTGGGAACGCCTTGGGGTTCCCCCGGAGGAGCTGGAAGAAGTGGCTGGGGAGAGGGAAGTCTGGGCCTCCCTTCTGAAGCTGCTGCCCCCGCGACCCGATCCCAGATAAGCGGAAGAAAATGGATGGATGGATGGAGACGCAAAGGTTGTGAGTTATGTTACCGGGATATTACAGATTTTTTACATACCCACAAGTTTTGAGCTATAGGGTACATGTTTAAATAAAGATGACAATCTCAGTAAAAAAGAAACTCAGTAGCTTCTAATGGACTGAAATAGGATGTTTCAGAAATAAAATGTCTCAAAAATAGCTGTGCACTCGTAACAGGATTTGTGTGTAAATGCAGTTTTGTGTGTGTGTGTGTACCAGGTGATTTGTGTGTACTTTTCAACATGTATAGGCGTAGGAGAAGGTTTATTTTATTTTTAAGTTTTACAAATCAAGTATTACACACACAAATCTTTTTACACACGCACAGATATTTTGAGACTATTTTCACTCCATATTTATGGAAGCTAATGAACTTCACAATGACCTTTAATTGGAAAATAAACTACCGTAATTTAAAAACCTATGAAGGAAAACATGCCACACAAACAAAAACAGATCTTAACAACTAGCGCTCATTTGATTATTATTATTATTATTATTATTATTATTATTATTATTATTATTATTATTATTATTATTATTATATAGTATAGTAGTAGTAGTAGAGTATAGAGTGGAAGAATGAGGTATAATAATTACTCATTTATAATTTTAGGTTTTTATGAACTGAAACTAAAAATGCACATTTTTCTTGACGTCAATCCGTTGACTGTGGGTGCGCCCCATTTATCACCTGCTGATGGAATGGATGTACGGGGTGGGCGATGTTTGCATGTTTCCAAGGAGATCTTGAAGAGAACCGACTAGACAGGCAGGCGCCCACTTCCATCATCTGACTGGTATTAACAGAGTTACTTAAAAAAATAAAACAAATAAAGTCAATAAACTTACACAACTGATAAATAGAAATATTTCGATTAATATAAATATTTCATGTGGGTGAAATACTCGCAGTGGTTAATTTTTATTGGTCCAAATTTACATTGGACTAATGTTGACAGCGGTTGATAACATGACCAATGACAAATCGTCTATCTATGCCCTCGCTCCGCCGGGTAAAAGGTTAAAGAGGTAATTCTCCTCCCACACCGTCTGTTCCCTGGTGATCCGCCGGCTGACGGTAATGAATGCGCCCGGTGAGCTGAGGTGAGATGGCAGGAAATACGTTTAGGATTTCATGACTAAACCAAACACGCTGTTTGGAGTCTACCGTTAGCTAAACACTAGTGCGTTCACTAGATCAGTTAACCCTCGCGGATTTTCCTGGGCTGGACTAGCTAACTGTAGTGATTTATTCCCTCTTTCTTGCCTTTCAGGCGAATGCGACGCGGTCTCAAATAAACCTCAACGATTACTGCAAGGTAAATGTGTTGTTGCTAGGCTACCATCTAATATATACGCTTATTGCGATGAAAAGACTTTGACCTGCTGATGTGGTTTCCTGTAAAGCTCAGCGCGGGGAATAATTTTATCAGCTCTATGTTGGTTTTTCCGACCGTTGCAGGTGCAGCGAGGAGCCGAGCTCCCCCGTAAAGATGTTTTCTACCAGCTAAGGCCATGCGCTTCTATACTGGGTTTTACGGCAACGGGATGTGAACTCGAGTATCTGTAAACTATTCAGTGATTTTTTTTTTTTTTTTTTTTTTTTTTTTTTACTAGCAGGTGTTGACGAAATAATAATTATATTCTTTTTTTTTTCAAAATTCTTTATGGATAAATGTCGCTTTTGTTTGTTTGTATTTTTAAAGATCTGTTTATTTTTAAGAGAAATATTTATCTTTAAATGTTAATGCTTAGCTTTACAAAAATGTAAATATGCATAATATTCGTAGTATTGTTTAGCTTTCAAATAAATAATACGTGGAAAGCGCCGATATAAACGTCTGTGCGTGCGGGGAGGAGGCGGGGAAACGCGGCCGTAAAATAGTGTATAGAAGCGCAAATGGCAGGGAGGCATCTCAAAGGGAAACCAGACTCGACACTGCACGGCCTGAGTTCTCCTGCCACTGCAGAGTTCACCTTATTGACACACCTCGGTTTAATCACTAAATAACCTCTCTAACCGGTAACAACAGGGCTCGACTAAGCCGTGGCTGAAGAGCTACGGGTCTGACAGGAGAGGTATCACAACCCTGTCAGCGTCCCGGTGGGGTTTCGGATACATTTTTGACGCGTTCTATTGCCTACTTGTGTAATTAGCTTCGTAGCAGCTAACACGCTAACGTCAGAGAAACTGTAACCCAACAGAGTTAATGCGATCTACTGTGTGATCTCTAAATACCCGCCTTCTTCCGAGGGAAAGTGGCCTACATCCGTCTGTCTGCTCCACTGCCGAGAGCTGCAGCGCCATACCAATGTTTACCAGAGCCATTTAATCAAACTGAGCCCACAATCGGACTGTCATCTTATCTTCCAGCGTCAACCACGGACTGGTGTAGAGTTGAGCCCATCAACCAGCGGCGGTGTCTCCTCCTGCATGATGAGTGGTGATGATCTGAACCCAGCTGCGGTGCCTCAGCCAGTCGAGGATCGACAGGGTGATGGACGGTGGATGTCACAGGTATGTTCTGCACTCTCAATTAAATGTTGCCCATGGTTTATGTTCAAAGGATCATAAGATGGCAGTTAGTCTGTCCTGTGATCCTGTAAATCCTGAAGAGTCTGCTTTTCCACTGTTGAGGCTTCAGTGCAACAGTCAATCTAGCTTGTTTAGTGGCGCCTTTCTGGCAGGTCTTTGCGAGGTTAATCCTCCGAAGCTCGTACAGCTAAGACGACCTGCTTTGCTTCAAGCCCCTCGATCAGACGGCCAACCTGACGGGGTCCTGGCTGTGATCAGCTTGTAGGATTTGGCCTAACTCAAATAGATCTCTCTCATCTCCCTGCTGCTCAAAAATGATGTCACAAGTTCAGTTATAGCGAATCTCCCAAAATTATTTGTACCACTTATCCTGTATTTTTGCATTACTAGTTTTCTGCCACAGATGTATGTTTGTTTGTGTTTTTTCCACTTTATCTAAACAGGTCATCATTTTCCATGTTTGCTGTGTCTCCTACCTAACTTGTGTCAAGCTTAACATCTTTCGTCCATAAAGGCAGGCCTGCATAATGCCAAGAAAACTGAACAGTGTAGTGTAATTGCTACACTGTATGCAGTGAATATACGATTCAATCATCTTTTCCTTCATCACAGTATCCTTGTAGAACAGTGTATACAAGCAGATTTGGGAAACACTTTACATTTTTGTGTGAACAGATTTTGATGCCGTTTCATAATCTAAACTTCTTCACAACTTGTGTGTTCCTTGGTGTTCATGGTCAATGCTGGATTGGTTCGCAAAGCAACCAATCCAGGAGCGGCATTCCGTTTTCTTGCCGTTGACTGGCTGTAAATCCAAAAGTGGAGACAAGGAAAACCATATATCTTAGCTTCTACACTAATGCCAAGAAGACTTCCACTGTGCGTATCAATGCATGTTAAGGTCTATATGATGCGTGAATTATTAAAATAGTCGGTTAAATGTGTTTTTAGAAAGAGTCTGAAAAATTCATGGATTAAAGCTATTCAGGAGCCCCTGCTGTCCCTAAAACCTGTGAACACCGGGGAAATACTTTACACTAAATTTAAGTACAAACATTTAGAGGTGTCAGAGTAAAGGGAGTTAAGAAATAAACTTAGACAGTTTCAAGGTATAGAAGCGATATGAAGGCTTTTGAAAAGCATTGTGCTCAACATGAAGAAAGTGGATGTGGTCTGTCACATCTATGCCAGCAGTAACCAGTCTGTGGGGTGTGTGTGTGTGTGTGTGTGTGTGTGTGTGTGTGTGTGTGTGTGTGTGTGTGTGTGTGGGGTCAGCATACAAGATTTATGCAGGAGTGCAAAGATGGCGAACCAGAGGTTCTTTTTGTAGGCGACTCAATGGTGCAACTAATGAAGCAGTATGAGGTGAGGCAAACTGTGTGCATTGTTTTCATTGGATATCTGACTTACTTAGCAGTTTTGCTAAACATACACATTCTGCCAAGTTGACATGTTTCCAAAATTTGCATCTGTGGTAAGAATAGTTCAAAAATGCTTTTCTTCATGTAATTTATATTTTATAATCACACTGTGCTGTCATATCTGATTGCTGCAATAAAGTTAAGCTCCTTATCTTTCGTTAAATTAATAGGAAGCAGCATGTTGTGCAGAGGCTGTTTGTGCTACCAATGTGATGAGATGACTCAGACATGTTCCTGTTTTATTTTTATTTTCTTGCAGTAATTTTGTGTAAAACTGAGATTTCTTTTGCTCCCTAGATCTGGAAGGAGATGTTCTCTCCTCTTCATGCACTTAATTTTGGTCTAGCCGGTGACACCACCTGCAATGTGCTGTGGAGGCTGCAGAACGGCGAGCTGGAGAACATCCGCCCAAAGGTGGGAAAGCAAAACCGAAGCGCTTTTTGGTTATATACTGTTATTCAGGAAACTTCCTGGAGAGACTGTTCTCAGTTGTTCTGTCAAGTGTGTTGCCTGATTTCTTTTGTGGAAAGTAATAAACGGACTCTCTGTGCTCTTGCTAAGGCGGTGGTTTTGTGGGTGGGAACCAACAATCACGACCACACAGCAGAGCAGGTTGCAGGAGGAATTGTTGCCATCGCACAACTACTCACTAACCGCCTCCCCAAAGCTAAGATTGTTGTCCTGGTGAGTTTATAAATCAGTGTTGATGCTCTTAGTTTATATCTAAACCTGTTACCGCTCTTGATGGGCTAGCTAACTGTAGTGATTTATTCCTAAGTCTCCGCTCTTGATGAAGTGACACACAACTCTTAAGCATTTTCATGGAAATGACTATAATAAAAAAATTGTTCATACTTCTATTGCTTCCAAAAGAACAAAGAAAATTTTCACAAAGTTTGATCAGTATATGTCTTTCGATGTGCTGAACTCTAACTGAAAAGCGATGCGTTCTTTCTTCACTTCTAAAACAAATTTACTTTAAAACACCTAAACATTCATTTAACCTTCACAATCACCCCAGTTAATCAGTCACCATTAAACCTCTGGTTAGCAGACGGCCAATGGTGCTTAACCAGATGCTAACATGATTTAAATCTAATCCCAAGTATAAAAAAGAAAAAAAAAAATTACACAACAAATTTGACGACTAGTACTTCATATCTTGCTAAAAGCGTGAATTCAAGCACGAAAATCTAAGCATACCGAATGATTTGTTGCCTCTAGATCCCTTGTCAGCAGCAATAACCGTCAGCAGTCGTTTTCTGTACGACTTAGTCTGTCTAATTGTTGAAGAGGACATTTTTGGATCCATTTTCAGCTCACTGAAAATTACAGACACCAATTTCTGCTCTAATCTCCAAAGGTCCAAACACATTATTTCAGTCAGATTGAGATCTGGACTCATCTGGGGCAGTAAAACATAAAACATAATCGTTGTTTTCCAGCCATTCTGGTGTAGATTTTCTGCTGTGCTTTTGGATTGTTGCCCTTATCAAAGTCCATTATTTCACAGCATTCCTGCTTATATAGACGTGGTCATACTTGATGATGATGAGTTAATCAAATACATTTGACTGAAGCGCCTCAAGTAGTGACTGTGTGGAACCTGTCGTGTGTTTTTTGTACACATGGGATGGAAATGCATTTAAAATCTGGATTAAAAACTCAGTGGTTTTATTATATCCTGGAATGTCGACCCCTAAATTACAGGAGCAGTTACTTTGTTTTTCCTGACGACTTCATGGATATTCCAACCCCCTGTGCCAATGTCAAAACATCAAGCTGTGCTTACGAGCTTCATGCAGACTAAAAACAGGATTCATTTGATAGAAGAATGAATGTCAGATTTGAGAAATGGTAGCACAGCATTTAATGCAGGGGTGTCCAAAGTCGGTCCTGCAGGGTCGGCATCCTGCACGTTTTAGTTCTCTCCCTGGTGGTAGTAACAACCTTTTCAGCTTGTCAGTGTTCCTCTTAGGGCTTCTAACGAGCCATCATTTAATCCAGGTGCGTTAAACCAGGGAGAGAACTAAAACATGCAGGATGCCGGCCCTCCAGGACTGACTTTGGGCAGCCCTGATTTAACGCCTGTCAATGCCCGGGTTTGAACGACTCGATGGAAGTCCTCTAAAGTTTGACGTGTCTTTGTGCCGTTGAGGGTTTGTTGCCCCGCGGAGAGCAGCCCAACCCGCTGAGGGAGAAGAACGCCGCAGTCAACAGGCTCCTGCGCTCCTGGCTGCCACGGCTGGGCCAGACTCTGTTCTTGGACGTGAGCAACGAATTCATCCACTCCGACGGGACCATCAGCTCCCAGGACATGTTTGACTACCTCCACCTGACGCCAGCAGGCTACAACACCCTGGCTAAGCCTCTCAGCGACCTGCTGCTTCAGATACTAGAGGAGACGCCCGAGGAGAGAAGGGCGTCGCTGGTTTAAAGGCTGAAATGTCTGACGCGGAGTAGGAGAAGGGGGATCTAGAGCAGGAAGATGCCATGCCCCGACATAGACACCGATTGCACTAGGAAGCTCTAAGTTCAGTTCACTGCAGCCACAGATGGAATAAAACCATTGTACAATGTCTGACATTGAGCCGTAGTTCTGAATGTAAATCTTAATCTGGAAAAATGAAGAAAAAATGTCTTTAAATTTTTCATTGCCTCACCTTTGACTGTTTGGATGAGCAAACTGAGCGATCCGAAGTAAAGCCTATCCAGTCACTTGGAAAGCTGCAGACCTTCTTTCAGGTTTACGTTCTGTTGGGCATTTCTTGGTGTCTAAAAACGGATCAAAAACATCACTGACCCGTACAGTTGCAATATAAAACGTATGTATATATTTGAAACTGTGGTATATGTGTTAAAAGGAGACAATCCGGAGGAAATTAAAGCAAAAGCACCAATTCATTTTTTATTTTTTTGCCTTTTAAAGCTCACAGTGGTTGTGTGTTTTATCATTTGACCCTGGAGAAAGAAGTGTTCAAACGCAGCACTAGAAATCCAACACTTAAGTCACGCCAATACGGACGACCAGTGTTTGTAAGCTCCTGTAAAGAATTGGGGGAAAAGCTACATTTGGACGTTCATCAGAATGGCTCACTGCTTTACTCCTGGTCAGACAGGATGCTAGCGCAGCAGCATGCGTGCTAAAGCGAACCTCGACTGGGTCGTTAGAAATTAAACACATGCAATAGTATCCTACAAACTCCCGTATTAGTGACACGATGGCATTCAGTCTTCCAAGCACCATCTGTGAAACGTGAAGCTTCTTTCCCATCCAGTACAGTGATTTATATCGTATTCACAAAGTTAAATAGTAACTTAACATCTTTGTTAGTGCGTTTAAACTCAGTATGGGCACGGAAATCAATGTACTGCTTACCAAAAACGAAACAAACAAAAAAAACTATGTATGTAGCTGTTGCTACTGTTGTTTTCCTCCTGTTGTGTGTTTCTTCCACCTGTGTGCAGTTTGACGTATAGACATGTGCTGGTTTCATAATTCTGAGTGAAACTATTTAAGTGTTCCACAAATGAGAAGAGAAAAACGGAAAGAAAATAATTATCCACACAAAATGACCAATTATTACAACTATACTACAACGTTTTTGTTCTGATGCATAAAAATGCAGACTACCTACTAAATTGTGTTGTATTTTTCAGAATACTACATCTTTTCACTTCTCTGCACTTTGAAGAGTAAATCAAGAATAATAAACTGATATTGGGTGCTTAGTAAGGTTATCTGCTCCACCACAGCCTCCAGTCAGCTGCTCAGCGTTCTCTTAGTGCAAATGTTTCCCAAATTAGTTTTTCTTTTTCCTAATGGTTGACTAAGTCTTTCAGCCAGCTGACCAGCAGTGGGATGAGCTTGTACCACAATATAGTCCATAAAGCACGTTCTCTGGAGCCTCTTTAGAGAGACTTTCAACCACAGGATCGATTGGATGGAATTAGTCGTTTTGATGGGTTTTTAAGATCCTCGTGCACCTAGACGTTGGCATCCGGCTCATGCCTTGATGTTTGTTTCAACATTTTTTACTAACACACACAAATATTTGTCTCTCTCTGTTTCTTTTTTTCCCCAGTCAGATTTCTTCAATGATGGTTTGTTTGTTCTTGGCCTCCTGTGACCTGCTCATTGTGTTGTTGCTAACAAGTGATTTTTAGGCAAAAGGTTGAACTATATTCAATAAGATCACTCGCAATCACAAGTAAAAAAACAAACATACGGAATAATTTATCTGTGAGCTAATGCTGCGGCTCCTGTTGCACATCGAGTTATCCGGCATTACTGCTGTCGTACGCACTTGCACGTGTGTGTGTTTGTGTGTTGCATGTAAATAGTTTGTGTGTGCCTTAAGTATGTGCAGTGAGTCTGGTGCTGGTTTGTGTGTGTAGAAAGGAGCCTTGTTGCGTTTAAGCGATCGTCATATTGTGTCTGTATGATGGGATATTTGCTCTCTTATGACTTGTTGTCATGTTACTGAATTACAATATTCCAATAAAGAGGAATCCAACCTTGTGTTTTCTGCTCCTGATTGGAAAAATCATGATATCTCTCGCATGACTGGGTAATTTGATTTTAATAAAAATAATTAAAAACAAACAAAAAGAAGGTCCAGGTTTATTGTGTGCAGCACTGCGTGAATGAGTTGCAGTCGCCACCAGAACGAACCGTTTCGTCAGAGAAGCAAATTGGCAGAGACACTAATAAGGCCCTCTGCTTGTTCCCTGTCTCTTCTCTTTTAGTCAGAGAGTTCCTCATTACTGGATTAATTTGCTTTCACCAAGTTTATCTGTCGTACGCTGTAATGACTCTGCAGCACTCGGAGGCGGTGTCAATTCATCTTTAATTGGCCTCATTAAACAGTTAGGCATGCAGGGCCCGATCACGATGGCTGCCTCGTTGTAAAACACAGTGATAATAAACCATTTTCCTCATGTTCGATGTGTCTCCCATTAATTGGAAGTGCGGCCCGCAGCCTTCCCAGTGGGACGTGGTCTGTCCCATGTAGAGGCTTCTGGTGCATGACCAGCTAAATCTGTCAACACGCGTGCAAACTGGAGCAGCTAGTGCATGCTGGGTTCACAGAAAGATCGGGTTTCAGACGGCAGGGAATAATCAGTTGGAGCTTCTGTTGTTTTAGACTTTAAACAGCCCGAACTAAAGAAAAGTAAATACAGGAAGCAAAAATGTCCACGGTCCCTCAGTGTTAAAACAGGCTGCAATAAGTATTTAAGCATTCCCTTCTGTCAACACATAGGAAATGAAAACTTTGTAATCTCAACTGAAAAGCCTGCCTCCTAAGTGTTGCCAAATAACAAATTTTATGAGGTTTTGGGGAATATTTGCTCAGTGTGAAGTGAACTTTGAATATTTGGAAAAAGTTGTGACATGGCATGCTTACAGTTTGGCATCACCTCGCTTTGAAGTAACTTTGATTCTAAAAACTGAAATGTGTATTTTACTTTGTGTAAATCAAAGTGTCTTCAGGTGCACAAACAAAAAAAAAATCTGAACTATCTGCATGTTATAATGGATGAACAAACACATAGAATAAATCAGCATATTTACTCAAATCTTTACAAGACTTGTTTGAACGTCTTTGAAAATGTTTGTTTCAAATTAAAAGTTGCCTTCAAAATTTCCCCACCCCTACAATGAAGGAGAAAAAAAATCATTGAATATATATGAGTAAGCAAATTCAGTAATAGTAGCAATAGTATTTGATGGCTCTTATAAGGTTTTGCATTAACTCTTGTAAAGTGATTTCTTGATCAAAACTTAAAGCCAAAATTTAATCAGGTTGTAATTCCACAACCTGAATATATAATTTATGAGGAAATAAAAAATATACAAGCAGCTAAAGGAAAGAGAACTGAGTTTTTATTTAATGTTTTAGTATCAAAGAATGATTAACCCTTGAGATCTGAAGGTGTGCTGTGAATTGTCATGACCTACATCAGCCACATGAGGGCTCTGTCGAGCTCCATCTGCATCGCAGGTGACATCAGTTTCACCTGTGATGTAGAGGGTGAAAAATCATCACGTTTACCAGCCAACAAAACACGCATAATCTGTATTTTATCTTTAATCTTTCAAAAAATGTGGCAGCTTTGTGATTGAACAAAAGTAGAGATGAATAGTTTGGGGTTGGAGGAACATGTCCTAACCCAACCAGGTAGGTTAGACTACATGCAGTAACGTTACCTCATAATGTTACAGAGACACGTCCGGGAAGCCCCTCTTTTGCCCCAGTATCACAAAAATTAACAGACTGAGTTTGGCCTTTAACTGGAACAGCAAGTTTTTCTAAGCTGATACTAAGTATGACATTTCTATCCGCGGCTTCGAGTGCAGATAGGCGAGTATAGACGATTGTAGACCTTCCATCCATCTGTGGTGGCAGCAGCTTCAGAAAGGAGGTCCAGATTGTAGACGAGGACCCAAACTTCTTTTAGCTCCATCCATCCATTTTCTTTACACCCTTTGTCCCTTGGTGGGTTGGGAGGGTTGCTGGTGCCGATCTCCAGCTAAGGTTCCAGGTGAGAAGCGGGTTACACCCTGGACAGGTTGCCAGTCTGTTGCAGGGCAACCAACCATCCACACACACACTCACACCTAGGAGCAATTTGGAGAGGCCAATTAACCTGACAGTCATGTTTTTGGACGGTACCCAGAGAAAACCCACGCATGCACAGGGAAAACTTGCAAACTCCATGCAGAAAGACTGGGGGCGGGAATTGAACCCAGAACCTTCTTGCTGCAAGGCAACAGCTCTACCAACTGCGCCACTGTGCAGCCTCAGCACCAAGCATACAAAGACTAAGAAAGGAAATAAAAACAACTCCAAATGGATAACAAGTCTCCATAGCAGCCATTATGGTTGTACTGATGCCATCATTCAGTACAAGCCAATCAGATGTGCTGGAGGCATGTCAGGAAAAAGTATTTTCAGTTTTATCTTTATAAACAAAACAGTGACCAGTTTATTACACTCTGCTGGGCACTGGGAAAGCATATTTTCCAGTGCCCCAATATATCTGAATTTAATATAATATACACTATTGTTTCTTTTTTTAAAAAAGCATGTTTAATATTTTAATGGGCCACATTGTGGCCTATAAAATCACAGAGAGGGCTGCTGACCTGACAGATGGCTAGAAGACGGTCACTGACATCCTCCATATGGAGAGAAAGCGATAAAAGGTCCAAAGAAGCTTGTTGTTCAGAGTGTTGCATTCAAGCACATTCATAGAAAGTTACGTGGAAGGAAAATGTTGTAAAGACTTGGAAAAAATGCAGAGTACCCCTTACAGATCTCGTTCGGTTTTAAAAACATCCTGGTTCTGCTCCAGGACTTGCTGTGACGCTGTTTGTTCACTAACAAACCTTTGAGCTTTTTGCAAAACAACTGTATTACACTGTGGTTAAATTACTGTAGTTACAGTAGTTGATTGACTTTTATTTAAAGTTTTTTTTGGATCTAATTACCAATTTACACCTCCACCTTTTAAATTTCTATGTGTTTTGCTCTTGGTTTATTCTATGAAATTCTATTAAAATACATTCATCTATTTGTTAGGTGACAAAATATGACAAAGGTGAGGTTTTAATTGTTTTTTTTATTTTTTCAATGCACTGTATTGTTTTCGATGTGTTTATCAAAAATGTACTTCCTGCCCTTCAAACGGGTCCCTCAAGCGACATCAAATCCTTTAGATTAGCTTAATCATAAGAAGGATTGCAGAAGGCAATTTCTACTCTGATACATCTGTTGACAATATTTTTATGTTACTCACTGACTTCCCAACATTAACATTTTACCCCAGCTGATCGTCTCCTGACTCCAGCCTGTTGAGCTGTTGCTTGGTGACCTTTGATGAACATCCCCATCTGCTGCACATAGTCATAAAAAGCCCAGAACTACACTAGCTGTCAGCTAATGGTAATGTCCTCATTTATGACATTCATATGTGGCCTTTAAATACATATTTCCGTTGTTGTGCTTATTTTTTTCTCCTGATTTCATTTCCCCTTTTCTTTCTGACTGCAACTCATCAATATTATGACTTGGTGTTGCTATGAAGGCCTGGCCAGTCAACTGACTGCAATCTTCCAAATGTTAATTCTTGTCTAATTCTTGTACATTTTCTGTAATTGTGCGCCTCAGAAGCAGGCATGACAGGCACAGATTGCATGATAGCAACCAGTAGGAGGCGCTAAAGCAGCCAATAGGACCCTATCAGCTCTCATGCTTCAGCCAGACAGTCAAGGGTTGAGGCCAGAGATCTGCTGTGATGTGTGACAGTTTTTCCACTGCGTCACTCAGACTCCTAATGTTTTGACTTTACTAAGTGTGGCATTAGTTTCAGTCCAAGAACCACACTGAGAAACGTCTTTGTATGGAAGTGTTTTTGCAGAAGTCGCATACAGAGGGTTTCTTATCTTCCCTCCCGCGCACCGTTCTGTAGCCTTCCGCTTTTGACATGGGTGAAAAACAAATGTTGAAACCACATGAGTTGGATCAATCTGAAACCTTCGAATGACCCCATCAGAGGGGAAGATCTGTCTCCTGTTGGTACAGCAGGAGCCGTGGACTTTAGCAGCTCTGTGCCCAGTAGGTGCTGAAGGATTAAAAAGGTTTTACCTAATTTCATTTTCCCAGCAAGTTTTAGGACTCAAACTGGGATCTCTGAAGTCAAAAACGTCTCCTCCTTCTCTGACCCAAAGTGCCAATTTTATGGCCTCCGACATGCCAGCGAATGGCAGCAGAGTGCATTCCTATGCAGGCTGACGATGTGTTCATGTTTTCACGCCTTTATTAAAAGCTTTGCCAAGTGAAAATAACTCAGCAGCACAGATTTGCTGCCAAGGAGATGATGAGAAAGGACAAAGTTAAAAGTACAAAAAAAAGTAACCAGAAACGATTTAAACATAACAGATGCATTTCAAATTGAATACATTTGTCTAAAAGACAATTATTGAGATTCATCACCACAGCCTGAAAATTGATACTTAGTGTTTTTATTGGGATTTTATGCAAAAAATCAAATACAAATGAGTGCATAATTATGAACTGAATGCTTGTTTAAAATTGTTTTACATGTAAAAATATGAAAATTAGTTCCAATTTCTACCCAGCCTGATTTAATCTGACACTCCTGAATGGTAAAGTCCTGTTTGAGGTGCAGAGCGTTGGTTAGATTCAACCGAAAATGATGTTTCTAAAAGTAAATAATAATAAATTGTTTCCTTCCAGATAAAATCTCACAAAAATACATGAGATTTTGTTGCGAAATGTGAACAGGTGGTCAAAAGCCTTTGTGAGGGACTATATGTCACACATTTCTTTTTATAATGTTATATTTACAGGTTTCCTAAAATGACATTTTATCATCATGGACCAAACAAGTGTGGCTATAAGTAAAAAAGATGAACAGTCGTTTTTTATTTGATGTCTGAAACCCAGCTGAAAAAAATTTAGGTAAATCAAACTTTGTGAATCCCAACAGGGTACGATGAATTACTTTTGCATTAAGTCAGGTACTTCCTGTTTGTTTTTTTGTTTTGCCTTCCTTTAAGGTTACTTTTGCCTCATCTTTTCATCTTTGGATCATCTGTTTCCCCTTTTGCAGCCTCTGCTGTGTCTCAAATGTGCATGGTGCACCACTCACTGCGCAGTAGTGCAGTTCTCCTGCTTGCCTTGTTTTCAGTGCAGCTTGGACGTAGTACATGCTGCAGGTCTGCTCTTGTTGTACGTTAAAAGGCTAATTTTCTGAAAGTTTTTCCCCCAGAAAGATTTTTATTTGACTCTGACTGCAATCAAACATGTTGGTTTTGCCCTTTATGAAAGTCTTTGTAAATGACTTTCATAGAAGTCTTTATAAATGGGAGATATTTTGCTAATAAAACTTGGATTAACTTTACTTAAGTCCATGCCCGTATAAACCTGAAGTTGTCACGAAATAACTCGTACCGTGATCAGGAAAATATGTTTTTGTTTGTTCTCCACTAATAAATCTACTCCCATTCCTTTCAAAAATCACCTCCTTTGTTTTGAGAGCATTTAAGATGGGTTGATTGTTCATAGCTGATGTCACAGAGAAAGCCATGAATGACGAACCCGACAGCTGCAGAGCCGATCTGAACACTTTGCCAAACGACAGCGCCCCGACTTCTGTTTACTTTAAGTCTGAGGTGGTTGAACTGGAATGTTAGCTTCTATAAACCAGGTGGCTCTGAAGGCATCAATCTCTGTTTTCTCACGAAGTTCTGGCCAAATCATGTTAGATCGGAGTGGGCTTGCTGAAACTTGTGCAGATTACATCTTCTAGCGCATGCTTGCACAAAATAAAGAGTCGCAGCTTCTTTTTCTACCTTATCTTCTACTTGAGGCAGCCTCCAATGAGTTAGTTTGAGCCCTTTTGTTGCAATGTGTAACTGGGGCAACAAAGTCTTGTTTTCACAACTGGGTGTGGCTGATTAGCATCTCAAAATATACCTGAACTATGACCTCAAATCCCAGAGCAAAAAGATTTCGTGGAGGCAGAGCAGGACCGAAGAGAAGCAGGAAGATCAATCCATCCATTTTCAGATCAATCCATCTCTCCCATTGATCACAACTGGCAAAGATTTTATCCCCAACTCCAGCATCTCTCTGCCTGGCTTTCTGACTGTACAACCAGACAGAGATTTAAGGGAGCAACAAAAGCAAATGAGATGGATTAGCTGTGCCTGGTAACCACTGATGATTTTATCCAGTGGACTATTGTCTATTTCAGCTTTTAAATGTCGGCTTTGCTTAGTAACAGAAAAAAAAATCTAAAGTAATGTGAAAAAGTAATCGCTCGTGTTTGAAATCAGTTTCACTGTCACACCTTGAGTTCCACCAACTAATTAGAACAGACTGACAACCTGAAGTAGGTGAGTTGAAAAAAGCACAATCAGCTGAAATTTCTATAGGGACAAATCCCTCAAGTGTGTTTTACAAAATGCCTCTTATATCATCTTTGATCACTATTGCCTCTTTCTGATTATCTCGTCTTTGAGATCCGACTTTCTCACAGTTCTTTTGGTCACAGGTTATCACTAACCATTGCTTGTGTAAGCAAAAAAGAGAAGCAGCAGAATGTAGTTTGCTTTTTCTAATGAAAGAAAGACTGATGAGCTATGTGTACAAAGTTCAACGTTTTATTTTCTCTAGCGGAGCAGATGACAAATGCTACTGGACCGAGAGGAGGGGGAAGGACGGTTAAAATCACCAAGGATCTCGATGAATGTTGTCTGTAACCTAGGAAAGCTGGCTGGTTGTCGTCACAGAGACGGCTATGAGGCAATCGGGTAGATTAAAATGGACACCTCTCAGAGTAACTCAGGATGATACAGAGGAAATGTTATCTCTCATAGTTCAGAGTCCAAGGCATGAAGAAACTTGTTTGCAGTGATAAGACTTGGTTACATCATCACAATTCCTCTTAAAAAGCTTTGAATCTTTTCTCTCTGTTTGCCGTCTCCTTACCGTTACATAATAATAATAATATACAGCCTGCTTCATACGTGCTCTTGCCGCCACGTCATGGCGAAATATTACAGGAGTCTAATTTCACACTGATGACAATTGCAGGAAGAAGAGGTTTGAACTTCCTGTTTAAAGAGGGGAGGCTTTGTCCTGCTGTTGCTCCACGTCCGCTGTGCCTCCTGCTGAACTCGGCTGGGATTTGATGGATCACTTAGACTTTGTAAAGCTAAACTCGTCACAAGTTAGGTTAGTTTGAGCACCCATCATCACAGATGGGTGATGATGGGCAGAGTACATCTGCCACTGTACACTTGTCTCCTCCCACAGCCCACAAATCCTCAGTTGAGTTTGCTAGATGGAAATGCAGGCAAATTAAATGAGCATGAATATTTTACAGGGCACTGTAAAATAGTGCTGCCTTCTTCTGTGGATGTGGTTTCAGGTTTTCAGATGGCTCCTCTCAGATTTTTCTCCCTTTTGGCCATCTTTATGCATAGCAAACACCCATTGAGTAATACAACTTTTGAGTCTACAGTTGATTTACCACAGCTGTGGATTCTGCTGCAGAAGGAAGAAATGATGAAAGAAATGTGTCACCCAAGGAAGTGCATGGACTTGTTATTCCTTTGTGTGTAGGTGCTCACATTGTATCCTGTTCAGTGTGGGGTTCAGGAAGGTATATCTTTTTTTAACCCTCTCCATACAACAATGACTCATTTTTCAGAAATGGCCTCTGCTTTCTGAAATCCTTCTTTGTCTTATCCCATCCCATGTCTGACCTCAACCCCCGAACTCTCCCCTGACTCCATCTGGATGTTTCTACTTCTGAAATAACACTTTATGTTGCTTTAAAATATCTTTTATCAAATGTTGCTTTGTCCTATTTTTCTGCTTTCCTCCCTGTTTTCCTTTTGTCTTTGTCCCTTCTCTGAGCCTGTTCGGCTGAACTTTGCTTAAACAGATCTAAAAGTGAAAACAGGGTAAACAGAACCTTGGCAGGAGAATCGGTATTCCTCTTCTGAATCCCCCTCTGCTTTTTCATCTTGTTTCATCCAATCAGGCAAAGTCCATCATAACACCTCCCTGCCTGCTCTCTCCTCCGGGCTTTTGGAGAAGTTTTCTTTTTGTCAGATCTCATCACATCTGACGATCTATGGCAGAGATCCAGTTCAAGTTTAAAGCGGTGGTTGTCACGGACTCATTGCTTCACCCGTTGCTACCACTTGATCAGGTAGTCCACAGTCCATCAGCCAGAGAAGATTGTGTCCGTTTCCTTAAAAGTTTTGTGACAAAAAGCACCACGCTTTAAAGAAACATTTAGAAATTAGGCTTATTGCAGAAATATGTGCTCTAGTTTTAGGTGCAGTGATGTGTTTTGTCAAAGATCTACAGCAGTCTGTAATGACTCAAAACACTTGGATGTATGTTTTTCATTGCTAAAAGTTCACCAATAGCGTTTCAAAGATATTTGCACTTAATTTGTGGAAGCATGGTTTGCAATTTTGCACCCATTCAACAGATCTGCTTTAGATCAGTTGGGTTGGATGGCTGGCTGTTGGCAGCCATTTTTAGATCTTTATAAAGGTTTATGTATGGAGGATACAACGCACATCATTTCTGATAAACTTCGTAGCGTCAAAGTGCGCAAACAGTAACAATATCGATTTTCGATAGTTCAGACTCTTTGTATGAAGCAAAAAGTAGAACAAGGGACAAGAAGTGCATGATCTTGTATTTCATAAAGTCTTCCATTGCTAAATAAGATACTTTACTTCACATAATCTGCTTTTGGAGGACTGCAATTTCCTTTTCTCCATTTCTTGAGTTTCTGCTCTGATGTACACCTTCAGCTGTGAAACTCTACGTAGATGTGTTCAATCGACTGAATTAACCAGATTCAAATCAAGTAAAGAATCAGAAGCACGATCAGTGGAAACCTGAACACATCTGTGATAATTTCTAACTAGTAAAGAATGTTAATACTCTCGTTTCCATTTTTAACATTTGATAACTCAAAAATATGTTTTCAAAGGCATCACATGTTTTGTTGTGTATAGCTTTTTGTTTAGAGAAAACATGTAGAAGTTGGATTTTAGCACTTATTGGAACAAAATAGGAGAAGGGGTGTGAATATCTTCAGCCACGTTCCAGCAGACTCAAAATTGCTCCAGTGCAAGTAATGGGTCACGTATCCTGCAATTTACTTTGTTTGCTCTCTTGCTTAAATTTCTCTCCATGCTGAATTATAATATGATGACCTTTGTTTTATCTCAAAGTACTTTCACAACTCTACAGAGACATGCTGATATCACTGCCAGAAAGTCAACACTGGAAGTATGCAGATGGAACAGTGTCTAATAAATCAAACTGTAGCAAACTTATTACTCAGACATTGGCATGTCCTTGAATGCACCACCCGGTGAAGTTTTATTGTTTTTTTTTTTTAAAAAAAGAGCTGCGTCCTGGTTACAATAGAGAAACATCAGCGAAGAGAACAGAGAATTGGTTGACATTTTTTCCAGCCACACTGAAAGATGCATCAGTCGTAAATGTTTGCATTCAGAGAACTTTCATTCGGTTTTCTGTGGAGAGGTTATGAGCCATCAATATCTTAGCAGTAGGAAGTATTTCTCAGTTGATAGCCTTTCCTGTAGCCAACAGTTAATCCAGATGGGCCAAAATCAAAGTGGATTTATACCATTTTCAAATAACTCCAGTCTCAGCAGGTAATGCAAAAGCCATTTTAGAAACTTTTAAACCACCATCATGTTTGCATTAGACTTTACATAGAAGCTTATGGTTCTAAAACCGTTGCCATGTGAAACGCATAAAGTGGTCAAGTGGTTTTTCCAAGTTACTCTTATTCCACAACAATAATTTTGCAAATGAAGGGATAAATCTGTTATTGTAACAGACCACCAACTCATTGTTAAAACAAAAACTTTGTGTAAATTAATGAAAATTTGATTCTAATTTGAAGATTTACAAAATAGCATTTGCATAAAAAGCAGATTTGAAATTGGAACCACTTTAAGATGGCAGCTCTCCATTAATATTGGGCCCACTCTGACTAGCAGTTAGCCTTCATAGAAACTAATCAGATGAAAACTAAGTGTGTTACTCCCTACAGGCAAGATAGTATTTGTTCACAACTTTCCCACAGAAACCCAATTTCAGAAGTTTAACATACTCCCTTTTGGGTTGTGAATGAAACTCAGTCAATTAAAGAATGTAAATCACAAGAGACAGGCAGAGGGGTAGCTATAGATCTACAATGTACCAAGCTTTAGGAATCAGCTTAAGGTCTCAATGCAATATGTGCTCAAGTTCTCTTTGGTCCCCAATTTGGTCCAGTTTTTTCTGACCAGTAAGGTCAGTTTTCTCCTCATGGCCAAAGTCAGAGTCATAGCTTCTCTGTCCCTCCTGGTAGGACCTCTGAGGGCTGTATGAGACCCACCCTGCTTCAGGGGTTAGGGTTGATGATCTGCCTCGGCCGTCCGTAGCCTGTCATACCGGCTTGAGACGCTCCTCGATTTGTGCCCATCTGCAGGCCGATGACGTTCCTGCCTTCGTTCAGCTGGTCCTCTGAAAAATCTCTCTTGTTTTCCTGCGACTTCCTGCACACAGACAAGCACAACTCTCAGCACCTCAGGCTTTTCTTTTGTCTGGATTTAGTCACAAGGATGATAAAAGTGTTAAACTCACTTGGGGAACCAGTTAGGATCTCCTTTGTAATTGCCATCATTCTTGGTGACAGCCAAACTACCCAGGGCCAGCAGGGTCCTCTGGACCGCAGCCAGGTCTTTGCCTGCAAATATGCAACAGTCCCATTTGAACACATTCAAGAGGAAGAACATTTATAATATAATAAATCTGCTAAAACACTTCAGTAGGGTCTGCTGATTTTCTTACCTTCATAAAGATCTACAGTCTGGAACATGTCCGTTTTGATGACTCCGTAGCTTTCTGCGGCTTTAAGGAACATGGAGATTTGCTCCATCTGCTTGAAGGCCATACCGGAGGTTTTAATGGCCTTAATTGGTTTGTTGGCTCCATGCAGGCTGTTGATGAGCTCACACAGTACCTAAACACAGAAGGAAACAGATCCCTCTCATTAACGCTGCCACCAGTGTGATTTACTAAGTCCTATTTAGATAATTACATTCCTGCAGACCAAACACTCACACATCCATCCTTGAGCCACTTTTGGAAGCCAGTCTTGTCTTTCTCAGGCTCTTTCACGCTGGGGCCACACTGGGCAATAATCCACTTCACCAGCCTCTCCTCCAGTTCCGGGTCGTACTTCTTGTCAATCTTGCTCTGAACCTCACGGCTCAGGCCGTACGCTGGACCCCTGTTTGCCATACTGGTCCTGTTGGGTGTCAATGCGAGTTAGATAAGCTGGTAGTTTATTAACCTTACATCTGCGCATATTATTGCAGCATTTGCAACCAAATGTTTGCACTGTGCACACCCAAAGCCCAAGATTGAGCCAAGATTTCTATGCTATTTGGGATTGCATAACTTTCTTTTGTAGTCATTAATCATTAGATGAGTTTCTTTCAGATATATAGTACCTTGCAGAAGTATGTTCTCACTTTCCCTCCCCCCATTTTGGAATGTCTGTACCTTAAGCTTTAATATACATTTTTTGAATCTTTGAAGACATTAGAAAATCTGTTAAATGTTTGCAAAAATTCATGTAAAGCATCTGGAGTGTTTTATAAATGAACACAAGCAAATCACTGAAGACACCATCCTCTTGGTGTGACATGGTGGTGGCTGCATCATGCTATGGGATGCTTTAGCTTAGTTTCAGAAAAACTCATCAGTGGATGGTTTGATTCTGTAAGAAGTCTGATAAACTAGAGATTGGTTCACCTTCCAGGAGCACAGTGACCCTAAACAAACGGCTCCATCTACCAAAGGTTTAAATCAAATACTAATGAGTTGGAATGGCCCAGTCAAAGTCCAGATCTAAATCCATTTGAAACAATGTAGCAATATACTAAAACTACTCAGAAGCACATTGCTCATCGAATCTGAGATTGAACTACTGTTTGACTAATGCGGGACTCTTTATGCAATTCACACTGTCGGATTTAAACAGCTTGTGAATTCAGATTTTTTTTTTAGATTAGAGTTTTACATAACGCAGTTTGTAGTCGGAATGCACCAAAAGCTTACGTGCACTTTTAAAAGCCACTTTAAGTGCATATATTAAACTATAAAGATAAAACTGCTCTCAATAAAAAACAAAAGAATGAGGAACAAAGAATTCTCTGGAAACTTTATAGGAATACAGTCTGCATCCTCTTCTATGATACAAAACACATTTAACTTTCGACTGTAAATCTTATCCAAAACAATGCGTGGTGGTGTTTTCATTATCTAGGCCATGGCAGTGTAATTATCCAACAAACACGAGAAAATTAAAGTGATGGATGTCTTGCGGATTACAACCCGGTTGCTCTCTGCGAGTAATTGTGGCTGGCCTGTCACTTATTAATGCTGTATGAACTTCCTGTCGAACCACCCTGCTCCCTGCATCCTGTTTGCTCACTCTGCTGTCACTTCCTTCCCCTCTTCCTCACAAAAGTAGCTATGTGTACGGAGGAATCTAATCAAAACACTACACTCGTCACTATGGGAACCGGCTTCAAAATGACAAACACTGCATTCAGCCTGCTAAATTGTAACAATACTCGGCCTGTGTGGAAGCAGGTCAAGGATGCAAAACTCTGCAATTTCTGGTTTTCCATGACTGACTCCAGATATTATGCACATGTTTAGAAGTGATGGGAAAGTCTTCCTGTTTTTTGTTAGTGTGCAGATGAAAAGTGATGTTTTTTAAGTAAATATCAATACAGGCATGTACAGGAGGAGTGACTTTAAATTTGATCCATGAGACATATTAGGTTTGGTACAGAAAGACACACCTATTTTGTCCATTGCAACACAAAACACTCAGACTTGCACAATAAGTGATGATCGCTTGACACATCCTCACAGAAACAGCTAAACATCACTTGCGCATCATCTTTTTATTTATTTTTTCTGGTTTCAGTGGTTACGCCACCAGATGGATCTCTTCCTGTCCTCTAAATTATTCCACTAGTTTGTTACAACAACAAGTGTAAAAAAAAAAAAAATCCCCAAACCATCTAAAGTGCGTTTCTCAATCGGAGTTACATCAGGGATGTTCTGGCATGCCCGGGTTAACAAGCTGCAGCTGCAAACGTCAGGACTTATTCTCAGTGAGAAATTGAGGATGACAACGTCAAAGTAAACTTTCAGATTACACAGCACTTTTTCAGCAAATTGCATTGTTTCCAAGCCAGTTTTGTGTTTAAGTGTCGGACTGGGGAATTTAGAAACGTTTCATGAGGATCTTTGGGAGCGGCTGCTGGGAACATCTTGTAATCGGTGACGGTCATATCGACTCCACTGCCAAGGTCACCGAGGACGTCTATATTTAAATGTTTAATCGTGTTCAAGTTCACTGTGGCTATATTTTAAAGCGCGAGCAAACAAAATGTGTAGACAAGGAACAATGAGATTTTTGAAGAAGCAAACTTGATGCTGAAACTATAAAACTGCACTAAGTGCTGAAAGAAACATGTACAGGATTTATTTTTTAAAAAAAAAAAAGCAAAGTGTCAAACTCCTGTCAAAAACATTATACATGTAATATCTAGGAGAGAAAATACAAGAGCTTTAGCAACATGTTGAGTTTTTTATCAATTACACTTTGTGTAAAAAGCAATTGTATAAACTAGTCAGACTTTCTGCTGAAGTTCATTTAAGAGCTCTTAGTTTTTGTTTCATAGCTAAACTTTAATTCTTATGAGAAGTAGTCTTTCAGGCAGCTATAATCAGCAACAGGTGGGAGAGGGGCTATGCCATTATTCTATGTTGATTACATCAAGAAAAAAAGACAATCTGAAATCTTTGACGTATTGTACAAAAGAGGATTATGGTGAGGAATCCGACTAATGTCAGTCTTGTTTATGCACCATCAAGTTAATCTGGCCTTAAAACTCAAAAGGGCACGCTTTCAGGGTGGATAAAGTCCGCTTTCATAAATCCTATAACAAAAATATGAACAAATATGAGATTATTTTTACATGGCAATACAAGTGACGCACCCAAGAATGTTTGGCTATTTGGATTATGAGACACAATCAGAATCCAGATTATGATTTTTGTGGCACCAATTGTCTCCCGCATCACTGTTAGTACGTCAAAATGTAGAAGTGGTGCAAATCCATTTCTGTAAACTGGTTCTGAAACCTTAACCGAATATACTTATGGTTTCAAATCACACGTTATGAATTTACTGAAAGTTCTCTAATCAATCAATATGCAATAGATCTGCATCAAGTCATAATCGAAAGTTAAATCTCACCTGCTTTTCTATCAAATAAAATGACAAATTCATGTGTATACATTTGTTCCTAATGTTAAACACATTTCCACCAACATTTGCCTAAAGATACGTCTTTATACCTGAAACTCGGAAGACCCTCCAACAGTCTTGCATCTGTGAGACCGTTACTTTAATTTCCACCAGCACTCCTACGCTCTCATATCACAACTTGCAATCTTCTGTTAAACAAAGCATTTCACAACTTGCTTGTTGGAACAGAGTTTGAGAAGATCACATATCGGATCCAAGTAAAAGGGCCAATATCAGCTTTTGTTTAATTTCTGCCAGACCCGACTTCTCACAAAAAAAAAAAAAAAACACCTCATGCTTGACATGAGGCACATGATGGATAATGTTCTGCATTTACTTCCTGAATAAGACTCTCGCGTTTCAGTGTGTGAAGCAAAAGATGGTTAAAACAGATGATTCTAACTTGAAGAAGTTGAACCTGAAGGAATACATGAACATTTTCTCCAAACCTGTGCATAATTAAACAGTAAAGGAGAGAAGGAATGAGAGCAAGAAAGAGGGTGGGGTGCTTGAATTATTGAACCCTTTTCATTCTCCCTGTATGGAATAACCCACAGCAAACAAAAAGGAATCTGAACTACCAGAAAGATCAGAGATTGAAAAGGAATACCAAGTGATTTTACTCACGTTGTGTTGGAGTTTTCAGGTGGATAGAAGTGAGCTTGGCCTTGTGCTGCTGTGTTTTCCTGTTCCCTCCACGGCTCGGTGCAAAGTGTACTGCCAGCAGAAATACAGCAACACCTCCTCCTGCCTGTGACAAAAGAGAGAGAGAGAGCAAACAGTTACGCCTTCAGACCCTCTCATTTCACTCCATGACCCGCCCAGAGGGCTCCAACTTTGTTTCCTCACTAAAATTGAAATTCCTTATTTAGGAAAAGGACAGGAAGGGGGGGGATTAAAAGCAGAACATGTGACTTGAGAGCATGGTGTGGTTGCTGAATAGAATTCTCCAAATTTCCCACTCAACCACAGGAGAACAAGATGGGATTAAGCAGGGGAGGCAAGGCGAGGCAGGGGCGATAACATCGTCCAGACGGGTGAAGCTTAAGGAGCAGAGAGAAGGGAGTTGCTGTAATTAAAGAGCGATGAAGCACATGTGGGAGATTATGCACCGTTTAAATTGAAGCCGGTGGCGTTTGTGGTTCTTAAAAGGCTCGCCTGAAACTAAAACAGAGAACCGGCGGCTGTGAAACGGAAACCTCTCCCCCCTCCTCCCCGCCAGGACGAACAAGAGGAATAGGTCATGAAACAAAAATGCAGACTGGCTCTTCATTTTAGTAAACAAGCAGAAACATTTCTCCCTCTGGAGCATTCCAGCCTTCTCATCTCTTGATGGCAGCAGCAAGTGTGAACCTGTCATAAAGATATGGGATTGTTTCTGATGAGATATTACGCTCCAAGAAACACGCAGTCGAAGCTCATCACAAATCAACTCCTGTGATCCTTTAAAATCCATACAGGATGCAATTTGTCTCACCAACAGGCAGGTTGTGATTTAGAATCGTGTTTCATTCTTTCTGCACATGACGAAAAGTTCACTGCCAGTTCGCCTTTGCATTCACTAGAGTACCTTCAAGATGTTGCAGGGAACTTTTCAATTCAACATCTGAAAGTGGGAAGCATGTGACCACCGAGAGCTGTCTGGGTTAGGATAACAACCGAGGCAGCCAAGAGGCCAGTGGCAGCTCTGGAGGAGCTGCAGCTATCCAGCAAAACTAGATTATCGATCGGTCTCTCCTCAGATTTGAGTGTGGCAAGAAGAAAGGCTCAAATTTGCTGTTCAGTTGGTCTCTTACCCCTGTGGGGTAAGAGACCCCACAGAGACCCCTGTGTTTTTGATGGGGTCCACAAAAACACGAGAAAGAAGTGTGGGCTACATGCAAAATAGTGTGTGGCGGAAAACTAGCCAGCACACCTGGAACAATGTTCGTCAAAGTAGGAGGTCTCAGCAAGTTTGAGGGAAGATCAGGAAAAAAAATTAATGCTTTTCAGTCATTCTAAAATATAAAACTCAATTTAGTGACATGCCATTTGCCATGCTCGCCTGTCTCATTGGCTGCCAGTCAAATTTAGCACCAATAGTAAAATCAGGGGCGGAGCTATAGGAGGGCTTGGGGGGGGGGGGGCGGTTGCCCCCCCGAACCAGAACCATCATCTAGATGATGTGTAGCTGAAATTTCAGCAAAGGCCTTTTTACAACGCAAAGATTCATGGGGGTAGATTGCACATTTATACTTCCTGAAATTGTCCTTTGTGGTGGTCCATGTTAATAAAATAAATGTCAACACCATGCAAATATATAGTAGACAGATGGGAAATTCAACATGTAGGAGGGTGAAGCTGTAGTGAAAGCAAAAGTCAGTCTAAACCACATCAACGTTTCCTCCCACACACACAGTTCAACCAGTAACCTTTGTGTGACATTGGTTTTTGAACATTTCGTTACACTTTCTATCCTTAATGCCTTCATGTTGAAACCTATTTTTAACTTTTGTTTTTTTCACCAGTCCTTCTCCGAAGTGATGCACATGTAAAACTGATCAGATTGTCTTTGCTGCGTTTTCCTCCTCGACACTGAGCTGCTTGTTCCTGCTCGTTAGCAACATCTTGTGGACAAAGTTGGCAATAGCAGTCAGGATCCTTGTTTGCCCCCCCGTTAATTGTTACAGTCAGAGCAACTTGTGCTCCTTTTTGTCTCTACTGTGTCGTGTAAAGATGACAGATTCGAAAGCAGGCGGTATTCTAGTTTTCAGAGACTTTGAAAATTTAACAGCAATTAAAGAGAAACTAGTCAAACTGCAGGCAGCACAGCAGCTCGAGATGAACAGACAGGAAACAAAGGAGATAAAACACACAGAAAACCAGGAAGTATAAATACTGGAGAGGGTGATTATTGACTGAGGACAGCTGTGCTGAACACGATGAGAAACAGCTTTAAAGAGCAATTATATTACAAAACAAACAGGAACTTAAATATTATAGCTAACATCAAGGTAGTGTTAGTAGTTAGCTATTTAAATACTGCGGATTTCTCTTTCTGAAGATAAATGAAGTAAAATACATGCAAAGCAAAGCAGATAGACAATTATTGGCTTCCTTGGTAATGAGATACAAAAAGTATTAAGGTAAAAAAAAATGATTGCAGCAAAACAAAAAAACACTCACTTTGTGGTCAATTAAGTGGGCAGAAAAATAAAAAAATAAAAATACACTGTATTATTTTTTTTTTACTAAATCACCAGTTCCACACCTACTGATAACCCCTACAGTTCAAAATAAATATAAATTAATGTACATTTTTACTTTTTTAAGATTGATTATAATATTTAGGGAACATTATTTAGCAGTACATGGCTTTCTGATTTTATTGGGACAGAGACGTGGCATGACATGGAGGCCTACTTCTTGTTCTTCAACAGGAGAAAAACAAGAGGTCATATCATTAAAGTAAAGTCGATGGGCTTTAATCAGCATTAAAATGACTCATTTAAGTCTTACTATATGTAGTGCATACATATAGTAAGACTATATGTATGCACATATAGTGCATACATATAGCACTATATGTGCTATATACACTAATATAGTGCTATAGCACTATATTGTATATTGGCACATAATAGTGGACAATAACATATAGAAAACCTATATGTGCATACATATAGTGCTATATGTATGCACTATATGTATATGTATAGAAGATGAGAAAGAGTTCAGCATCGTTCCTTCAGCCGTCTCATTCTTCATTCTAACACTGCGACTCCTTTTCCCCCAAAACATCATAAATATGACAGGTTTAGAAAACATTCAGCCACAGAACATACAGATGAGTTAACACAGGTCATTTTATTAAACTAAACTCAGACAGACACACCGCTGGGTGATAATGATCAAACCAAAAGCTGCTAATTGAAAAAGAGGCGGCCAGTGGTCCGAGCGCTGTGCGGTCATCAGGGTGTAAAATTTGAGCCTGCTGGACACAAAGGAACCGCAAAGGCTGAGATGATGAATTGCAGCTCAGGGGACGCTCGGAGAAAAGCAGTTAAGTGTTTTGTTGCTTTCAACCTTGGAGGCGAATGATTTAAGTCGGTTCCTGTTTTTTTGTTTTTGGCTCACATCTAGGAACGCATCACATAGTCCTGTACAATCTGCTTGAGTGAATTCTTCAGTTTCAAAATGGTGAAAACACGTGGAGTGAAGTGGGCTTTCTTTGGTCCAAAACAACTGGACACACACGGAGCAGTGCTGCAGTGCTGCTGCTGCTGCTGCTGCTGCAGGTCTATTGATCTCCATCACCATGTACATTAAGTTTTACTGCCTTCCGTCAGCAGATAATCAGGTGTTTGTTTCAACAATATGTGCATTATTTTACAGCCAAATTCCAGTGAAACCAAAAAAGATGCTAATTTTATGATGTGCTTAGTGCCCAGAGCCTCTCTCACTGAGATCAGTGTCTCATTTTACAAATTACTGCTTCAAATTTGGAAAATAAACAATTAAATCGACATAGTTGGAGGAAAACAAGAGTGCCTTACAAAAGTATTTATTCCCACTGTTTCACTTTTTTTTTTACTTTACAGCCACAAGATTTATTGTGTTTTGATGGGATTTTATGTAGCAGTAGCACACAGCTGCAAAGTGGAAGAGAAAAGACATAATTTTTAAAATATTTTTTGCAAAAAAAAAGTCATAAAGTGCTTGATGCATTTTTCTCCAGTCCCTGTTGCTTTGATACCCTTTAATTAAATCCATTGCAACAATATTTCTTAAAAATATTTCTTAAGAATTTTAATAGTTGGCAAACAACTCTCACTTGTGTGTAATTTAATAAAACCAAACATTCTGTTGCTATTGGACATCGATGAACAAACAACATCTTGAAAAACGAGGAATGCAGCAGACAGGTCATTATCAGTTCATAATAATCTCTTATCTGTGTTAGTCTCAATAGCTGAAATTTATGCTTGAAAAGTGATAAAGTGTGAAGAAAAGCTCAAGAAGTACGGATGTGTTTGCAAGTATTCACTGACATGATGCATGTGCTAGAGACAATAAAAGCAGCAAAATTATCTTTCAGGTTTCATGATTCAGACTATGATTATGATGGTAAAAGCGAGTAAAAGTAATCTATTTTCTGCAATATTGGTTATTTTGAACTCTCGATTCTTTGTGTAGTTTTGTAAAAGCTCTAATAGCCAAACTGCCAGCAAAATAATGAATACTAACATGATGTTGAACTGCTAGAAGTAGGTTTTTGGCTCCCGAGTGGAAAAGGACCCCCTATTTATCGCAGCTCTTTAAAAAATAAAATTAGAACCCTTCATGCATACTAAATGTCATTCTGAGCTCCAGATGGCCAATGATAAATTATGTTTTACCCAGTACTCTTCTCACAGCTACAAGGATAAAGCTGCAGTGGCAAAAATAAACTAAGGAAGTGTCTGGTATTAATACTTTCCTGCACATAGTTTAAAGCGGGCCGGTTTGCAAAGATATGTTCGGTGATCCGGCAGCGCAGGGTCCATAAGACATAGACGACAACATTCAGAGTCGAGTTCGCTGCAGCAGGTATGACTGCTATCTGCACAATGCGATCTCAGATGTTCCACAGAAACTTGTCTATCGATGACATAACAGGACCGCTTCTGCAATTCGTCGAGCTTAAGTGTGCAGTAATCAAACAATTGCTGACAATTATTCTCCCCGTGTTCTCAGCTGACCCCTGGATGTTCATATAAATCTCATCCTCCCCACCTCCTCACCGGAACCGTCGCTCCGAGGCGGGATCCAGTTGAGCAGAAAATACCCATTTGCCCTGCAGTAACTGTTTGGTCGCGTTCCAGATTAGGTGATCCTGCCTCGTTCTTTTGTTTTAAAACAGAGCTCTGGGCTGCAGCAGCGATGACGTCCGTATCCTAACCAAATGTATCGACTGACCACAGCTGATGGACGCCAGCAACATGCTGTTTATTGTAGCTGTAAGTGAAGATTGGACGTAATTTGTATGACCTCTGTGTATCGATCTGATAGAGGAGCATAGAAGGAGGATGGGTGTGAAGAGGGAACCTGAGATCAGAGGGTGTAAGGATTGTTCTGACTTTCCTTAAGAGTAAAAAGAGAAATTTGTGTAATTTTTGTAGTGCTTTTCTTCTGTAGAGCAGTCATTATCCCACCTGCAATTCAGACTAACATGGTAGTTTCTTTTTTGTCATGAAGTCAGAGTCAGCTGAATGGGGCTCAGGATTTTTCCAAAATCTAAAGATTGCATGTGCTTTTACAAACTCCTGTAATGTCATCTCTTTGGTTTCCAAAGTCAGGGCTCTCCGGTTGCTTTTCTGCTTTCGTTCTTTTCCTGGATCAAATCAAATCCAGTCAAATCATGGTTTTTTACCAAATGTTCTGCAAAACCTGACTAAAAATAACCAGGCCGAGACCAAATCTGTTAAAGGCAGAAAGGAAAGGCAGCATATAAATGTGTTAATTTATACTAATCTGAATTACTGTGGATTTTTTTCATTTTTTATTTCTACCATACATTATTTCTCACCAGCTGCCATGGCCGTACCGTCTTCTGTTACGACAAACCTTTTGGCAGAACAGCTGTATTTACATTGATAATAAACTGAATACAACAGGAAGCCTATTTCAGACTTGAACATATCGTATATATTTTTTTTTCTTTTTTTGCTTTACTTTACAAAATTTGAACATGTTCAACATTTACGTTACAAAGGAAGCATTTGTGGAAAAGTTCATAGTGTTTGCATCAACCATCATACAGAGTTAACAGCTGATGTAAAATAAAATAAATCTAAATGTTGCTTGGAGAAAAGTTTCTGTTTATCCAAACTGATAGGATTCAAAGAAGTAGATACTGACTGCCTGTAACCTCTCAACAGAATCCCAGCTGATGAGTCTCAGTTGTATCATTTTTTAGCCTTACCTGGCTTTCCATATAGGTTTGATTAACAAAATTAAATAATAAAATGCGCCAAAGTCTTTTGAATCCAGCAAGGGAGCAAAGACACATGCACTGAGTGTCCATGCTGGTGCTAAAAAGAACAACACAAAACCAGAACTGATTATTATCTTTTTGTTTCTCTGAGTAGGTTAAATTAATGCGATTATGCGTTTCATATACTCTACTTATTTTTCCAAAGAAGTAAGTGTGATGTCAGAGCAGCAAAAATGAAACAACAAAAAAAAATGAAATAAAGCAGCTCAGATTCCTTGGTGAAGCTGTATCAACCTAATGCGGAAACAGGGACATCCCAGGTCTCTCTAGCTGAGATTCAGCAGCTTTGACAGTTATAAACAAGAAGGAAGAAAAACCGAGGAGGGAGGAGAGATAACTGGGATTAATGTCGATCCGAGCGGAAAGCCAGGTGGACGAGCCGGAGCGGGTCTGGATGAGGGAGGACGGAGAAGGTCAGAGGATGGCAGGAGGGCAGGATAAAAATGTAGAGGTGGAGGAAGCAGCGGGGAAGAAACGAGGGCAGGACCAGATGGAGGTAGAGAGAAAGGAGGAGCAGAGAGAGACCGAGCCCACGAAAGGAGTCAGAGTCACTTGCAGAGAGCAAAATAGAGACTGACATAAACCGATGGACAGAGCCATTAGGAGAGTGGAAGTGGAGCAGGCTCCAGAGAGGAATAAGCCAAGTTCAATTTCATCTTTATGAGTGAGGGAAGTGGCAGAGAGGGAAATATTGAAGGAACGCAGGAGAGGAATAATGAAATGATTCCCCTCCGCGTGCTGTGTTATTGTTGGCATATTAATAAATCAGCTTAAAGGAGCGGGTCACAGAGCAGAGAGAGATTTAATGAGGAGGCCCGGGCAAGTTCCTGTAACAAGCCGGTCGCTTATTATCAGTCTTATTACTTCCTACAGTATCATGAAAAATATTGTCCCCTTAGAGGCATCCTCTTTTTTTTGGAACACTTAAATGTTTCAGATCATAAAGATGTGTTAAAATTAAAGATAAGTTGAGTAAAAACAAAAGCAATTTTGAAACGACGATTGAAAAAAGCTTTCTAAACCAACTTGATCCTATTAAAAATAAATGGCCTCTGAAAATGCACAACACCGTAAACGGGACAATCATACTAAACCTTGTGAAATAAATTAAGAATCAGTGGCTTGATGTTAACATATTTTAGTTGGTTTCCAAAAAAAAGTTGCCAAGCATTTCAGTCTCTTGATGTGTGATAACGGAGAGGAGAGACTCGCAGCTGGAAATGTAATGAATTTAAAGTAAACTCATGGAGTCTGACTATCATTGCATGAAATATTTTTTTTGAGTTTTTTGTTTGTAGAACACTAAATATAAACCATGCGCTAACTTTTTTAATCAGATGGTGTTTAGAAGCACAGACTGCACTGCTTAAAAAAAACAAATATTGTCTGAAGCTCAGAAATGTGAAACTAGAGAAATGAAGCTTAATTTGCAACACCGACTTGTGGCCACTTTCATCTTTGATTTGGTTTCTCCTCAGTTCTCCAAACACTTCAAACAGCAAAAGCAATCTGTAATCTGTAAGATTTTGTCTATTTTTTTTTATATTTCTACATGTAATTTGTGTCTATGATAGCTCTGTATGGAAAACTGTTGTTCTCATCGTCATTCCTGTGCTGTTGACCAGCTATTTGTACACTTTAAGGCATGAGTAGGCGGCTGGGATGTAGTGAGTTATGCATTGCTCTATTCAGTGGCCTCTGCTGCCGACAAAATCAGGAGCTGTTTTAATTCTGATTAGAGAATGAAAGCAGCTTTGGATTCATTTGTCAATACAAGAGTATGTTTTTGCAATGCTTTGTTCTTTTACACAGGAGGCAGCACAGTTTAGCCCTTTAAATCAAAATGTTTTCAGGGACACGGTTCAATACAAAGACTGAGCGTGCATATGTAACTGAAATGTGTTCAATGGCACAAAAAATTCTCTAATATCCACATTGGCGAGTAAAGCAGAGATATTTTCTATATAATCCAGCTCAATACAGGAAGACAGTGGAGAGACATGTTCATGTTTCCTTTATTTCATTAGGATCCAGGTCAAGCTGTTCTGTATGTATTGATGTTTGTGAATGTATTTATTGATGCTTCTAGGAAAAGTGTATTGCATTAATATATTCTTGAGGAGTTTAAATGATGGACTGTTTTCTTGCATCAGGTAAAGAGAGCCATAGACAGAAGTTTCATGTGTTTCAAATGTCAGTTTAGTGTCATGGGTTAGTTCTGTTCCTTGTCCAACTTTTTCTGCCATACGTTTTCCTTCAACTCAACTTTCTTTTAATGTGCTTGGATGCCTCCCTCTGTAAACGGCCAAATTTTGCAACAATAACATGTTGCAAATGGTCGTTTTGTGGCTCACACTCCTTGCAGAAACCTGCAGTTTCTCAAACCTTTTGAGAAACTGAATTTTGAGTTCAACCAAACTGTAAAAGTACATTTGGAAAACCTGAATTCTGTGTAGTGGATCTGTATAGTAAATTAATATTCTATGTTATGTCCTGTGTTATTTGGGTTGTTTTTGGTTTTGTTCATTCTGTATTCTTTTGTTGTTGTTTTTCATTAGATCAGCCTTGTTTCTGTTTTACTTTATTTCAGTGCTTTGTTAGTGATTCTAGTTTGTTTATTTCTTGTCTACTTATTTTTTTTATGTTAGACTTAATTTTCTAGTCCCCACTTCTTTCCCTGTCTATCCTCTGCATGCCGGCTGCTCTTTCTGTTAATCAATTATCCTGCTCCATTGTTCCAGCATTCTCTTCTCTCTATTTTCTTCCTTCTGGTTCCTTTTCATTTGTTTAATCCCATTGGATCCCCATCAGTATCCTGGCATTATCATTTTTTCCCCATTGGATTTATGATTTTTGTTCTACTCTGGCTCCCTGAGTTTTCTGTGATTTTTTTGGTTCATTATTTTTTCATTAAACCTTCTAGACTACACGTCATCTCGTCTTGTTGCATTTTAGTCCACTAACAAACTCATCAGGACAGTTTCGAGCGGAAATAAAGAGAGAAACTTTTTTGAGAGAAGCATTTGTGGGAATGTTTTATATCAGCCTGTCGAAAAGCAACTAGTGTCTCAGAAAACTCCTGCAACAGTGGAAAATAGGATTTAGCCACTACTTAATGTTCACATCATAAGTGCGTCTTCAGGAACTAACTACTCAGAGCTGAACTTGCTCTGTAGCTGCAGAGCTGCAGCAGAGAACCCAGCCCAGCTCGCCATGTGTCAAACTTTCAGCACAAATCAATGTGGACTTTAATGTTCTCTGTGTGGCACCAGGGAGCGACAGGAGATATAGTCCAGGGCTGCTTCTGCTCTTCACTGGTGTAGTCTCTTGGCTGCTTAACATCATTACTGCCCTCCTGTCGCCACAGCAACCGGCCTGGTCACATCCTCGGCAAAGCGTCAGCATTTGAGCTCAGTTTGTTTGCATGTGAGTGTGAGCTTTAAATTGTGGAGGCTGGGCTGCATGTACCAAACGAAGTCAGTCAGGGGTTTCTGTGTGTCAGTATATGTGGCTTGTAGGGAATAAATAAACACAGCTTTCATTACTTTACATAATATCCGACACTCCATTTTATTAACACTCCTCCACATCACCTTTGTTCCTCTTGCTCTGGTCCCTCGCCGCCGCCGGTGTGTCCCCAGGATGTGACCACGCGCCTCGATTGAAGGTTTAATAACGCTAAAAGGTTCGCCGCCCCCACACCTTTGCGTTCTCTCCCTCAGTAACCTCGTTCATTACTGGAATTATCAGCTCCCATCTAGTAACTCACCTGCCTGCCGAATGAGTCACACAGACTCTGGGAAACAGTGGTGGGCGTCAGACGGGGATATTTATACTGCTCAAACGCATGGAAGCTTTGATGGCGGAAAAGCACAAAGAAAAAGTTTTTGAGCTGGCTTTATCGGGAGAACAAAAAAAAAAGTTTACTCAAGAGTGTAATATCCTGATATGAACAGATTAGAAATCAATAATTCATCAGGAGAAGCCCTAAGAGTGTGTTCATGTTTCTCTAGGAGATGTATCATCTCTAAGAGCTAAATAATAAATGGTAAAGTAGCGGTCTGAGCGTCTCTGTGTTGCGGACTTTTGCAAACCCTTTTAAACTTGTTCACATTTTGCCACACTACAACCACAACCTTTACTGTGTTTTACTGGGATTTTGCACAAAAGAGCAACTCAGAATGTTCATAATTGTAACGTGGAGGGAAAAAAAGGATATACTTATGTGAGAAATGCTTGAAAAATAAAAATCTGCATAGTGTGAAATGCATTTGACACAAACTTTTCCCAGGTGCCGCAAAATAAAGCATGGCCGACATGCCATTTATTTAATAATATGGATGTTTTTGTTTTATTACCTTTTGATAGATGCTTGTCCCATTTAGTATCAGATGTAGAGTTCTTTGCTAAATATAAATGTTTTTCAGCTAAATCAAAGTGTTGAGATTTATTAAACGCTAATATTCACGTATGCTCTCCATTCAATCTGACAGACCCTGAATTAATATCTAAAGTAATATTTAGCGAGCATATCAGTCATTAAATGTGTTAAAACGGTAGATGCATGTCCCAAAAATGTAATTTCTTTTATTCTTTTAACAGTAGGAATTTTAAAAGGTATTTGTCACTTACATTTATGCAATACTTTCTGTTGGTCAATCTCATAAAATCCCATTAAATTAGATTAAAAATCTGGCTGTGATATTATGAAATGTGTAACACCTTACAAGGTATGAATGCTGTCGCAAGACATTCTGTAAACGGTTTAAATGTGCTTACTACCACTTAAATGCATGCTAGATCTACTCAGTGTAATTAATTATGATTTAATACCACTGGGTCTGAATTCTCTGTGCATTAAATTTGTGCTTTTGATGCTCCGTGTTCATTCTGCTGATGTGTGTGGTTTGCTTAGTCCGGTATGTCTGCTCTGACCTTTCCAACACGTCAACTGAAAAACGGAAGCAATGCGACTGGGACCGTAAAACACAATACAACCAGGATCGCTGCATAATCATTTATTCACATATTTCTTTTCACATGTTATAGTCTATTATTGCTGCAGTTGAGGCGCCTTTCCGATTTTCTGCTTTCGGTATTCCCCATAAAACGAGATTTCTTCGTCGTGTCTCTTTATATTTTTCATCTTCATGCATGCTGAATATTACATTTCACAGGAGCAGGATGCAAATAAATAAAACAGTCTCTTTTTAAGTTACATGTCATATTCTATTCCATTCTATTAAGGCTTCTGTAACATGCCTTTTTCAAAGTCCGAAGAAGAAAGGAAGAAATAAATAAATAAATAAAAGACTTTGTGGGACATTGTCTCCATTAGAGGTGGGGGATTGAAGGCATAACAAAGAGCACATTAATGCTAAATATTGTTAAAGCTGCAATCTATGGTTAATTTTCAGAAGCACCCAAAGCCCCTGCTCCCCGCCCACATGTAGCCTATCCATATGTGGCAGGGAAAAAGGCTAAGTGTAATTACTACATTTCCTCTATGTACAGTAGCTTTGAAATATGGCACCAAATGTGCTTGTGAAAAAGGTCTGAGGTTACGCATTAAAATATTCGTGACTAGGTTATTTTGTATTTTCCCTCCGTTTAACTCAAAAAAGGTCTGCGTGTAATTACTCCATTCACAAGCCCTCGGCAGCGAGAGCTTTTTACAAGCTGACGTAAGGATACTGGCGTGGTTTTGGGTTCTGAGAGTAAACGGTGAGCCTCGGAGGCACCGGGAGCAACGAAGAGCACCGACACAGTGTTGCAAATAAAACAAAACTCATTGTCAGTCTGTTTTCTTTGTGGCATCTGATCCATCAAAGCACATGAAGAAGTGTGACCTTTTTTTTTTCTTTTCTCCCCCCAAAACAAAAATCCTGCAGCGACGACAACAATACAACACAAATACTGTGTTCCAGTTCACAAGGGTCATTCTAGTGCTCATAGATTATGCTCGTTTAAGAAAAAAGGTGCTTATTTATCCATCAAGTGACTATTCTCCAACAATGAGAAATAACTATCTTACTTTCAGTAATTCAGAATAATTTAGCATTCAGTTTCCCATACACACACACACACACACACAACACACACTCTCTCCTGCATATGCATGCATGCAAGCACTCGCGTAAGCTCTTGCATATTCACATATGGAAAAAATTACATCATCTTTTTTTCTGACCAACAGCAAAGGCAACTAAGAAAGAACTGTAGATTTTTCAACCTCAGACTATCTTTACAGTATCTTAGTGTTATTTGTAAATGCTCAGTTTCAGTGTTAGTTTCTCTGAAAGCACCTATTGTCACCCAGGGAGAGGTCAGAGGTCAGAAAACTGGATATACAAGTTCTCGCGGGTGGTTCTTTTTGTTTTCAAGTGCCAAAAACTCTTTTGGGTGACATGTCGTGTTGTTGTGACTGCACAGAGTCTGTGCTCTTGACCAGTAAGGGTTCAGTGGTCAGTCTTGTGTCCTACTGAGCAGGCCGGGGAAAAACTCTCGTCCAAAGTTTCAAAGGTCCTCGAGCTCCCAGGCGGAGAAGCCTCTGTCAGACATACGCCGACTCACTGGACTGGGTCCTGCCCAGGTTCGGGGCCTGGGACAGGTGTGAGACGTCCTTCTTGCGTACTTCGCAGATGGACTTCCTTCGGGCCTGCACACCCCGGATGGCCGTCTTTATCTTCCTCCATCCAAGGTGGTTGAGCTCAGCCAGGTTGAGCAGCACACATATGCCGCTCACAGCGAACATAAAGACCAGGAAGACAGTTTTTTCCGTTGGACGAGACACGTAGCACTCCACCTCCTTCACACAGGGGTAGCGGTCACACTCGAACATCCCCGGGACGTTAAAACCGTACAGGAAGTACTGGCCGGCCAAGAAGCCGATCTCCAAGGCGTTGCGGAACACCACCTGGATGACGTAGAAGCGGGAGATGCCTTCCTGCCGCCGCACCTTGGAGCTTTTGTGCGTGGGGAGGGCCCCTCGGGGTCCGTTGGGGATCTCCTTGACGTCCATGTCGTGGTCGTCCTTGCTCTCGGGGTGCACCAGGATGCCGTTGATGTTGCGGGAGTGCAGTTTGCGAACGTGGTGGTCGTGGTGGCGACCGTGGTGACCGTGTCCGTGGTGGTCCATGTGAGAGTGGAGCAGGGAGTAGCTGCGGTCACGCGCCTTGGCGGACTGGTGGACGGAGTACGTGATGAAGCACAGGCTCGGCGTGCACACCAGGATGATCTGAAAGACCCAGTAGCGGATGTGCGAGATGGGGAACGCCTTGTCGTAGCAAGCCTGGTTGCAGCCGGGCTGCATGGTGTTGCAGATGAACATGATTTGCTCGTCTTCATACACCTTCTCGCCCACTATCCCGACTATGAGGATACGGAAGATCACCACCACTGTCAGCAGGATCCTGCAGAGGCACAACAGAAGAAGGAGCAGGCAGTAGGGGGCGGAGAAAGACGACATCAGTTAATGAGGAGCAGATGTGCCAATCTGCAGGGAAACCTGTGTGTGTGACTGTTCAGTTTAGATGCTGAAATTCTTGTTCACTACATTCGAAATGGTTTTTGGTTTGGCTCGTGACTTACTTTTTCTAAGCTGAAGCTATAAAAATAATTTTCTTAGTCACTAATCACTTGAAAACTCAGCAAGAAAGTTAAGTTTTATACTAACTGCTCAAATATTTGTGTTTGTGTTCAATCCTGCGACTATTCAGATACTGAAACAAACTGCACAGTAAAACTGTGTTCTGGTTCAATAAAAAAACTCACCAAACTGAATTCAACTGATCTAAGTAGTAATATATCCTATTGAAAGGATCTGAACCGAACTGTGTTGAATTGATTAACTACACTCAGAGGAGTTGATTGCACTGACTTCAGTTCTAAATGATCTGAAATTAAAATTTAGTAACTAAACCCAAGTTAGTTGAATTACATGGATTTTATGTCAATGAAATTGTTCCTGGTGTGACATGATTTGTTCTGCAGGAAGAACTGGGATTGAACTAAACTAGTTCTGTTC